>CM064900.1:26297286-26896611 GCA_030347415.2 Decapterus maruadsi | reverse complement strand
CTTGTCCGTTCTCATCCTCCTCCTCCTTCTTCTTCTTCTCCTCCGACCGTCAGCATTGTCTTTGGTTTCTTCTTCTTCCTCCTTCTCCGCCATTAGCTACAAAGCTTCTTGCGAGGCCACGGGTTGTTGATGTGTTATGTGTCAACGTATTCTCGTATGGAAACGTACGTAGAAATTTTCATGCATTATGCTACGAATATCCAGTGACACGAGCGACCGATGCGGATGCGCAATTCCCTGCAGTGAAAAATGGTTTCCATTCGTAGTGGAAAATTCAACATTTTAAGATTAAAGTGCATTTTGATAAGATTCCTAGCGACAAAATCAGCATTTTGTACCCCTTCAGTGAATGTAGCCTATATGATCTTTCATTGACGTAAAGCGAGAGATAGCAGGCCAGCAGGAGGCGTTGTGTCCATTCGTTTTGATTTAAGTCATTGAAGTGTCAAAATTATTCATAAATCAGTCATTTCAAGGTGAAATAGTAAAACAGTGTTGATTTAAACAAACCCACTCATAATGCAGCTTTATGAACGAATCTCACTGAGGTAACCCCCACCCAAAAAACAAAAAAAAAAACCCAGGTGAACCAGAATCCGACACACCTCCACCCACGCAGCTGTGAGCATTCAGGGTTTCAGTTTCTGAGTTATCTTTAACACATCTGCAGCCCAGATGTGTTTCAGCACTAGTGTGTGGTTTTCCAGCGGCCGATGGCCATCTTCAGCGTGTGGTTGGGGGTGAGGAGGGTCGTCAGCAGAGGGAGGTTGGTCATGGGGCTGGAGCGGTTCTTGCCGGTGTTGATCCAGCTCTCGATGGCCTCCCGTTCGTACGAGTACCCGTCTGTGGAAGTGAAAATACACACTCCACACCACCACCCCCTGTCTTCTTCTCCCTCTCCCCGCCCGGAGGCAGCCGCGGACCGGGTCTAGACCTCCAGACCAGCACCCCCTTCCTCCCTCTCCGTCTCCCCGCCCGGGGGCAGCCGCGGACCGGGTCTAGACCTCCAGACCAGCGCCCCCTTCCTCCCTCTCCCTCTCCCCGCCCGGAGGCAGCCGCGGACCGGGTCTAGACCTCCAGACCAGCACCCCCTGCCCCCCTCTCCCTCTCCCCGGCCCGAGGCAGCCCTGGACCGGATGTAAACCTCCAGCCTCCGGGGGTCCCGCAACACACCACAACACAACACGAGATGCACAGAGAAAGATCCTTTATTTTGTACTGTATTATTGATGCTTTTCTGTCAATAAATGTGGGTTTTTGTGCTTATTTGGTGTTTTTGGCGTTTTTATTGACTTTGAGAAACCTGTGACAACCGGTGCGTTTTCCCTATCGCCTTTCCCTCCCTGTCCCAAGGAAGAGGGCAGCGCCTTCAATCACACAGAACGCTGCAAAAAGGGTGAAAAACAGTCTCCTGTCACCCAAGAAGAGGAGGCCGGTGGTCCTCATTAAAAGACTCAAGGACTAATGAATGCACTATTCTGGAAATGTTTGGCACTGTTAAGCACTTTAAGATTTATTATTTAATTTAATTATTATTATTCATTTTATAACCCCTGTGGGGAGGAAATTTAAGTTATTAACCCCTGTTGGGAGGAAATTTAAGTTATTGACCCCTGTTGGGAGGAAATTTAAGTTATTGACCCCTTTTGGGAGGAAATTTAAGTTAGTAACCCCTGTTGGGAGGAAATTTAAGTTATTGGCCCCTGTTGGGAGGAAATTTAAGTTAGTAACCCCTGTTGGGAGGAAATTTAAGCTATTGGCCCCTGTTGGGAGGAAATTTAAGTTAGTAACCCCTGTTGGGAGGTAATGTTTAAAATAAAAAATAAAAATAAAAAAAATCAACCCCCACATGGGTACTGCCTTGACGTGGCGTGGGGGCTTACTGCTCGTGTGGGAGACCACACGGGCAAACCAAAGTACCCGAAACATGAACAGCAAAGATGAAGGTCGGAAAAATGACAAAGACCCCACTGGTCTCACTCGGGCTGGGAGAAGAGCCATGAAAGCCGTGAAACGGTTGGTGGTTCAGAGACTAAGTCTCTGGTCAATATGGGTTACTTCTCCAGCCTGTGGGTCTGTCAGCTCGGATGTGCACATAGTGAAACAGACACATACAATCCCCACCTCTGCAGGGCCAACACCTCTGGGCGTACGGCTTCTCCAGCCTGTGGGTCTGTCAGCTCGGACGTGTACATGAAGGTCCCTTTGTCCCTCCAGGTTAAACTGATCGATTTGCAAACCTCACCCACCACTGAAGGGCCGTCACCTCTGGGCGTATGGCTTCTCCAGCCTGTGGGTGTGTCAGCTCGGACGTGCACATGCAATAGCGAGACCGACACAAAGTGTTTGGGTTATTGGGGGCAAATCCAGATCCCTTTGCAATGTGACCAGGATTATCTGGTCGTAGCTTGTCTGACCGATGAGCAACTTATTCCAGTGTCGTTATCATGTATTAAAACGTGTATTGCAGACGTGTTTGGGAATGATGTATTGGACATGTGTTTGGGACTGAACCTTGGGCTATGTATTGTATTGTATAGACAATGTCCCTCATGGCCGTTCTGGTCTGATCATGCCTGTGCTTGTGTGTTCATCCAGATCTGAGTGAGTAGCAGCCCAAGGACCGAGCAACACCAGACTGAAGGTTGTGCGATCCTGAGTAGCAGCCCAAGGACCGAGCGACACCAGACTGAAGGTTGTGCAACCGGGAGTAGCAGCCCAAGGACCGAGGCCGATGACGAGGCCGAAGTTTCGGGGCAACTGCCCCATCTGCACAAAATCCCTGAAGCTTGTGTCAAAACACCTCCGTATGATTCATCAGGTTAATAACCAAGACGAGCGAAAAATACTGAATTTGCTGGCTACAGGGAGGACCACAATCCCTCCCGGTCCCTGCCCAATACCCCTCTGCCAGGGTCATCTGCGTCACCTTGAAAGGCATATAAAATCACATCGGGACATCACAATGGCCCGGGCAGACCGAGAGGTCACAGCCCTCAAGCGGTGCACGGCCATCAAGCAATTGGCTGACCTGCGGGCTACTAACCCCGTGCCCGCAATGGTCAGCAGGTTGGACCTAGAGGATGAATCTGATGACTTGGAGCAGGGGACAAAACTTTGTCAAAAAAGGAGCTGCAAGAGCGCCAGGAAGCTCAACAGAGAATTGACAAAGGAAATTACTGAGGTTCGGGCCATAGTTGCCAACCTCACTGTGAGTACTTCCCAAAAGTGCACAATGCAGTCTTGTTTTGTCTTTACGGTTGTTGCCATCTTGTATCTTCTCCTTCTGCCCGAGCAGGCCAGGCTAAACCAGGAGGGTGGGTCCCAGTCCTCGGGTTCTGGAACTCCTGGACGTCGGACTTCGATGGGAGCTACCCCAATACTGGTGGTAAGAAATACCTACCGTGGGTAACTTTTAAGCTGGGTGTGTACGTAGACAACTCCACTGATTGCATGTGTTATTTCCCAAACAGGACACTGACACTTCTGGCCCGGAGGAGACAGGAGATGGGGATCCAGCGGAGGAGAAGGAGGAGGACGCGGACGGGTCGGGCACCAGCTCAGAAGAGGACGCGGACGGGTCGGGCACCAGCTCAGAGGAGGACACGGACGGGTCAGGCACCAGCTCAGAGGAGGAGGAGGAGGAGCAGCGGGTAACCCCCAAACCCCCCGGCTCGCTGAAGTCAGCCGCTCCTCCAGCCAAGGCCACGCCGAAGTCAGCCGCTCCTCCAGCCAAGGCCACGCAGAGAGCCGCTCCTCCAGCCAAGGCCACGCCGAAGTCAGCCGCTCCTCCAGCCAAGGCCACGCCGAAGTCAGCCGCTCCTCCAGCCAAGGCCACGCAGAGAGCCGCTCCTCCAGCCAAGGCCACGCCGAAGTCAGCCGCTCCTCCAGCCAAGTCCACGCCGAAGTCAGCCGCTCCTCCAGCCAAGGCCACGCCGAAGTCAGCCGCTCCTCCAGCCAAGGCCATGGCAATGGCAGCCAGTTCTCCTGGCGCTGTGTATATCCATGTGAGTATTATCTAATGCGTATGGTTTTTGATTACTGGGTGACAACTCCCAATACATGCAAGTGTTATTTCTAACCCCACTAGGACTCGGAGTCGGAATCAGAGTCAGAGGCCCCTGACAACACCTCCGGGGAGCTGGTGATGGACCTGGTCAGTAAAGCACGTGTTCACCCTTTGTGTTCGGTTCACATCCAAGGTCGGTGTCGATGACTCTCGTGTGTGCTTTTCTCGTTTCCAACTGTACAGTGCGGAGCAAGTGAAGGGGAGGAAGCCTCCATGACCCGCAGTCCCCTCCGGCGTCCCCTCGGGCAACACAGACAGGCTTGTCGGGCCCATCCCCGCCGCCTACGACGTCCCCTACGCAGCCGGCATCCCCCACGCCGGCACCCATCCAGCCATCCCTCTCGGCACCCCCGGCACCACAGGCACCGGCGACGACGACGACGCCGCCGGCCGTGAGCGGGAAACCGCCACCGAAAAAGAAATTATACAAAAGCGCCAGTGATGAGGGCTCCCAAGACAGCGACGTGCCGGAGGGACCGGAGCCGCTCAGCCCCCGGCTCCAGAAATTAAGGAAAGCCCTAAAGCCCTTCATTTCCGGCAAATCGAAAGCGTCAAAGCTACGTACAATACCCTTCACTTCATCCCTGGGTACGAAATTACACGTTCTATGTGTGTGCAGGTGTGTGCAGAGTGACTCCTTGCTACATTTCTCTGTTTGTGCCTTTCGTTTTTACAGACAAGTACATGATCGGGTATGAGACATTCCTCTGGTGCCCAGAAGGCACCCCAAAAATGCAGCAAAACGCTGTTTCAAAGGGAGGCAGGTCCCGCCTATTTGTGAAGTTCATGTCCCTGGGCCATGACAGTCTTACATACTGTAATTGGCTATTCATGGACAACCTGCCTCTTTTAAAGTCGTAAGTTCCGATGTGTCAAACACACAACCTTTTCGAGTAACACAAATCAATGGTTATTACAAACTTAACCCGGACTTTGTTGCCCACAGATACCCGGCAGTCCTCCGCAGCTTTGGCCTGGCCCCGACAACGCTCACCTTGTATACAGGCCAGGCCATCGGCTTCCTCGAGTACATGATGGACGTCCCGCCTGAGCACACGAAATTGAGACGGAACAGGCTGGTGCTCCTCATAAAAGAAATGAGGAAGGTTCACAAGGACATGAACCGCACCATCCTCGGGCACCAAGCCCTTGTCAAAGAAAAGAAGGGGCAAAAACTCGTGCCAAAGGATGCGCTGGCAGACTGTCAGCGCAAGGCACATGCGATGATGCCGTCGCTGCTTGGTAGGTCACACCCACACCCAAACAGTCGCCTCTCCCATATGTTAAGTTACTCATCCTTCTCCTTTCGTTTCAGACGCCATGGAGAAGGCGCCACCGAAGCACCCCGTCACACGGTACAGATTTTTCGGCTACATGGCAGCGTACCTGTCCTCGATTTATGGTCACCGGTCAGGGGTGCTTACCCAGATGACAGTGAAGAACGTTAAGGAAGCCGTAGGGGACGACACAAACGGCTACCTGATAAATGTAATGCACAAATGATGGGAACACAGGTGAGAATGTGAATGAATGCATTTACCTGAACGACTGTTGTCTTTTACAGGTCCTCGACCACAAGACGGCGAGGAAATACGGCAACGCGCAAATCTATCTTACAGCAGAAGAGATGGGCTGGTGCCAGCGGTGGCTGCAGCTAAGGGGCAGGTCCGTGGCCACCAACCCCTTCTTTTTCAGCACGTTCGGTCGGGGGCAATCCAAGGATCTCGTGAGCTATGTACGGAAGGCATGGACCGAGATGGGGCTACCTGGGAAACCCAGCCTGATGGATTTGCGGACGGCCGTGGCGACCTACGTGAGTAATACAGAAATCTGCCACTTGATTTTCACGTGTTCATGTTCATTCTCAACAAAGCAATGCTTGTTCTCTTTTACAGAACTTTGAACAAAACAGGGACCCAGAGACCAGAAAAAACCTAGCCGAATTCATGTGCCATTCGGCGGAGACACAGGAGCGTTTCTATGCTCTACACAAGAACGTTGGAAGAGCCAAAGAGGTGCGGCAACACTTTATTTGCCTGACGGTGAGCGAACCTGGCACACTACCCGCTGGATCCTCCACCTCGCCCGCCCCGTCTGCCCGTTCTTCCACCGTGCCTGGCCCGTCCGGCGTTGCCTCCACCAGCCCTGGCCTGTCCGGCGTTGCCTCCACCAGCCCTGGCCCGTCCGGCGTTGCCTCCACCAGCCCTGGCCCGTCCGGCGTTGCCTCCACCAGCCCTGGCCCGTCCGGCGTTGCCTCCACCAGCCCTGGCCCGTCCGGCGTTGCCTCCACCAGCCCTGGCCCGTCCGGCGTTGCCTCCACCAGCCCTGGCCCGTCCGGCAGTTCCTCCGCCGTGCCTGGCCCATCCGGCGGTTCCCCCACCAGCCCTGGCAACACTGAACAGGACGACATTCAGGTGAAGCACACATCATGATGGTTTCATTGGTAAATGGTAAAAATTCAAACGGCTCATTGTATGCTCTCTCTCTACCCCACAGTCCCCAAGGAAGAGGGCAGCGCCTTCAATCACACAGAACGCTGCAAAAAGGGTGAAAAACAGTCTCCTGTCACCCAAGAAGAGGAGGCCGGTGGTCCTCATTAAAAGACTCAAGGACTAATGAATGCACTATTCTGGAAATGTTTGGCACTGTTAAGCACTTTAAGATTTATTATTTAATTTAATTATTATTATTCATTTTATAACCCCTGTGGGGAGGAAATTTAAGTTATTAACCCCTGTTGGGAGGAAATTTAAGTTATTGACCCCTGTTGGGAGGAAATTTAAGTTATTGACCCCTTTTGGGAGGAAATTTAAGTTAGTAACCCCTGTTGGGAGGAAATTTAAGTTATTGGCCCCTGTTGGGAGGAAATTTAAGTTAGTAACCCCTGTTGGGAGGAAATTTAAGCTATTGGCCCCTGTTGGGAGGAAATTTAAGTTAGTAACCCCTGTTGGGAGGTAATGTTTAAAATAAAAAATAAAAATAAAAAAAATCAACCCCCACATGGGTACTGCCTTGACGTGGCGTGGGGGCTTACTGCTCGTGTGGGAGACCACACGGGCAAACCAAAGTACCCGAAACATGAACAGCAAAGATGAAGGTCGGAAAAATGACAAAGACCCCACTGGTCTCACTGGGGCTGGGAGAAGAGCCATGAAAGCCGTGAAACGGTTGGTGGTTCAGAGACTAAGTCTCTGGTCAATATGGGTTACTTCTCCAGCCTGTGGGTCTGTCAGCTCGGACGTGCACATAGTGAAACAGACACATACAATCCCCACCTCTGCAGGGCCAACACCTCTGGGCGTACGGCTTCTCCAGCCTGTGGGTCTGTCAGCTCGGACGTGTACATGAAGGTCCCTTTGTCCCTCCAGGTTAAACTGATCGATTTGCAAACCTCACCCACCACTGAAGGGCCGTCACCTCTGGGCGTATGGCTTCTCCAGCCTGTGGGTGTGTCAGCTCGGACGTGCACATGCAATAGCGAGACCGACACAAAGTGTTTGGGTTATTGGGGGCAAATCCAGATCCCTTTGCAATGTGACCAGGATTATCTGGTCGTAGCTTGTCTGACCGATGAGCAACTTATTCCAGTGTCGTTATCATGTATTAAAACGTGTATTGCAGACGTGTTTGGGAATGATGTATTGGACATGTGTTTGGGACTGAACCTTGGGCTATGTATTGTATTGTATAGACAATGTCCCTCATGGCCGTTCTGGTCTGATCATGCCTGTGCTTGTGTGTTCATCCAGATCTGAGTGAGTAGCAGCCCAAGGACCGAGCAACACCAGACTGAAGGTTGTGCGATCCTGAGTAGCAGCCCAAGGACCGAGCGACACCAGACTGAAGGTTGTGCAACCGGGAGTAGCAGCCCAAGGACCGAGGCCGATGACGAGGCCGAAGTTTCGGGGCAACTGCCCCATCTGCACAAAGTCCCTGAAGCTTGTGTCAAAACACCTCTGTATGATTCATCAGGTTAATAACCAAGATGAGCGCAAAATCCTGAATTTGCTGGCTACAGGGAGGACCACAATCCCTCCCGGTCCCTGCCCAATACCCATCTGCCAGGGTAATCTGCGTCACCTTGAGAAGCATATCAAGTCACATCGGGACATCACAATGGCCCGGGCAGACCGAGAGGTCACAGCCCTCAAGCGGTGCACGGCCATCAAACAATTGGCTGACCTGCGGGCTACTAACCCCGTGCCCGCAATGGTCAGCAGGTTGGACTTGGAGGACGAATCCGATGACTCGGAG
The DNA here is from genome assembly GCA_030347415.2 of Decapterus maruadsi. Classification (NCBI taxonomy): domain Eukaryota; kingdom Metazoa; phylum Chordata; class Actinopteri; order Carangiformes; family Carangidae; genus Decapterus; species Decapterus maruadsi. Next base: position 26,888,288 of record CM064900.1, on the reverse strand, counting down.
CAGGGGACCAAGCTTTGTCAAAAAAGGAGCTGCAAGAGCGCCAGGAAGCTCAACAGACAATTGACAAAGGAAATTACTGAGGTTCGGGCCATAGTTGCCAACCTCACTGTGAGTACTTCCCAAAAGTGCACAATGCAGTCTTGTTTTGTCTTTACGGTTGTTGCCATCTTGTATCTTCTCCTTCTGCCCGAGCAGGCCAGGCTAAACCAGGAGGGTGGGTCCCAGTCCTCGGGTTCTGGAACTCCTGGACGTCGGACTTCGATGGGAGCTACCCCAATACTGGTGGTAAGAAATACCTACCGTGGGTAACTTTTAAGCTGGGTGTGTACGTAGACAACTCCACTGATTGCATGTGTTATTTCCCAAACAGGACACTGACACTTCTGGCCCGGAGGAGACAGGAGATGGGGATCCAGCGGAGGAGAAGGAGGAGGACGCGGACGGGTCGGGCACCAGCTCAGAAGAGGACGCGGACGGGTCGGGCACCAGCTCAGAGGAGGACACGGACGGGTCAGGCACCAGCTCAGAGGAGGAGGAGGAGGAGCAGCGGGTAACCCCCAAACCCCCCGGCTCGCTGAAGTCAGCCGCTCCTCCAGCCAAGGCCACGCCGAAGTCAGCCGCTCCTCCAGCCAAGGCCACGCAGAGAGCCGCTCCTCCAGCCAAGGCCACGCCGAAGTCAGCCGCTCCTCCAGCCAAGGCCACGCCGAAGTCAGCCGCTCCTCCAGCCAAGGCCACGCAGAGAGCCGCTCCTCCAGCCAAGGCCACGCCGAAGTCAGCCGCTCCTCCAGCCAAGTCCACGCCGAAGTCAGCCGCTCCTCCAGCCAAGGCCACGCCGAAGTCAGCCGCTCCTCCAGCCAAGGCCATGGCAATGGCAGCCAGTTCTCCTGGCGCTGTGTATATCCATGTGAGTATTATCTAATGCGTATGGTTTTTGATTACTGGGTGACAACTCCCAATACATGCAAGTGTTATTTCTAACCCCACTAGGACTCGGAGTCGGAATCAGAGTCAGAGGCCCCTGACAACACCTCCGGGGAGCTGGTGATGGACCTGGTCAGTAAAGCACGTGTTCACCCTTTGTGTTCGGTTCACATCCAAGGTCGGTGTCGATGACTCTCGTGTGTGCTTTTCTCGTTTCCAACTGTACAGAGCGGAGAAAGTGAAGGGGAAGCCTCCATGCCCCCGCAGTCCCCTCCGGCGTCCCCTCGGGCAACACAGACGGGCTTGTCGGGCCCATCCCCGCCGCCTACACCGTCCCCTACGCAGCCGGCATCCCCCACGCCGGCACCCATCCAGCCATCCCTCTCGGCACCCCCGGCACCCGTGCAGGCGACGACGACGACGACGCCGGCCGTGAGGGGGAAACCGCCGCCGAAAAAGAAATTATACAAAAGCGCCAGTGATGAGGGCTCCGACGACAGCGACGTGCCGGAGGGAGCGGAGCCGCTCAGCCCCCGGCTCCAGAGATTAAGGAAAGCCCTAAAGCCCTTCATTTCGGGCAAATCGAAGGCGTCAAAGCTAAGGACAATACCCTTCACTGCATCCCTTGGTGAGAAATTACACGTTCTATGTGTGTGCAGGTGTGTGCAGAGTGATTCCTTGCTACATTTCTCTGTTTGTGCCTTTCGTTTTTACAGAGAAGTATATGGTGGGGTATGAGACATTCCTGTCGTGCCCAGAAGGCACCCCAAAGATGCAGCAAAACGCTGTTTCAAAGGGAGGCAGGTCCCGCCTATTTGTGAAGTTCATGTCCCTGGGCCATGAAAGTATCACATACTGGAATTGGTCATTCATGGATAACCTGCCTCTTTTAAAGTCGTAAGTCCCGATGTGTCAAACACACAACCTTTTCGAGTACCACAAATCAATGGTTATTACAAACTTAACCCGGACTTTGTTGCCCACAGATACCCAGCAGTCCTCCGCAGCTTTGGCCTGGCCCCGACAACGCTCACCTTGTATACGGGCCAGGCCATCGGCTTCCTCGACTACCTGATGGACGTCCCGCCCCAGCACTCGCAATTGAGAAGGAACAGGCTGGTGCTGCTCATAAAAGAAATGAGGAAGGTTCACAAGGACATGAACCGCACCATCCTCGGGCACCAATCCCTTGTGAAGGAAAAGAAGGGGCAAAAACTCGTGCCAAAGGATGCGCTGGCAGACTGTCAGCGCAAGGCACATGCGATGATGCCGTCGCTGCTTGGTAGGTCACACCCACACCCAAACAGTCGCCTCTCCCATATGTTAAGTTACTCATCCTTCTCCTTTCGTTTCAGACGCCATGGAGAAGGCGCCACCGAAGCACCCCGTCACACGGTACAGATTTTTCGGCTACATGGCAGCGTACCTGTCCTCGATTTATGGTCACCGGTCAGGGGTGCTTACCCAGATGACAGTGAAGAACGTTAAGGAAGCCGTAGGGGACGACACAAACGGCTACCTGATAAATGTAATGCACAAATGATGGGAACACAGGTGAGAATGTGAATGAATGCATTTACCTGAACGACTGTTGTCTTTTACAGGTCCTCGACCACAAGACGGCGAGGAAATACGGCAACGCGCAAATCTATCTTACAGCAGAAGAGATGGGCTGGTGCCAGCGGTGGCTGCAGCTAAGGGGCAGGTCCGTGGCCACCAACCCCTTCTTTTTCAGCACGTTCGGTCGGGGGCAATCCAAGGATCTCGTGAGCTATGTACGGAAGGCATGGACCGAGATGGGGCTACCTGGGAAACCCAGCCTGATGGATTTGCGGACGGCCGTGGCGACCTACGTGAGTAATACAGAAATCTGCCACTTGATTTTCACGTGTTCATGTTCATTCTCAACAAAGCAATGCTTGTTCTCTTTTACAGAACTTTGAACAAAACAGGGACCCAGAGACCAGAAAAAACCTAGCCGAATTCATGTGCCATTCGGCGGAGACACAGGAGCGTTTCTATGCTCTACACAAGAACGTTGGAAGAGCCAAAGAGGTGCGGCAACACTTTATTTGCCTGACGGTGAGCGAACCTGGCACACTACCCGCTGGATCCTCCACCTCGCCCGCCCCGTCTGCCCGTTCTTCCACCGTGCCTGGCCCGTCCGGCGTTGCCTCCACCAGCCCTGGCCTGTCCGGCGTTGCCTCCACCAGCCCTGGCCCGTCCGGCGTTGCCTCCACCAGCCCTGGCCCGTCCGGCGTTGCCTCCACCAGCCCTGGCCCGTCCGGCGTTGCCTCCACCAGCCCTGGCCCGTCCGGCGTTGCCTCCACCAGCCCTGGCCCGTCCGGCGTTGCCTCCACCAGCCCTGGCCCGTCCGGCAGTTCCTCCGCCGTGCCTGGCCCATCCGGCGGTTCCCCCACCAGCCCTGGCAACACTGAACAGGACGACATTCAGGTGAAGCACACATCATGATGGTTTCATTGGTAAATGGTAAAAATTCAAACGGCTCATTGTATGCTCTCTCTCTACCCCACAGTCCCCAAGGAAGAGGGCAGCGCCTTCAATCACACAGAACGCTGCAAAAAGGGTGAAAAACAGTCTCCTGTCACCCAAGAAGAGGAGGCCGGTGGTCCTCATTAAAAGACTCAAGGACTAATGAATGCACTATTCTGGAAATGTTTGGCACTGTTAAGCACTTTAAGATTTATTATTTAATTTAATTATTATTATTCATTTTATAACCCCTGTGGGGAGGAAATTTAAGTTATTAACCCCTGTTGGGAGGAAATTTAAGTTATTGACCCCTGTTGGGAGGAAATTTAAGTTATTGACCTCTTTTGGGAGGAAATTTAAGTTAGTAACCCCTGTTGGGAGGAAATTTAAGTTATTGGCCCCTGTTGGGAGGAAATTTAAGTTAGTAACCCCTGTTGGGAGGAAATTTAAGCTATTGGCCCCTGTTGGGAGGAAATTTAAGTTAGTAACCCCTGTTGGGAGGTAATGTTTAAAATGAAAAAAAAAAAAAAAAAAATCAACCCCCACATGGGTACTGCCTTGACGTGGCGTGGGGGCTTACTGCTCGTGTGGGAGACCACACGGGCAAACCAAAGTACCCGAAACATGAACAGCAAAGATGGAGGTCGGAAAAATGACAAAGACCCCACTGGTCTCACTGGGGCTGGGAGAAGAGCCATGAAAGCCCTGAAACGGTTGGTGGTTCAGAGACTAAGTCTCTGGTCAATATGGGTTACTTCACAGCGGTCAAAAGTGCCCCTCCGTCTCCCGGGTCCGAAGCCTGAGCTGGGCATAACTCTGGTGCCCCTGCGTCCCCCAGGTCAAAAGCCGTGAGCAGGGCATCTGGAAAAATGGCAAAGTGCTTAAGGTCAATATGGGTTACTTCACAGCGGTCAAAAGTGCCCCTCCGTCCCCCGGGTCCGAAGACCTGAGCTGGGCATAACTCTGGTGCCCCTGCGTCCCCCAGGTCAGAAGCCGTGAGCAGGGCATCTGGAAAAATGGCAAAGTGCTTAAGGTCAATATGGGTTACTTCACAGCGGTCAAAAGTGCCCCTCCGTCCCCCGGGTCCGAAGACCTGAGCTGGGCATAACTCTGGTGCCCCTGCGTCCCCCAGGTCAGAAGCTGTGAGCAGGGCATCTGGAAAAATGGCAAAGTGCTTAAGGTCAATATGGGTTACTTTACAGCGGTCAAAGGTGCCCCCAGGTGCCCGACCTACCTCACCCTGTCTGCCCTCAGCTGGGTCCGTGAGGACTTAGGCCCAGGAGAAAACCTTTTGGTGGCACTGGTACACCAGTCAATATGGGGAACTTCCATGCCCTCAAAAGTGCCCCCAGGTACCCCACCTACCTCACCCTCTCTGCCCGCAGCTGGGTCCGTGAGGACTTAGGCCCTGGAGAAAACCTTTTGGTGGCACTGGTACACTAGCCGTCTTCGCTCCAGAGACTAAGTGTTTTAATAGGGGAAATGCATTGGTGTCCCATTGCCACGAATCCCTCTTCGCTCCAGTGACAAAGTGTTTTAATAGGGGAAATGCAATCAAGCCTGCAGCCTGCAGACAAAGGGGGAGCAATTTGCATTTTAAAACGCACCGACTACAGTAGGTACTACTTCAAAGTGGCCATTTCACTCGCGCAATACGCGATTCACGCGGTTGCGTGAAATTGTAGGTCACATTGTAGCCACTAGGTGGAAGCATTGTACTGAGATGCAGCTCAAAGTAATTCCACGTTTGACCACAACGTAGCTGCAATGGAGAGTGGCGCTGTTCTCAGGCCACAGGCTGCTTCACCTGCAGCTGTGGTCGAGAGAGCTAGAGAGAAAATGGAGAGAGGGACCGCTCAATCCTGCCGTTCAGTCACATCAATGTTGTTGTTTATTGTTTCACAGTGGTTACAGTACGTACAACAGGATCAGTGGTTCTCATGGGGGTCTTGAACCCCTCCATATTTGTGATCTCTCCTGTAGCCTGGCCGGGTCTGGCTCCGAGTTTGAGCAAACTGTCTCATATCTATTTTCTGTAAGTTCTTGTGAATGTAACAATCCGCTCAGAGCCGACGACCGCTCGTTTAGGCTAAACAGTTTCTAAACTGCTTCGTCCGTGCCAGCAGCCTGGACCCGATGCGACTGGACTCACGAGCGGAGCATATAATACACATCTGTCCGCAGCTGCTCCAAACACACAATTTGAAGGGACACATTAGATGTTGATTTTGAAAGGACTACTTGAGCGACAACGGGCTGATTTTAGCCAAGAGCAGCAGGTTGTTTTAATGGAAAGACGAGCGATACAAAAAAGCTGATCACAGCCTGAAGCAACAGTGTTGCTGTAAATTAAAAGGGGGGGCTGCTTTTAATTTCAGACAGCTGAACATTGCGCTTTTAAAACGAAGCTTATCAAAACAAAAACCTATAGCAAACTGTCATTTTTTAATTTGTGTTTTATATTGTTTTCATAGAGAGTGTTTTATTGAAAGCGAGACTTGGCGTGTGAAAATCATGAAATCATGAAAATCAAAAACATGGACCAAAACGGCTCAGTAATATGCACAAAATCCAAACGAAACGAAAATGAACTAAAAAAAAACAAAAACTAAACATCATGGTCTCAATCTGTGTTTTAGCCTATGCATGGCTCTGTGCGTCTGACGGGTCTTGGAGTTCTTGGAGTGTTAGGAGAGCTACTGAAGGAACCGGTTTTTCTGTTCAGAGCAAACAGCTGTGAAGTACTGTGAGGGGGAGGGTGGAGCAGGACACAAACACCCATTGGTCAGAGATAAAGAGGATGCTAATGTGTCGCAAATGTGTAACATTGTGTCCAGCTGTCGTCACAGCTACAAGCACACCTATTGGTCATTGCTAATGTCTATTAAGATCATTACTTTCAATAGAGCCGAGTAGGTGGAATATAGTAAAATAATTTTCATTCTAGTTTTAGAGGCTGTATTTAAAAAATAGGCTTTAAATAAAATAAAGTTACTTTACAGCTGTTTTGGTCCATGTCTGTAAGCCTTTTTTCCCTGGATTATATTTTCTAAATTTACAACATTAATTTAATATTGTTTTCGTTTCATTTCGTTAAGGAAAAAAAAAAAATCAATCCATTTTATTTGAAACTATGGATTGCAGAGCAAAGAAGCCCGTTGTCCAACCTTACCCAGTTATTGAATGTTTACGTTTGGTGCTGATTAAACTTGTGAATGAATGCTGCTTTGGTTCTTTAAGATTCTTTCCTCATATTCTGATTATTTTTAAACAGTGGCCCGTGGTGACCCACAGTAGTTAATAGCTCTCCTTTCACACACATAGTTCACAGGTTTCAGTTCACAGAATTGTGCTCGGGGCTGGAGTGGGGGTAGATCCAGTGCTTTCTGGACGGGGCCTGAGATTCAAACCCTCATTGCAAAGTATGAGCGGAGACACATTAACACCTCTATTCATCTCTGCGCTCCATCGCCCATCGAAACAGCTGATTTACATGTCGGCTCTTAACACATGCCGATTGGCCATTCACGCGGCTTTGTTCTTGGTTTCGGCCAATCAGCTTGTAAGCACATGGCTAATTATCAGCTTTCAACCAATCACACTGTTTTATTGTGAGTGTGCTATTTGTATTGTCTGCCAAAACATGGATGAATGAAACACGACCACGTAGGCTACGTCTCATATTTATATAGGCTAGAAGAAAAGTTATTTCAAAATGTATACCGTTTTATCGCCCAGCCCAAATGTTTTTTATTATTATGATTAAACATTGCGTCAGGTCGGACCACGGGGTTCTTTTATTTATTTATTTTTGCTGTGGCCCAGCCGAGAGACGCGGCGAGGTGTATTCACAACATATTTGCTCAAACCTGCAGCCAGACTGAGTAGCCTACACAGCTTTTTTGTTGTTGTTGTTTTTTGATAAGTTACATGACGGTCTGGGAGCCGGACGCTACAATATGACTACTGCACGCCACCAACAGTGAATGTGTAAACCTATGTCCCGTAACAACCCAACCTCCATGCCCCCCCCCCCCCACCTCTAAAAAGAATCTGGCGCCGACGTGTGCACATAAAAAAAGACCACAGTTAAACATACAAGCAAAACGAAAACGGATTAACATAAAATGGGAATATCACAGATAAATTCAAAATACGGTTTGTAATAGGCCTGGAAGTATAGTAAGTCTGTCCTTGCTAGAGGGACCCTGTAGCGACAGGCTGAAGGAAAGAGCTGGAATGAGGTGTAAAGCTGGTGAAGTGTTATTATTAGCTACATTCTTGTATTGAAGCAACAACGAACAGAAACATAAATCAGGAAACTGTCCATTGCCGTTCGTGGTCACTGCTCCCTGCTGCTGCATGTTGTCGACTCGTCCTCCTGCTCACAGATGCCACCTGGCGGTTGTTTCGGCACATTGGCGCTTCTCATAAAAACACATTTAATCCTCTGCTAAAAAGCCGCGTGATTCACGCGTGATTCACGCGAGAATCTCGCGTGAAGTCGGCCACAATGAAGTAGTACCTACTGTATGTAAAAGAGGTGGAGAGGCAATTGTCGGACACTATTTATTATGAAAAACTGGCAAAAGATCCAACAGCCAGTAACAAAATCGAAATTGATGAAAAACTTAAACGTTTTTTAGACTTGGGTGAAATTACAAAAAAAGAATATGAATTCATGAAGGTTACACATCCTGTTATGCCAATTATTTATATTCTTCCGAAAATTCATAAATGTCTCAAGAATCCCCCAGGGAGACCTATAGTGTCTGCGATTGGCTCATTAACGGAGAATATCTCCAGTTTCGTTGACTTCTTCATCAAACCTTTTGTCTCTAACCTTCCATCCTTTGTGAGAGACTCAATGGATATGCTTAATATCCTAAAAAAGGTTGAGCAAAGACTCAATCTTGGTCACCATGGATATACAAAACTTATTTACCAATGTTGACCACCAGGGGGGCTTGGATGCACTGGAACACTTTCTCAACCAAAGATCTCAGGGATCTGCCCCAAGCACTGTCTGTTTAAAAGAGTTAGCAGATACAGTGCTCAAAAAGAATATATTCATGTTTGAGAAACGTCCTCACTATACAGGCAATGTAAAGGGACAGCTATGGGGAGTAAAATGTCTCCCAATTTCAGCTCCCTTTATGTAGCCTGTTTTGAAAAAGACTATGTTCTGTCTGAAGTCAATCCTTTTTTAAAATGTATAAAACTGTGGAAACGTTATGTTGATGATGTCTTCATCATTTTTGAGGGGCCTGAAGACACCCTAGGGAATTTTTTCGAGTATCTCAATGGCTGTCATGAACACTTAAAATTTACTATGAGCCATGATGTACACAAAATTAATTTTTTGGATATTCTTATAAAACGCGAAGGGGTAACTCTGGTCACAGATCTCTATAGGAAGGACACAGACAAATGTTCCTTTTTACACGGCCAATCATTCCACCCCACCCACCTGAAGAAAGGCCTCCCCATTAGCCAATTCAGTCGTATCAGAAGAATATGCACTAAAGATGCTGATTACAAAAAACAATCGGATGAACTCGAAAAAAGGTTTCAAAACAGGCATTATAAAGAACATTGGATCCATGATGCAAGAGTAAAGTATAACCAAAAGACACAGGAGGAGTGTTTAACAAAAAAAGAAAAATCTAAAAAAGATCATGCTCCCAAATGTTTCCTCAGATATTCTCCCATGGGCAAAGATTTCCAGGAAATTATCAAAAAACACTGGCACATCCTGAGCTCTGACCCTCTTCTTAAAAAAGAGTTCAAAGATCCTCCACAGGTTGTATTTAAACGTTCAAAAAACATTAGAGATATGCTGGTCCATTCTGACCTAAAGCCAATTAAAACTACTACATTCCTGGATGTACCCTTTGGCAACTATAGGTGTGGGTCATGCACACAGTGCAACTTCACCTACAAATGCAACAGTTATACTCACCCAATTTCCGGCAAAACGATGAAAATCAAGGGCACTATTACATGTTCTACAAAAAATGTTATTTATTTAATCAAATGCCCTTGTGGCCTTGCTTATGTCGGAAAAACACAAAGGGCTTTAAAAACAAGGATCGCAGAACACAGGAGTGCAATCAGGACCCAGGACCAACGTAGCCCGGTGGCGGTGCACTTCAGGGAAGCAAATCATCCTGTTTCTTCCCTGAGGTACATCGGCATCGAACACGTTAAGCCTCTGAGAAGAGGTGGAGATCATAACAGTTGTCTACTAAAAAGAGAGAGCTTCTATATCTTCACCCTCCAAACACTTTCCCCCAGAGGCCTTAATCAGGAATACGAGATAAAACATTTCCTTTAGTTCCTTAAAGTATGTTTTTAATAATAATGGTTCTGTAACTGCAATGATTGATATATGCTTTCTGTACTTTAATGAATTTCTCAGATGTGAGGTTGATTGCTTATGCTTTTGTATCCATTTTGACACGTATGCATACTGTTTCTTCTCATTTTAGATGATGAAATATTGGATTATTTATTAAATATGATTGTTGTGTTTCTCTAATGATAATGTATGATATTATATGATGTTGATTCCTGTTTTCTGTTTCCTATTTTTATAAAATGTTCTATAATGTTTTTTAAAAACTTTACCTTCAGGTCCGCCTCCCCCCTCCCCCTGTTTTACCTAATTGGACCTCACCTGTGACCTCTTATATATAGCAGTGAGTGTTCCTTTGTTTCGTTTGGCACCTGAAGAAGACCACATGGGTCGATAACGTTTGTGCATATTGACGAATAAATTCACTGTTATCCATTAGAGTGTGCTGGCAACCCTCTTCTTTTTTTAGGTTATAGCTGACAACAACGAAGCTCAAGTATTTAACTGATTTCAATCAATACATACATTGGCAAGGTTGAAGTATTCAATACTTAGTCACATTGCAAGGTAAACTAACTAGGCCCAGTTACGTTACCAAATCATCCAATGAGAGGATAGAGCTGATCTCAGTGATTTTTCTGAAGTGAAAAAAGGCCACTTCTATCACTTCCTTTACATCTGACTCAAATGAACGGGTCTATTACGTAAAGACCACTCCAAGATTTTTTACCTCATCATTTATAACACACAAAGGTTTAAAGTAGCACTATTACAAATTCCAATACTTTATTTGGCCACTATAAACATCCTGCCTGCATACACACCAACACACATGCACATAGTGTATATAGCTTGCCTTAGTTTTATGTTTTGTTATTCCATTTTTCCAGAATTGTCCAATAAACTTCCTTGAAACTTTGCTCGTCTGTTATATTGTGCAATAGTGACTATGCCAACCTCTACGCAGTAGAACTCCTAAATCCTTCAACTTTGTAACTATTGATAATATTATTTTGTTTATAACCATTAACTTAATAACTAAACAAGATTCCATATTAATAGTTAGCACACCCCTTCATGAGACTGACTTTGTTATATTGGCTGTCTGGTGCCCCGAGGTGGATTTGATAACATTAAATCCCATTAAATTTTATAGTAATTATTAATATTTCGGTATTAATACTTTACTAGTTTGATAGCCAATAACCCTTTCCATATAGTTGTGTTAAATCACAACATAAATGGTCCCCCGTTGCGAGGCCATAATAATTCCATATATACAGTATAGTTGTGCCTGAGCGCAACATTAAATGGTGCCCCCGTGTGAGGCCTCATAACTCAATTTCTACATAGTTGTGCCTGCGCACAACACTGTTTGTAAAAAATGGGCTATACAAATAAACTTGCCTTGCCACTTCTATCACCTCCTTTACATCTGACTCAAATAAAAGGGTCTGATGAAAGATCACTCCAAGATGTTTTACCTCATCATTTAGAACACACAAAGGTTTAAAGTAGGGCTATCGCAAATGTCAATACTTCATTCGGCCACTAGATGGGGCCGGTGGTGCAGTGTATCACATATAAACATCCTTGTCCTCTTTACATTGGGAGCTGTTCAGGAGTTCTGCATTTGCTCCACAGGCACCACACCGTTGGCTAGACATAAACAGAACAGGTGTCAGCTGGTTGACAGTGTAAATACTGTATCAGTTAGCAGGTAGAAGCCAATCAGGAGCAGCTGCTCATGTAGAGGAGGCCATGTTATTTTTGAGCAGCTCTCTCTCTCACCCCCTCAGTGAAAGACACACACACGCACACACACTGTGGAATTGCAAGGAAATGCCTACGGTAGATAACCGTGGCACCGTTTACACCACTGCTTTTGACATGCCCATGCACAACAGGAATTCATTAATTCATTTAAAAGTAAAACCCATAAAAAGACTTTGGGGCCGATGTGTTTTATGATGCTGTACCTGCCATACATTTCTTATAGCTTGTAGCTCCTTTAAGTGTCTGTAGTGTTTTTTAAGATACTGCAATACTCATAAAATAATTATTAAAATTACACAAATGCAGAACAGAAGATTGAATCTGTGTAAGATTTGTTCTTTCCATTTTCAATTGGAAATCAGAAATCAAAAAATGAAAAGAGCCTTTAATGAGGATTTCAACTCAAAGAAATCCAAATGGAAATAGACAGAAAAACCCAGAGAGACTTCCACACAACCTGCTGCTGGTTTGTTGGGAGGGAAAACATGGAGCTGCTGCTGTTGGAGTTCATTTGTGTTACTAAAAGTGTAGGATTACTTTGTAGTGGCACTCTCACTCTGTAATTAAAGAGTTTGTGTGAGCGTAGTAGGAGGAAAAAGCACAGTGACAGTCCTCTCTTTCTCTCCCTCCCTTAAGTAGCTGATGGACTTCCCCGGAATCATTTTTGAAATGTTCAAAAGACATTTTAACAAACATCAATTGATTCTGAGGTTGTGTGATGAAACGCAACTTCCGAGTTCCGAGTGCAGTGGAACGCAGCATAAGGTCCATGTTGGTGAGCAGTTGGTAAACCACCAGTCCAGTTTTAGCTCCACATGAATACTAGTGACACTGAAATAACAGTAATATTAAACACATACATGCCCCCCCCCCCCTCCTCCCCCTCTCAGAGGTTGAGCTGCCGCCTGTTGACTTCAGATCCCTGTGGTTTCTGTCACTGTGACGACCTGATAACATCTGCTAACTTTCCACAGAAATGTTTGTTTTCTTTTATCAGTTGCACGTTGCTGCTCCTGAAACGATACGATCAGTGCCACACACACACACACACACACACACACACACACACACACACACACACACACACACACACACACACACACACGCACACGCACACACACATTCACAGTGATCCTCTAGTTCACTCCAGATAAACAAACACAGTTTAGATTTTCAATAAATTCTGTTTTATTATAATAAAAATACATTTTTACATATTTTCCACCTTTCAAACACAAAATGCCAAAAATATTTAATGTGTAGAAAAATGAGAAAGACAAAAACACAACACACAGTTGTTTTAGAGGGAAATACAGAGACTGTTTGATGAAAAACTGTCGCGCATCAGCAGTTTTGCATGAATTTCCCTCTAAACCAACTCTGTGTGGTAACGTTGTGTTATTATCTCATAGCGTGGTGAATGTGCAGGTCACAACTTGTCCACCAGAGAGTTGTGGAGTTGTTGGATTGTGTATTTGATGAGTTTGATGAGGGAAACCAAGAAATCCCATGAGCCTCCGTAGCGTAGCTCTGAGCAGCTCACGGCTCTGCTCCGCTGTTCTGAAAATAGCTTGCACCAACAATTAAAGGTAACAAATACTGCTGGGACTATAGGGATTATGGCAATGGGCCAATTTGAGTAAATGTTGAACTATCCCTTTAACATTGATGCTAACTCTGGTGTGTGTGTGTGTCTGTGTGTGTGTGTTGTCGGCGCAGGAAGCTCATACTGAGCCGCGGCTGCTCTTCCTCCTCCTCCTCTTCCTCCACCGGCTTCTGCGACAGGTTGTTGGTCTGCGGGACGGCGTCCAGACTCAGATTCTGGTGGAGACAGACCGAGAACTGAGACAGCAGCGTCACCAGGATGGACTTCATCATCACCATGGCGATGTGCTTCCCCACACAGGACCGAGGGCCCGAACCGAATGGCTGGAAGTAACGACGAGGAGCCTGGAGGTCAGAGGTCAGAGGTCAGACAGGTGTTGGACTGCTCAGACCGTCACATCTTTAAAAGAAAGAAGAAAAAGCAAAAAGCAAACTTACATTTTTTTGAAAGTTTTCCAAACTGAACTCGTTGGGTTTGCAGAAGAACTCGGTGCGGTGCATCCGGCCCGTGTTGAGGATGATGTTTGTTCCCTTTGGGATCCTGTAGCTGTCGATGATGTCATCAGAGAGCGCCCGGCGCATGGTGAAGTCGACCACCGGGTGGAAACGCAGACACTCGTTGATGAAGCTCTCCATCACCTGCAGCTTCTGCAGCTCAGCGTTCTGCAGCGGCTGCTCACCTGGAGAGGGACAGGAAGGAAGACCTGTCAACACACAACAACAACAACAACAACAACAACAACAGTGTAACCTTAATTAATGTAAGAGTAATAATCAACAGTCTGATAAACCTTTGCTTTATCATCAGGAAATACAATGCACATTTATTCACAGCAACACAACTTTATTTATATGATAAGAAAAGAAGCAGATTTCAAACATGATCTTATTGTGATCATTTATTAAAAGACAGTTTTAGAGTAGTACATTTATAATATTAGAAGACTTCATTTTCAAAAGCAGATGACTTATTATTATTACAGTTTTTCTCAATCGCTTTGGTGCTGTTCTCAGATCAGAATGAAAGTTCTCCTAACTCTTAGTTCAACCTCCACAACATGTAGCTAGTCATTTGTGCACATCATCGTAGCAGTTTCTCCTTCCTCTGAACAAATTGCAAATGCCTTTGGACATGTATCAGTTGCTTTCATACAATTCTTTGCTGTTTTATAACATTATCATCAAAATCTGTCAAACTAATTGTAAATGTTGGGAGAAGCTCTGTCAATTCAATGATTCATTCATTTGCAATAAGGAAGGAACAGGTATGTATAGTATTGGACAGTAATTCAGCACTAAACAAGTAGTAACAGTAAAGATTTCCCTAGAAGATGAAAATCCTACTCTGTAGGTTCAGTTACTGTATGTACTGCAACATTGTTTACATAAAGTTGTACTCAGAGTGTTTCTTATGTTTGTTGTAGATTACTATAGTGTATTTTTCTTTTGCACAATGCTGTGAACAAATCAGAATTTCAAAGAGCATTACTGTATGTAGTAAAAATGTGAAACATACATATTCAGTATCAGTTACTCCACTAAATACAGTAATGTGTAACTGTACTGTAGTTTTCACATGGCTGTACAGTGTATAGTGCTGTCTTGAGCATTTTCAGGTAGTATCATCACTTTTTGCATTGGAAAACACTTAGAGAATAAAGTGTCATAATGAAAACATGACAAAGCCATTTGACTATCTTGTTCATAAACGATGATGTCAGGACTTCTCATTTTGACGACACTGACAGTTTCACTGACATCAGTACTTGCTTTTGAGGGATGGACAATCCATTTTGAGCAAGTGACGCACTTTTGCAGGTTGTCCACTAGGCAGTTTGTAATAATTGTTTTGAGAAATGCACTAACTGTTGTGCAAATGTTAATAGTGAGGTGAGAAAAGCACCAAAGCGATTGAGAAAAACTGTATTTACACCAGGTGATATCTGTCAAACCAAAGTTGAGTGGCTTTAACCAAGGAAAAATAAAGCTTTAATTTAAAACAACAACACTATGCGAAGAATAATTCAAAAGCGTCAGCTCTTTTTTTTGTCAAAATGGTGCTTATCTGCTTTTGCAAATGAAGTCAGTGAGATTTCTGGTGAAAAAACATTTACAGGACTACATATTTTGTAGCTTTAAAACTGGATTTAAAACATTTTACTGTAAACATGAACTAATATCTATCACACTTACTGTAATCTGTGAAAATGATCCCAACAACAGATTTGTAGCGTTTTGTGTCACAGTAATGTTCTGTGACGATAAAAAGTCACAAAATCACATCATCTAGAATATATAACTGTCTATATCTAACCTACAGAACTATGCTGTGCTGTTATAGTTTTATAGATGGAGACAGACAGATAGACAGACAGATAGACAGATAGACAGATAGATAGATAGATAGATAGATAGATAGATAGATAGATAGATAGATAGATAGATAGATAGATAGACAGACAGACAGACAGACAGACAGACAGACAGACAGACAGACAGACAGACAGACAGACAGACAGACAGACAGACAGACAGACAGACAGACAGACAGACAGACAGACAGACAGACAGATAGATAGATAGATAGATAATCTATATACCTACAGTATATAATATATAATCTCCATGTTGTTGTGGGCTCAGTTTCTCACCTACAACGGTGTCGATCTCCTGCAGCAGCTGCAGCTCCACATCTGGATTCTGTTTGAGCAGCAGCAGCATGAAGAAGAGGCTGACGGACAGAGTGTCCGGAGCCGCGATCACCATCTCCAACACACACTGCACCACGTCGTCGGCCGACAGCTCACCGTGGTTCTGCAAACACACACACACACACACGTTGTTGAGTGACTGTTTGACCATCACAGAGTTTGTGACATCACAGACTCACCTGAGCAAATATGAGCCCAGTGGTGAAGTTGATGTGGTCCAGTTTCTCAGCCTGCTCCACCTCGCTCCTCTTCTGCTGCACCAGGCTCCGGATGGCGTCCTGCAGCTCCCGACTGACACGCAACACACACAACACACCGTTACAAAACCCCACAGTGGGCCAATGCAGGAAGAAGCTCGACAACTGTACGTGTGTCGTGACCTTCCTCTTCCCAAACCCACATGAAAAGAAAGTCACGGCAGCTGATCGAGGGATTGACGTGTCCAAACAAACAGAAAAGATTTGTTTTGTTCCTTAAAGGGGTAGTTCAACATTTAGTCAAACTGTCCCATTGCCATAACCCCTATAGTCATAGCAGTAGGTTCGTTACCTTTAATTGTCAGTGCAAGCTATTTTCAGAACGGCGGAGCAGAGCTGTGAGCTGCTCAGAGCTACGCTACGGAGGCTCATGAGATTTCTTGGTTTCCCTTTCCACAACTCTCTGGTGGACAAGTTGTGACCTGCACATTCACCACGCTATGAGATAACACAACGTTACCACACAGAGTTGTTCTAGAGGGAAATTCGTGAAAAACCACTGATGCACGTTGCCTTCAGGGACAGTTTTTCATCATCAGTCTCTGTATTTCCCCCTAAAACAACTCTGTGTTAGGATTATGGCAATGGGCCAATTTGACTAAATGTTGAACTATCCCTTTAAAGTGAACTCACGCTGCCGTCATGTGTTTCTGACGAATCCAGTCCAACTTGAAGTAGACGTTCGGTTTGATCAGGACGCTCTGCCATGTGTCGAAATACTTCTGGATCTTTACCAGCAGCTCCTTCTCTGCACACACACACACACACACAGTTCACACACTCAGACTGTTGTGTTCTCACATATTCTTGCACCAGACAATCAGTGTGTGTGTGTGCGTGGTCTCACCATCCATGGCTATGTCCAGGAAGAGCCTGTTGGAGACGTTGAGCACGGTGCAGCGCAGCAGACTGAGCACGTCCACCTGGTCCAGACTGGCCAGCCGGTCCAGGTGAGTCTGGGTGGAGGAGACGCAGACCAGCTGGGTGTTCTGCAGACCTGGACCTGTCAGCGCTGACACGGACCAGATGCTTTACAGTCACATTACATTCTCTAAACAACACGGACAAACCACCTGCTGACTGCTCACTACAGAACTGAGTTTCTTATTTCATGTCTTCGTGCATCTTTATAAATGATGAAGTCCAGGTAGCTGCAGTAGCACACTGTCCAGGTGAGTAGATCTGATTGGTCCAAAGTTTGATTGATTCTCAGTCTGATGGTTGTTCTCTCTAAAACATGTCAGCATCATTTCATTCTAGAAATCATCACAAGCACAATAGTCTCTTCAGTTATTATTTATCATTGTTCATGTGTTTATATTACAATATATGATGCTGTATATATTTTATTTTTTATTCTGATGAATGGAAGTTACTTTACATGTGAATAAAAATTGGACAAAATTTTCAAGCAAACACGAGAAATACACAAAGATTTGTTCTGAGACTGAATAAATAAAATTTGTACATTTAAATTAGGGCCAATGGCGTGAATTTTTGGAAATATTATAGAGAAATTTCTGGAAAAAAGTGGTACAATTTCTCCAAAAACGTTTAAACATTTGTAGGAAGAAGTGGTTAAAAAGAAATATCAAAGAAAGTTAAAAAAAACAAAACAAAAAACAAGTGGTACAATTTCAAGAAAAAGTTGAGGACCCCCTTGAACCCTCTCCTTGACCCCACGTTGAGAAACACTGATCTGGACAATAAAACCACCAGTCCAGTCCAGTATATAGTGAATAAAGATAGACAAAACATGTAAACATGTTGACCTGCAGTGACACGATGACAACGAGACGCTGCATTTTGGGGAAACTGACTATTTGTATGAAAAGGAAAATGACTTTTGACACGAGTGAAGTGTTTTCAGGGAGAAAGGTTAGCTTTTCCCAGTGACCTATGGTGTGAGAATATTTTACCAAATGATGTGAGAGTTTAGAGAAAGTCATTTCTGTTTACCTTTACTGAAGTAGCTTCTCATCTTCCTCCACTGAGCCACGTCGTTGTTGAAGATGATTCCTCTCTGGTTCATACCGATGCAGCTCAGTCCCTGTTTGCTGCCGAAGCGTGAGGTGTAGTTCCCGCTCTTCAACACGTGGTGCACGGCCGACGCCCTGTAGTGGTGACAACATGAATGAATGAAGTTCAGATGATAGGGTTAGATTGACTTTGCTCTGTGAACCCACCGGCTGATGACGAGCGTCTCCTCTCCGTCGATCCAGACTCTCACCACGTCTCCGTACTTGTTGTTGTAGTAGTTGCTGGCGGTTCCGATCCCGGTCCAGATGAACCTGATGTAGGAGAGAAGAGGACCCAGACCCAGACAGAAGGACGGACCTGAGGACACCGAGGACGCAGACACAGACTGAGACTCAGGTCCAATGGTTTGTTTTGCACAAGAGAAAAATCATTAAAGGGATAGTTCACCCAAAATTCAAATTTCACTCATTATCTACTCACCCTCATGTCGACTAAGAGCTGTGATAAGTTTCAGAGTTCTCTGTTCCTTCTCTGAGTTACGGGGGGGTCTGTGCAGTGGTATTTGTCCATATAATGGTTGTGAATGGATACATTCAAAAAGACACCAAAAAATATCCAAATACCTCCATACTGCTCGTCTGTAATGTCCCTCTTGTATTGAAGCCCTGACATGAGAAATTGTTCCACCGGGACTCAGGAAGAGCAGTGAACTGAGACACTGGGAGCTTCCGTTACAAACAAGCTTAAAATATAGACTTATTTCATTTTTTCTGGAACAATTTCTCATGTCGGGGCTTCAATACAAGAGGGACATTACAGACGAGCAGTATGGAGGTATTTGGAAGCCACAGAGGACTCTGAAAATTCTCACAGCCCTTAGTCGACATGAGGGTGAGTAGGTAATGAGTGAAATTTGAATTTTGTGTGAACTATACCTTTAAATAAAATAAGGTCTGCACAGATGGATAAATAAAGATACAGAGAGGCAGAGAGCTCATGTGAAGCCTCCAGCCATAGGTCAATTTGAAATATGACCAAAATTGCACAAAATATATTGATATATAGTATGGGTCAATAAATGATTAAATAGTTATATTAAATACGTTGTTTTAAAAGCATGAGATCTGATCAGATGTTCATTTTGTTTTCAGAGTCAGACTCTACAGTGGATTTAAGTGCACTTATAAAAACTTGACTTTCTTCTGAAAACAATACTGAAATAGTTTTTTTTTTTTTTTCCGTTTCCATATTTAGATTTGAAAGCATTTTAGCAACACTGAGCAGGACTGATCCTAAAAACAAAAGGCTTTTCTTCCAGATAATCTGACAATTCTGACAAATAGTGTTGCATTGGAAAAGTAAATACTTGGCTTCACATTTGACTTTTCTAGTATAAAGTTTTAGATTTAGATTTTTAGATTTGTATTACACCATGAATATTTAATATTAAATATGTATTTAAGCTCCTGGAGGAACAAGAACTCACCTGGGAACGTCTTCCTGTCCGTGTGGCTCCAGGCGGCCAGCAGCAGACAGGCCAGCAGGATGAGGGTCCTGGTTGCCACGGAGACGCCCGGCGGCTGCACAGCAGTGGCGTTGGAGGACGCAGAGACCACGTTGGTCAGAATCCCATCCAGACTGACGGGAGAGACCGGCAGATGACAGGCAGGGACCAGAGCCATGGTGGAGGAGGAACCAGAACCAAAACCAGGACCAGGACCAGGACCAGAACCAAAACCAGGACCGGGCTGAGCTGAGCTGAGCTGAGCTGAGCTGAGCGGTGCAGCTGCTTCAGCACCAGGACTCTGCTTTATATCTGCAGACGGAGCCGGTGCTGAGTCAGGTCAGGGTAACACACACGCCACAACAAAGAGCTTCATAGTAAACCACACACACACACACACACACACACACACACACAGCCTTGAGGTGCTGAGTGAAGAGCCTTGAGAGGAGAGGGTTGACTGGTGAGGAGGAGGAGGAAGAAGAGGAGGAGGAGGAGGAGGAGGAGGGTGTGTTATCTCCTCTGTTTGACTTTCTGATGAGGAGACTCTGGAGCTGCTCATCCTCCATCCATCCATCCATCCATCCATTATCTATACCATTTTATCCTTACGGGTCACGGGTGAGCTGGAGCCTATCTCAGCTGACTTTGGGCTAGAGTACACCCTGGACAAATCGCCAGTCTATCGCAGGGCTAACATATATAGACAGACAACCATTCACACTCTCATTCACACCTATGGGCAATTTAGAGTCACCAATTAACCTAACCTGCATGTCTTTGGACTGTGGGAGGAAGCTGGAGTACCCGGAGAGAACCCACGCATGCACGGGGAGAACATGCAAACTCCACACAGAAGGGCCCCTGCCCCCTAGATTCGAACCCAGAACCCTCTTGCTGTGAGGCGACAGTGCTAACCACTGCACCACCGTGCCGCACTGCTCATCCTTTGATTTTCAAACATCCTTCACACTTAGTTTAATGAATACGAGTGACTTGGTTCTCTTTGTTAACCCCCAAAGGGAAACTCAGCTCATCTTCTCTGCAGTTCTCTTCTTGCTGTGCTGTGGACTGGTTATTTTTAGGATAGGGTTAGGTAAGCCTATTAAACAACAAGGCCTTGTTATTATTATTTGTATAGCCCACTTTTCAAGATCAGGATCAGGATCAGGATCAGGATCAGGATCAGGATCAGGATCAGGATCAGGGTATAGTCCAGTAATTTTAAGACAAAAAATGGGTCAACCTTGAAGAAATTGCAACAAAAGCAAACTCAACTGGTTTTGTATCCTCAACATGTCCTGAATGCAAGATGAGGGAAAAAAGGCCCTGAAGTATCCCATTAGGGGAAAGTTTATATAGTCCATTCATACTGTACGCCTAGTCATTATTTTTCTCACCTGAATTGGGGCATTCAGTTGGACATTCAGTGCTCTACTTACAAAACTGTGTACAGTTACAGTCAAAATAAAATCAAATGGTGCAGAGAGAGAGAGAGAGGCCAAGGCCAAACTACAAAGAGTAACAAATAAAGATGAAGACAGAGGAGAGCAGATATCTCTCTTGAACTGAACATACATTTCATGTCCCAGAAAAGCAATAGGTTCAGACACAGTGAGATTTTACACATTAGCAGACACAAATAATACAAATAAATACATGGAGTCATTCCAGATGGTTTATGTAATGCTTATCTAGAATCCAGTGGCAGGTGGAACAAAGGATTTCAGACATTTATTTGATTTGGTCTGACAAGGGAAAGTAAAGTAACCTTCTCTTAGACGGGAGAAGCTGAAACTCTGCATGAAGAGGGTGGAGAGGGTTGCTATGGTAGAATGCTAGAATGCTAGAATGGCCCTTGGCCTCTGAGTCGCTCTGATAAACACTGTCAATGTCATTCAGGCGAGTGCCAATCGCTTTTGGCAGAGTTTGACCACATCCTTCAGTTTGGTCTCATTTGAGATGCTGAATCATAGCAAAAGTTCAATAAAAGCTGAATAAAACACTTTTTCTAATCAACCTTTGAAATCATCCTCAAATTATCCTCAGTAACCTCAGTATCTTCAAATAAAACAACGTCTGATTTGCTTTTCTACAGGTGGCATCTGAGTTGGTCTCAAAGGACAGTTTATCATCCAGGATGGAGCCTAAATACTTAGAGCTACTGACTATTTCCAATGTTGGGCAGAGACTTGACAATTCCTATCACAGAGAGAAATAGGGGTACAGAAGGGGGACATTTCTGTACTTAAAGGTACAGTTCTGTCCTACTGTAGCCTATAGGGCCAATTATTGTACTCTAGAGTATATGTGTAACTTTTGGGGATAGAAAAGGCACGTAAATGTTCCAGAATGGAAAAAGGTACATGTAGGCTATTCCTAAAGACCCCCTCACATGAAGATAGCCGTTGGGACTCCATTCTGATCAGAGGACAGCAGAAGAGGAGAACTCTGCAGGATAATTTCACCCAAGCCACTACAAGAGGAGATGATACAACGTTGATTAAGCCGTTCAGCTCCTCAAACGCCTCGCGGTATTTTTCAGTGTTATTGTTGTATTTACTGTCTGGGAGCGACTTTCCCGCGCTGACGGACAGGAAACGACCGAAAGAATGTGTTTTACTCGGTTTTACCAGACAACAAGAAGGGAGGAGGGAGGAGAACGCTCCACTGCTGCTAGAGGCAACAGTTAGCAGCCTGCTGTTAGCCACATGGTTAGCAGTAAGCTACAAGGTGTGTAGCCTGTAATGCTGTGTGTAACTTACTGTTCAATCAATCCTCGCTCAGGGCAGGTCACAGAGCAAACACACACACCGGTTGCTGGGTCCACAATTGTACTTTAACTGGTACGTTGTCTCTAAAAAAGGTACGCCTGGAGCGTAAGGGTTTGTACCCTTTCGAGTACATTTCCGTACTCCAAGCCTTCATCTCTGCAAGCAGCAGCACGGCAACCATGACAACTCTTCATCTCAGCTGCATCCTCCACATCTGCTCCAGTTTCAATGACAGAAGCTCCTCAACAAACTCCGACAAAACACCACAAAAACAAAGGTTGAGTAAAAACTCAGAGTTTTTAGTCACTATTATCATTATTGGAAAAGTGAAATGAACAAGAAATATGTCAACACCAGGTGTTGTTTTTTCCCACCAGTAGATGGAGAAGCAGAGCTGCACCAAACTCAATCTCCACATTTACAACTAACATCATTGTTTACTCCGACCAACGACAACTGTTCATATTTGACTATTTTCTATCAACAGCTCCTAAAGATGCACCATCTCTTCTTCAAACAGGTCCTTACCAACAATACAAACAAAAATACAGTCATCAATAATAAGACAGAATCACAGAGCAGAATACTAAACATTTAGACAGAGGCACAGGGCTCTGCTCAGGCTCTAACAAAATAATGAAAATGTTCAAGGATAATTTTGATCTGTGAATAATTCATAGATCTATAAAAGGAGTTATTGACGGATAATATTTTCTCATCATATTTAAAATGTTGAGTATTGATCGTATAGACAGTGTCTAACCTATTTTCAGGAAATGTGAACCAATAAAATGAAGAAATAGTTGATTGAAAGTCAAAATTATGTAAGTGATTTACTCTCCACTGATGTCCGTCTGTCCTTTGTGGGTGTGTTTATTATTACAGTTTATTTCAAATAATTTCCCTGTCACTGCTGAGATGGAGCTGGATTTATTATTGATTAAGTTATTTGGCTTTTATTTTGGTAAATCTGCCAATAAACTGGTCATTCAATCCTTCTGATCACTGTTCAACTTCATTTACCAGAGAGTTTGGACAGAGACAGAAACAAAACGAAAGTCAACATGGGCAGAAAATGACATCATTATTATATGTACTACATAAATACATTATTATATACAGTATATAATCGGTGTGTTTTAATGAAGCAAACCACAGTGCTGCTGTGATGACGTAAAATAATAAAATAATGAAAAGAAAAAATCCTCCTCGACACCAACCGAAACATCACATGAGAACATTTACAGATCAAAACATTAAAGGGACATTGTATAACTTCGCCTGTTATCTACTCATGAAAATCAATTATTTGGTTCAAAAGTCTGTTTTTCATTTCATCAGTAACCCCCCCATCAACAAAGTGAAGTGTTCCTTTCAGTTCATATTATTCATATCTACATGGAGCGGGTAAGCTCGCTGCTGGCTGCCATGTCGTGTCTCCATGTTTTTACCTTTAGTGGCAGCGTGACCGTAGGAAACCACGGAAACTCAGCGGAGACACCGGAGCTGTCGGCTCAGGTCCAGGTGGCGTCACCGCGGTAACGCAGTGAGGAGGAATGGAGCGTTACACTGATGCTGCATTCAGGTGCAGTCAGACAGACGGTCGTCGGTAACAAACCAGATGTCATTTTAGTCACAGAAGTCCAGAGAAAGACAGTAAAACGTGAGTCAGCTAAACAATACGACATCACCATGACTGGATTCTGAGTCAGCAGTCATGCCAGCACTGAGTCAGGGAACCCTGTACATAGGATACCAGTAGGTACCTGTACCTGTACTGGGCATTCTCAACCTGGAAACACAGTGCCAGCATCAAACTGAAACTGCATTAGGTTACCTTGGTGGGTACCTCCAGGGGTGGGGCTACCCTCGTGGGTAGCTCCGTCCCTGTGGAGCTCCACTTAGGTCCCCTCTCCTCTCTTACATGCTATTTGCACCGAACAATGAGCACTTTATGTGAAATCCTATGTACTTGAATTTATTTGATTTATTTTAAATACCCAGAACATCCCAGCCACTCTAGGCCCTCTACTTGTCACCTTGCACTTTATGAAATATCCTATGTACTTGAATACTTATTTTAAATACTCAGCTCAGCGCACTTTACGTAGGCTTTGTAATTGTCATGTAGTTGCTTGTTTATTTTCTAATTGCTGTGTTTGTCACAGTCTTTGTTGTATTTTATGGTACCCCATGTCACCCTATTTTATTGTACCTCCAAGGACTACAGATGGAAATTAGTGGCTGTCAGCAGCTGTCACTGCACACTGTCCTTCTAAAGTAAATAAATAAATAAACATGGGGGGGGTTCGAGTGCTCGTGGTGGAGAGCAAAAGGGTAAACTCCAGGTGTTGCGGAGTGCTCTTGAAGTGGGAGGAATGAGGTAAAAACGCAAAAAGCACTGGGCTTACTTCAGGCACTCACACGCTTGGAGACAAGGTAGATATGTAAAAAGCCTTTAATTCATCAGGGCATATAAAAAGATAAAAAACGCCGACCGGTTTCGAACGACACGGTCTTCTTCAGGGCGTGGATCAAATAAATAAACATATTTTCAAAGGGCGATGTGTAGTTCAGTTGGTAGAGCACCTGCCCCATGTGTTGAGGCTATAGTCCTCGCTGCAGGAGGCCCCTGTTCGAATCCCGCGTCGGACGACCCTATCCTGCGTGTCATTCCCCCCATCTCTGCCTCCCGTTTCCTGTCACTCTCTCAGCTGTCATATCAGATAAAGGCATAAAAAGCCAAAAAATATATATATTGTTGCGTTTATTGTTTTGCCTCGTGCTGACCACTTGTTTACATAGAGGCTTGCCTTGTTTATGCCGTTACCTGCAACGCCTGTCGTCTGTCTGTTGTCTGACCAATTTCGCCTGAATGCAGCATGAAAAATACAATTGAGTTGCTTGCGATCTACAACACGCACCGCTAGATGGGAGGAATTCTTACACAATATACCTTTAAATAAAGGCCCAGTAAAACATAAAAGAACCTGGAACAAAGAGACAGCTCCCCTCTCAGTAAAAAGAAAGAGCAACAGTTCAGGTGGAATACTATATAGCTATATAATAAGTAAAGGAAGGAAAGGGACCTGGTAAATCAATACAGAACACAATACATGAAACAATAGTGTGTAATTATGTCACAATGCATAACCCCTATAATGACCAGAGCCTGTAACATGGACATCGGCTGTGTCTTTAATAAATAAAATCTTATCTGTATATCCTTGTTTGTTTTTTAAAAATCTGTTCATGATTCAAACAGCGGTAAAACAGCAGCATTGGAATGTGAATATTTAGTATTATTTTATTTTTCTGTCTCCTCTCCCATGCCCCCCCCCCAGCCTTTCTGGATAAAGGACTCTGTGAATTCACTCTCGCCCACTCCCGGCTGCAGGAATGTGAGGCGTTCAGTGTCGGACTGTGTGGCCTGTGTCACGGTTCAGATTGTTCTGTGTGATTAAACAGAGACAAACGCTCTGTTTGAGCCAGAGAGCAGAAGTTACTGTAACGCGGTCAAACCACAGCTTTGTCAACAAGGACCAGAGAAGGAGAAGAAGCAGGAGTGAAATGTCAGAGCATGAATCCACTCACATCACCACCATGTCAACGTCTCTGGAGCACAACACATGTTTATTAAGTTGGACAGAGACACAGTAGAGTCAGGACTTTACTTTCTAATTATTCTCTTCTTAACAGGCATGAAGTCACTGCTCTGACATCATTTACTTCATTTACATCATCGCCTCAACTGGAAACACCAGAGACTCTCTGTTAATGTGAACAGTTTATCACATGGAAGATGAAAGATCCAAAAGACATCAAGTTACAGATGACACATCAGTCCGAGTCCCGCGTCGGACAGCCCTTTCCTGCGTGTCATTCCCCCACTCTCTGCCTCCCCATTTCCTGTCTCTCTCTCGACTGCACTATCAATTTGCCCCAAAAATATACTAAAAAAAAAAGAAGATATTAATACTGTCTGTCCGTCCTGGGTGAGGGATCCCTCCTCTGTTGCTCATCCTGAGGTTTCTCTGATTTTTCCCTGTTAAAAGGCAAGGCAAGGCAAGGCAATTTTATAACCTGTTTTTACAAACAGTTGGTCTCAAAGGGCTTTACACGGCATCATAACAACATCCTTTGTCCTTATGTGGCAAGGTGAAGAGGGCCTGAGCGGGCTTCGAAGCCCAGACTCCTGAGTAGGAGTCATGCACGCTAACCAGTCGGCCAAAGGGACATCCCATTGGCCAAGTAGCCAGGGCACATGATCACTTGGAGGTATAGTGACAGGAACCTCAACTGTCACACTTAGACCCTCACATCCACTGAGGAAAAACTCCATGGAAAACCGTTTTAACAGGAAGCTCCTCTTCCCAGTTCATCCAATTTGGACGAACCGGGAATTTTTGTTACGAAGACAGTTGGTATCCATTTGTAACTGTTACATGGACACGCACTGTTATGCCGAGACCCCCCGTAACTCAGAGAAGCCATGGAGGAGTAGATAATGAGTTGAAATTGAATTGAAATTTCAATTTTGGGTGAACTATCCCTTTAAGGTGGAAATCCTGAAGAGTTAAGGGGGAAATACTACAGATAGAGTTAAGGGGGAAATCCGGAAGAGTTCCTCTTTAAGTGAAAGGAGAAATGAATCTTCTATGAGATAGTGAATAACTTATAGAAGCTGTTTTTGATTCTAATGCTAAAGCTTGTCATGAGTCACTTCATTGATCCCTGGAGGGAAAAATGGAAAAAAGAAACTGTAAGTGTAAGTGACAAAATAAATAAAATACTACCACTACAGTTCCCAGCTCTCACAATATACAGCCTACCCACTAGCAGAACAACTGTACATATTTTCATATAATTGGTAAAAATGTGGTTTAATTGACAATGAATTATGGACACCGTGTGAAGGAGGACGAGGTCATCCTTGGTCTGAAGCCAGGAGAGCTGGACCTGGATCTGTGGAGGAGCAGCTGCAGGCTGGAGAGGAGGAACCAGGAGGAGAAGGTCGGAGCAGCGGAGGTGGAGGACGACAAAATGTTGTTGGCTCTGTCCGCCGGTCTGGGACTGATAATTCACTGTTTACTTTCAGCAGCTCAAGGTGTTTGGGGGATGGACTGACTTAACACCTGTTCTTGGATCAGATCTGACCAGAGCATCAGACACACAGCAAACTTCTTTTCCTGCTCCGTCCATTAAGGGTAATTGCCTTTTTTTTTTTTTTTTTTTTTAAATCTGGACCTTATTTCTATCATAAAATCCGATCATTTCCTCCCCCAGATAACTTTGGTGTCATTACAAGTGGTTGTGATGAAATGAGCTCCAGCTGAGAGCCGCGTATATATGTATAATGGAGTCTACAGGGCAGCAGAATGCAGCCTCTAAATAACACATTATCTGCAGAGAAACTCCTTCATTTCACCAATATTTAGTTCTGATAGGCTAGTGCTATTCCCCTCTGAGTCCGCGGTTAGCTGTTATCAACATCCAGGGTCTGTAGGTTGACCTACTGACCTCTGACCTGGATGATGTCATCTCTGTAGGTTGACCTACAGACCTCTGACCTGGATGCGCTGCATGGCGTGACTAGTTGCTACCGCTAATGCTACGGTTCGATTCTACATGTTTCTGACTCGTCAGAACAAAATGAGCAGCTGGATGAAGTTCAGCTTCCACGGGCTTCCTCTCCTCAACCTGGACTCACTAAAGCTCTGGATAGTTGCACTCAGAGATGACATCATCCAGGTCAGAGGTCAGTAGGTCAACCTACAGACCCCGGACTCAGAGGGGAATAGCACTATCCTATCATAACTAAATATTGGTGAAATGAAGGAGTTTCTGTCTCTTCATCAGAACGACTTGTAATGACACCAAAGTTATCTGGGTGAGGAAATGATTGGATTTTATGATAGAAATAAGGTGCAGATTGTAAAAAAAAGGCTAATTATCCTTTAATGATGAAGAAACCTGCAGCTCTCTGTCTCTATGTTAGTGTTTAACTGAGTCTGAGGTGTCGCCTGGAATTCATCCATTTTAATTAAACTTTATCAGACTGAGGATACGTGTCCAAACACAGAATCAGCTCCAAGGTCAGAGTCGGCTGCTGCTTTTATTCTTTTTATAGAAACAGCAAAGAGACGACCTCCATGCTACACAACTATAGCAAGTAAGTCAATTCTTTATTGTCCCGTAGCGGGCAAAATATTGTAGCAGCAGCTGCTAGACATTAAAAACAAGACACACCACAGGAGAACAAACACAAAGCACACACCACTGCTGACAATGATAAAGGCAAGTAAAAAACAGTACACAACATCTACACATACATGTATACACAACCCTGCACACCCTACAGTGACTGAAGCCGTCCATCTGTGTGTCAGCTGTCAGTGACCTACAGCCTCAGGCACACACACACACACACACACTTTGTGTAACATTACTGTCTGAGCTCCTTTGACCGGCGTGTGTGTGCATGTAGGTCATCTTCATGATCTTGATCCTCTCCTCTCCTCTCCTCTCCTCTCCTCTCCTCTCCTCTCCTCTCCTCTCCTCTCCTCTCCTCTCCTCTCCTCTCCTCTCCTCTCCTCTCCTCTCCTCCTCCCCTCCTCTCCTCTCCTCTCCTCTCCTCTCCTCTCCTCTCCTCTCCTCTCCTCTCCTCTCCTCTCCTCTCCTCTTCCTCTGTCACTTCTCAGTCTCAGTGAACTGGGTCACTGATGAACCAGGAGAGACGGAGTCATGGAGTGGAAACTGATGATGATGAAGATGATGAAGATGATGAAGATGTGTTGTGATGTGAATGGATCTTGGTTAGATAATACAGTTTTTCTGAGTTGTTAAAACACTGAAGCCTGTTGTCTGAACCAGTTACTCTTTACTGTCTGTTCAGACACAGCTTACCAACACATGTTCATTGTGATGCAGCTGTGTTGCATAAAGCTGCAGGCGGCAAAAGTCAAACACAACTAAAGCACAAGTTTCATCGGTTGAACACAACTCAGAACTGATCACACCTGTGTCCAATGATGTGAGGGAACATATAATGATGCTGGCTGAGTTATGCTAATGCTTCTTATTTGTATATTGTTCCACAAATGTGTCTTAGCAATCGAGAAAAACTGTAATAATCATAATGATACGTGTATGTAAACAATAAACATCAATGACCAGTCAGTTTGTACTGCACGTTTTCATGTGTTGTATATATGATTGTTTTCATGGGTACATTGTGTGTGTGTGTGTGTGTGTGTGTGTGTGGTGATGTCAGTCGCCCACGGCAACGCTCTACAATGAGCCGTGCTGAATATAAATCAGGTGACTGAACAGGCCGGGGTTTCTTCCCAGACAATGAGCCGTGCTGAATATAAATCAGGTGACTGAACAGGCCGGGGTTTCTTCCCAGACAAGCTCAGAGGATTGTGTAACGCTGCACTCCTACACACTGGTTAGCATCTACACACACACACACACACACACACTGTGTGTGATGCTGTCAGTGAACAACACAACTCTGTCTCTATTTCCTCCTCAGAGTGGAGCTGGTCGATCAGAGACGCTGCTGCTGCTGTCTGGACTCTGTCTCCACTTCCTTCCTTCCTGTTGGACTCTTCTTCTTGGATCCAGAACCAGAACCAGAACCTGGACTCTCTGTTCCCTCTCTGCCTCTGGTTCTGCTATTCTTCTTCTTCTTCCTGTGTGAATGCTCAGGTTGCTCAGCGACCCTCAGAAGAGAGGAGGCAGCGGCGAGGTGGTGACCATGTGGATCCCAACGCCCAGCATGACTCTCCCCCAGCGTGCGGTTCTGTACGGGACCTGCGTTCTGGCCCTGGTGAACTCTCTGGGCCTCCTGGTTCTCCTGGTCCAGCAGAACCAGCACCAGAACCAGAACCAGAACCGGCTGGAGCAGACGGAGGCGAGGCTGGCGGAGCTGGAACAGAGCTCGCTGGTGGAGTTCCTGCAGGAGCTGCCGAGAGGAGCTGCAGCGCTGCAGGCTCAGAACCAGAACCAGAACCAGTACTCCAGGAACAAGAGGAGTGAGGAGAAGCTGCAGAAGGAGCTGCTCCTGCACCAGCTGCAGGAGGAGCAGGAGGAACAGGAGGTCAGTCAGGAGGTGGGAGAGGAGCAGGAGAAGAAGACCAAGCACAAACACCGGCACGGTTTCAACCACAAGACGCAGGTTCAGGACGACGTGATGATGATGATGACCTACTCCATGGTGCCGGTGAGGAGACAGGATGAAGATGCTGCACTGTGTGTGTGTGTGTGTGTGTGTGTGAGCTTTATTTATTTATTTTTGTTTTGTTTTATTTGTTGGGATCCCCCTTAGCTGCTCTAGAGCATCAAAGATCGTATGTAAGATACTCTAATGTACACAAATAAAATAACAGGTTAAAACAAATGAAAATGACGACAAGAAACCCTACGACCCAACATGACACCCTTTGTGTGTATGTGTGTTCCAAGATATTTTTTCATTTGTTTTTTGAATGTTAGTTAGTGTGAGTTTAGTTATTGGCAGTGGTGAGGAGTCCCATGCTTTCACTGATCTATTCTATTGTTCACTGCAGCTCAGTCAGTCAAACCTCGTCAAGTGTTTTCATCCTCTTCTGATGTTTTATCTTTTTCTCCTCAGATCAAATTATTGATCGACATCTGTAACAGCACCAAGGGCGTCTGCATCGCTGGTACCTTCACTAAATAAAAACATCAATACTGTATAGAAATATATACGATCAATCATCACTCTGTGTTTCTACTGAGTCTTCATCCTGAACCCTTCTGCTCCAGGACCTCCAGGCCATCCAGGTCCACCAGGACCGCCAGGACCTTCAGGACTTCCAGGACCTTCAGGACCTTTAGGACCTCCTGGTAAGTCACATCTTCCTGTTAGTACAACATGTTCATGTTTCTAATTTGAGTATAATCCATGTACAATATCCAGTTCAATCTTCAGTCTTCTCTTTTCTCCACATATTATTTGGGGATGGGGTTGTGTTGCAAAGAGCATCGGTTTCATTTGTTTTATTTATTTATTATTTATTATTTTTCCTTTATTTCACTTTTGTTCTGTTTGTTTTTTGTCTTTTTATTTTTGTTCTCTGCTCTGTTTTGTAATGTTGTTTTGTGGAATGAGATGTTGCATGTCTTGTGTGTCTCCTTTCTGCTTCACTGACCCATGCTGCTGCTGCTGAGTGCTGCTGTGTTTCCATTCAGCTCACATGTGTGTGTCTGCGTGTGTGCAGGTTTTCCTGGTTCAGACGGTTTACCGGGTCACAATGGGACCGATGGCATCCCGGGTCTGAATGGAGAGCCCGGGGCTGATGGGAAAAGAGGAAAGAAGGGTAAGTAAAAAAACAAAAAGAGTCTCTATTCACTGAGCACTTAGTGGAAGCCTCGGGCGCACACGGCCTTTTGAGTGAAGAAGAGCAGCGACAATAGAGCAGGGAAAAGACTGAGGCAGACACACAACCTGGTCCTAGTCCTGGTCCTGGTCCTGGTCCTGGTCCCGGTCCATCAGTGAGTCATGATGACATCATGTTTCATGCCTGTGGTTTGGGCTCTGGCTGAATGAAGAGTCTCCCACTCCACCGATGATTCAGACTCAGAGTCAATGAGTTCATTCATGGTTCAACAGCAGGGAAACGTCTGAACACTGTCTCTCTCACCCCCCCCACCCCCCCCCCCCCACCCCCCCGCCGCCCTCCACCAGGTGAGATAGGAGAACCTGGGGAAAAGGGAGAACCAGGAGAACCTGGTCCACCTGGAGAGAAGGGAGAACCATCTAATGATGTCATCATTGAAGGTTTGTGACTGTCAGAGTTTATTTCTTTATTCATCCTCATGATATACTATGTTCATATCCAGGCAGGTCACAGGGCTGCTTCTTCTTCTTCTTCTTCTTCTTCTTCTTCTTTTTTCTTCTTCTTCTTCTTCTTCTTCTCCTCTGAGCAGGCCGTGCTGGTCCTCCAGGGCCTCCTGGGCCTCCTGGACCTGCTGGTCCTCCTGGTCCTCCCAGAACCAGGCACCACAGAGCCAACCTGCAGGCTGCTCAGACCCTTGGTGAGACTCTGACACCTTCACTCACACACTACAGTCAAATAGTTACTGAGAAATTTCTACATTTGTAAACTTGAGTGAAATGTCCATGGGCGAGACAAACAGCACAACAACAGACACACAACACAAGAGAATTAAGCTAAAAAAAAAAAAAAAAAACTACATATTTGATATTAAAAAAATAAATTCCTAGAAAGTTAAAGGGAGACAGCTGTTCCAGTGTCAGCAGTGCAGAGACTGACACCTGATGGAGCTGCTGCTGGTTGTCAGACTATTGATAGGCTATATGATTTCATGAGGCATCAAGCCAACACATTATCTATAGGTACACCAGGTTTCTGAGCACAGCGTTAAAGGGATAGTTCAACATTTTGTCAAATTGGCCCATTGCCATAATCCCTATTAGGTTCTTTACATTTAATTGTCGGTGCAAGCTATTTTTAGAATGGCGGAGCAGAGCCGCTCTGAGCTGCTCAGAGCTACGCTACGGAGACTCATCAAACTCATCAAATACACAATCCAACAAGTTCACAACGCTCTGGTGGACAAGTTGTGACCTGCACATTCACCACGCTAGATACGCGAGATAATAACACAACGTTACCATACAGAGTTGTTTTAGAGGAAATTCATGCAAAACCGCTGATCTGCATTGCGTTCAGGGACAGTTTTTCAGCAAGCAGTCTCTGCATTTACCTCTAAAACTACTCTGTCTGGTAACTAAACAGGTGTGCGGTGTAGAGAGTTGTACAGTTAGTTTTCAACAGAGATATTATGACATCATCAGTGCACAAATGAAACCTGCAGCAGGAGTATTTGCCTGCACATACAGTTTGCAGCTCTGCCTATAAATATCATCATCATCTGTCATGTCCTCTGTGAGGAAATGGCCAAGGTATCTGAGTTGTTTTTTTTTACAGGGAGCAATATTATTATTTTACAGTTTAAAAACAGGAAAAGACATGTTTTAGTCCGCTCTAGTGTGGCAGACAAGAACATAACGCTTGCTACTATTCAATGAACTCTAATTTATTTGTAGTGCAAATTCTGTCTCAGGTTTTGTTGTGGATGAAAAAAAGGGGGGAAAAAAGTTAAATTGCGACAATAAAGAGAAGCTTTGACCTTCAGTGTGTGACTATAACCACTTGTGTGTCTCAGGGCTGCTGCACGTGATTCCTAATGACGACACGTCCTCAGTGAAGGAGACGCCGAAGCTGCAGGAGAAACCAGTGAAGAACGGTGTGTTTCCACAGCATGTGTGTGTTTTCGGGAATTTATAGTTTTAAATTTGTCATTTAGGAAGAAGAAACTTTATTGTTATTGAGAGATACACACGAGATACAACGAAATTATGTTTGAGAAAAATGTCTCATTGTATCAAACACGGAGATAGAGATCAAATATAATAAATAAGTGTTGCTCAGGTCACAGAGTAGAGATCTCTTCCATGTGCACAGAGCCTTTACCAAATCAGGTGATTAGCTCCAAATAAAAACACTACTATCCCTTTAAGTTACAACAAGTGATGAAGCAGTTTTAGTTCAGTTTTTATTTAGTTGCAGCAAGCTATAATAACCTGCTGCCTGTCAGGTAACTGATGTCTGAGCTCCTCGTCCCTGTGTTTTCCTGCAGAGTGCCTCATCAAGTCTCTGATCAACCCCAGGAATGTGACGAAGATGAGGAGCACCTTCGGCACCTGGATGAAAGACACGGCTCAGATGAACGACGAGCGGATCTGGGTGGCGGAGCATTTCTCTGGTGGGTTCTTCTTCTCCACGGAAGAACACGTTCGTCTGCAGTGTGTTTCAGACTCACACTGACGCTCTGAGTGTGTGTGTTCCTCCTCTCCTCCTCCTCCTCCTCTTCCTCCTCCAGGTCGTGTGTTGAAGGAGTACAAGAGCATCGCCTCCTTCCAGAACAACGTCAGCGACACGGTGGACGTCAAGAAGTTCTACCACGGCTGTGGACACATCGTCCACAACGGCTCCTTCTACTTCCACATGGCGGGCAGCTCCAGCATCGCCAGGTCAGTTTAGCTGGCTTCAACACAAACTTTCACCTCATGATGCAATAACACTGTATTTTGTAATAATCTAACACATTTTGCAATAAAATTCTTGAACACAATTAGGGCTGCAACTAACAATTATTTTCATTATCGATTAAACTGTTGATTATTATTTAAAAGATTAATCGATTAGTTGTTTGGTGTTCATCCAGTGTTTCGCAAACCACCAGACGACGTCCTCAAATGTCTTGTTTTGTCCACAAACCAAAGAGAGACTCAGTTTATTGTCATAAAGGAACAGAGAAACCAGAAATATTCACATGAAGAAGCTGAAATCAGCTCCAGTAACTGAAGACAATGATTCACTCGTTAACTCACTGATGTGACTGTTTCCTCAGTTGGCTGGATTTGTTCTGTTTATTTATGGAGGGTTATAACCGCCCTAACTGCCCCATAATGAACCCTAACCCTGCCTGTCTCTGTGTCTCTCTGCTGTTTCCTCTGGTCTCGCTGTCCATCCACAGGTTTGACCTCAGCAGCAGGAAGCTGCAGACGCTGGCCATCGACCAGGCGCTGCACCACAGCCTCGCCTACCTGCTGCACAACTCTAAGACCTACTTCAAGCTGGCGGTGGACGAGAACGGGCTGTGGCTGATCTTCGCCTCCAGCGTGGACGACAGCGTGACAGTGGCACAGCTGGACCAGAAGACCTTCTCCGTCTCCGCCTACATCAACACCAGCTACCCGCGCTCCAAGGCCGGCAACGCCTTCATCGCCTGCGGTGTCCTATACGTCACCGACACCAAGGACGCCAGGGTCACCTTCGCCTTCGATCTGCTTAAGGCGAAGCCGGTCAACGTGACCTTTGACCTGCGGGCTCCGAACGGCGTCCTGGCCATGCTGTCCTACAGCCCCAAGGACCGACACCTGTACGTGTGGGACCAGAGCTTCATCCGGCTCCATGTGGTTCACTTCATCTCTGACGACTGAGACACACACACGCACACAGTCTGGACTCGTCAGTCTGAGGTGAAAACTCAGATTCACTCAAGGAATTCAATATCTGATCAATAATTATTGTGATGTTGCTGTATTTAGACCCAGTTCTCTTCACTAACAGAGTGAAAATATTTAAACATAATGTTATTATTTAACACTTTACAATAAGCTACACACAATCAGGTTATTACTGAGGAACTATTACTTAATCATTAGTTACCCTTTTTGTGTTCTTAAAGTAAAGTGGGTAACACGTTAAGTACACACTATCAAACATTATTAAATACTGAATTCATCATTTATAACACATGAATACTCACTAGTTGTAGTTTATAAATACAGTTAGTGCTTATCAATGATGAGTAAAATATTTTTAATTGTTTATAAACTATTAATGAGTATTCATGTTACAAATTATGAATTCAGTATTTAAAGGGATAGTTCAACATTTTGTCAAATTGTGCCATTGTCATAATCCCTATAGTCATAGCAGTAGGTTCGTTACCTTTAATTGTCGGTGCAAGCTATTTTTAGAACGGCGGAGCAGAGCTGTGAGCTGCTCAGAGCTACGCTACAGAGGCTCATGGGATTATTTGGTTTCAAACTCATCAAATACACAATCCAACAACTCCACAACGCTCTGTTGGACAAGTTGTGACCTGCACATTCACCACGCTATGAGATAATAACACAACGTTACCACACAGAGTTGTTTTAGAGGGAAATTCATGCAAAACCTCTGATGCACGTTGCCTTCAGCCTAGGGACAGTTTTTCATTAAGCAGTCTCTGTATTTACCATTTAATAGTGTGTATTTATTATAAAGTATTACCGTAAGGTGAGTAACTCTGATTCTGTGTACTTTATTGTAAAGTGTTAGTGTATCTGCATGGTATTTATGTTTGATGTGTTTTTATACAGATGTATCCTGTACATATAGACAATGAAATGCTCCCTGCTCATTTATTTATTATTATTAATAATATTATTATCATTATTAAATCAAAACAACAGCTTCCAATCACCCTGATGAAATAAAATAATTTATTCACTTTACAAAGGAACTGAGCAGTGACTGATGTTGACCTGTGATATTGTTATTGGCTTCTGTTGTATTGATCACACACACAGACACACGGACACACACACACTGATCAGATTCATACAGGACCACGTTGTGAGCAGAGAGAGGGAGAGAAACACAAATCTCTTTAATAAATACCGTACGTACACTTAACAAAAGTTACAACTAATCCAGCCGGTATGATACAAACCAAAAAATAAAGAAATGCTTTCATGTTTGTACAAGCTGTCGTGGTATTTCATATATATATTTATATCATTTATATATTAAAACTATTTCAAACGTTTTACTACTAGGCCAAATAAAGCCAGACATTCATGTGTATAGAACAGTTTCTTCTTCTTCTTCAATAACCTATTTATTGGAAATAAAACGTTTAGTGTCTCCAGAATTTCGAGTGCAAATATCTATTCTTTATGGATGAAACAGTAAAAACAACTAGCGAGGTAACACACACACACACACACACACACGCACACACACACACACACGTACATACACACGTACATAGTAGACTGTGCTGCACATCTCCCAGTCAGATACAGTAAAACCTCTTACGTTCCTAAAATAAAAGGCAATAAGTTAAATAGTCTTAAAAAGGAAATGGCCAAACACAACAGACACAAACATATAAATAATTTAAATAATAAGAATTAAAAAAAAACTAATTCAAGAATAAATCTTGTGCAAAACCAGAAGTGAACCTTTGTGTTTCTGCTCTGGGTGGGGTGGGGTGGGGGTGGTGTGGACCAGACAGATGGAGGAAACATTGAAATCACAGTCACAGAGGAAAAACAAACAGGAATGTTGCAGCAGTGACGTCGCCACACACACAGGCAGGTGAGCGGCGGTGGGGGAGGGGAGGGGGGGGGGGGGCAGACACACACACTCCACCTCCACACCTGGGCAGGCGGGTGGGGGTGGGGGTGGGGGGGGTGCAGCATCCACTCGTCCGTACGGGGGAAAAAGAAGCAACAAAAGCGTCGAAACAGAAAAGCAGATTCCAACACGTCGATCACACTGGTAACCATGGAAACCACTGACTCAGAACAAACCACACGCTGTTTACAGGAAGAAGATGCTAAGAGAGAGAGATTTCAGCTGTGGGCACAAAATGACGACAGTTACACAACTTTTTTAAGAGTTTTGCTTGAGCGACTTGTTTACAGAGCGACGACTAAGTATCGACAACCTGTGGTAACCGCGACGACAACAGGACATGCATAGCTTCCCTATGGACACAGACTCTTCAGGTAATTACAATAAATCTAGCTTTTTAAAATCAAGTATGACGACTTTTCACTGTGACGTTGCTTCATTCAGCCTTTAGGGAGGGGGAGGGGGGGTGGGGGTTTGCAGCTCCGTGTGTTTGTCGTTCCGGTTCTGATCGAACATCTAGACTGTGGAAGAGACTCGGATCAGGACGACGCTCCGGCGTCTCTCCTCCTCCGTCCAACACCGATGAGCGTTAGTGACAGAAGCTTCTGATTGGTCGCTCCTCTCCGTGGTGGCGGCGAGGCGAGGCGAGGCGAGACGAGGGGGGGACGGGGAGGGGCGGGGCTACAGGACGTCCACCAGGCTGCTGGCGACGCTGTAGCGGTCGGGAAGCACTCTCATCTTCAGCGTGCCGTCGGCGCCGCAGGTGAAGATGCGGTTGCCGGGTCGAGTCTCCACCTGCATCACGCCGGCGCCGATGTTACGGAAGATGGACTGCTTGGCGTGCTCGGTGCTGAAGGCGTGCATGAGGCCGTGGCCCGATAACTTCCACACCTGGAGACACACGACACCATGATGTTCCAGATGTTAGCGAGTAGCATTTACCACAACTTTTTCGTTTTATATTATTTTTATATTGACTTTTTTTTATATCTACAATGCCACTGTAACAACTTAAAGGGAGAATCTGGAGTTTTGTTCGTTGCAGTTTGTAAACAAAACATTGAAACTGGCTAAGCTGTACCTCCTGCTCCAGACAGCAGCGGTTGTCATGACAACAAAGGAAAGGAAACACAGTCTGGAGCCGTGGGTCGATAGCAGACCGTCACCAACACCAGGAGCCTCCGGTGTTATGTTGTATGCCGTTGTGGTGAGCTGGGAAGACAGTGTTACTGCTAGCCAAAGTTAGCATCGAGCTAGCTCACCACAAGGCTCTCATACTTGTCACCAGTTGAGTTTAGGTGTCGGCGGATCCAGCGCTTCACTCTGACTGTATTTCTGTTTCTTTGTGGTCCTGACTGCTGCTGCTGAGAGAGACGTGCTAGCACTCGTTAGCATCAGAGACAGCTAGCGCGGCTAGACTAGAAGCCCATAGGTGATGATTAAGACGGATTTCGTTTGTACAAGTCTAATGTTTATTTTTGGACACAAAACTCCAGACCCAACCTTTAACGAATAAAGTCTCATGTCGTATCTGATGCTGATTCCAGATCAGCAGTGTGCGTCACCTTCATGTTTCCCTCTGCAGAGCCGGTGACGAAGAAGTCCTCGAAGGCGTCCAGAGCCAGAGCCTTGATGGCCGAGTCGTGAGCCTGGAAGGTGTGGAGCAGCTGTCGCTGTCGGATGTCGAACACGCACACGAAGCCCTTCCTGCCGCCGGTGATCAGCAGCTGCTGCTTGGCCGCGTACTGCAGCACGGTGGCGCCGTTGTCATGGCACGGGAACGCTGAGGGAGGACACGCACTCAATGTGACACAGCTGCACACACGCGTATAGGGATGGCACCGAATTCTGTACTTTTATTGGAACCGACCAAACGGTTCCACATGTCGGCACCTGAACGCACCATCCTAGCGCGTGCGTATACGTGACGACCAGTTTTTGAGTTACTTTCAACATGTTTACATCTCAACGTGTCCTAGTCGGACCAACAGCGCAATGTGTTTAAAGGGTTAATGCGTGGAATCACTGGGGGTTCAGTTTGAACCAGAAATAATTATTAAAAATTCAGAAGTTTTGACTTGTTTTTAAAGACAGAACCGGAAAAGAGTATTAGTTTATCATCTCAAACGGTTCCACATGTCGGACTGAACGCACCATTGTTTGTTTGGTCTGAATTTCTACCAGTTTTTGAGTTACTTTCAACATGTTTACATCTCAACGTGTCCTAGTCGGACCAACAGCGCAATGTGTTTAAAGGGTTAATGCGTGGAATCACTGGGGGTTCAGTTTGAACCAGAAATAATTATTAAAAATTCAGAAGTTTTGACTTGTTTTTAAAGACAGAACCGGAAAAGAGTATTAGTACTGTATCAGTAACCCCCCCCACACACACACACACGGACTGAGTGTGTGTTCTCACCGTGCACCATGGTGTTGCTTGGTGAGATCAGAGTGTCCCACAGACACACGTTCCTATGGAGACAGAAATCAGATTATTGATCAGCTGATCAGCAGGAGAGAGCAGTGGTGATGTCACAGCCGTGGTGGTGATGTCACAGCTGTGGTGATGATGTCACAGATGCTGACCTGTTGTCGTTGGACTGTCCAGCGGTGGCGATGAGGCTGGACGACGTGATGAAGGCGAAGTCACCGCAGGTTTTACTGTGACACTGCCAGCTCTGAAACAGGAAGCGGAGGTTCAGGTAGGTGTAGGTGTGTGTGTGTGTGTGTGTATATACTGTATGTGTGTGTGTGTCTCACCAGGTAGGGTTTGGGGTTGGACGACGTCTGGTTGACCTGCCACAGACTCAGGAAACCTTCTCCATCAGCGACTCCACACTGCAGCAATGACACACACACACACACACACACACATCAGACTAAACACAGACACTGCAGTGTGTGTAGGGGTGTGTGTGTGTGTGTGTGTGTGTGTGTGTACCTTGTTTCCCTGTGAGTTGAAGTAGAGCCTGGTGACTCTGGCGTTTCCTGCTTGTCTGAAGCAGATGAGCTGCTGAGGTCGGTTCCACTCAAACATCCTCACACTGCCGTCCTGAGCGCCCGTCATGTCTACACACACACACACACACAGATAAATAACAGGCCATGTGAGCAGTGGCGTCCTGACTGGAGATGTTTTGCCGTGGGAACGTACAGTACTGGTAGATGGGATGAGACGTCATCCTCTTCACGTTGTTCAGGTTTCTCTTCATGATCTGAGGAAACAAATAAAACACAATTAATATTAATGAGCTAACTTTAAAGGGATAGTTCAACATTTTGTCAAATAGAGGTAAATACAGAGTCTGCTTGGTGAAAAACTGTCCCTGAAGGCAACACGCATCAGAGGTTTTGCATGAATTTGTGGTAACGTTGTGTTATTATCTCATAGCGTGGTGAATGTGCAGGTCACAACTTGTCCACCAGAGCGTTGTGGAGTTGTTGGATTGTGTATTTGATGAGTTTGATGAGGGAAACCAAGAAATCCCATGAGCCTCCGTAGCGTAGCTCTGAGCAGCTCACGGCTCTGCTCCGCCGTTCTAAAAATAGCTTGCACCGACAATTAAAGGTAACAAACCTACTGCTATGACTAAAGGGATTATGGCAAAATGTTGAACTAACCCTTTAACTGCTTCTGTTTTCCTCTGTTCCTCCTCATGCTGACACATTTTGAATCCATTCTGAATTATTCATCTGATTCTTTTTATTCTATTTTATTTTGTTTAATTCTTATTTTATCTTTCTGCCCAATGTCCCTATAAGCAGGTGGGTTGTAGGTTTGTGTTCCGGTTGTCTTTGTTTATATATGATTTTGATTATCCAATTGTGTGTCATTGGGATTTTAAAATGTCAATATGCACAAATGTCATTTTGATAACGTCACAACAATGGAACCAATAAGTGTTTACCGTTTCCTCCGGCTTCCTGCAGTGTGAGCTCCATGCGTGGATTCTATTTAATTTGCAGTGATGTTGAGACAAATGTCTCTTCTGGGACAATAAAGTTGAGTTGGTTTGAAGCTGATGATCTGATCTGAGTGTGAATTGTGTCTGTTGTTGGCTCTGCAGCTCTGGACGCTGTCATCCAGGAACATTAACCTCTGTAGCAGGGTTAGTTATGGCTGTCTGGGACGTGGAGAACCCGGCTGTGTTCGCTGTGACGCACATGTGTACCTTGGTGCGCGGCTGTGAGATCCGCTGCTATCAGTGTTTACACTCGTCCAGCTCTGTATCGGCTCATAGACGCAGCAGAAACAGCTGTTTAGTCGCTGCGCTCACGTTGCCTCAACACAAGAGTAACAGTTCAACGTTCACACACAGAGAAAAGAGAGTTCATCACACCTCAAACCCCTGTGCTCATGGATTCAACCTGGTTCATCTGCTGCAGCACAGAGCTCAGTTTCCCCCTGGTGGACGCAGCCGGTCACCGCTGTGTGTGTGAGTGTGTGAGTGTGTAGTCGGAGTCTCACCACACTGGCTCCCATGCTGGTCTGCCCGCTGCCGAGCCACGGCATCGACGCCGACACCGGCATCTGAGGAGGAGCGAAGGGGGCGGAGCCGCTGGCCTGAGCGATG
This sequence comes from Decapterus maruadsi, assembly GCA_030347415.2. NCBI lineage: Eukaryota > Metazoa > Chordata > Actinopteri > Carangiformes > Carangidae > Decapterus > Decapterus maruadsi. The sequence continues at coordinate 26,846,303 of CM064900.1, read as the reverse complement.
TTGGTGGTGGAGGAGCGGTGGTCCACGTCGTCAGAGCTGAGACACAAACACAGACAGAGGACGAGCTGATTGGTCACGTCAGAGGTTCAGACCTGCCTCCTCTATTCTGGCCTCCAACTGATTCATGATGTTATTAAAGGGTTAGTTCAACATTTTGGCAAATTGGCCCACTGCCATAACCCCTATAGTCATAGCAGTAGGTTCGTTACCTTTAATTGTCGGTGCAAGCTATTTTTAGAACGGCAGAGCAGAGCCGTGAGCTGCTCAGAGCTACACTACAGAGGTTCATGGGATTTCTTGGTTTCCCTCATAAAACTCATCAAATACACAATCCAACAACTCCACAACAAGTTGTGACCTGCACATTCACCACGCTATGAGATAATAACACAACGTTACCACACAGAGTTGTTTTAGAGGGAAATACAGAGACTGCTTGCTGAAAAACTGTCCCTGAACACAACGTGCATCAGAGGTTTTTTTTTTAAGTATATTTTTGGGCTTTTTTATGTCTTTATTGATAGGACAGTTGAGAGTGTGACAGGAAATGGGAGGCAGCGATCGGGAGAATGACACGCAGTATAGGGCCATCCGACGCGGGACTTGAACCGGGGCCGCCTGCAGCAAGGACTGTAGCCTCAACACATGGGGCGGGTGCTCTACCTACTGAGCTAAACACCGCCCCGTGCACCAGAGGTTTTGCATGTATTTCCCTCTAAAACAACTCTGTGTGGTAACGTTGTGTTATTATCTCATAGCGTGGTGAATGTGCAGGTGACAACTTGTCCACCAGAGCGTTGTGGAGTTGTTGGATTGTGTATTTGATGAGTTTGATGAGGGAAACCAAGAAATCCCATGAACCTCCGTAGCGTAGCTCTGAGCAGCTCACGGCTCTGCTCCGCCGTTCTGAAAATAGCTTGCACCAACAATTAAAAGTAACGAACCTACTGCTATGACTATAGGGATTATGGCAATGGGCCAATTTGACTAAATGTTGAACTATCCCTTTAAGACATGAGACTTTTTATTGATCCCATTGATGAGCAACAGCAGCACAGAAGTACAGGACACAGAAAGATATGAGGAATAAAAATATAAAGACTTCTCTTTGTACTTGTCTTTTGATTACTGAGCCGCTTGTGTAAGTCACCAAATTCAACTGTGTATGATTGTATGAATTGTCTTGTTGTCTGAAACAAAACATTTATTTCACTCACATTACCATGTTTCAGAAAACATTAGCTAAGCTTTAATAAAATGTCACACCACACAACACACAATGTTATTATGGTCTGTAGGATGTTTAATTATCCTCCTGACTCTGTTGACAGCCTCATTGTTGTTTACTCTTTGACTGTTGTTCATTTTGATAAATAAAACATATTGTGTAGCTACATCAACACAGATCAATATTCTACAATGTAATCTCATTACAGTAATTAGATTACTTTGTGTTTTTTTTCTGCTTAACATTGTCATTCTGAAAACAGTATTATGATATTGAAAGAATCGATATAGGTAGAATTTTAAGAAATTATTTGCATGAAACAGAAGCGTTGTAACTAACCCACCCATGGAGTTATTTATTGCATCTGCACTTTGCCACTTGAATATATGAATATACAAGTAAGTGTACAGCTAGTATGAACTGAGTGAGGTAAAAATACACAAGGATAAATTATGCAGACGAGAAGAACCTTATAATAAATACAACTGAGTGAGGTAATGGAGTTGTAACAGGGAGAAGTAACTCTAATGTCAAGAATAAACAGAGAGTCCAGAGTGCAGGTTGTTACTGATCCTGAGCTATGAACTCGCTGCTTCCTCTCTACAAACACACTGAACTCTGCTTGGCTTTCAGACCAGCAGGGAATGTGTTTTATGTCATTTCACTGTTGTGTTGTTGTTGTATCTGTGAGTTTCTGTCTTTGTGCTGTGGCTCTGACCTGCGTGACTCTTTGTCAAAGTCTTCTCCGATCCAGGTGTACGGCTGCACGGCCACCAGAGTGGACACGTCCACTTCCTGGACGTCGTGAGTGGAGGCCAACACGATCTCATTGGAGTTTGCCTGTTAGAGGAATCAGGAGAACCAGGAGGAAACAGGAGAACAAGGAAGAACCAGGAGGAACCAGAAGAACAAGGAAGAACCAGGAGGAAGCACGAAAACCAGGAAGAACCAGGAGGAACCAGGAGAACAAGGAAGAACCAGAAGAACCAGGTGGAGCCAGGAGGAACCAGGAGAACCAGGAGGAACCAGGAGAACCAGGAAGAACCAGGAGGAGCCAGGAAGAACCAGGAGAACCAGGAGGAACCAGGAAGAACCAGGAGAACCAGGAGGAGAGAGATGAGATTAAAGGAGGCACCAGATTCGTTTGTATGTTCGAGTTATTTTCCAGTCAATACATATTAGTGGTTTTAATCACACATTAAACCGACCTTATTGATGGCGAACGCCATGATGATGTCAGACTCCTTGTGGATGATCTTAGCTTTTCCTCCAGGGTATCCCAGGTCGGCCTCCACCTGCAGGAGCAGAGGAACCACACACATCAAGGTCCGACTCTCACTGAGGCTGAAATAATCACATCTGCTCCTCATTAACTCATAATTAACATGAAATGATCTATTAAATCAGTTAACAACAGATTTCAGATCCCCTGCACCTGCACATGAAGTAACTCTATAGAAAATCCCACTTTAAGTTCAGCCACATTCACTAGCTACCAGGTGGAGTTAATCAATCAGAGGCAGTTGAGCCTGGAGAGTTTCTGTCCTCCATGACCAGCAGCCTGACAGTGAACATGCACGTTAGTAGACGACTCTGAGTTTAGCTTTAGCTCCAGCAGAGTGAGTCCAACTGGAGGAAGGAGGAGGAGGAGCAGCAGCAGCGAGACACAGGGAGACATGTTATTGGTGGATCAGCTGACAGGTGAGAGGTGAGAGGGCAGAGACCAGAACCAGTTAGATCCAAGCACGAGAAGACTTAAAGCCAGAAGAAGAAGAAAAGTTCCAGAGGAGCTGCTGAGAGTCTGAGCTGGAGAGGAGACTGATTCACCCAGTGTGGTGCTGATCCAGAACCTGAACATCTAAACCTAAATGTCTAAACCTCAACGTGTAAACCTAAACATCTAAATCTGAACGTCTAAACCTGAACCTGAACATCTAAACATGATGGTCTAAACCTGAACATCTAAACGTGAAGGTCTAAACCTGAACATCTGAACCTGAACATCTAAACCTGAACGTCTACACCTGAACATCTGAACCTCTGAACCTGAACATCTAAACCTGACCATCTAAACTTGAAGGTCTAAATCTGAACATCTGAACCTGAAGGTCTAAACCTGACCCTCTGCTAACTCTCCAGTTCCCCCCTCCTGCTCCTCCCAGCTCTCCTCTGCAGTGCCTCCTCCAGACAGACAGACAGACCGAGCCGGGCCTGGACTGGACTGTAGGAAGTGATACTACCTTAGAGGGACTGCTAGCTCCTGCTATGCAGTTTGGGCTTAAACGGTCCATATGGTTCTCTACAGGCTACACAACACACACAGAGGCAGTATAGACACAAGGACACACAACACAACACAGCACAACACAGCACAAACACAAACACATGCACAAACACAGAAAAATAAAACATGGAATGAAAAAAAAACAATAAAAAATCTTTGATGAATATATGGTGATAAAAGGCGTAGCAGTGTAAAACAGGTGTGTGTGTGTGTGTGTCTGGCAGTGATTATTACATAATAATATAAATCGAGAGCTGCAGACATCAGAGATAACACAGAACTGTCTGAGGAGTCAAAGCAAAGATAAGAGCTTTAACAACTACCAGCAGCTCAGTGTGAGTCTGTGTTACATAATATTAATGTTTATGGACCCTCATTAATGATGATGATGATGATGAGGGTCAGTTCAACAAGCTCAGTGAATGTCTGGAACAAACTGTCGGTTCAAGAATGTAATATGCAGCACAATATCCTTATCAATATATTTATTTTCTTTCTTATGATAAGGGTTATTTATTTATTATTTAAGGTTGTTTTTATGCATTTAGCAACAAGACAGATGCTGCTTTATGGATGAACTGTTGCTAAACCTCATGTTCTTCAGTGATGAAATGAAAATATATATTGAACTGAGCCAGATATTAAATATTGAACAGCAACTTTCACAGAGATGATTTTGTTCTGTTTGGTATTTGCAGACGCTTCCTCTGATATAGACGATGTTTCTTTGCTGCACGCCGCTCATTTAACTAAACATGTTGACCTAATCAACTATTATCGTGTGATTATTAGAACATGAAGCTCCTTAGTTCCTGACGAGTCTCTCTGTTACAGTAACTCCACTAATAACTTCATGACCTCTGATAATGAGCGACTGGGCCGACGCGTTCATGAGGCGTAGAAATAAATAAACAAAGGAGTGAATGGACAAAAGAACAAAGTCAGAGTATGGGTTTGAACTGAGATGACGACTCGTCTCACCTCACTCTGCTTCCTCTTCTTGGTGAAGATGTAACGGATCAATGTCTCCTGAAGAACTTCCTGTTTGACCAGGAAGTGCCACAGACGCCGGGCGGGAAACGACTGGTGGTTCTTGGTCCTAAAGGACAAACACAAAATAAATTCACTTCATCACATCAAACCATTAACGTCCATTGGAAACCTCCTCTGGTTCAGGTTCAGGATCGGTTTTTTGATCCGTGATGTAAAAGTACAGAGTCAGAACTTCACATTTAGTGACTTGTGTCTGTGTTGTTGTGTGTTTGTGTTGTTGTGTGTTGTGCTGTTGTGTTCCTCACTTGAAGGGCGTGTTGTCCGGCTCCAGCATGGCCTTGTGCCTCAGGATGGCCGGTCCTCCTCCGACGCTCAGGTCCGTCGGGAACGTGTTGATGTAGTTCGGAGGCGGACCGTCGAACTTGTTCATGCGCTCGAGCAGAAGCTGCTCCCAGTTCTCCAGAGTCTTCAGCACGGCGTTGCCGAGTGGCGAGGTGACGGGCAAGTCTACAACACACACACACACAAACTTAAGCTGGATTCAGGCTAGTGGTGGGTATTTTGAGTAGTTTCCTAATCAAGGAACCTAACCTGGTCTTACCCAGGTAACCAATTACTTAAAAGGGATAGATCAACATTTTGTCAAACTGGCCCATTGCCATAATCCCTATAGTCGTAGGAGATGTCAGACTAGACGTTCCGTTGGAGCGTCGTAGAGCGTCGGACGCAAAACCGCTGGTCGTCAATGATGTCACACTACTGGAAATGTATCGCTACGGCGATGTCGTGTTAAAATGGTCCTGAAATCATGTCGTCTGAACCAGCGTTAGATCAGTGGTTCTCAACCTTTTGTACATCAAGGACCCTAAATTGACACAAATTAGACCACGGACCCCCATTGGACCACATTTAGAAGTAAACACCAGAATTACACAAATATTTGCTCTGAGACTGAAGAACATTACTTTTTTATACTTTTAAATTGGAAATATTTGGAAATATTAGAGAGAAATTTCTGGAAAAAAGTGGTCCAATTTCTCCAAAAACATTTAAACATTTCTAGGAAGAAATGGTAAAAATTCTCAAAAAAAAAAAAGTAAAAAATTTAAAAAAGTTAAAATTTTCACAAAAAAAGTGGTAAAATTTCTCGTAAAAAATAAGTAAACATTTTCTAGAAAAAAATGGTAAAATTTCTAAAACAAAAAACTAAACAAAAAATCGAGAAAAAGTGGTAAAATAAAAATAAATAAATAAATAAAAACTTCTAGAAAAAAGTGGTAAAATTTCAGGAAATAAATTGGGCACCCCCTTCAGAGCTCTCAAGGACCCCACGTTGAGAACCACTGCATTAGATGAACAGCAGCAGAGCAGGTGGAATGGCTGAATGGTGAAGTATTACCTGTGAAGTCGAGGCCGGTGAGCGGCAGGAAGTTCTTGACGTTGTGATGAGCCAGTTTGACCATGACGAGGCGGATCAGAGCCCAGCTGACACACACACACACACACACACAGAGGAGGAGGTTAAACCTGAGGGAGCTACTCCAAACCAGGACACACATCGGCGGAGCGAGGTCGGAGGTCGTCCTACCTGTAGGAGTTTGGGTCAGAGTGCTCGGTGATCTGTGTGTCCGACAGGAAGGCGTCATCGTCGTCTTCATCGTCCTCCGCTCCGCTCTCGTCAGAGTCGCACAGAGCGTTGCTGTCGGACAGCGGCAGGAAGGGCTGACACACACATTTAGTCACAAGTTAGAAGAAATAATAGAGTAATGGTTATTTGTATAGCCTGTTTTTTTTCAGTTTGTCTCAAAGGTCTTTACACAGCATCATAACAACATCCTCTGTCCTTAGACCCTCACATCCATTGAGGAAAAACTCCATAGAAAACCCTTTTAACAGGGAAAACCAGGAGAAAACCAAGACGGACAGAACAAAAAAATACTTTACACAAGTTGAAGAGTTGTTTTCGAGGTAAATACAGAGACTGCTTGATGAAAAACTGTCCCTGAAGGCAACACGCATCAGTAGTTTTGCATGAATTTACCTCTAAAACAACTTGTGTAACGTTGTGTTATTATCTCATAGCGTGGTGAATGTGCAGCTCACAACTTGTCCACCAGTGTTGTGGAGTTGTTGGATTGTGTATTTGATGAGTTTGATGAGGGAAACCAAGAAATCCCATGAGCCTCCGTAGCGTAGCTCTGAACAGCTCACGGCTCTGCTCCGCCGTTCTAAAAATAGCTTGCACCGACAATTAAAGGTAATGAACCCACTGCTATGACTATAGGGATTATGGTGATGGGATAATTTGAAAAAATGTTGAACTATCCCTTTAAAATGGTTTACGTGATCCTGGATAATTCAGATCCAGATTAGACCTTTTGAACAACTGGACCAGGTCTCACGCCTCACACCTCCTCACCTTGGCCACGAAGTAGTCCCACATGCTGAGCTCTGGAGGGATGAACTTCTCCCTGTAGGCCGGTCTTTCTGCTGGGACTGGGGGGGGATTGGCCGGCGTCTCCTTCACCGGTCGCCCCGGGACCAGCATCCTCATGTTGAACCTCCGTCGGTACCGGTCCACGTCCTCCGCCGGGGGCTGGGGGGGCGCGGCTGGAGGGAGGAGGGGGAAGAGGAGGAGGAGGAAGGTTAATCAGTAGAAGAGAAACGATGAAGATGAAGATCAGGACAAAGATCAACAGGAAGTGATGAAGCAGCTGCTGGTCCTGCTCCGTCTGCAGAGTCACAGCACACACACACACACACACACACATGGAGATCAACACACTGACACAACACAGTTGGAGAGAAGATGCACAAACAACACACAAACAGTGAGGGTGAAGCTGACAGCGACACACACACACACACACACACACAAACCTGCACCGTTATCCTGGACAACGACGACGACAATCTCTGACACAACGAGACGAGACACACGCAGACAGTGCAGTTAGACACACACACAGAGGTCGACCAGCAAACATTTGATGTAGTGTGTGTGACACAGGATACACACAGAGGACACATCAAACAACAAACAACAACAAGGAGGATGATGAGGTGAGCTTTAAGCCTTTCATTATTTTTTATTCTTTAGTTCCTGCAGCCGCTGAAGGAGGCAAACACACCATGAAGAGCCACACACACTGAACGCAGCACGTCCTGTTCCAAATGTCCCTTTGTTAGTGGATGATGAAGAGGAGGAGGAGGAAGAGGAGGCTTCACACTCTGCCTCAGTCTGAATAGCAGCTCATATCTAACACACCGTGTCCTGATCGGCAGCTTCAACACGTCTCTGTTGTGTCGTGTTCGTCCTATTCAAGTCAATGGCTGCATTCCAAACTGCATTCTATTCTGAATGTGGGATTCAGTCTGCTACTTCAGCAGACCCACGCCGTTCACACCGCAGCATGCAGTATACAAGTTTCCCAGAATGCATTTCACGGCAACCGGTAGCGGCGCTGCCCGTGGTGCTGAAGGTGACAGGTTAACTTGACAAAAACAGGTGAAAAGCTGTTTTATTTCCCGCTTTAGCGCTGTTATTATGTAACTTTATTAAGTTTTGATATATAAAATACTATACGGCCAGTTTATCCAAATGACGGCTGTTTAGAGGTTTGCTCCGATGTTAACAAAACAAAGTGTTGTGGAGTTGTTGGATTGTGTATTTGATGAGGGAAACCAAGAAATCCCATGAGCCTCCGTAGCGTAGCTCTGAGCAGCTCACGGCTCTGCTCCGCCGTTCTAAAAATAGCTTGCACCAACAATTAAAGGTAACGAACCTACAGTACTGCTATGACTATAGGGGTTATGGCAATGGGCCAGTTTGAAAAAATGTTGAACTATCCCTTTAACTATTAACTATTTTTTTTGTATTATTCTAATGGGTGCTCTCTCTCTGCCATTCACCCCTGTACAGTTTTATTTACAGCAGAGGAGAAGGAGGTCATTTTTGTAACTTGGATTGATCTACACAGACAGACAGGACTAGGGGAGTAGGGGAGTGGGTCGGCTGAGTCACCAGGGGGGTGGTGGGGGAGGGGGAGGGGTGTACCTGGTTTAGTCTCAGAGTCAGAGTCAGACTGATGCCGCTGCTCTCTGGACTCTAGACTGTCCTGTCTGGGTCCAACAGAAGCTTCAGTGGCACAGCAGAGACGACACAATGAGATGAGTTACAACATGTGCATGCAATGCAGAACACGCACGCGCACACACGCAGACACACACACAGCTGTAGGCTTGTCATAACACTGAACACACACAGAACTGGGCTGCTTGTCTGGAATGGGGCATTCAGTATTAAAGCATTTCGCACCAAACCAATGCAAACCTGCACGAGAACCAAACCATGCTGCAATCCTGCAATCCTGCAAACCAGCACCGCAACCCAGCAGCACCGTTACTCACAGCCGGCCTGAGGCGCCGCAGCCACAGCGCCCGACCCCGCCGCCCTGGGGAGGGAGGGGGGGCGAGGGGGGGCAGGGGGGTTTGGGCTGAGGCTGCTCTGCTCTGGTCTTCCTGTCTGGACTTGAGTCTCCTGTTGCCTGGCTGCCTCAAAGTCAGCTGGCACTGGGACACAGGGCAGAGGCAACACTCACACAACACACCGACACCACACCGGCAACGACAACGACACCGACACTGCACTGTAGGCTCATATCTGTGGACTAATGTGGACAGAGCCAGAGGGACGAAGGCTTCTGATCAACGAGTGGAGGAAGAAGGAGAAGAAGAAGAAGAAGAAGAAGAAGAAGAAGAAGAAGAAGAAGAAGAAGAAGAAGAAGAAGAAGAAGAAGAAGAACAAGAAGAAGAAGAAGAAGAAGAAGAAGAAGAAGAAGAAGAAGAAGAAGAGGAAAACAACAAGGGGATGATGATGAAGACAGAAGGAGGGCGAACATCCAGAGAGGGCCGTGTGCAAACCTACAAAATAAGGACAAGAAATCTGCACACTGCAGGAGCTGCCCATGATTTTTTTTTTTAAGCAGGCAATGTTTAAAGGGATATTTCAACATTTAGTCAGATCCTCATATCACCTTAATCCCTATAGTCATAGCAGTAGGTTTGTTACCTTTTGAGACGCGAGCTGCAAGGTATTTCCACGTTTCCTTCATCAAACTAAATACACAACCCAACAACTCAACAACGCTCTGGTGACCTGTACATTCACCACGCTAGGAAATAATAACGTAGAAATGAAGCTAATACTCTGAACTACTTTCTCTTCTGAAATCCCTCCGCCCAGCAGCTGTGTCTGGGATGTAGTCCCGGCTGTATTTCCCTCTAAAACAACTCTGTGTGGTAACGTTGTGTTATTATCTCATAGCGTGGTGAATGTGCAGGTCACAACTTGTCCACCAGAGCGTTGTGGAGTTGTTGGATTGTGTATTTGGTGAGTTTGATGAGGGAAACCAAGAAATCCCATGAACCTCCGTAGCGTAGCTCTGAGCAGCTCACGGCTCTGCCCCGCCCTTCTCAAAACAACATGCACCCATAATTAAAGGTGATGACGCTACTGCTATGGGGGTTATGGTGAGAGGAGGATCTGACTAAATGTTGGACTGTCCCTTTAACTGTCCCTGCAGCGGCAGATTTCTTGTCTTGTTTACTAAAGGCAGAAGGACAGAGAGCAGAGACTGTGGAGGGAGGAAGAGTTCACGCAGCAACGACAGGAACCGATAAACTCATCAATAATCCAGCAGTAAATGATGGTTTTACCTGGAGGGGCCTCAGGTCTCTTTGGCTTGATGATGACTTTGGCTCCGCCCCCGAACACGGCGGCCCACATGCGGTTGTTGAGCGGATGCGCGGCCAGACGGAAGAGCTCGTTGCTGCTGTGAGTTCCCAGGCCGTGGATGAGCAGCGCCAGGTAAACCGCCACCACCGCCTCGCACAGCAGCACGTTGAGCCGCGGCTGGTCGTCCTCCCGCGCCGAGGTCAGCAGGGAGATGAGGGATGACACACCTGCACACGCACACAACACACACACACATATACACTGTTAATTATAAAACAGAAACCCAGGCTGCAACTGCTGAACTGACCCGTCTTCTACCAGAGACAGGCGTCTACATGGGACAGGCTTTTATTTTATGTGATTTAGAACAAAGAGTAAACTCCTCTCCTAGTCCAGTCACTGGTTGTGTATCCTCAACATGTCCTGAGTGAGGGGAAAAAGCCCAGAAGAATCCCATTAGGGGAAAGTTTAGAAAAAGACCCAAATATAGTCTATTCATACACCTAGTCATTATTTTTCTCATGTGAATAGGGTCAAATTTTTAACCTTTAGATATCTCCATGAAAATGACTGAGTTGATTACTTACATGAAGACATATTATTATTACAAGGTTTTTGAAATTCTTTGTTAACATAAACAACTTTGCAATTTTTTTGTAACTTTACCGTTTTACTGTTATTAGGATAAGATTCTGGCCAATCAGGGCGCGGAAACGTTGAGTGACAGGTCCGGAGCGGCCCAGAGACAGGCTGCTTCGAGGCCAGTGGGCGGGTTTTTGGCCAGCCAATCCATGCCGCTGTCCAGGCCACCATATCTGAGTCACAAAAAGGACTCCCCAAAACCAATGGGTGACGTCACGGATGCTACGTCCATTCTTTTTACAGTCTATGGTTGACTCCAGAGGTTCATAAAGGGACCTGTGTTTACTTTCACTTTGGTCAGCTTACCAACTGTAGCTTTAATGAGCTAGGGCGCTAGGCTACCATGGAAAACCAGTGCTTCCTGCGGCGACGGATTCTTGAAAAATTGCAGTCATCTTGAATTTAAAGTGGTTTCTTGTCAGTTGACCGATGGAGTCAGCTCATTCCAATTTTCATGCTGGTACCACCACAGCACCGTTATACAGTACATGTGCCGTCAAAACGGTGACATTTATGCAAATTTAATGTTGGGTCGGGTTTTAATGTATATAATGTATATAAATATAAATATATATATAGTGTCTCTTGACAATACAGAAAGCGTCTCTGCAACATTTGCAGGATGGCGTGATGCGTTTCCTTCCCTGAGGCCGTGAAGCTCCGATTATAGAACACCATCTGCCTCTCTGCACCAACACAGACTGCTGCCTCTCCGTCCTCTTCTGTCTCTCACTCTGCTCTCTGAAGCTGACTGTGTGTGTGTGTGTGTGTGTGTGTGTGTGTGTGTGTGTCTGTGTGTGTCATGTGTGCGTTACCTGGCCACTGAGCGGGAGCAGAGTTGGGAGTGATGTGTTCTTCGATGCTCTCGGTGCGGAGTCGCTTCCTCTCGCTCAGTAACAGACCCTGGTAAACCATCCCGGTGAACTGGTTGGCCTCTGTCTGGCTGCTGCACACACACACACACACACACACACACACACACACAAACAGCGAATCAAATATACATGAGCAACACTTCAGGGTAACACAGTCATGGAGTCAGAGAGTGACGGTGGGCCGTTAAGACGCCCGGTTGGGCATTGTAATAAGGTTTCCCGCCACATCTTAAAAATAGTGTCAGTTTCATTACCATCATTAAAACTATTGTAATGTGCTCATATAAGGGCCTGATATAATATTAAATATAATAATATATGTGTGTATGTCCAGCACCAGCATACGTCTGGTTGAGTTTTCAATTTTACAACAATAGTAAGGAGGTTTTAGCTTTATGTCACATTTTCACGTCACCGTTGTGACTACTCTGATGTTTATGAAGTCTGTAAAACGAATTGTTGAACAAATTGTTTTGCCTGTATTTGATAGTATGCAGTAGAGATAGATAGGAAAGGGGGAGGCAGAGAGAGGGGGAATGACATGCAGGATAGGGCTGCCCGACGCGGGATTCGAAGCGGGGCCGCCTGCGGTCAGGACTGTAGCCTCTACATGGGGCGGCCGCTTTAACCACTGCGCCACGCACCGCCCCATACTGGAATAGTTTCATGTCCCGTCCGATAACGGGAGGGTTTTGACAGCTGACGTCCTGATGTTAGCTTAGCTGCTGCTGTTAGCTGTCAGCAGCAGCTAAGCTAACAACTACAATAACCATGACTAATTACAAAAACCTGCACTCAGCAATAGTAATGTTTGTTCAGTAATTCATTTTATAGACTTAACAAACATCAGATTCAAAACGGTCTTGGCAGCCCGGAGCCCCAACATTTGGTACCTACACCGGTGGCTAACGCTACCAGTTAGCCGCTTGCTAGAATGCTACTACGGAGTGAAACAGAAGTTGAAAACCGACTTCTATTGTGGTGTGACGCAATGGTTTCTGAATGACTCCGTCTGAACTGTACAACCTGATTTTTAATGGGTTGTGGTAACACCGAACACCCCGGGAAAATGCTGAGGAGGTTTAACGGCATCAACATCTGGATACGGGGTCAGATAAAAGTCATGAAGAGCAGAGAGAGGGACAAGGTGAGTGGTTACCTGTAGCTGTGGCTGTCACACAGAGCCTGGTAGACACAGGCAGACAGAGACGCAGCCAGCGTGTGGAGAGCGTTGACCTGGAAAACACAAACACACATTTTAATATCCAACATGAAAAGAAAAGCGTGCAGCCTGAAGACCGAGCGTCTCCGGTTCTGGTTCTGGTTCTGACCCGGTCGTCCAGGTTGTCCGGGTGCGGCGGCGTCTCCATGAGCGTGATGGTGTGCAGGATGTCGTGGATGTGGTTGCTGAGGTGCAGGACGGGGTTGGCGATGACGGTCTTGGTGGGGGCGATGCAGGCGGAGAGCAGGGGGAGGGTGGTGGGCAGAGGCAGAGGAGACTGCAGCTGCTTCACCGTCGTCTCCTGCAGACAGAGAGACAGACAACGGGTTCAACCAATCAAACCTTTACATTCTTAGATGTTCATTAATACGCAGAGTCCCGTTACGAATGAACAAATAAATGAAATGAAATAAATGAGAGACTCAGTTTATTGTCATAAAGGAACAAAGAAACCAGAAATATTCACATTTAAGAAGCTGGAATCAGAGAATCTGGACTTTTTTTTTAACTACTCAAACTAATTATTAGATCATCAAAATAGCTTTTATTAATCGATTATTGTTTGATTAATCGATTAATTGTTGCGGCTCTACTTTAAATATATAAGGCAGCTCCCACATGCTTGAGCTTTACGCTGCTGCTGACTTCATCAGAACACACATGTCCTGTGAGATTCAGCCTTCTATCTATTTTATTTAGCCTTTACCCTTTAGAGTGGAGAGGTGGGGGGGCAATATCTGACAGCTGAGAATATCACTGTCATTTAATGTCTCCCCACTATTAAATATGCAATGAGGCTGAAAATCACAGGACATGTCTGTTCTGTCCTAAAATGTGTGTTTCTCTTCTATAACACACATTCTACGTCTCTGAGTCGACGTCTTTCCACATACGGGTTTCCTTCTCCTTCCAGACGGGGCAGAGCTCACTGGGAAACAGTAGGAGAGACACCGTCAGAGGGGGAACCAGGATCTGACACAACACCGGAGGGAGGAGCACATAGAAAGAAGTGTATCGCACCAAATGAGCGCTGCTATGGCAACCCTAACCCTACAGATTCACCTTTGCCTTGGTTCTCTACCTTCTCCAGCCATGACTTATATTTCTTTCTATAAGCCGAACATTGTTTAATGAATGATCTTCCTGGAACTGTTGGAGGATGTTGTACCTTTGTACTAGGGGTGAACAGCCAGTGCACTGTATTCGAATTCGGTTTCGGGCTTTTAAAAAAAACTTTCATATTCATATTTTTTCATATTCGTATTCGGGAAGAAACCGGAATTGGGTGCAATAATGACTTCAGCTGAGCTAGTGCTATGCCGAGCTAGCCGGCTAACTTCCGCTTTAGCTCTGGGCTAACTAGAACAGGAATAAAATAATTTAATGGATGAAATTCTGGTAGTGAAAGGAGTCGTTTGGCGGGGGTTGTGACATGTTTTATAGCTGCTAGCTTCTTTTCCCATTATTGTCTATGAGAAAAATGCTGAGTTGTTGAACAGTGACCCAGGAAGTATCGATGAGCACTTCCTGTCTACTGTAATGCAATGCATGCTGGGAGATGCTGTTTCTTAGCAACCCTAACGTCAATTAGACACAAATGAAGTTTGTATGTTTTTTGTTTTTTTTGTTTTTTGTTATTATTGTACAGCACTGTTTTTAAATGTGCTATATAAATAAATATGTGTTGTATTGTATTGTACTGTATTGTATTGTATAAAAGATAGGCACCCTGGAGACAGAGACGTGGAGACATTTCTGCTGCACAGAGACTGTTTCACATGAATCAGTAGAAGCTCAGGTGTGTGTACCTGCTGGCTCTCCTGTAGCAGGAACAGCAGCTCCATGCGGACCGAGGTGACTCCGCCCCCCTTGGCTCCGTGCAGGCTGCAGTAGGACAGGAACACCCGGAGCAGAGCCTGGTTCTTCCTCAGCCATGCCTTGCGTCGCTCCGAGTGCTGCTGCTTAGCCTGGAGGCGCCGCCGCTCCATCTGGTGGCGCTCGTACGCTCCGGCCTCCGTCTGCTCCACGGCCTCGTCCGGTACGTCCACGGATCCGGAACGCTCTCCCCAGCGCTCTGCCTCCGACTCCTCCTCCTTCCCCTCCACCTGTCAGGTCACAGCAGAGATGGTGAATGATGTTTAAAAATGTTAAAAACATCAACCAGTGTTTGTCAAACCACCAGACGACATCCTCAAATGTCTTGTTTTGTTCAGAAACCAAAGAGAGACTCAGTTTATTGTCATAAAGGAAATATTCTAATAAATAAACCAGAAATATTCACATTTAAGAAGCTGGAATCAAAGAATCTGCACTTTTTTTTTTCTTAAAAAACGATGATCAGAATAGTTGATTAATTTAATAATCGATGAATTGTTACAACTCTACTTTAAAGGATAATTGTTGTTTTTTACAATCTGGACCTTATTTCTAGCATAAAATCCAATCATTTCCTCACCCAGATAACTTTGGTGTCATTACAAGTCGCTCTGATGAAATGAGCTCCAGCTGAGAGCTGCGTATATCCATATAATGGAGTCTACAGGGCAGCAGAATGCAGCCTCTAAATAACACATTATCTGCAGAGAAACTCCTTCATTTCACCAAGATTTAGTTATGATAGGCTAGTGCTATTCCCCTCTGAGTCCAGGGTTAGCTGTTATCACCATCCGGGGTCTGTAGGTTGACCTATTGACCTCTGACCTGGATGATGTCATCTCTGAACGCCATGCGGCGAAGCTCTAAACTACTCAAACTAATTATTAGATCATCAAAATAGCTTTTATTAATCGAGTATTGTTTGATTAATCGATTAATTGTTGTGGCTCTAAATATGTAAGGCAGCTCCCACATGCTTGAGCTTTACGCTGCTGCTGACTTGTATCAACAGAACAGACATGTCCTGGGATTTTCAGCCTTCTTCTATCTATTATGTTTAGCCTTTATTCTTTAGAGCGGAGAGGGGGAGCA
This sequence comes from Decapterus maruadsi, assembly GCA_030347415.2. Lineage (NCBI taxonomy): Eukaryota > Metazoa > Chordata > Actinopteri > Carangiformes > Carangidae > Decapterus > Decapterus maruadsi. The sequence continues at coordinate 26,830,355 of CM064900.1, read as the reverse complement.
ATATCTGACAGCTGAGAATATCACTGTCAGGTATTGCCCCCGCCCCACTATGCTGCTGAAGCTGCCATGATCTCACACAGACTAGACGGAGCATCGCTGAGCTCTCGTCGTCACCTTGTAGTTGCAGATCTTGTGCATTCCTGCGATTTCCTTCTCCAGCCAGTTGTACAGCTGGAAGCGCAGTTTCCCTCCGTCCACCTCGAAGCCGGTGGCCAGCGTCCTCAGCTCTGTCATCAGGATCTTCAGACAGGCACGGAACTTCAGCTGCTCCGCGATCACGTCCACCTCCGACTCTCCCTGAAACACACACACACAGTTCAGTGTCCACACACACTAAAACCACCTTAAAGACAAACGTCTTTCAACTCACCTTGACATTTTATCTTGTTATTAGTAAAGCTTTTATTTGTTCTTACCTTATTTTAGTGATTGTTTTTTTTTTTACCATAACTTTTATTCTTAATCTATGTCGGTCATGTATGCTGTTTATAAATGTGCTTTATAAATAACATTTGAGTTGAATTGAGTTTTAATAATTATTTGAAGGAGGATGTCTGATGTTTGATGTTGAGACACATTCATTCTCTCCTTTACTACACTGCAAAAACTCAAAATCTTACCAAGAATATTTGTCTTATTTCTAGTTAAAATGTCATTTCTAATCAAAACAAATCTCTTACACTTAAAATAAGACTCATCACATAAAAAGCAGCTTGTTTTTTTTTAGTTTTTTTTTTTTACTTCTTTCAAGCAGATTTTCACTTGAAATAAGTAGAAAAATCTGATAATGGAGCAAGTTTTTCTATCTTATTACACAAAAGCACAAAAAACCTCCTTTCACTGGCAGATTTTTCTACTTTTTTCAAATGAAATTAATTGTTGTTAATTTGAGTGATTTGATGAGTCTTATTTTAAGTAGTTTTGACTAGAAATAAGGCAAATATTCTCAGACAGATTTTGAGTTTTTACAGTGTAATCTCAGTCTTTGTGTATTTATCACATCTAACCTGTGAGTCAGCTCGCTGTAGTTTGGCTCCGCCTCCTTCGCCGTCCGTTTTGGTCTCGACCTCTGGTTTCTTCATCGTCAGACCATCGTCATCATCATCATCATCCTCGTCCTCCTTGTCGTCTCCCCAGTCCAGCTTCAGCTCGTCCTCCTCTAGCTTCACCACCGGCTGGCTCCAGTCCAGACCATCGCTGCCTCCCCAGGCCGCTGAGGCCGCCGCCGGCTGAGCGCCGTTCTGCAGAGGCTGCATGGAGCTCAGGTTCAGGTTGGCCTTGGACGAAGCCTTGCTCAGGGGAGAGGAGCCGGACTTTTTGGTAACTTTGGGAATTTTGGACAGGACTTCCAGAGCCAGTACGGGACAGCCGACCTGCAGAGACACAGACATGTTGACAGAGACGTTCTATATAATTATAGTATTACAGTCAGACACGAGACCGGACCTGGAGCGGCTGGAGCAGCAGGCCCACTGCAGTAACTCCTATCTTACCAAGAACATTTGTCTCATTTCTAGTTAAAACAAATCAAAGGGTGAATTCCAGTTCCCCCTTAGCCCTAACCCTTCGTTTTGTGCGTTCATGTGAAGTGTTGGAAGTGAAGCTCCACGGTGGAGCCTCCACCTGTGGAGCAGATCAACGGCTCGTCACCAGTCACCACCCGTCCAGAGAGCTTGTCAGCCGGCCACCCTCCGTCGTCATCCCGGGGGAAAAGAAGATCGCTAATTAACTTACCTGCAGGTTTTTAAAGCTTTACCACCAGGTAGTTACATTGGAATTGGGCATAATTCTACTCAGAATGAGACTCATCACATAAAAAGCAGCTTGTTTTTAGACACTTTTTTTTTTTACTTCTTTCAAGCAGATTTTCACCCTGGCAGATTTTTCCACTTATTTCAAATGAAAATGTGTGAAAATGATCTGAAAACAAATTCATTTTTAGGGGATGAGTCTTATTTTAAATGGAAAATGAGTTTTTCAATATTGTGACGAAAAAAAAAGAGGCTAAATGTGTTTTACAAAACAAAAACTCTGCTAAAAGGTCTCCTTGTTGTCGACCAAAACAAGACGAGACGAAATAACGTTAGAATGTTTAGTCAGTATTTCTGTCTCCTAGGCAACAACGTCTCTTCCTCAATTATCATTTGATGTGACTGAAACTAATAAAAACACTTTGGCACAGAGACTAAAATGAAAACAGGCTGCCAAAAGCAACCGTACAGGTTGGCGAGGAGGAGCTGACCTTGAAGTGAGCGTTGGCCGTGGTGAAGAACAGTTTGCGCTCGATGAGGTTGATCTCGTCGGCGCTGCTCTTCTCGGCGGTGAGGCCGACGCTCACCGCCGTTCCCTCCGGCTTCGCAAAGTGGCGGCGGATGATGAGAGGGTGAGTCCGCAGGTAGTTGTAGAAGCTGAACACCACGGGGTTGCACGACTTCACCATCACGTCTGACACACAGGAAGGAGGAGGAGGAGAAGAAAAAGAAGAAAAGGTTTTAACCCTCTTGGTGTCCTTCTGGGTCAAACTGACCCTTCCTCCATCCTTCCTTCTTTCCTTCCTTCTTACCACAATCATTTTTCCATTCCTTCCTTCCCTTCACTCATCCTTCCGCTTCCTTCCTTGACATTATCTGTTCCTTCCTTCCAATTTTCTTTCCTTCCTTTTTCCCTTCCTTCCATCCTTCCTTCCTTCTCTCTCTTCGTCCTTACTCTTTTGATCTAATTTACCCAATCTGTTCCCTCCCTCCATCATTCCTTCCTTCTTTTTTTCCCTATTGATCCCTCCTTCCTTCCTTCTTTCCCTTCGTCCTTCCTGCCTGCCCTCCTTCCTTCCCTCCTTCCTTTTTCCCTTCTGCCTTCCTTCCTTTACCCAGGAGGCCAACAAGAAGCTTTTAAACACCAACACTGCTGAGCTCCAGTTAGATCTGGTTTCTCCAGTTGGATCGTGTCTCTTTGTCTCGTTGCAGCGACTGTTTCAGTCTCCACAGACTCACCCGGGTTCTCGTCGTCGTCTTTGGGGATTCTCTCCAGCAGCGTGTCCAGCGCCCGGGTGTAGTCCTTCATGATCCAGTAGGCGATGCTGCGGAGGAACGGGTCCGGGTGCAGCCGCGAGCAGTGGAAACCGCTCCCGTCCCGGTTGCAGCCCAGAACCTTCTCGTGCAGCAGACCCTGGCACGTGGACGAGTTCTCAAAGTCGGCCTCGTACAGCCGGGCTACGATCATGGCCAGCTGCAGGTCCTCCATCTTCTCCAGCAACACCTACAGGAGGAGAGAGAGGCAGATCTCAGGATCAGCTTCACTAATCCTCAGGAAACTCTTATCAACGCACCAAAAGGAAAAGTGCATTTGAACGCGTTTGTTTCCATCCACTACAGTTGATGCAGTAAATCTGGATCCAGCTGCTGATCTGCAGGAGAAAGACGGAGCGCACAATGACCTCATCAGCGCAACAACAAGATAAACAAACAGGAAAAGAAGGTGAAGAAGAGAAAAGATAAGAGAGAGTTTTGAAGAAAGAGTTATAATAACAGCCATGTCTGCTGACGTATTTCCATAGCAACCACACTGCATTTATCTGTATCAAAGCAGAACATTTTCCACCTCCTGCAGCTCAAAAAGACGTGACAGTTGATGTTTCCACTCAGCACAAATTTAACTCATTGAGTGCCAAAAACTTAATTTTACGTTTTTTGCTTTTTTTTTTAAATCATGAAAATAGACACTTTAGCTCACGATCTGGAAGTTTTTATCATGGGTTAGGGTTATCATGGATCTGCAGCAGCAGCGCTCACTTCTATCTGGATGTTTTGACCATAGACTGTAAAAAGAATGGACGTAGCATCCGTGACGTCACCCATTGGTTTTGGGGAGTCCTTTTTGTGACTCAAATATGGCGGCCTGAACAGCGCCATGTTGGATTGGCCGGCCCAAAACCCGCCCACTGGCCTCGAAGCAGCCTGTCTCTGGGCCGCTCTGGACCTGTCACTCAACGTTTCCGCGCCCTAATTGGCCAGAATCTTAACCTAATAACAGTAAAACAGTAGCGTTAAAAAAAAATTCACCCCCCTCAGAGTGTGTGCGGGGGTAGAAACTATCGATTGAGACCAAAAAACATCCTGACACCAGGCTTTGATCATGTTCATTTAGGATGTAACATGGGGGTCTATGGAGACATGCTGCTTTCTGACGCCAGCCCCCAGAGGAATCCACGGGGATTGCAGTTTTTTTTAACACGGAAGCGTTCTCAGACCGACAACTGCCCCCTTGGTTTTGACGGAAACCCAGGCCAAGGAAACTTGATGCATTTGGTCTGTGTGATACAAAGCTGCACTGTTACTGATTCTACATTGAGATGGTTTACACTTGGTGGAGTAGAAATAAGCATGCTGTAATCAGCTGAGTCTGTGTCTGTGCGTGGCGTTCACACCTCGATGGCGTCTTTGAGCGAGCCGGCTAGCAGGAAGAAGGCGGCCGACTGCTCGAAGCGCTGCTTCCCCAGCAGAGAGAAGGCGTTCTTCAGAGCCGCCTTCCTCCACCGATCCTCGGTGAAGTTGTTCTTGAAGAACTGCGTCATCTTCTCGTCGTGCTGAGACCTGGCAGAAGAAGAAGACAACTCAGTGTTTTATTAAAGATTCGACTGTACGACGTCGTTTCAGAGTCGGCGTGGCCTCGTACCTGAAGAGCCCCCACAGCACAGCCTTCTTCTTCATGGCCAGGTAGAACAGAGCAGCGTCCAGAGGGTCGTTGTGTCTCTGGAACGCAGCTTTACCCAACTGACAGGACAAACACATGACATTCAATTAGACAATATAATGTAATATATAACATAACATACTGTTGTGATATATAAGTATTTGTGCTGTATATACTATGTGTATATACAGTATTTGTGTTGTATATATTTGTGCTATATATAGTATGTGTATATATTTGTGCTGTATATAGTATGTGTATATATTTGTGCTGTATATAGTATGTGTATATATTTGTGCTGTATATATGGGTAAATATTTGTGCTGTATATATGTGTATATATTTGTGCTGTATATAGTATGTGTATATATTTGTACTGTATGTAGTATCTGTAGATATTTGTATATATTTGTACCTTCTCCACCATCTTCCTGAGCGTGTTGATGTTACGGATCCACCAGCCGACGCCCACGGCTCGGAGCTCCGACCACTGAGGATCTCCTCTCTGCATGGCCGGGATCATGTTGAGCAGCTCCTCCTCCGCCTCCGAGTGGAAGGCCCAGGCAAAGTGACAGGTGGACAGACCTGAGGGGGACGGAGACGGAGACAGTGTTCAGAAGGATCTGATCATATCTTACCGAGAAGAGTTGTCTTATTTCTAGTCAAAACAAGTCTAATTCTACTTAAAATAAGACTCATCACATTAAAAGCAGCTTGTTTTTACAACACTTTTTACTTCTTTCAAGCAGATTTTCACTTGAAATAAGTAGAAAAATCTTAGAGTGGAGGAAGTTTTTCTTTCTTATTACAAACACCTGCTTTCACTGGCAGATTTTTCTACTTATTTCAAGTGAAAATGATCTAAAAACAAGTTCATTTTTAGGTGATGAGTCTTATTTTAAGTGGAAAGAGATGAGTTTTGACTAGAAATTAGACATTTTGACAAGAAATAAGACAAATATTCTTGGACAGGTTCTGAGTTTTTGCAGTACTGTGACATAAGCTGTGTTTCCATTACAGATTTTCGCAAAATAAAAGCGATATTTCTGAAATTTCGAAAAAGTGCAATTGCTATTTGCGGGTGTTTCCATTGAAAGGTGTTTTGCGAATGAGCCGTAATGCGTCTTGCGTTTCTATGGCGACGGCACAGCGATCCCAGCTGCCTACAGCTGTTGCTGTTATTGTTTTTAACAAAAAACGAAAACAGCGCTTGGTTGCTGGAAGGCAAAGCCCGTGTGGCGCTGCAGCGGCCACAAGGACGCACTCACACTAGGGCCAGTTGCTCTGTACGTGCTCAAGCCATGGATGTATAATATAATACATCCATGGCTGAAGCCAGAATGCCCCCCCCCTCCTCTGTCCCCGCTGGCCCGCACTCACACACCTCGAACCCAAGCATGCAAGCACGGTTGCCTCCGACACACGTTGATATAGAGGGATTAGGCTATTAGTTTATTTGTTTACCAACACGGCGGATGTGCGCCACCTGACTGCAGAAAGAACAGAGCCTTTTTAACAACAACGGTGATGAGGTGCCGACAGTAGTAGCCTAGGCTATAGGTGGTTGTGTCCACACACTCATACTGGTTTTATGACATTATAGCGCAGGAGGGAGTGGGAGGGATGCGAGCATCTCCTTCAACCATGCACGGAAAAGGGGAATGATAGGAAACGCGAATTAATTGAGAAACAATGCCCAGGTCTGCAATGCATGACAAAAACATGTGGTTCATTCGTCCCCCTAAGTCACATAAACCTACACAACGTGGACACACACAACTCCGGTGACGCCGCGGTGACGTGTAAAAAAGCGAAAAAAGTGTTTCCATTACACTTTTGCGAAACACATTTGTATCGATACGTCTCAAAAACCACCTCATGAGAGCGCAAAAACTTTTTTGCGATATTTGAGAGTTTTTTCGAAATGTAGGTGTTTCCATTACCAGTCTCTCATTTCGATATTTAGGTTTTGCGCATTTCAAGGGGTAATGGAAACGCACCTATAGAGAACAACACAGGCAGCAGGTTTCTATTGAACCAGACTAACGCTACGCTCCAGACTACTCCGAACTCAGATTTTTCCAAACTCCTACTTGAAAAAGTGGTGGTTGGAAAAATCTAAATCAAAATGTGTGTTGTTTGCCTCATGTCGGAGCTCCCACTCAGGAAAGTGAGAGAAAAAGATCTCCCACGACTGGGATTTATCAGCTTTGGCTTCTTCCCACTCCTTTTGAACATAAATAAGTGTTAAGTCTTGTTGTTGTCATTTTGTATTTATTGATGTTTATTTGCTGTTTTTATTCTGTTCTTTTTATTCCATATTCAAATAAACTTTCATTCATTCATCCATTCAGTTATCTCTGAACAATCTGCAGCGTGCAGAACCAGGTTAATGATAAAACATCATTAAAATGCATTTTTTATGCCAAAATACATTAAAACATGATGGAATATATAATATTGACTCATAACATTAACTACTGATATCTCATGTTGTTATTTCTCTGTGATTTTAAATGATCTGTTTCATTATTTTCAAATGCAGTGTAATGTTTTACTGTCTTGTCTACGTGCTAAGCGCTGCCCGGCCCGGTTCATTCTGATATTAATCATTCCGCTTCAGCATTTGGGTCCATTTTTATCACAACTATCCAGAGCTTTAGTGAGTCCAGGTTGAGGAGAGGAAGCCTGTGGAAGCTGAACTTCATCCAGCTGCTCATTTTGTTCTGACAAGTCAGAAACACAAAGAAACGGACCGTAGCATTAGCGGTAGTTAGCCGTGCAGTGCTGAGAGATGACATCATCCAGGTCAGAGGTCAGTAGGTCAACCTACAGACCCCGGATGTTGATAACAGCTAACCCCGGACTCAGAGGGGAATAGCACTAGCCTATCAGAACTAAATATTGGTGAAATGAAGGAGTTTCTCTGCAGATAATGTGTTATTTAGAGGCTGCATTCTGCTGCCCTGTAGACTCCATTATACAGATATATGCGGCTCTCGGCTGGAGCTCATTTCATCAGAACGACTTGCAATGACACCAAAGTTATCTGGGGGAGGAAATGATCGGATTTTATGCTAGAAATAAGGTCCAGATTGTAAAAAAGGGTAATTATCCTTTAACATTTTGTCTAGTTTGGTTTTTATTAATGATTGTTGACACACATGTGAAATGTTAATACTTGTATGAGACAATAAAGGGACAGTGTGGGCTTGTTTGTTTCTGTCCCTCCTCGTACTGGATTGTTTTTGGGTTTGTTTGTCTGTTTGTTTGTATTTCTGTCTGTTGTGTTTGTCTGTTTGGTGTTTTTAAGTTTGGTTCTGTTCATACACAAGGAAAATAAAGAAATGAAACATATAATATGTGATTTTCACTATATGAATTGAACTAAACTGAAATAAATAAAGTTTCCCTGTGTCCTGTGTGTTGTGTACAGAGTGTGTGAGTGCGTTGCGTTACCCTGGTGCAGCAGCTGCATGCGGTAGAGCGGCGGGAGCGAGGTGAGCAGACAGGTGTGCAGCCGCATGGCCAGCAGGTAGCGGAGCCCGCACTCATCCAGGGCTTCTCCACCTGCAACAACAACACAACAACACACAGAGGAGCAGTCAGTCAGCGCACACTGCTGCTGCAACACAACAACAACACAACAACACACAGAGGAGCCGTCAGTCAGCACACACTGCTGCTGCAACACAACAACACACAGAGGAGCCGTCAGTCAGCGCACACTGCTGCTGCTCCGACGCTCCGGTATCACTCCAGTTCAGTGAATCCTGATGAATCCGGAGCGTCTGACCCTGAACCTGGAACAACCTGCCAACGTCTTCCTCTCGAAAGACTAAATACTTCCAACGGAAAACTGGAGAGAAAGGACAAGGATGCCTTTGGAGTTGTTTCTATCTGGTGTTTGTGTTCATACAGATATTTGATGGCTGGAGATACGAGCTAAAGGAACACACAAGCAACAGGATTCTGCTTACGGCTCATGTCTACAACCTTTAGTCAGTTCAGTGGGAATACAGTTATTATCTCAGACCAAGGGTAACATGCAGCCAGGTCACAACACAAACCAACTCTGCAGGTCGACTACCGTAAAAAACAAGGCAATGCTTTTTATTCATTCACAGAAAATAAACCTGTTAGAATAAAGAGACTGTTCACTACTAGAGTCTAAATTAACCTGTTAGAATAAAGAGACTGTGTTCACTACTTGAGTCTAAATAAACCTGTTAGAATAAAGAGACTGTGTTCACTACTTGAGTCTAAATAAACCTGTTAGAATAAAGAGACTGTTCACTACTAGAGTCTAAATAAACCTGTTAGAATAAAGAGACTGTGTTCACTACTAGAGTCTAAATAAACCTGTTAGAATAAAGAGACTGTGTTCACTACTAGAGTCTAAATAAACCTGTTAGAATAAAGAGACTGTTCACTACTTGAGTCTAAATAAACCTGTTAGAATAAAGAGACTGTGTTCACTACTAGAGTCTAAATAAACCTGTTAGAATAAAGAGACTGTGTTCACTACTAGAGTCTAAATAAACCTGTTAGAATAAAGAGACTGTGTTCACTACTAGAGTCTAAATAAACCTGTTAGAATAAAGAGACTGTTCACTACTAGAGTCTAAATAAACCTGTTAGAATAAAGAGACTGTGTTCACTACTAGAGTCTAAATAAACCTGTTAGTGTACTGCTGGTCAGTAGTATATACTGTATAGGAGGTACTACCTGTGTACTGTCAGTAGTATATACAGTGTGTACTACCTGAGTACTGCTGGTCAGTAGTACTAGCCACCTCGGCGCTGGTTGTTGCCACGGTATCGGCCAATGCCACCAGGAACATCTGCTCCAGTCTGGTGAGTCCAGGAAGACTGGAGTGCATGAGGTGACTGGACAGGACCTACACACACACGCAGCGTTCAGATTCTAGATGAATGTGCATCGTCCTAATCACATAAATAAATAAACACTAAAACTACAGACACTTGATTAAATGAAGGCAGAAGTACAAATACTTGATACAAATACTAGATTTTTCAGGTATCTGTACTTTACTTGAGTATTTATTTTTCTGACAACTTTTTACTTTAACTCCCTAGATTTATACAAAAATCTGTTCTTTCTACTCCTGACATTGTAAAAACAGGCTCCTTACTTTTTTCTGACACGACGTAAAAGCATAAGCGGTATATTTCCATGTACATGGCACATTTCAGAGCCTGTACTGTCTTACTTTTACTTAAGTAAAAGGAGTTGAACCAGTACTTCTACTTTTACCAGAGTATTTTTTTACACATGTATCTGTACTTCTACTTAAGTAGAGAATATGAGTAAAACAGACTGATACCTGAGCGTGTTCTGGTCCGAAGTACGTGGGTCCGTACTGAGACAGGTTGATCACTCGAGACTTCTTCTCTGGTTTGTCGCTGGCAAAGTTCACAAAGTCGTCGGTGGTGACTGATGGCAACTGTTCACACACACAGACACAGGTGTTAGAGCTAGAGCTGGACCACACCTGTCTACTGTATTTCAGATTTTTTTATTTTTTTTAAATGGGAACAGTACATATTAATAGACATAAACATGTAAATATGTGGGATTATAGCCACGCGGCTAATTTCCATCCCCAGTCCCATTGGCAGGTTGATATTACATCAAAACAATGACAATAAAAGTACAGAGGGTAAAAGTACAGGAGGCAGAACTAGGACAATAAAACACATTGACATCTAGACAAAACATGTAAACACATACATAGACTACCAGTTAACTGACCAGAGACCTGTCAACCTCTAGGTCCATCAGAGACTCAGCCTGTGTAGTTGGTCTAATGCTAATGATTCAGCTGCTTTAAAACCTTTCATCACTTTACAAACAAGCAACAATGTTTATTAATGTGCATTGTCTCTTTTCAAATAAAATTAACTGAAACTGTCACTCAGAGGTCAGAGGTCAGCGCTCATCCTACCTGGAACAGGTCGGCGTACTGGTCGTCTGTGGACTTTTGCCCCCCTCCCTCGCCGTCGGACGCCTTCGGCCCCTTGGCGGCGTCCTCGGCGCCCTTGTAGGACGTGTCGAGGTCGGCGAGCATGAGCGCGTACAGCGGCAGCGGCGGGATGGAGTTGATCTCCGTGTAGTCCCGGCCGCCGTCGCGTCCCGCCACGATGGTGTCTTTGGCCGTGCTGCCTGTCACGCTGATGGTCCTGGACAGGTGTCTCCTGGCCCCGCCCTCGCCCGCCTCCACGTCCCTCACCACGGCAACCTCCCCGGCGATGCACTTCACCAGGTGAGCCAGGATGGCCTGACACACAGCAGAGGAGTGATGTCACACAGGTCAACCAAACACACACAGGAAATATTTTGGCAGATTTTCCTTTAATCATGAAACATTATGTAACATCACGACACATGAAGCAAATACTCTGAACTACTTTCTCTTCTGAAATCCCTCCGCCCAGCAGCCGTGTCTGGGATGGAGTTCCGACTGAATTTCCCTCTAAAACAACTCTGTGGTAACGTTGTGTTATTACTGTATCTCATAGCGTGGTGAATGTGCAGGTCACAACTTGTCCACCAGAGCATTGTGGAGTTGTTGGATTGTGTATTTGATGAGTTTGATGAGGGAAACCAAGAAATCCCATGAGCCTCCGTAGCGTAGCTCTGAGCAGCTCACGGCTCTGCTCCGCCGTTCTAAAAATAGCTTGCACTGACAATTAAAGGTAACAAACCTACTGCTATGACTATAGGATTATGGTGATGGGTCAATTTGACAAAATGTTGAACTATCCCTTTAACAAAAAATCTCTGGCGTCTGGTTTTTCAGAATAAAACCAACCAACCAGTGTTGTCGTCACCTTGTTGGTTTTAGTAAATGAGTTGAAGTCAGACCGTTACCTTGGCGCGGCGGACCTTCCCCAGGTCCATGAGCTCCAGCAGCTGGGTGGGGTGATACTGGGGCAGCGTGGGCGACAGCGAGTGAGCCGCCTCGAACAGCCCCCCCTCCTGCAGCCCGGCCGGCGCCCGCAGCGCCTCGTCCACCGCCGCGCTGCCCTCGAACACGCTCTTGGACCGCGCTCTCCCTTCCGACGCGGCGGAGGCGGAGCTTGCGGTCTGACCGCCGCCAGCAATGTCGGCCAGCGACAAGTTCTCCTCCCCCCCCTCCCCCGGCTTCTTGTCCTGGCGCCACTGGGCGTACACGTGCATCTCGCAGTCCATGCCGACCACCAGGATGCCGTCTCGCACCCAGGACAGGGACACGGGCAGCGACGGCGTCCCGTCCACGGAGGACAGCAGGTCCACGGAGCGCAGCAGGATCCAGCGGGACCGGATGCCCTGCTTGATGCTCCCGCCCAGCGGCAGCGTGATGACCGCCACGCCCTCCTTGCTGCTGGTCGGCTCGTTGACCATCCCAGAGATGCGTCCGTACATCAGGATGTTGGAGCCGACGCCCACCGTCAGGATGTGGGAGCCGTCCTCCTTCGAGAGCCAGTCCAGGTGAACGAAGTGCTTGATGTTGGGAGAGCTGTGGTCACGGGTCATGTACAGGTCGGACCTGGGGGAGGAACATCGACATCGTCATCATCATCAGCTGACCTGCTGCCTCCAGGTTTAACACCATCTGTTCCATTACAAAAGCAACTAGAAACTGTATTTTCTGAAGGTAATATAATAAATAACAATAATATAATATAATAAAAGTCTAAATAGTTTAACCTGACCTGCTGTAGACAAACAGGTTGGAGTCCACGCTGACTCTGGGGTCCAGCGTGGATGAAGGTCTGGTGAAGTCGTCCAGGTGCAGAGTCTGTTCTAAAACCCACTCGGAGCCGCCGGTGGACTCACACTCATAGATGGACACGTGCATGGAGAAGTCCTGTCCAGACGCCTGCAGCTGGACGGAGACAACAGGGAGACAGTACGTTACCGTTAGAATAACTATGACCAACACACACACACACAACTGCCATTTTTATTTGTATTTCAGAAATATTTTTACTGCTTTAGTTTTAGTGAAGTTAACATGACCCATGTCATGTCAGGGGTCATAACAATGATGTGGCTCCAAAAATGGTCATTTCCTTCATATCGACAACTAATCATAAAAGTAGGATTGACAATAACAATCTATGTAGTTTTACAGTCTAAGTCTTTAAAGGTTGTTTCTCAGGAAGAGTTTTTCAGACTCAGACTCTGAGCTAGAAATCTCCACTTCAGCAGCACTTCCACACACCAAACCTTCCACTTTGATCCCTTTCTACATTCTGAAGGGTTTTACAGAGGGGTTTGTTGATATATCATTCACAGCCTCATTTATACAACATTTTATTACTAAAAACATGGAGACATTAGATGTTTTAGGGCTGGTGACAGTATTTTCTCATTTACAAAGTGATAAAAAGAGATATCCACAATCCCCTCTGTAAAAACTTTTGACTCTATTATGTCAACTAAGTAAAACAAGAAATTTGAAAGTAGCTTTATCCATTGGTCAGATTTCTACTCTGGAAATGTATGCAAATAAGCACATATTTCATTAGATATTGCCTCAATTACATATTTAAACATAAAATTTGACAAAACTTGTAATACAAAAAATATTTGTCTTAGAAGGATAGTAGCATTTTTTTAAAGTGGGGTTGTATGATCTCCAAATAGCCCCTAAGTACTTTAATTGCAGTAGAAGACTCTCTGCACTCCTCCCGTTAGCAACGCCAGCCCATAATAGCCCTGCCCAGAGATTTACAGCATACATTGTTGTGAATGGACCCAAAGAAACAGCCTATTTTCACAGCCTAAAAAAAAAAAAAAAGTTCCATTGTTCGCTATAATATAATTTTTTTCAGCCCTTCAAAGTGCAGGAAAAACACAGTTTTTATTTGGAGCTAACCAACTCACGTATCCCTCCGCCCAGGGTTAGCGCCCGTCGATCAGCAGTTGGTTAGCTCCAAATAAAAACTGTGTTTTTCCTGCACTTTGAAGGGCTGGAAAATATAATATTATAGCGAACAATGGAACTGTGTATTTTTTTTTCAGGTAAAACCTCTTAAAATAGGCCGTTTCTTTGGGTCCATTCACAACAATGTATGTTGTAAATCTCTGGGCAGGGCTATTATGGGCTGGCGTTGCAAACGTGAGGAGCGCAGAGAGTCTTCTACTGCAATTAAAGTTCTTAGGGGCTATTTGTAGATCATACAACCCCACTTTAAAAATGATAAACTAAAAATAAAAAGTGATGAACTTCGGAAGTTTCATGGTGATATCTGTTAGGGTTAGTGTCTAAGTTCACTATATGTATTCAGGTGAAGACCTGTAGACCTGTACCTGTCCGAGTCCCGGTCCCGGCCCCTGTCGCGGCTGTTTGAAGGCGACCGCCAATCTGCCGATGTAGGAGCAGGACACGGCGACGGGTCGACCCGACACGCACACGGCGCTGTTGTCGTCCTCCTCCTCGTTCATCAGGACCCACGGCTCCCAGCGGAAAGCCCGGTCGTCCTGCTGCTCCTCGCCGCCGTAGCCCTCGTCTCCCTCCACCGCGCAGCGCCAGAAGCGCACACGGGAGTCGGAGCAGGTGGTGACGATCAGGTACGGAGCCAAACACACCGGGTAGATGGAGGAGGAGCTGAGGTGGCCTGGGGGCGGAGCCAACGTTAGACAGTATTACACACATATTACAACTCTAACCCTGTTAAATAAATAGAAACATGCTCTGCTGCTCCTCCACTGCTCTGAGTTATTGGTTTGTGACTTGCTGCGTAACATGAGACAGACAAATAATATATATTATACATTATTTATATTATTATTCATATGTTTCTATGTAAAGACAGAAAGAGAAGAGCAGCTCTTTCACATTTCTTATTTCATCACTTCTCCCTCTGAGGTCAGTGCCGTCGTCTACGATGTTTTACTCTTTCACTTCTCTCTCCAGAGCGTTGAATGACAGCATCGTCATTCTTTTTTTATTGAAAGCAGGACGCTTCGGCCAAAGAGTCCACTAGTGAGTCTGTAGCTCCACCAGAAGCAGAGCAGCACTGCCTCAAACATCTGTGTCCAACAGGAGACCTGTGCCTGTAGCATGAATAAAATAAATCAACCGAGTGAAACCTGCGGATGGCGTTGCCCGGGTGACCTCGACGCCGTGCGGCAGCTCCAGCCTCTTGCTGTACACCAGCCTGGAGCTGAGGATCAGCTTGCTGGCCGACTGCAGGTTGGCGGTGGAGGCAGAGCGAGGCAGCGGCCGGATCGGAGACGTCTCTGGAGACGAGTCAGCGTTGAGCAGCTGGTTGGGAACCAACAGCTGGCTCTGGGAGCTGAAGTCTGGACTGGGCTCGTCTGGACACGCACAGAAACACAGCAATTATAATCCAAAATGGGAGTCAACCTTGAACAAATTGCAACAGAAGCAAACTCAACTGGTTTTGTATCCTCAACATGTCCTGAATGAGGGAAAAAAGCCCTGAAGAATCCCATTAGGGGAAAGTTTAGAAAAAGACCCAAATATAGTCCATTCATACACCTAGTCATTATTGTTCTCACCTGAATAGGGTAAATTTGAGTTGATTACTTACATTAAGACAAACAAAAAATGTATTACAAGCTTTTTGAAATTCTTTAACATGAGCACATTTGCATAAATTCTACCGTTTTGACAGCACATGTATATAAAGGTGCTGTGGTGGTACCAGCATGAAAATTAGGATGAGTTGACTCCATCAGTCAACCAACAAAATTGAAGATTTGAAGATGGCTGCAATTTTTCAAGATGACCACCACCACCTTAGTTTAGATCTGGTGTTGTATGTATGCAAATTAGCCATATGTAATTAGATTATGCACTGTTTGCTCATGGTAACAAAGAATTTCAAAAACTTGTAATACATTTTTTGTTTGTCTTAATGTAAGTAATCAACTCAGTAATTTTCATGGAGATATCTAAAGGTTAAAAATTTTACCCTATTCACGTGACAAAAATAATGACTAGGTGTATGAATGGACTATATTTGGGTCTTTTTCTAAACTTTCCCCTAATGGGATTCTTCAGGGTTTTTTTCCCCTCATTTGGGACATGTTGAGGATACAAAATCAGTTGAGTTTGCTTCTGTTGCAGTTCAACCTTTTTCCATAAAATGACTGGATTATTATGGGATGGGCCTGTAACTCATGCAGATAAATGATTTGACTGAAGGAGAGCGACTCACCGACACAAGCCTGGACCGACTGCAGGTGCAGGTGCCACATCTGCAGCACGGAGTTCCTGTTCAGATCCTTCTCTATCACCACCAGGAAGAACTTCTCCGAGAATGGAGCGGCTTGGAAATCTGGACACAAGGAAACCAGATGTTTGTGTTTTGTGTTCGCTGTGCGTCACTTTCACTCTTTCTGCATCATAAACAAAGTCACGACCAGCTCTCGTCTCTGCACACCACAACACAAACGCACTACGTAACCCGTAATCTTGTGTTCATGATGGTTAAGGCTACACAAACACATGCGCCGTAACATCGTACATGTTATGTAACATTAGCCACCGCTCCATTTATTGATGTTTCACCGGCTTTGTTGTAAACAAATGCACATGGAGGAGAGGAGCGCAACCACAACACAGTTCCCCTGGTTCTAGTAGTACAGTAGTAGTACAGTATCCAGTTACACAGTTACAGTTAAGTTTTAATATTTTTTCATGTGATAAAGTTGCGGCTGGTTTATCCAAATGACGGCTGTTTTAGACGTTTGTGAAGCTCCATGTGGAGCAGACCAACGGCTCGTCACAGAGACACCACCCGTCCAGAGAGCTGGTCACCCGGCCAACCTCCGTCCTCATCCCAGTAGAAAACGGTTTTCCGCTGGGTAGTTACATTCTTTTTAGGAGATAAATGCTGGTGTCATTGATGAAATGTAACAATTGTGGCAGTCACTTAGTTTGTTTGAATTAAAAGTGAAGCTTCATGTGTGTATTGGACAGAGGAGCAGCGCTGCCTGGGGCTCTGGAGCCCAAATCACCACATTTACATCAATAAATAAATGTTTTACAATGAACCGATCAGTCTGCATTACATTTTATTTTAACATGGTTTTGAATACAAGATTTGTGGCAAAAGCTCATCATGTCTGCTCATGTGAAAGCCAGCAGAGACACTGATGACGTATGTGACTGTTGAAGTGGTGTCCCAGTTCATAGGGGTTGACTTTCTACCTCTACCCCTTGTAGCTCCGTTTCAAGGGCAAGGGTTAAAGGCTAGGGGGAGGGGGAGGGGGAGGGATGAAAAGTAGAACTGGAGTTGGGTGTGTGTGTTCGCGTTGATTGTGTAGTTGTGTGTTTGTGTTAGTTGTGTGTCTGTACCATCTCCAGAGGGGAAGACCGGGGTGAAAGCCTCTGGTTCCTTCTGAGGTTTGTAACCCAGGATGAAATCTTCCTGGAAGACGTGCAGCAGCTGGGTGTTGGCTCCACACTGGATCACACACACACACACACAGCATCAGCATCAGACAGGTGTGTGTGTCTGTGTGCGTGTGTGTTACTCTGAGTGTAGACAGAATACCGACCTGGTTGGTGATGACGTCCAGCTCGATGATGCAGCCAGGCCGAGCTGTCGACTGCTGGCTCACGATGTTGAACACCTCGCCCACCAGCTTCTACACACACACACACACACACACACATAGACTGGGGCATGAGAAGGGACTACAGTCTCTGTTGGGTATATCTAAATACTTATATCATTTATATCATAATATTTTAGGTTATGAAAGCTGCTGCCAATCTGAATTTCTACTCTGAGCTGCTATCTGCTGTGTAGTTCTGTGCTCTGTTCCGTCTCTATAGAGAATAAACCTTGGTGCATCATGTTTCCTCTCCACAGGCAGAACCACGTTTTCCACAACAAGCAGCTTCAAAGGGAAGTAATTAAAAATCACAGACCTTAAAACAGGTTTATATCTAATAATATCTGTGTGTGTGTGTGCGCTTACAGAGGTTTCTGGGTCTGACAGCTCATCCAGGAGTTTCCTGGCATCGACCACGGCCTGATAGAGACGCAGGTTTTTTCCATCTGATGCCACGAAGCAGGCGCTGGCGCTGTTACAGTAAGTTCCTGAAACACACAACACACAGTCACAGAGTTGTTTTAGAGGTAAATTCATGCAAAACCACTGATGTTGCCTTCAGGGACAGTTTTTCATCAACAGTCTCTGTATTTCCCTCTAAAACAACTCTGTGTGGTAACGTTGTGTTATTATCTCATAGTGTGGTGAATGTGCAGGTCACAACTTGTCCACCAGAGCGTTGTTGGATTGTGTATTTGATGAGTTTGATGAGGGAAACCAAGAAATCCCATGAGCCTCCGTAGCGTAGCTCTGAGCAGCTCACGGCTCTGCTCCACCGTTCTAAAAATAGCTTGCACCGACAATTAAAGATAACGAACCTACTGCTATGACTTTACATAGGGATTATGGCAATGGGCCAGTTTGACTAAATGTTGAACCCTCAACCCTTTAACCCTCTCTTTTTAATCAATGTGCTGTCATCAGGATGGAGACTACAGCAGGATAGCAGTAGCCATGTCGGCTAAAGCTGCTCTTTTACTGTTGGGATTGTCAACGACATCATAAACTAATAAACTTAACTAAAAAAAAAAAGGTTTATACCAAATGATGAACTGAACCAGATGCACAAAACGTACAACTTGAAAACAGTATCAGGATTAGAGATGCGCGGTTTGCGGACACATCCGCGGAGTCCGCAGATAAACCGCGGGTCGGGCGGATGACATGATGAAAAAATATATTTTAATTAGATTCGGGCGGGTTATTTGGAACCAATTAGGAAAAATATATACATTGTCCATATTAGATATACAACAACGGGCGGATGGCGGGCGGGTGTGGTTTTGAAATAACGGTGGTTCGGGTGGATGACGACTTTTGTGATGTGGTTGCGGATGAAATAATTGCCTATCCGCACATCTCTAATCAGGATCTATAGGAAGCAGATCTACGTTGGATGTGATTGTGAACGGTAAATATTCCAGATGTTGCTGCTGTTTCCATGATAACATGATCAAATTTGGTGCATAATGGAATAAATAGTTTTTTTTAGTAAATCTGACATATAAACTGAGTTAGAGTGGACTGCTGCTGCTGCTGGATCCACCACATTGTGACTCTTCACTGGTTTGCTGCTGCGTCATCTCGTCTCACCACATTCAGCTGCTTCTACTTCTCAGTTGTTGTGTTTCTGCAGCGTCACTCATCCTGAGGTTGAACTCTACACACATCCACCTTCGTCTTGTGTCGGCCTTCTGCTTCTGTCTATGGTGTTCGGGTCAGTTCTGTTTAAAGTCAACTGTGAAATACTCCCTAGTGTGTTTTTCTTCTCTTGGTTACATTGTAAGGCTCCATGAATCTTGTCCATGAAAATATTAGTTTCAGTATTTCTTGGTGTGGGCTCCTGGGTCTTTTTAGTCAGTTTACCCCTTGGCTTCAACTGAACCTTCCTCTTGTAGCTTTCTGCTCCATCTATGCTGTTAGAGTCAGTTTTGACCTGAGTCTTAAATCAGCAGTAAAACACACTAAAACTATTATTTATCATCCCATTAGTTTCTCATCTCTTGGTTAGGTTGTTAGACTTATTTACCCATCAACAGGTTGGCTCTCCACTTATGATTTCAGTTTAAAGTCTCATTATAATAATTGTTCTTATCATTATAACCAGGACAAAATTTACCGTAACAACACATATGTCATTATTTTAACCAGAGCATTTTAGAATGTTGTGGGTAACAGTTGTATGCATTAAAAAGCTGAAAAGCAGGGAAGGCGTGTTCACCGAGCACGGAGCTGGGGATCAGCGTGGGCAGCCAGGCCACGTTGCTGAATGCCGACGTGTGCAGAGAGTTGATGCGAGCCAGTTCCGAGACGCCGCCGGTGCAGGACAGCGGGCCGATGTGGTCGACTCGCCACAGGATCAGCTCGCTGTAGATGGCGTTGGGGTCGTGGAAGGTTCTGGTGGCGGCGTTACGAAGCTGCTTCCTGCAGACGCAAAGAAGAAGACGAGGTCAGAAACACAGCGAGCGACCACGGGCTCAATGTGCTCATGTAGTGTGAGGAAGAGGAGTGTGTGTTGTTATTGGAGCGTGTAATGTACAGACTCTTCACCAGCTGGACTGTTTCTAACACGGCTGCTGTTCTACACAACATACGCTTTGCTTCTTCTTTCAATTCACATTCAATTCAAGTCCAGATCAGATACAGAGGCATCACCGCTGGTCTAAAATGTGTGTTAAAGGACGTTTCCATGAAATTAAACCTGCATCAGTGGCGTCAGTCTGTACCTGGGGAGTCCCCTGGGCGGGGGGAAGCTGGGCGGCGGCCCCTCGGCGTCCAGGCTGCCGGGTGCCGAGGGGGGGGTGAGCAGGGCGTTGTGGTGGGACGAGGTGAGCAGCAGCGGCAGCACCGTGTGACACGCCTGGTCGTTGAGGTGGAAACGGTGACCGCAGTAACGGAACTGATGGGACACAGTGAGGACGTTGGAGAAGGCCGAGCGCTCGGCGAAGGTCACGGCCCACTGTGGACAGAGGGTGGTAGGGGGGTAGGGGGGGGGATTAGAGGGGGGGTCAGGACACTGAAACGGCTCCAGCACTAACTCTCTGCTGCGTCTGTGTTGTATTTACCTGGTTCAGAGATCCGTCCACGTGCTTCGACACCATCATGACCGCAGGACTGATTCCCGGTCGGGGGGCGGGGGGCGAGGCCAGGGCGGGTGAACTCCCCCCTCCCCCTCCCTGCTGCTCCCCCGTCGTCATGGTGCCGTCGCCCTCAGACGGCGTGCAGGCGTACATCAGGATGTTCTTACTCAGAGAGTTGGCGTCGCCGGTAGGAAACGCCACCGGGATCCGGGAGGAGAAGGAGACCTGGGGGGGGGAGGGGGGACATTCTTTATGTTGTTCTTTTTTCTTTAGTGTGAAAAAATATTTATACGAAAATATTTACAACTTTATTATCGTAAATATACGACTTTATTCTCGTAATGTTATGACTTTTTTCTCGTAAGAAATGCACAACTTTTTTTCTATGTTATGACTTTGCTGTCGTAGGAAATGTACAGCTTTATTCTTGAAAATTTGCGACTTTATTCTCATAATGTTATGACTTTATTCTCATGAATTTCCGACTTTATTCTTGAAGTCTGTGCTTTGTTTTGTTTTTCTCAATGTGGCCCTAATACTCGGTCGAATTTCAGATCTGACTTGTCTTTTTTTTAATGATTTTCCATGTGTTTTCAACGACTGGAAAATTGGTCAACCATATTCCAGGTTTCAAAAGGTTTGTAGAGTGATCAATCAAGTTTTCTCATTTCTGTGTGATTCATTGATCATTTGAGACTCCTGGTCGACAGGGACTCAACTCTTTCCAGCTTCCATCTCATGACGTTCTGTCAGCAGCTTCATTATTACAGATCCGAACGCTGCTGCTGCTGCAGACAGAGATTGTTTATGGGTGAAGACGTTTCACTTCATCACATGACCTGTGCTGTTAAACTTTTATATGAGTCTTACATAAAAAGACTGGAGGAGCGCTGAGTCACTGCCAGGTTTAACAGCCACACTGTGTGTGTGTGAAAGCTGCTGATTTGAAAAACGCAGTACATTTACATGACAGATGAAAAAACTGAATTATGGTCTTAATCAGTCTACAGTTCATGTCAACGTGTCCGACTCAGACTGGACTGAACCAGATCCAACTAAACCACCCAGATGATGAGATTTAAAAAACCTGTGTTCACCTCAATCTGACTGGAACTGGACAACACATGTCCACATGCTTCACAACAGCAGAGACAACACAAAGTGGAGCAGAGACGCTGAAAAAAATAAAACGTCTGGGCTGATGTGTCAGCACATTTCACACAGTGCAACCCGCAAGAAGACGTGTTTTATAGAAGAAAAAGGAAGCCCAAAGCCAAACCTGACCTGAGTCATTATAGAGAAGTTTTATTTCTAATCTGATTGAACAGTGTGATGATAAAACTCTGACCACTACCTGTTTAAAACGTCAGCTTTCATGAAGAGAAATGAGGTTGTTTGTTGTAAAACTATTGTCAAATAAAATTCTGAAGAATCCGTGACCAGAAAGACTCCAGCTGGCGTAGGTGACGTCACCACACGGCGCCCTTTCCCGTGTCAGTGAGGTATTTTTTGTGGGACACAGATCTGTAGTCCGTAGAGCGTCTTCACACTAAATACATTATCCTGTTTTATAATAACCTGCAATAAACTAGAAATACAGTTTTGACTCCCGTTCACTTTCATGGAGAGGCTTTTCTGAACTGCCTCCCATGGCCAGCTGCTCTGAATTTTCAGCAGGGACCGGTGCGTCTCTAGAGAAGTTATTTATATCCAGTTGTTTACTCTGAGGGGCCGTCCATACGGACGTAGGTATTTTTCAAACCGTGTGTTTCTCTACACGGTTTGACCTTTCATCCACACGTAACCGCAGCTGCGGGCTCCGGAAACCGGAGTTTTTTTTTTTTTACCGGAGTCCAGTGTGAACTTTTTTTTGGAAAGTCATGTGTGTACAGGAAAACCGGACATTTTTCACAAAGCCCCGCCCCCCTTAGTTACTGTTGCTAGCACGTCAAGCTTCTCGACGCTGACCCATGGATCATCATGCGCTGACCGCTCAGACGCATGTGAGTGGACTGTACTGTGAATATCAGTAATCACTAAACATGTGAACACTGATAGAAAATGGCGTGGTCACCATATGTAAACATAATGTTGATATGGTGAAAATATGGATTGCGGTTTCATGTGGACGGAGGTTGTTTATTTTTTAAGTATATTTTTTTGGGCAGACAGGAAAGGGGGAGGCAGAAAGAGGGGGAATGACACGCAGTAAATGGCGTCCGACGCGGGACTCGAACCAGGGCCGACTGCAGCGAGGACTGAGCCTCTATACATGGGACGCCCGCTCTAACCACTACGCCACGCGACGCCCCTAGACGGACGTTTTTTTATCATGTGTGAACGGGGATCTTTTTTTTAAACCAGGGTCCAAAAATCTCCATGTTGGTGTGGACTAGGCCTGTATCAACCTGCTGAAAGCATGCATCTCTCCACCTGGCGCTGAGGAGACACCGTCAGTTATCAGATGCAGACTGGGACAAGGACTGAACTCTGAGGAGACGCTACCTCAACTGGAGCTGAGACTGGAAACACGCTGCGTGCAGGAAGACGCCACCTCCATGTTGGCTCACCTGCACCTGTCTGAAGATGCCCTGGTTGAACTCGTCCAGGTACTTAACGTGCCAGACCAGGAAGGACCCGTCGGTGGGATGGATGGTGAACAGCATGTCTGGGCTCTTGTTCCACTCGGTGATCAGAGTCTCCATCTTCCTCTCCAGCAGCATGGAGGGGAGGGGCATGCTGGAGCTGGAGCCGGGGGAGGAGGCCTTGGTGCTGCCCTGCTCCCCCCCCTCCCCCTCCTCCCCCTGCTCCCCCTGCTCCGACGACGCCTTGTCCGACATGTCGTCCAGGTCTGGAACACAAGGACGCAACAACGGCGTTTTGATTATTATCATTATTATGATATATTATGATGTTGGTTGTAAAGGATCCAGTGGCTGGGGGTCGTACCAAAGTCGAACTTCATGGGGGAGCCGTCGGGGTCCAGCGGGTCGTCGGTGGTTTGGTCCAGCTGCTGCTCAGAGAACTTACGCAGCTGCAGCATGAAGACGTCCATGGACGACGTGAAGCTCAGGTCTTTGTTGTTGAGCCAGTGAACCACGAAACCTCCTCCACCAGAACCATCGTCTGGACTGAAGACCGCTGAGTCGGCCAGAACCGACGGGATGTCTGGGGAGGGAGGGGGAGGAGGAGGAGGAGGAAGAATAGGAAGGAGAAGAAAAAAGACGAAGGAGAGGACGAGAAGAAGGGAAGAGGAGGAGTTAGAAGAAGAACAGGAAGGTTCTGTTATGTGAGAGGGTTCAAAGGGGGCCCCAACTTTTTCTTGACATTTTACCACTTTTTTAAGAAAATGTTTAACTTTAAAAAAAAATAAAAAATGTACCACTTTTTTTCTGGAATTTTTTTTTTTGAAATCTTATCACTATTTTTTTTTAAAGAATTTTTTAACACTTTTCTAGAAAAAGATTAACTTTTTATTTTTTTGAGAAACTTTACCACTTTTTTCCAGATTTTTTTAAACCACTTTTTTCTAGAAATGTTTAAACGTTTTGGGAGAAATTGTACCACGTTTTCCCAGAAACGCCTTTGGCCCTAATTTGAACGTACATTGACTAAAAAAGTAATGTTCTTCAGTCTCAGAACAAACATTTGTGTGTTTCTGGTTATTGGTGCAAAAGTTGGTCCAATGGGGGTCCGTGGTCTAATTTGTGTCAATTTAGGGTCCTTAATGTACAAAAAGTTTAAGAACCACTGCTCTAGAACAAGTGTCCAACATTTTAAACATATTTATAAGAAGTCTGAAAAGCTGGAAAAGCAGAATAGGTCCCTTTAAATGCAAAACACAGATTATCCAGAATCTTTACATGTCATTAAGAGCTGGATACTCCACTAGGGATGTCACAATTACACATTTTCTTGGTACGATTACTGTCAAAGAAATAATAACGGTATTACCATTATCACGACTGTTATGCATTAATTAATTTAAAACACTATGAATGTGTGAAATCAAATATAGTCAAAATATAATTAGTTACGTATTACTTACTTACTTATTAATTACTCATTGTTTACACTAAATATTTCAAGTATCTATTAATATATGACCAATATGAAATATTCAGGTCATGAATGGTCATCTATACCAAATGTCTGTGTATATTTTAATTGTTTGTTTTTTTTAAAAATACAAACGACATGCTAACATTTAAATTCTTACCAACTCAATGTTACGTTAGTTAAATGGACCGGTATCTGTGCATTTACCTTTATTCTGGCTGCCCATCCGCCAATACGGCTCCAACATCAAATGTAACATCGTAACATGTAAATGTAAAATGTAACATCAAAGTAACAGTATTTAGGAGTCTTTATGATTAAATAATTATGGCGTTTAATACCACGATTAATTGTGAAAACAAGTAATGGTGACATGATCCCTATACTCCACAGTCGGCAGTGCAGCTCCATCTGGATCCAGTCATCACACAGACACAGCTCTGTTACCTGTGTTGGGGTTGATGCTGGCCGAGATGTGGAAGTGACACAGGGCGTTGGCGTGGTGAGCGATGTGGCGGTGAGTGTGAGCGTCCTGCGTGCCGAGCTGAGACGGCAGCAGCTCGCTGTGAGCCACCAGAGCCGAGGAGCGTCGCCGGCCTCGACGCAGGTGCTTCAGGTGGTGGATGGACTGGAGGAGCGCACACACACACACACACACACACACACACAGAACAACAGAGGGTTAATATGATATTTATAGGCAGTGCTGCAAACTGTATGTGCACTAAGTTGCCTATAATGATGAGAAGAGAATATATAATATATATACATATACTGTATATATAATTCATTACAGAGACTTCTGTAGCGTGAGGGAGTGCGAGTGTTAAATGTTTATAAATGTTGTCAACATCCTTAACGCTGTGCTCAGAAACCTGGTATGTAGATAATGTGTCGGCTTGATGCCTCAGGAAATCATATATCAATAGTCTGACCACCAGCAGCAGCTCCATCAGGTGTCAGTCTCTGCACTGCTGACACTGGAACAGCTGTCTCTCTTTTAAATTTCAAGAAATTTCTATTTTTGATATCAAATATGTGACCTGATCCATCCAAATGAGTCACAGTGACCCTCGTCTGGCTGGCCGGACCCTCCTCCAGAGAAGAATGAATTTAGACCCTTTTCTGCCATCAGACAAAAAACGCTCTGGCCATTTGGAATTTTTTCCAGTTCACGGAAATTTGCAAACATTTCCGGTTGGAAACTGGATTTGGGTCCGCAGTACCCTATACGGTCCCTTGTTGTCACAGAGGCACCATTCAATGAACAGAGAAGATTCAGATGCTGTTTACAGCCGTCTCTATCATAAACGGTTCAGAAGTTGTGATGTTGTTGATTTTTGTGAAACATGTTTATCATTTGTTGTGCCGGTTTTCATCAATTATCTGTTAGCATCAATGCTACTGTTTAGCATCTGTTATTGTTTCATAGAGGCACCATTCAATGACCGTTGGAAAGCGGAGAATCCCGCGATTCAGATGCAGTTTACAGCTCGTCTCTATTATGAATTTTGATTTTTTTGATACAATAAACTTTATTGTCCTGTTCACGGAAATTTGTCTTGACACTGTAGCTGCGCCATCAATACCTTGATGGCCACAATGACAAAAACAGAAGATTCATGTTTTGCACCGATGCAACGCTCATTTTCGTGAACGTTTAAGTAACTTTAATCATTTACGTGCCTTTTCTCAATTATCTGGACTATGACATTTATTGTTTCAGATTGTTTTTGAATGTCATTGCTTTTTGAATGTCAATTTTTTTGTGTGATTTTCTATGGGTTTTCCACGTTATCAGCTGATAAAGCTAAAGCTTTAGAAACTGTATAGATGAGATAATTTGTTTATTTCATTGCATCTCTGAAGTTCTGTGTCAGAGCTGCAGGAATAAACTTCTGCGTTTACCTCCAGAGCGTGCTGGATCTTATCCTTGTTGCCCCCCAGGCCTGGCAGGCTGGAGCTGAAGGAGTGCGTGTTCTCAGAGATCTGTCCTCCCAGCAGACTGTCTTCTGGCAGCAGCGTCTCCGACCACAGCCGACACACGCCATCCTCGCAGGACGTCAGCAGCACGTTGCACACCGAGCCCCTGCAGCAGCAGGAAACACTCTTTATACATTATGAACATTTACATTTCATCTTGACAGAGCATCAGTGTGAGGAGAGGTATGGCTCAGGTTTATCATCTCCACTGTGCCGATGTAGGTTTGATTAATTATAGTGTAAAAGGAGAGACGGTGAAACTGTGAGCGCACGTGGGAGGAATCAGAACGACTGTCACACGTCCAGGTTTTCAGTCCAGGAGAAGAACAAACTGTTTCCTCCTGCTCATCAACATCAACACTGTCAGGAGGCAACACTCAGAGCTGTTTCCAGAAATCAAGTGAAGTATTATAAATATAGAAATACTGAATTTTATCCATAATTTTAAAAAAAGTTGTGACCTGCACATTCACCAATCACCATGCTATGAGATACTAACACAACATTACCACACAGAGTTGTTATAGAGGGAAATTCAAGCAAAACCACTGATGCACGTTGCCTTCAGGGACAGTTTTTCATCAACAGTCTCTGTATTTTCCTCAAAAACAACTCTGTGTGGTAACGTTGTGTTATTATCTCATAGCATGGTGAATGTGCAGGTCACAACTTTCTTGGAAACCAAGAAATCCCATGAGCCTCTGTAGCGTAGCTCTGAGCAGCTTACGGCTCTGCTCCA
The DNA here is from genome assembly GCA_030347415.2 of Decapterus maruadsi. Taxonomy (NCBI): domain Eukaryota; kingdom Metazoa; phylum Chordata; class Actinopteri; order Carangiformes; family Carangidae; genus Decapterus; species Decapterus maruadsi. The sequence goes on along the minus strand of CM064900.1, from coordinate 26,803,201 downwards.
CTGTTCTAAAAATAGCTTGCACCAACAATTAAAGGTAACAAACCTACTGCTATGACTATAGGGATTACGGCAATGGGCCAGTTTGACAAAATGTTGAACTATCCCTTTAATGTTTCAGGTCGTGGGCTGACAGGTTTGGTGTAAACATGAAGATGCTCCAGCTGCTCTGATGTGTGTGTGTGTGTATTTACTTGGGCATGAACTTGCTGGTCTTCCTCCAGGACATCCCGGTGACGGAGCGAGGATGAGCCAGGTAGACGAAGGAGAAGTGAACAGGAAGAGGTTTTTTATCCGTGGCGTCCTGGACGACCACGGCCGAGCGCCATCCCGTGGTCGGGTACCACACCTTGAGCAGACAGTCGTCCTTTCCCACGGTGGCGAAGTACTCGCCGTCCGGTGACCACTTGGCCACATGGATGGACGCCGCCGTTCTGACACAAACACGCACACACAAGAACAAAACCAACACAATCAGCTACATTCACTTCTGCAGAGGAAACAGACACAAATATCTGGATGAGCAGCTGCTGAACGCACACGGCGCCACTTCCTGTTCCTGTGGCTTCACGTGTCATCAGCTGACAATTACCAACAGGCCATTATCATGTGTGTGTGTGTGTGTGTGTTTACACAGCTCCAAAGGCCGGCTCATAACAGCGTACTGAACTCAGCTATTTCATGTGCAGCTGCACGAGCCAATCAGTAACTCTATGTTTTACTAGTGAGAACGATGAGACTCTACGACCTTGAAAAAGGAAGAAAGTTAAATATTGGCTGTTTTCGAAACTGCATCCTACCGTACTGCCTACTACATACTGCGTTAGTATGTACTGTATACTGCGTTAGTATGTACTGTATACTGCATACTGCGTTAGTATGTACTGTATACTACATACTGAATGTGGGATTCAGTCTGCTACTTCAGCAGACCGTTTCCCAGAATGCATTTCATGGCAACCGGTAGCGGTAGCTGTAAAACAGGTGAAAAGCTGGGTATGTACACTTTTGCACTTATCATTAGGCTTCAAAAAGATCAAACACAGTTGTGCGATAATGAATGGCTTCACCCAGCCACTAACTCTGAATAATAAAAAGTTTTGATGCATTATCAGTTATATTTTCTGAAATGTAGCCAGTATTTCACTAATTCTGCCGGGGTATGTCAACTTTTAGAACCTCTTCTCTGTGCATCAACACTAACATGAACCTGAACCCACTTGCACTGCCAGACGCAGGTCCAGTCGTTGAGGACCGGGTGGGGCTTGTCGTCCGTCAACTGTCCGTCTTCCTCCTCGATCAGAGCGTCGGCCTGCGGCGGCGCCCACAGCTGCAGCCGCTCCGTCGCCGCCAGGATCCGGTTCCCTGAGGCAGACACACAGAGAGAGGTGGGTTCACATGAAGCCAGATGCTCAAGTCAGAATGAGACCCTGTTTCCAACCGCCATTAAAGGGATACGCTAACATTTTTTTTCCGTGTCTTGCCTCACTCTTGAGTCCATGACCAGCAGATAGACACCATGCTTTCCACTGTGCATGCAGTAACAAGGGAGATACGGGGCAGAGCTAGCACACCTCAAATGCTGCAAGTGTATAGGTAGTGTTAGCCTGCAATTGTTTGAATGAAAGTGCCAAATTTATGTGTTGATTTTATTCTGTAGCACTTTGAGATTTGTTTTGAAAAGTGCGTCGGAAATAAAAATGTCTTCTTCTTCTATTATTATTATTGTTGCTCATCAGATGATAGCTAGACCTACATCTTTGATCAGTCACCTGAGATATTAAATGTTTTGTCTTTATGTAAAGCACAGTGAGTTGTCCCTTGGTATGAAACATACTATAACTATGATGCCTTGCCCTAAAACCCATTTAGCTCAGTTTAGATCAAAGATTGTCACAGAACTGATGCTGCAAACTGTACAAGGATGGGACTGGTTAACCTGCTGCATTATTAAAAATATCTACAGTATGTTTACATTCATTAATGCACTTTTATGTAACATAACTCACTGCATAATTAAAGAGTGTAGCTGTTGAAGTGCAGTCATGGATGATACTGTAATCAGTACTGTGCACATTTCATCAATGAATGGACACAATAACATGTCAACAGCAGCTGCTCTGTTAGCGAGGGCATCCATTAAAAGATCAATCTAAGGATTTTATCAATCAATATCAGATCAGATCAATATCGATGTGAATCAGAAAATCTTAAGGGTAATTACCGTTTTTTACAATTTGGACCTTATTTCTAGCATAAAATCCGATCATCCAGATAACTTTGGTGTCATTACAAGTCGATGTGATGAAATGAACTCCAGCTGAGAGCCGCGTTTATCCGTGTAAAGGAGTCTACAGGGCAGCAGAATGCAGCCTCTAAATAACACATTATCTGCAGAGAAACTCCTTCATTTCACCAATATTTAGTTCTGATAGGCTAGTGCTATTCCCCTCTGAGTCCGGGGTTAGCTGTTATCAACATCCAGGGTCTGTAGGTTGACCTACTGACCTCTGACCTGGATGATGTCATCTCTGAGCACTGCCCGGCTCATTCTGATAATAATCATTCGCTTCGGCATTCGGGTCCATTTTTAGTTCAACTAGCCGGAGCTTTAGTGAGATGACATCATCCAAGTCAGGGTTCAGTAGGTCAACCGACAGACCCCGGATGTTGATAACAGCATCAGAACTAAATATTGGTGAAATGAAGGAGTTTCTCTGCAGATAATGTGTTATTTAGAGGCTGCATTCTGCTGCCCTGTAGACTCCATTATATTGATATACACGGCTCTCAGCTGGAGCTCAACTTGTTATGACACTAAAGTTATCTGGGTGAGGAAATGATCATATTTTATCCTAGAAATAAGTAAAATCCAGATTGTAAAAAACAGCAGCATTATCCTTTAAACCCAGCTGTAGTTGAGCGGGACACAGGCAGCAGCAGCAGCTGAGTCGTACCTTGCGGGTCCCAGGCCAGGTTGTAGGTGATGGCGTCCAGGAAGAACTGTCCTGTCTTCTGCCACTGATAGTTCAGTTGCTGTTAGTGACAGAGAGAGCGACACAAAGCATGCAGCGTTACTAAGGTTATCACAGAGACTGATCTAGATCCAGATGTGAGGTTATCACAGAGACTGATCTAGATCCAGATGTGAGGTTATCACAGAGACTGATCTAGATCCAGATGTGAGGTTATCACAGAGACTGATCCAGATCCAGATGTGAGGTTATCACAGAGACTGATCCAGATCCAGATGTGAGGTTATCACAGAGACGGATCCAGATCCAGATGTGGGTTAGGGTTAGGCAGCTGTTTCTCACCTTGTGGCGTTTGTTTGGGTTGATGCAGAGCGGCTCAAAGATGCACACCGTGTTTCCATAGGACGCAGCGATCTGAAAATACACAGCAGTTCATCATCATCATCATCATCATCATCATCATCATCATCATCATCATCATCATCATCATCATCACAACATTACTCACTTAGTGTCAGAGCTTCTGCACAGTCATTCCCACAGGAAGGGGGAGGGGGAGGAGGAGGAAGAAGAAGAATAGGAAGGAGAAGGAAAAAGAAGGAGAGGAGGATAAGAAGAAGGGAAGATGAGGAAGGATAGGAGGAGGAGGAGGGAAGAGGAGGAGGAGGAAGGAGAAGGAAAAAGAAGAGGAGGAGGAGAAGAAGAAGGGAAGAGGAGGAAGGAGAAGAAGAATAGGAAAGAGAAGTAAAAAGAAGAAGAGGAGGAGAAGAAGGGAAGAGGAGGAAGAAGACGAGGAGGAGGAGGAAGAAGAGTGTAGAGGAGGAGGAGGAGGGAAGAAGAGGAGGAGGAAGGAGAAGAAGAATAGGAAGGAGAATGAGAAAGAAGATGAGGAAGAGAAGGGAAGTGGAGGAAGACGAAGGAGAAGAAGAACGGGAAGGAGAAGGAAAAAGAAGAGGAGGAGGAGAAGAAGGGAAGAGGAGGAAGAAGAGGAGGATGAGGAAGAGAAGGAGGAGGGAAGAGGAGGAGGATGGAAGAAGAGGAGGCGGAGAAGGAGGAGGAGGAATAGGAAGAGGAGGAGGAAAAAGAAGAAGAGGAGGAGGAACTGTGCAGGAAGCAGGAGGCTCAGAGAGGAAGAGGAGAACTCCTGCAGCAACTCAGGCTTCATGTCAGTGTGTAACTGACAGTGTCTTTGTGAAACGTGTGTGTGTGTGTGTGTGTGTGTGTGTGTGTGTGGACTCACCCTTCCCAGCTGGTGGGAACACTCCACACATCCCACCTGGATGTTCCCATTTTGAGCTCCAGGAATGATCTGCACACACTCAAAGTCACTGGCCAGGATGACCACGTCACAGCCGGAGCCGTAGGCCTACACAACAACAACACAACAACACATTAATACACAGCCTGAGCCGTATGCGTGACGGACACACAACACACACATAAATACACAATGAGCCACACTCTTGGACATCAACATCATAGACATCATGATTTAAACAACAATGTTGTCAGTCTCCTCCATGTCTGAAGCTTCTGGACTAGAGCTGCAACAACTGATGGATTAATCGATCAATACTAGATTATTAAATTAATCTTCAACTATTCTGATCATCTAATAATCAGTTGGAGTCGTTTTTAAAGAAAAAAAGGGCAGATTCTCTGATTCCAGCTTCTTCAATGTGAATATTTCTGGTTTCTTTGTTCCTTTATGAATGTAGTGTCCTTCTTTTACCTATAAGAAGGCACGGTGGCTGGTCTTTGGTGTTTCGGACGCGTGCGTGTGCAGCCAAGCAAATGAGTGTCCAAACGAGGTTCCAATGGTAAAAAACACATAATTTATTAACAACAAAATACCTCTTCCAATGTAGCAGTGGGACACAATGGCACATCGACACGGTCAAAACGGTGTGCCTTCGACCAGCTACACCTGGCACTGATTGTCCCCACTTAAATCAACCCCGCGACCCGGAAGTAGGTTACGCCACTTCCGGTGTCGACGGAGGTTACAACAATAAAACGTTGCCACATAGAAAACAACAAAATAGGCTAAAATGGCTCCTACATACCGGCCCCTAAATTGCTTCTGCAGGAGACAGAACAATTTACACAATACATACAGAAACATAGGAGCCATAAATAAATCAGTCAATATTCAGTCAGTGTGGTGTGTGGTGACCGGCAGCCCCAATGGCTCCGGTGGCGGCTCGCGGCTCCACTGATGATCCCGCAGCCCCAATAGCCACGGGGGTGACGGACAGTTCCGCTGTCGATGACCGCGGCCCCTATAGCCACGGTGATGGCCGGCAGCTCCGACGACGACCCACGGCCCCTATAGCCACGGTGACGGCCGGCAGCTCCACTGACCGCAGCCCCAATAGCCACGGTACCGGCCTGCAGCTCCAACTGCTCCGCTCCGCCGCTGCTCCGCTGTCGACCTGCAGCCCCACTAGCTCCATGCCGCAGCAGCTGTTCCCGCCGCGTAGCTCAGCTGCTCCTCCCCGATGACGACCCGCAGCCCCTATGGCTCCGATCCGCACCGGTGACCTGCAGCTCTGCTCCGCAGCTCCTCCACACCAACCGCCCCGCGCCGTCAGCGACCCACAGCTCGGCAGCCGATCCACCCGCCCCACCGCAGCCCCTATGGCAGGGGTCATCAACTATATTTGTCGAAGGGCCAGAATCTTTCTCAACAGACCCCTTGGGGGCCGACATTCAAATAGGCCAAGATTGAAATTAAAGTCACCTTTTTGCCAAATCATTTAGTTGCTAATATTTTATTTTACCTGTAAGCTCATAGTTTTCATTTACATATCTTTGGTGTTTTGTATGATATAAAATGAAAAATCTTGACAGCTGACTTTCAGATACTCCCATGCTGGAGCTTTACACTGCTGACCTGGCCTGTGATTTTCAGCCTACATATGAAAGGAGGCTGACAATCGGTTCTGATTGATACAAGTCAGTAGTCCTGAAATGCTTGTTTCTCTTCTATAATGCACATTTTACATCTTGAGGCGACATGTTTCCACACACGACAGAGCTCAGTGGGAAACAGTAGGAGAGACACAGGCCGAGGGTGAACCGGGACACAACACCGGAGGAGGTCCCGAAAAAAACAACAACTGAGTGGCATCAAACACGCGTCGACCAAATTGCTTCTGTTTTGAGAGCGTGCAACGCATCTACACTGAATGGGTTGAAGTGCGCGAAAGACTCTACATCTGAACGCATGCACAACCAACCACGGCGTTTAACCTCCTGAGCCAAAATCACCCAGCTGGCCTCTGCAGACAGGCAGGGAAAACCCTGCAGTCCAGCAGCTCCAATCGCTTTTATTTTGAAAATTGACCGGATTCTCTCGTGTTTCTTGGTGTGACTTCCTGCCAGAATTGAACAATGTTGTCACAATATAGAACAGACGCCGAAACTGGCGGTTCACGGCGCGAGCCGACTGCGGAGGACCGCGACGCGCTCCGCGTCTGGTCTGAACTACAACACCGGTTAACATGTCCGGTGTGAACCCGGCGTAAACGTTCATGCATGGTGCTTTGGGTATGCGGTGTTTCCTAATCCCAGCGCAGGGGCTCATAGGCACACACAAACACTTTGAGCGTGTCTCCATTTCCCAGCACATTGACTTACAGGCGCACAGAGCCCGATAAATACAATACTTGTAAACTATAAGAACTCAGTCGCGGGCCGGATTGGAAGGCTCGGCGGGCCGGATTCGGCCCGCGGGCCGCCAGTTGATGATCACTGCCCTATGGCTTTGGTGAGGGTCATGGCTCAAACCACTCCGCCGTGACAACAGCCCCTATGGCCCCGGTGACGGCAGCGAACACAGTGCTGGCGTGGCGTGGCTCAAGCCTCCTCCGCTCAGCATGAACGGCCACACAAAGTCCGACAAAAAAGATGGCGAGTTTTTGACTTAATGTAGTGTCCTTCTTTTACCTATAAGAAGGCACGGTGGCTGGTCTTTGGTGTTTCGGACGCGTGCGTGTGCAGCCAAGCAAATGAGTGTCCAAACGAGGTTCCAATGGTAAAAAACACATGATTTATTAACAACAAAATACCTCTTCCAATGTAGCAGTGGGACACAATGGCACATCGACACGGTCAAAAACGGTGTGCCTTCGACCAGCTACACCTGGCACTGATTGTCCCCACTTAAATCAACCCCGCGACCCGGAAGTAGGTTACGCCACTTCCGGTGTACAACAAAATAGGCTAAAATGGCTCCTACAATGAAGATAAACTGAGTCTCTCTTTGGTTTGTGGACAAAACAAGACATTTGAGGACGTCGTCTGGTGGTTTGAGAAACACTGACTTAACAATTTATTGACCAAACAACTAAGTGATTACAAAAACCTCTGATGCGTGTTGCCTTCAGGGACAGTTTTTCATCAACAGTCTTTGTATTTCCCTCTAAAACAACTCTGTGTGGTCACGTTGTGTTATTATCTCATAGCGTGGTGAATGTGCAGGTCACAACTTGACCACCAGAGCGTTGTGGAGTTGTTGGATTGTGTATTTGATGAGTTTGATGAGGGAAACCAAGAAATCCCATGAGCCTCCGTAGTGTAGCTCTGAGCAGCTCACGGCTCTGCTCCGCCGTTCTAAAAATAGCTTGCACTGACAATTAAAGGTAACGAACCTACTGCTATGACTATAGGGATTATGGCAATGGACCAGTTTGACAAAATGTTGAACTATCCCTTTAAATAATGGACAGATTAATGGATGATGAAAGTAACCGTTAGTTGCAGCTCTGCTCTGTATGAACACATTTTAAAAAAAGCACAACTATGAATATTTCATCAGCAGGTGATGAGTGCAGCACACACACACACACAGCACAGAACATTACACAAACACACAACATAATAAACACATGAAGACGATTTCTAGGGTCATTAAAGATATAATTACACACACAGACACACACACAGAGCGTGTGTTTGATGTCAACACTGAGTTGTGTTAGGATTTGTATAAAGAGCAGCAGGTAAACTGATCCAGAAGCAGCAGCAGCTTCACTGCTGCAGCTCAGAGGGACGACACCGCTCCGTCCTGCATTATTCAGGAGAACAGGAGGAGACACACACACACACACACACACACACAGCAGGACAACGTTACAGCCAGAGCTGTGATCTAGAGTGACAGCAGCCAAGGACGACGACAACACAACACACAACACATAGGGAATTCTGCTGCTGCTGTCGTCGTTACACTGATGCTGCATTCAGGTGCAGTCAGGCAGACGGCCGTCGCTAACAAACCAGAAGTCCAGAAAAAGCTGGTAAAACATGGGTCAGGTAAACAATACCACATCGCCATGACAACATATTGTCAGGTGTGTTTTGCCTCGTGCTGACGGAACACTTGTTTACGTAGAGGTTTCTTTATGCCGTTACCTGCAGCGGCTGTCATCCGTCTACCGTCGGCCCGATTTCAACTGACTGCACCATGAAAAATAGGACTGACTTGCTGGTGATCTACAACCACAACGCTAGATGGAGGAATTCCTACACAATGTTCCTTCAAAATGATGTTTCTGTTAATAATGTGTTCACTTCCTGTGTGCTTTTATTTTGGTGATTGGGCGACGGACGTAGCAAGCTCCTGTGTCTGTACGGACAGTTGTCTTTACGTTTCTCTGAGCAGACGGCAAACGGTGCGGTCATTAAGCACCCAGGTGGAACTGGGAACAAAGAATTTTGTAAATAACATGTTTTTATGTTCAGCCATGTGTAATTGGTTTGATTTAATGTGGAAAAATGCTTAATTTGTCATACGCTGTTTATGCCGTTACCTGCAGCGGCTGTCGTCCGTCTGCCGTCTGCCCAATTTCACATGAACATGAAAAATACGATTGAGTTGCTGGTGATACACAACCACAACGCTAGATGGAGGAATTCCTACACAATGTACCTTTAATGAAGCGGTGTTATTTACATGTATAGCTGTATAACAGTCAGACAGTCACGTCACTGCCTCTAATAAACCTCTATCACACATTAACAGTGACAGAGCAGAGCAGCGTGTCAGGTGGTTATCACGTCTCTCTACTGGAAACATGGTTTGCATATCTTTAATTTACAGGAAGGAAGCCTGTTGTTGCTGTTGCTGCTGTGACTGTACATCCAGCTGCTGTGTTCCAGGTTGGAGCAACAGACACAGAGACCATCAACAGTCTCTGTATTTACCTCTAAAACAACTCTGTGTGGTAACGTTGTGTTATTATCTCATAGCGTGGTGAATGTGCAGGTCACAACTTGTCCACCAGAGCGTTGTGGAGTTGTTGGATTGTGTATTTGATGAGTTTGATGAGAGAAACCAAGAAATCCCATGAGCCTCCGTAGCGTACAGTAGCTCTGAGCAGCTCACAGTTCTGCTCCACCGTTCTAAAAATAGCTTGCACCGACAATTAAAGGGATAGTAGCATTTTTTTAAAGTGGGGTTGTATGATCTCCAAATAGCCCCTAAGTACTTCAATTGCAGTAGAAGACTCTCTGCACTCCTCCCGTTAGCAACGCCAGCCCATAATAGCCCTGCCCAGAGATTTACAGCATACATTGTTGTGAATGGACCCAAAGAAACGGCCTATTTTCGCAGCGTAAAAGAGGTTTTACCTGAAAAAAATACATGGACCTAACCAACTCACATATCCCTCCGCCCAGGGTTAGTGCCCGCCGATCAGCAGTTTAAAACTGTCTTTTTCCTGCACTTTGAGGGGCTGGAAAAAATTATATTATAGCGAACAATGGAACTGTGTTTTTTTTTTTTTTTCCAGGTAAAACCTCTTTTAGGCCACGAAAATAGGCCGTTTCTTTGGGTCCATTCACAACAATGTATGTTGTAAATCTCTGGGCAGGGCTATTATGGGCTGGCGTTGCTAACGGGAGGAGTGCAGAGAGTCTTCTACTGCAATTAAAGTACTTAGGGGCTATTTGGAGATCATACAACCCCACTTTAAAAAAAATTATACTATCCCTTTAACACTGAGGTGAAGCTGCTGTTCAGGGTGAATGCAGTCATGTGTTGTGGTCATGGAAACTGATAAGGGGAAGTGAGAGACAGATTAGTTCTTCCTTCACTCCTTCTCTCTCAGTCAGTCATGTGAACAGTTTCACAGTCTCAGCTGCTCACGCCCACAAAAACTCCTCACTGCAAAAACCTCCACACACACACACAGTGACCTCTGACCTCTGACCTGTAGTAACGTGTATGAAGACACAGCAGCAACACACACACAATCACACACACACACACGGACTCTGATCCCAGGGCCTGTATAGTTATAACTTACACTACTCACAAAGAAGTTATGGATATTTAACCAGAATCTCCCTTTAAAAAGTTTCTGCTACAGTGAGGCCTATCCTATCATGAATGCAGACCTTTTAAAGGACAATTCCGGGCAAATTCACCTCGGGGCTGTATTTCCCTAACATTTTAGGTGTAAAAGAAGGAATCTGGAGATTTTCAGTCTAATGTCTCCTGTTTTGCGGTAGTTGTGTCTGTCCCCGCATCGCCACGGCAACGATGAATGGGAGCGGATTGAAGTTCTGCTGCTTAGGTTGTTTACATCCCTCAAAGCCACAAACAGTGTCAGATGGCTACCAACGATGATGACCAAGCATGCTCTGGGAGATTTACTTACATTATTATTATTATTATTATTTCCAGTAGTCTGCTTCTGCTCCAGCTGCTCGCTACATGCAGATGTTTGCTCAGATGAGTTGCATGCTCATTGTGTAGACTGTGTGTGTGTGTGTGTGCTCTGGTTGTCTCTATGCTGCGTCTCTAGCTGCTGAACGTCTCGTTTCTACATGAATATTTTACTGACGCGCTTTTAGCTCAGATTATTTCAGTCGTGCATCATTGTAAACTGTATACAGGACGTAATGCATGTGATGTTGTGTTGTTTTGTCACAGGTCGGCAGAGTCGAGCTGAAACTAGCTGCTGAGCTAACACTGGCAGAGTTACAGTCATGATAATTAAATGACACTGTAACTTCTACTGTTCTCCATGAAAATCCATTATTTGGTTCGAACGTCTGTTTTTCATTAATCAGTAATATCTCCTATGTCCTACTTCCTGTCTCCTATCTCCTGTCTCCTACCTCCTGTTTCCTTATCTCTTATCTCCTGTCTGCTACCTCCTATCTCCTGTTTCCTACCTCCCGTCTCCTACCTCCTGTCTCCTATCTCCCATCTCCTGTCTCCAGTAATCCCCCCCATCAACAAAGTGAAGTGTTCCTTTCAGCTCTGAATGAGCCATCTCCTATCTCCTTATCCCCTGTCTCCTACCTCTTGTCTCCTATCTCCTAACTCCTGTCTCCTATCTCCTTATCTCCTGACCAGAATGCAGCATGAAGAATACGACTGAGTTGCTGGTGATCTACAACCACAACGCTAGATGGAGGAATTCCTACACAATGTACCTTTAAAGTGAAAGTTCTGTACATTTGTTTACATTGCCCTTTATTAATACATGAATGATGTAGAGACCAGCACACACACACACAGTTAAAGGCTCTCTCCTCGGGTCAGCGGTTCAGGAAGTGAACCAGACTGAGGACATTCTGTAAAATTCACACTTGCACAATATTGAGGATTGATGTAACCTCAGAAAGTCCTGTCTGACATTCTCTACAACATCTGGATCTTCACTACAACAACAACAACTCCACCTGAAGCACTGAGCAGTATGATGATGATGATGATGATGATGATGAAGGCGATGACGCGTGTATGAACTCTCTCTGTGCTTCCAGCTCACACATGAGTTCTATTTTTAGCTCCTCAGACATCTGCAGGTTTGCATCAAACCAACACGGTTTTAATCTGCAGGATTCATTCACTTCTTCTCTTCCTTTTCACGTTCAAATCTCTGAAATCATCCCATTAATCAGCGAACATCCCATAATGACAAAGCAGAAAAACAAACTGCAGAGTGGTCCTGTCCTGTTCTGACTCTGGATCAGTGCCATTAACACTTGAGTCACGTCTGAGATGTTTCTGCTCCTCCATCACAGAGACAGAAGTCACTTAGACTGATTGGATATGAGTTGGTAAAACAAGGTGTGTGCGTGTGTGTGTGTGTGTGTGTGTGGGAAGAGACCAGAAAATGGCCGTCGACCAACAGCGTCCACCACCACCACCATCACCACCATCACCATCATCATCATCATCATCATCATCATCATCATCATCATCATCATCATCATCAACCTGACCAACATCTGCAGGAGGAAGAGGCTGCACAAACAAACCAGTCCACTCACTGGTTTTCCTCAAATTCTGCTTTGTCATCACAAGTTGGAGGGTGAGGAGGGGGGAGAGGCAGGAGGGTGAGGGGGGGGCAACATGAGCATCAGGTGCAACATCACAACCAGGAAGGAAACGAGTCCATGAGTGACGATGAAGCTGGAGTCTAAAGCCACATTTCCACTACATGGTACCGGCTCGGCTCGACTCAGCCTTTTTGCATTTCCAATACGTAAAAGTACCTGCAACCCGGTACTATTTTTTGGCACCTGCTCGGCCGTGGTTCCAAAACGGGTGAAGCGGTAGGCTGCAAAAATGTGACGTGCAAATTGCAGACCACTGATTTGTGAATATGTTTTGTCAATACGTCAATCGATACAGAGCGGTGGATAACGTTACAACACATACGATGTTATGACGTGTATAGTGTAGTCAAAAACAGAGGATGTTGTTATGATACCATGTAACGACCGGCTACTCCAAAGGCGGTACTATCCTGTAATGGAAACGCTCTCTAGAAGAACCTGGTACCAGAGCCCAGTCAAGAGCCGAGCTGAATCAAGAGCTGAGCCAAGTAATAATAATAATAGCATTTATTTGAATAGGGACAGTGCATATTAATGAACATTAGTATAACTAAAAGAAATACTGCTGTTAATATGCCGGATCATAGCCAAGCGGCTAGTTTGCGTCCTTAATGCTCCTTTCATGGCTGCTGTAGGTTAGTAGCTCTGTGTGTGTGTGGTTGGGGGGGGTTGAGGGGGGTTGGGGGTCAGGCCCAGGAGCCTGGGGGGTTCAGTGTGAGTGTAACTGCATCAGACATGATGTTCTTCAAATACCCTCAGACACAGAGAGAAAACACACACACAGTGGTCGCCCTGTTGCATCATGGGAGGCTGCGGCCCCCCCTCACCCCCCGGTACCAAACCCCCGGTGCCTGTTTACATCTGGAAACTGCCCTGATCTGATCTGATCTGGGGTCAGTGCAGAGTGAAACATCCTCACGTTCAGAGAGTATTCAGACCCCTACACCCGTTTGTTGCTGCGACTGTTAATGTACCGTTAATTCATCAGATCAACCAATCCTCCAATCTGACGAAGCCACGCCCCTCCGTCTGCTCAATCCTCCAATCAGACAAAGCCACGCCCTCCTGTCTGCTCAATCCTCTAATCAATTTACAAATTACCAGACATCCTAGGTTTTAATGCCATACGAATAGGCCATGAGTAGGGTTGTAAAATATTGGGAATTTTCAAAGTTGGAAACTTTCCATGGGAATAAACGGAAATATATGGGAATAAACAGCAATAAATCCGAGATTTACAAAATTGAAGGTTGGCCCTTAATAAGTAATTAGTAATATTTTACTCAACATTCATGTTTTTGTTGTTCAGTAAAATAATTGATTGTTCATACAAGAATTAATTGATTGATTAATTGATTAAGTTCTACTTACAAATAAATCTGTTGAAATGTTATGTTTTTTAATTGTATTATTTTGCATGGATAAGCCACTCAGATCAGTTATGAAAGATCATCCAGCCATATACACAGTCATCTTCATCATCATCATCATCATCTGCTCTCAACACAGGATCTGATTCAACAGGGTAGTTCCAGAGCTGGGTCATCTCTCGGCTTCACACAGGGAGGAAACTACAGACAGATGGAGCTGATGCTCCTCATGTCTGGATGTAGTTAATGGAATATTGACCGGGATTCTGCGACCCGTCGTCATCCCGAGGCACGATGACAGGACAGGAACCAGAGACATCAGGACGAGACGTGTCCTCTCTGATATCTGATATGTGAATGTGCAGGGAGACAGATCAGATCCTGGTCCTGCACATCTTCAAGGTCTTGGTCTTGGTCTTGGTTTGGACTGCACTCCAGCTGGACTGAGGTCCAGTCCAGACCTCAGCTCCAGTCACATCTTTATTTTAACCACAAGTGTCTCACTTTGGTTTCTGTGATGTGATTCAGTAAGTTACAGATAATTCAAATAGTTGTACTAAAGTATGCTTGAGTAACCATGGTAACAACTTGGTGTCACCATGACAACAGTGGGAGGAGACTTCAGCAGGTTCTGTGCCGTGTTCTTCTGTTCAACACAAACTTTGTTTGTTAAACATGGTTTAGATTTTACATCCAATCAGGACTGGGACTGGAGACACTGATGGACCTGGACCTGGTCTCACACTGGTTTGGTCTTGGTCTTGATTCAGTCTCGTCTCCCTGTAAGTCTTGGTCATGGTCTACTCTGGTCTTGGTCTCTGGGGTTCGGTTGCACCACTGGGTCCTGGTGTGAACAGGTCCAGGTCCAGGTCCAGGTAGCTGATTCCTCTGTATAGTAGAACTGCAGCACTCAGGACACACACATGGTGTGATAAAGATGAGGATGCCTGATGTCTCTGTACCATCCAGCTGCTCATCATGTCTCCATATAAGGCTCTCTACGTCATGTCATCATGTCTCCATATAAGGCTCTGTACTACGTCACGGCTGGTGCAGCAGCTGATGCTGGATGACAGCGAGCTAATGATCCGTGAGAGGATTTAACTCCAAATGGTCGCGAGCTTAGCTTTAGCCACACACACAAACACACAGACACAGACACACACTGAACACACAACACACACAACCAATACACACACACGGCTCTTGTCTTCACACATTGTGCTCGTGCGCAGTTTCCAGGTTGCGCGCGGCTCGTTACGCAGGGATTCCCTTCAGCTAGAGGTCACCTGGACCTGGATCTGGACCTGGAGCGGCGGAGGCTCGCGGCTCCAGGCAGAGGATGCCCCCCCCCCTACCCACCCACCCTTCCCCGGGTGGAGGAACCTGTCCTTCCCGGTCGGTTAGCCTGCGCTGCGCTGCTAGCCAAACCCCGTCCACTGCAGTTATAACATTAGCCAGCCAGCTAACTGACTCACTAGCCTGCTTGCTAACTCCCCTAGCTAGCCTAGTGGCTAGTTGCTACTGTCATCCTCCTCATCATCATAACAAATAGAAATGTAGAAGCTGCTCACCGTGAACGGGAGCTCGTGCACGCTCCCCACCGAGTAGCAGCAGTCTCCCGGGTTCACGGCTCCGGTCAGAACCTGGTGCAGATGCATCTTCTTCTTCTTCTTCTATTCCTACGTAGCTGTAGTTTAAATCTGTATTACTGATCTAGACCGAGTCCAGGCTGCAGGTCTGGGTCTGGATCTGGATCTGGACCGGCTGGGCTTCCATCAGCAGCTCGGTGCTCGGCCTTCCTCCTGGTTCTCCTCCTCCTCCTCCTGCTCCTGCTGCTCCTCCTGCAGCTCCGCCGCTGCAGACGGAAGAAGAAGGCCGATGTGTGAATGAGCGCTCACCTGGCCCGGCCTGTCACTAACCGCGGATCCCTGCTCGAGTCCGTGTCCGTCCTCGCCGTCAACACCATCCTCCTCCTCACGGTGAGTCGTGAACGCCGAGGCAGCAGTGGATCTCTGCAGCGAACCTGACATGCGCGTTCACGACGTTATCCAGGCACGACTGAATCATCATAGACCTAAGGGAAGTAGATCAGCACCGACACCGGCTGCTGCTGCAGCAGGGGCCCAGTGTTCGATACCGGACTTCAGCTCCTGTTCATCTATCTCCTATAGATGAGGACAATGTTCCTTTATCTGTTATATTCTACATGAGTCGTGTCTCCGCTGGTTCCGCTGCTGCTGCTCTGTGGGAAACTGCAGCGCGGATCTAGTTCATTCGTGTCTATGTGCACGGCGCGTCAGTGCGTATGCCAGGCAGCCCCCTCCACACACACACACGCACACTCCTCCTCCTCCCACTTCATTGATCATAAATGTGGAGTCTGTCTGAGCCACAACCAACACAACAACAACGGGTCCAAACGATCAACTATAATGATCCAACAAAAGATAAAAACTCCTGATCAACGTTCATCTTCCGGGTCGTTGTCCATTCATCACATGAACTTTAACTTTGATCAACTTTTAACCTATTTTAACTTTTCAACCTATTAAGGATTCATCAATAACTATTTCTATAGGTAATGCAGGTTCCTGGTTTTCATGTGTGACTATTTTCAACATTTCCTTCTCATCAATATGATCATTGAGTTTTTTGTGGACTGAAGAAATATGGAAACCATGTGGGTGCGTTTTAATAGCTAATAGTCTAATCTAATCTGTTTTTTGTTTGTTTGTTTGTTTTTTCATATTTACACAACACAATAAACATCTCATTCTGGGGAAAACAATAGGACTCAAAAATGATTAAACTACAGACAAAACAGATCCTAATACCAGACATCAGACACACAGTAGGCTACAGCCTACACCCCCACCTATATGTGGCCCACAACCTCTCACTTTGACAATAGATGAAAAATCCATAGTAATTCTTTATTTCAGTCACGACAGTTAAGAAAATTACTAGTCAGACTAGGGAATTGTAGTAAGCTAGCCTACTACTGGCATTAAAAATAGGCTACATTTTATATGAAAATACACAAACCAACTACACATAAATAAAGAATATGAGACAGCATTTACTGTACTTAAAGGATTAGTTCACCCAAAATTCAAATTTCACTCATTATCTACTCACCCTCATGTCGACTAAGAGCTGTGAGAATTTTCAGAGTCCTCCGTTCCTTTTCTGAGTTACGGGGGGTCCGCGCAGCAGTATTTGTCCATATAATGGTTGTCAATGGACACCAACTTTCTTGGTCCAAAAAGACACACCAAAAACATCCAAATACCTCCATACTGCTCGTCTGTAATGTCCCTCTTGTATTGAAGCCCCGACATAAGAAATTCTTCCGCCGGAAGTTTCTCATGTCTTTAAGGGTTTGTTTTAGGTCATTATCCTGCAGTGTATATTATATAAATGTAATGTTGCATTAAATAGGAACAGCTTTGTTCTTTGTTGGAAGAAGCAGCTTCTGTGAGTGGAGGCTCTGAAATGTTCCCATATCAATCCCATACATCATATATTAGTCCAGTCATTTTATGAAACAAGGTTGAACAAATTGCAACAGAAGAAAACTCATCTGGTTTTGTATCCTCAACATGTCCTGACAGAGGGAAAAAAAACCCTTGTTGTAGTGTTGTTGTTGAGGTTGTTGTAGTGTTGTTGTTGACGTTTTTGTAGTGTTGTTGATGTTGTTGTTGAGGTTGTTGTAGTGTTGTTGTTGAGGTTGTTGTAGTGTTGTTGTTGAGGTTGTTGTAGTGTTGCTGAGGTTGTTGTAGTGTTGTTGTTGAGGTTGTTGTAGTGTTGTTGTTGAGGTTGTTGTAGTGTTGTTGTTGAGGTTGTTGTAGTGTTGGTGTTGAGGTTGTTGTAGTGTTGCTGAGATTATTGTAGTGTTGTTGTTGAGATTGTTGTAGTGTTGTTGTTGAGGTTTTTGTAGTGTTGTTGAGGTTGTTGTAGTGTGTGTTGGTCCCTGTACTTCCTCTGGCAGACTCAGCCTTGATCTATAGAACTGAATTAAATGCTTTGTGGATTTTCTCATTTCATGGATGGCTGCTGCAGCTGGAGGAGGACAGTCAGAGACAGCAGGACAGAGACAGTAACTCTGAGCAGGACAGATGTAGGAACCCTGAGGACAGCAGGACAGAGACAGTGACCCTGAGGACAGCAGGACAGAGACAGTGACCCTGAGGACAGCAGGACAGAGACAGTGACCCTGAGGACAGCAGGACAGAGACAGTAACCGTGAGGAAAGCAGGACAGAGACAGTAACCGTGAGGACAGCAGGACAAACATGGACCGTCATGGAGCTTCTTCACAGTGAAACAAGTGTGGTTAATCATGACTCATCATTATTTACATAGATGTCTTAGTTTTTGTCTCAATAAAAGAAACAGCTTTACACTCAGTCTCAGTCAGACTTTGAAACTAAACCAGCAGCTTGAATTACACTGGAAACCTTTTATGACCGAGCTGGTGTTTTTACACCCTGTCAGTTTATGTGTGTGTGTGTGTGTGTGTGTGTAGGTTGTTCGGTCAGTGAGTGTTTATGTGTCTGTTTGGTCGATCAATCATCAATCACAGCAGTAGACCTCAATCCATTCATGACACATCAGTTTAGTGTTTATTGATACGACATTTTAAAAACTGCACACAAACACTTGTTACTGTGAATATGAGAATTTTGGGTGAACTATCCCTTTAAATGAACATAAAAATAAGCTTTAGCAGTCCTACCAATGGCTACATGTATAAAACTGCTTCTAAAGAAAGCCTACCTGGGGTTACTCTCGGGCTATCCAGCTGAACCTATCCACAACACTGCCAGTGCGTTGGTCACAACCGCTGGCTTGAGTAAAGACACACACTGACGATGGTGAGGAGGAGAGGAGGAGGAGGACGTCGTCCAGGACGGTTCTTCTCCTCCGGCTCCGGTGGAAGACGGGGAGCAGCTGCACCGTCAGGACACACACATGACACACACCCACCGTGGAGGAGTTTACATTTTACCAGCTTGGCATTAATTAAGCCGTAAAATAAATTGTAAATTAACATGGACGTTGTGAACGGAGCAACAGGTGTTGACCATCAGCCGCGTTGAGACACTGTTGACACACACAGCATAAGTGATTTATCAAGCTAAAATTACTGAAAAATATGAGTTTTACAGGAGCAGTAATGTCAACAGTCCGGTTTCACGTCAGTAAATCCGATCTCATCAATTAAAACGTTACGTTTAAGAACAAAAGCTGACAAGAGACTAATAACAGACATTAACATCATAAAGTTAAATTGATGTGCATGACCAAACAAAAACTCACCTTAGATCCATACTTGGAACGGCGGTTTCTACCTGGGACTTCCGGTATGGATCGGATGTATGGCAGCTCCCGGGTCGGCCATTGTAACTGCAGTTGGGTCCCTCTCCATTAATCCACTTTGAATCCAGCAACACGTTGACTCAGAAATCTGTTTGTTTGTGTTTTTTCTTACGTTTGCAGAGGATTTAGACTTAACGCTGTGACTTTATATCCCAGTATGCTACCAACAATTAATAAAGATTATTGTAGGATTAGGCCTAATGTGTAAATACATCTAGGAAGAGTTTTCCCTCAGTGCTGTCTGCCAGGAAGCCGAGCTGCCTGTGTGTTTTGGATAAGAGTTTCTGACATGTGCATTTAGTCTTATCACTGTTTCAGAGGAAATGGGCCTTGATGTACAGAGAGGAGGAAACTCTGACATGTGGAGAGGACTGAAGGCTGAAGGTTGAATCTTCTGTCTCTTTGGATTTGTTTATTAAGTTAAGTAATATAATAAACATGAAAACAACAAAAAGCAAACATGCAAATAACACACAGACACACACACACACACCAAGCTGTTAAAACATACAAAGCAAAGACTGTTGATTGAAAGATATTTTCAGAGACTCATTAGAATATCCTCTTATCTGTTCACGAAAATCGATTATTTGGTGGATGGATGGATGATGGATGGATGGATGGATGGATGGATGGATGGATGTAGCCTTGTAAACCAGCCTCCCCCAGAAATGCATTTAATTCATTTCACAGGGGGAGCCTGGCCTCATCCCCGTTGAAACTGTTTCGCCAGAAATCGGCCATCTACCGAGCCAATCAGCGTCGCCGCTGTGATTGACACAGCACGTTGGCCAATCAGGGCCTGAAAACATCACTACATGGACTGGACTCACCTACAACAAACATGGCGGAGCTATCAAACAGCGGGGTAAAAACAGCAGTAAGGGAAGTTCTAAATGAAATACCATCAATTACAGAACTTAAACAAGAGCAAGAGTCGGCGCTTGTTGAGTTTCTTGGAGGAAAAGACGTTATCGCTGTTCTTCTTCGGTCCGTGATTGGCCAACGTGCTGTGTCAATAACAGCACGTTGGCCAATCAGGGACTGATTGGGTCGGTAGGCGGAGTGTTTCGGCGAAACGGTTACAACGGAGATGAGGCCAGACTCCCCCTGTGAAATGAAATGAAATGCATTTCCGGGGGAGGCTGGTTTACGAGGCTAGGATGGATGATGGATGGATGATGAATGGATGGATGGATGGATGGATGGATGGATGGATGGATGGATGGATGGATGCATGATGGATGAATGATGGATGGATGTTTTCTTCTTTCTTTGCTGGAGGACTAATTGACATTACATCAGCCAAACAATGAGCGTTTCTCATATTTCTCCATTAGTTTGTATTTTTCCTGCAGTGATGAAGTAAATGCTTGTAGTAAATAAACTTCTGGTGCATGTTTGCGTCGCCATCTGACGCTGTCTGTGACTTTGAGGGATGGAAACAGCCTTAACAGCAGAACTTCAATCCGCTCCCATTCATTGCTGCCGTGGCGATGCGGGGACAGACACAACTACTGCAAAACAGGAGACATTAAACTGAAAATCTTCAGATTCCTTCTTTTAGACCTAAAATGTTAGAAAAATACAGCCTGCAATGAATTTACCCGGAATTGTCCTTTAAAGGACAGAACAAGTCTCTGTGTCTATGAATTCCATCAGAAAGCTGCTCAGGTCTTTTCCTGCTGCTCCACAACACAGTTTATTAGAGGTGCAGTTTTGTGTGCATGTTTTTGAGTGCGTGCGTGTGTGTGTGTGTTCCATGTACCTGTGCATAATGAGTGAGATACTGCAGTGTATCATTTGTCAGACACTAATATGAGATGAGATCCTCTACACAAGATGCCGTGTATGAGCAGGTGGTGTGTGTGTATGTGTGTGAGCAGATTTCTGGGGTGTGAAGAGAAGATCAAAGGCTTGGCTCACACACACACACACACACACACACACACACACACGGGGACAGGCAGAGACCCTGCTAAAGCTAAAGCTCATAATCCATCTGAGTTGCAACAGGTTCTGAGACAGGAAGAGGAAGTAACGTAGCAGATGTAATAATCTGTTGCACAGGCTTAAAGGGATAGTTCAACATTTTTTCAGATTGTTCCATTGCCGTAACCCCTATAGCTGTAGCCTTGTTACCTTTAAAGGGATAGTATCATTTTTTAAAAGTGGGGTTGTATGATCTCCAAATAGCCCCTTAGTACTTTAATTGCAGTAGAAGACTCTCTGCACTCCTCCCGTTAGCAACGCCAGCCCATAGCCCTTCCCAGAGATTTACAACATACATTGTTGTGAATGGACCCAAATAAATGGCCTATTATCGTGGCCTAAAAGAGGTTTTACCTGAAAAAAAAAACAGTTCCATTGTTCGCTATAATATAATTTTTTCCAGCATTTCAAAGTGCAGGAAAAACACAGTTTTTATTTGGACCTAATCAACTCACGTATCCCTCCGCCCAGGGTTAGCACCGATCGATAGCGCCAATCAGCAGTTGGTTAGCTCCAAATAAAAACTGTGTTTTTCCCGCACTTTGAGGGGCTGGAAAAAATTATATTATAGTGAACAATCCATCTTTTTTTTTCAGGTTCTTTTAGACAGGAAAATAGGCTGTTTCTTTGGGTCCATTCACAACAATGATGTTGTAAATCTCTGGGCAGGGTTTGCACAGGCTTAAAGGGAGGAGTTCAAGAGTTTTTTCAGATTGTTCTATTTGGAAATCATACAACCCCACTTTAAAAAAATGATACTATCCCTTTAATTGTCGGTGCAAGCTATTTTTAGAACGGTGGAGCAGAGCTGTGAGCTACTCAGAGCTATGCTACGGAGGCTTGTGGGATTTCTTGGTTTCCCTCATCAAACTCATCAAATACACAATCCAACAACTCCACAACGCTCTGGTGGACAAGTTGTGACCTGCACATTCACCACGCTATGAGATAATAACACAACGTGACCAGACAGAGTTGTTTTAGAGGGAAATACAGAGACTGTTGATGAAAAACTGTCCCTGAAGGCAACATGCATCAGCGGTTTTACATGAATTTTCCTCTAAAACAACTCTGTCTGGTAACGTTGTGTTATTATCTCATAGTGTGGTGAATAAGCACAAGTACAAGTTGATAAATTCCATATTTTGCAACACAAATGGTTGATAAATGAGACGCTCAGATCTTCATAAACCAGATGTGAACTGATGTGTAAAGGCCTTTAAACCTGTAAAGCTCAGTTCCACCACTAGAGGTCAGAGTCGGTCAGACTGCAGATTCTTCTTTGACCACACTCCTTTTTTCTTACTAAATCAAAATGTGTCACATGGTGAATTTGTTCTAACCACAAGCTGCAAGCTGTTAAATTCCCCTGTAGACCTTTGTCCAGCGTGTTTATGGTCTGTTCCTCCTTGTTTCCTGTCACTGTCCTGTCAACCATCTAATAAACACAACCTGCTATAAAACTGCTTTGAACTCTTTACAGCTACAGCAGCTGTTTGAGTTCAATGTGTCTTTATAATTCATGCAGTGTATAGAGTAGTAGCATTAGAAGGTTTCCTGTTCTGGACTCTTCATCAGTCTGACTGTTGTGACACTGAGAGTTTGTTTCCTAAATTCAAATTGAATCTTATCAGATGTTTTTTTTGTTTTTCTTTTAGATTACAAAAAATAGCAGGCACTTTACTCCAGACACTTCAAAGGGATAGTTCACCCAAAAATGTTCATTCATTATTTACTCACCCTCATGTGGACTAAGGGCTGTGAGAATTTCCATAGTCCTCCGTAGCTTCTCTGAGTTACAGGGGGTCTCGGCGTAGCAGTGCATGTCCATATAACGGTTGCAAATGGACACCAACTGTCTTTGTAACAAAAAGACACACCAAAAAACATCCAAATACCTCCATGCTGCTTATGTACCGTAAATTCTGGACTATTGAGCACACCTGAATATAAGCTGCAGGTTTTTCATGTTGTAACATGAGATGTTTACACAGAAAGTCGCTTTTCCGCTGTTTTGGTTACGCGAAAAATCAATAGGCTAAATGGAGCGGTGGATTACATTACATAACATGTTACGGTGTGTGTTTGTGTAGTCTTAACCATCTTGAACAAAATATTACGAGGTACGGAGCGTGTTTGTGTGGCGGTGTGCAGAGACGAGAGCTGGGAGCTGGGACAGCGGGGCAGCAGCCAGGTAGATACTACACTGATGTTGAGGTTGGTTTTCAGTCGTGAGACGCAGGTGAAGGCACAGAGCCTCCGTTCTTTTCCTCTTTGTACAATTGTTGTTGTTGTGTGAACAGCGGGACTACGGATGGAAATGAGTAGAGAGCTAAATCTGGTTTATTTACATTTTGGATGTTCATGAATATGCAGAGTCCTGTTACAAATAAACAAATAAATGAGATTCATGATGTTTCACCACTGTTTATTTGTCTTATTTCTTGTCAAAATGTCTAATTTCTAGACCAGTGCACCATGAAATATGACAAGTTCAAATGACAAAAGATCCAGAACAAAAAATAGAAACACTAAAATACAACAACAACAAGACGCTACATTAAAGATAAAGGTTTTCAATTAAACGTGTCAATGTCCCTGTGTCAGTGTCTCTGTGTCAGTGTCTCTGTGTCAATGTCCCTGTGTCAGTGTCCCTGTGTCAGTGTCTCTGTGTCAGTGTCTCTGTGTCAATGTCTCTGTGTCAGTGTCTCTGTGTCAGTGTCTCTGTGTCAGTGTCTCCATGTCAGTGTCCCTGTGTCAATGTCTCCATGTCAGTGTCTCTGTGTCAGTGTCCCTGTGTCAGTGTCTCTGTGTCAATGTCTCTGTGTCAGTGTCTCTGTGTCAGTGTCTCCATGTCAGTGTCCCTGTGTCAATGTCTCCATGTCAGTGTCCCTGTGTCAATGTCTCCATGTCAGTGTCTCTGTGTCAGTGTCCCTGTGTCAGTGTCCCTGTGTCAGTGTCTCTGTGTCAGTGTCTCTGTGTCAGTGTCCCTGTGTCAGTGTCCCTGTGTCAATGTCTCCATGTCAGTGTCTCTGTGTCAGTGTCCCTGTGTCAGTGTCCCTGTGTCAGTGTCTCCATGTCAGTGTCTCTGTGTCAGTGTCTCTGTGTCAGTGTCCCTGTGTCAGTGTCCCTGTGTCAGTGTCTCTGTGTCAATGTCTCTGTGTCAGTGTCTCTGTGTCAATGTCTCCATGTCAGTGTCTCTGTGTCAGTGTCCCTGTGTCAGTGTCCCTGTGTCAATGTCTCCATGTCAGTGTCTCTGTGTCAGTGTCCCTGTGTCAGTGTCCCTGTGTCAATGTCTCCATGTCAGTGTCTCTGTGTCAGTGTCCCTGTGTCAGTGTCCCTGTGTCAGTGTCTCTGTGTCAATGTCTCTGTGTCAGTGTCTCTGTGTCAATGTCTCTGTGTCAGTGTCTCTGTGTCAATGTCTCTGTGTCAGTGTCTCTGTGTCAGTGTCTCTGTGATCATAAAGTCAAAGAAGTGAGATAATAATGTGTGGTATTAGAGTTGGATGATGATGAGTCGTGTGTTCCTGAGGAGGGCGATGTTGCTCTTCACCAGCAGGACGGAGCTGACGGCTCACACTCACATGACTGTTTCTGTTGTGTGTTCACTGTGTGTCTGTAGTGCACTGTGTGTGTGTGTGTGTGTGTGTGTGTGTGTGTGTGTGTGTGTGTGTGTGTGTGTGTGTGTGTGTGTGTGTGTGTGGCAGACGGTGAACTCCAGGACTGTGTCTCCTACTGAGCAGAGGAAATGATTAAACCACACGGTGCAACTGCTGCAGCTCTACACCTCCTCTTCATCTTCCTCCTCTCTCATCTTTCTCTTCTTCTTCCTTCTCCTCTTCCTCATCTTCCCCTCCTCCTCTCTCCTCCTCATTCCTCCTCTTCCTCCTTCTCCTCTTCCTTCCTCCTCTTCCTCCTCATCTTCCTCCTCTTCCTCTTCTTCCTCCTTCTCCTCTTCCTCATCTTACCCATCTTCCTCTTCTTCCTCCTTTCTCATCCTCCTGCTCTTCCTCTTCTCACCTCCTGCTCCTCCTCCCTCCGTTTTACACACAGCTCTGTTGTCTTGACAACCCATGGTGAGATTATCAGGATTATATCATGACACAGCGATGTGACAGAGAGCAGACAATGGGATTAGAACCAGGCTGATGGAGAAATCCTCCTGTTGATAGATCCGTTCTGTTTTATAATTGATTAATTGTGTTGTGTCTAACCCTATCATCATGGCAATACAAACATGCACAATAAACACATCATGAGTAATGCAAGGGTTAAATTAATTCATTGATTATTCATGTGCAGTTTGTTCAATAAAAGCTGCTCCAAAGATAGTATAGGTAGCTAATCTTATTATTATCTATCTATCACCGCTCATTCTGTTGAGATCTTGCAGGCCTACTATTGTCAGAGATGGAGTATTGATTATTATTAATGACTAATACCAAACGTTCCAGGTCCAATAGTTGCGAAGGAGCCACAGATTGAATTGAAGTCCTTTTTAAAACGAGGACAAAGGCTCCTATTGAGAGGAAGACAGTGTTTAACAGTAACTGCCTCAGAGGAGGAGAATGTGTTCAGAGCTCTTTCTAATGGAGATGAGATCTGAGAAAGAAAGAAAGAAAGAAAGTAGTGCAATAATAATAAATGGTGTTGCGTGAATGGAGCCGGTGTTAATGGTTCTGTCTCTGCTCCAGCTGATCATTAATCTGAACTATCAGGACTGATAAGAGGATCAGTCTCTGGCTGACGTGTGTGTGTTAGTGTGTTATTGTGTGTGTGTAAAGGACCTTGAGTTTGATGGTGGTCGTTCACGCTGCATTCCTTGTCAATGTTAAAGGAAGCTCATAATAGACTTCTTATCTGAGCCGAGGAGACAAAGACGCCTTTCAGGAGACAGGACGAGTGTACGAGGTGGAGAAATGGTGCAGACAGCTCTATACCTGACCAGACCTGACCTGAAGGAAGACAACTGGCTGTGGAGGGGGGGGGGTAAGGATGAAGGGAAAGAAGGAAGGAAGGCAGGAAAGATGGAGGGAGGAAAGAAGGAAGGAAGGAAAGATGGGGTTCCTTCAATGGAGAAAGAAAGAGGAAGGAAGAGGGGAAAGAAGGCAGGAAAGAAGAAAGGTAACAAGGATGGAAAGAAAGATGGAAGGAAAGGAACAGATCAGGTCAATTGGATCAAAATAGGAAGGAAGAAGAAACAAGGACAAAGGGAAGGAAGGAAAGAAGGGAAGAAAAAAGGATGGTGGAAAGAATGAAGGGAGAAGAGAAGGAAAGAAGGAAGGAAGGCTAAAGGCAAAGATGGGAGAAAAGAGGAAGGGGAAAAGGAAGGAAAGATAGAAGGAGGGGGGAAGAGACTGGGTCAATTGGGTCAAAAAGGAACGAATAAGTAAGGACAAAGGGAAGGAAAGAAAGAAGGAAAGGAAAAAGGGTTGTGGAAAGAAGGAAAGGAGAAAGGAAGGATGGAGGAAGGGAACAGAAGGTTAAAACCTTTATAAACAGCAACGGCCTGCAGCTGTTGAACGTTACTGCAGCTTCACACTGAACCAGGACGTTTGTTGTCGTCAGCTGACCAGGTGTGGTCTCTCTTCTCTCCCCCGTAGCTGTGTCTCTGTGTGGCCAGCAGGGGGCAGTAGACACCAGGACAACACAGCAGCAGGAGCAGTAGCTGTGTCTCTGTGTGGCCAGCAGGGGGCAGTAGACACCAGGACAACACAGCAGCAGGAGCAGTAGCTGTGTCTTTGTGTGGCCAGCAGGGGGCAGTAGACACCAGGACAACACAGCAGCAGGAGCAGTAGCTGTGTCTCTGTGTGGCCAGCAGGGGGCAGTAGACACCAGGACAACACAGCAGCAGCAACAAGAGGAAGAGCTGAATAATGATTGTTATGTGTCATCAGTGGAAAAAAACAAAGAGTTCAGTGTTTAAATGTTTTTTTATTTGAAGTGGTTAAAGCGGAGGGAGGAGCAGAGGCAGAGGGAACAGCTTCCACCTGGTTCAGCCACTGTTAGGACTGTCTCTAATGGTTTGTGTCAGTGATACATGAAGGAAGGATTCGGCTGCTGTCACCGTCTGTGTAGTAGCTGTCTCTTTGTTTCTGTGATTGGATTCCTGCTTTAACCTCCTGTTGTCCTTCTGGGTCAAATTGGCCCAATCTGTTCCCTTCCTCCACCCCTCCTTCTTTCCTTCCTTCCTCTTTTGATCCAGTTGGATCTGTTTCCTATTGCTCCATCCTTCCACAATCCTTTTTCCCTTTCTCCTTCTTCCTTCCGTTAACAAATCTGTTCCCTCCGTCCACTTTTCTTTCCTTCCTTTTCCCCTTCCTTCCTCCTCCTCTTCTCTCCTCCCCTTCCTCCTCTTCTTCCTCTCCTTCTCCCTCTCTCCTCCTCCCCCTCCTCCTCCTCTTCTCTCCTCTTCCTCCTGCTCCTCTTCATCTCTCCTCCTCGTCCTCCTTTCTCCTCCTCCTCCTCTGTTCTGCCCTATCACAGCACTCTTGTCTCTTAGTAATGTAGTGTACATCCTTCCTCTCTCGACCTCCTGCCCTCCCAGAATGCACCTGGCCTATAAGAATGAGCAATGAGTGAGAGGAAACTGTGGAGCGTGTTAGTGGCTCAGGGCGCACGGCGGCCATTATGGGGCTAAAGCTCTGGCAGCGTGCTTGATGAGGGGGAACAACGGAGCCTCGCCCTGGGACACTCCATTAAACTCCTACTCTCTGTCTTTCTGTCTCTGGCTCTCTCTCTCTCTCACACACACACACACCTTCCTGTACATGACCAACAGCCATGGGTTTTATCTGGCTGTGCTGGTGCTCGGCCTCATGAAGCTCCTGCAGAAACAATGTATTTAACCGTCCTGTTGTCCTCCTGGGTCAGGGAAGGAAGGGAGGAAGGAAGGAACGAAGGAAGGAAGAACGGACGAATGACGGACGAAGGGAAGGAAGGAATGATAAAGGGAGAGATGGGAGAAAAGAGGAATGGGAAAGGAAGGAAAGGTAGAAGGAGGGAGGGAACAGATTGGGTCAAAAAAATTTAGGAAGAAGTACGAAGGGAAGGAAGGAATGAAAGAAGGAAGGAAGGAGGGAGAGAACAGATTGGGTCAATTAGGTCAAAAAGGAAGGATGAAGGAGGGAAGGAAGGACAAATGATGGACAAAGGGAAGGAAGGAAGGAAAGAAAGAAGGACAGAAGGAAGGACAAATGGAAAGATGGGAGGAAAGAGGAATAGGAAAAGGAAGGAATGACAGAAGGGTCAAAAATTTAGGAAGAAGTAAGGACGACGGGAAGGAAGGAAGGAAGAAAGGAAGGAAAGAGGGAGGGAACAGATTCCTTCAAGGGAGGAATAAAAAGGAAGGAAGAAGGGAAAGAAGGGAGGAAAGTAGGAAGGGAAAAAGGATGGAGAGAAAGACGAAATGAAAGGAATAGATGAGGTCAATTGGATCAAATGAGGAAGGAAGAAGAAATGAGGATAAAGGGAAGGAAGGAAAGAAGGAAGGGAAAATGAATGTGGAAAGAAGGAAGGGAGAAAGGAAGGAAAGAAGGAGGGATGGAGGAATGGAACAGAAGGTGTTGAACGTTACTGCAGCTTCACACTGAACCAGGACGTTTGTTGTTGTTGCTTTTATTTAATTGCTGCACAAAGAGGAAGATGTGCAGTGTGTGTGTGTGTTGGTGTCTCACACTCATAAAGCTCAGACAAGACCAAATAAAAATCAATGGCGCTGCTCAGGAAAGCTGCTGTGGATATTGATCATGACTGATGTTTGTTTTCCTTGGTTCCTCCGACAGCCTCATTCCTCAGCAGCTAAACGTCTTCAACGTGTTTCCCACAGTTTGTCTGGATGAGAAATGGGCCATGAAGCTAAAAACTAAACAAAAATACTCCACTTTCATCCCAAACAGGTTATTTTCCTGTGACACGGCGCGGTGACGTCGTGTGCTGTGATTGGTCAGGAGTAATCAACATGCTAAAGGGTTAATAAACATCTCCTGGTCGTATAGCCTACTTTGCCTTTGGAGTTGAAACATGACAAAGCACTTTTTAATGAGGATGTGCTGGTGTGTTATTGCTTTTTATTGGACTCATCTTTCATCGTAAAAGTTTTATTCAAAAACTTTTACAAAGGATTTCTATATCTCTCTCTTTCTGAGGGAAATAATTGAGTTCGACCAAAGAGCACGCAGAGATTTAAATTAGAGTTTGAGGAGGAAAAAAAAAACAGAGAAAGAAAGACAGAAAAAATCCTCAACAAGACGGAGAGAAGGAACGTTTCACCTGCTCAGAGGTCAAGGGGCGGAGCTTCCAGTTCACCATTTATTTCTCATTTTACACAAACAAGTCAAATCAAAGTTTTAAGAACTGTGAAGAAACTACAAAGACAGAGGAGGACTGTGTGTGTGTGTGTGCAGCTGTTAAAGTGGCAGATCATTTAGAGCCTAATATTAATAATATTGGCCATTACACCCACTGTGGAGCCGCAGCTCCTTTCTTCATTTCTGTTTTTAATTGTCAACCAAGTTGTTGTTTTTTCTGGTTAATTAGAGAGAGCGGAAGTGTGTGTGTGTGTGTGTGACGTGGACCACAGGGATTTATTTTGACATGATGTATTTTATTTTTTAAGGAACAGGAAGTCCTGTAACATGACATCCTGCTCGTGGAGCTGTGATGTGATGTCATCGACCGTTGGTTCCTTTCACTCAGAAAGGGTCAGTGGTTTCCAGGCTGACTTGGAGGCATCGTGGGTAAACCCAGATAGCAGTTTGGTGGATTCATGTGATTTAAATGAAATTCAAACTGGTTTAAATAAACAACATTTATCATTATTGATTTATATTTTGCACTTAATTTTTAAACCATTACAGTGATTAAAGTAGATAAAGTTAACTCTTGAGCATTCCACAATAAGAACTTTTCCCCTGACTAATTTACTGTATATTTGCTTTTTTAAAAATTCATTTAAACATCCAGACCAGATAAGATGAGTCTGGCTGGTTAAAGACCTGGAGGACAGAAGGTCGTCAGAAGATGAATGAATATCTGATCAGTTTCTCTCTGATCCATTCTCTGTGACACCACAAGACAAACTACTGGAGCTGAAAACTAAAGATTTATTTCTCCTCCCATTGTTTCGTATTCCTCTGGACAAAGTGAGTTCATG
Source organism: Decapterus maruadsi (assembly GCA_030347415.2). NCBI lineage: Eukaryota > Metazoa > Chordata > Actinopteri > Carangiformes > Carangidae > Decapterus > Decapterus maruadsi. The sequence goes on along the minus strand of CM064900.1, from coordinate 26,772,967 downwards.
ATGTCCTGGAGTTACCACGGCGACGTTGTGCTGCAGCCTCCATCTCTCAGGGAACATCGATCCTGTGATGATGAGCTCAGTCTGGCCGTGATCGGGATGTAAAACCTCTAGAGCAACATCTTCACTTCCTGTTCCATGTTGCTTCTGCACATGGACCGAAGACCAAACCTTTCTGGATTCACCTGACCTTCTGTTCAGAGGAGATGGTTTAGTTTCCTGTTTGTAAATGTCTCTGAATCCTCAAACGCTCTAATTGTCTCCAAGTACGTCTGACAATATTTGAGAGGGAAATACAGAGACTGCTTGATGAAAAACTGTTTTCGCATGAATTTCCCTCCAAAACAACTCTGTGTGGTAACGTTGTGTTATTATCTCATATTGTGGTGAATGTGCAGGTCACAACTTGTCCACCAGAGCGTTGTGGAGTCGTTGGATTGTGTATTTGATGAGAAAAACCAAAAATTCCCATGAGCCTCTGTAGCGTAGCTCTGAGCAGCTCACGACTCTGCTCCGACGTTCTAAAAACAGCTTGCACCAACAATTAAAGGTAATGAACCTACTGCTATGACTGTAGGGAATATGGCAATGGGCCTATTTGACAAAATGTTGAACTATCCCTTTAACAGGACTGGAACCAGGACTGAACCGTTGGGTCTCAGTTCTTAGTGTCACGCCGTGGTCGTCTTTGTATTTAACCTTTATCTAACCAGCTGAGACTGACCTGGCTGAGAAAGCAGCAGCAGTAGCTCACGTCATAAAAAAACCATTAAACATTTAAACACCATGTACAAATAATTTACAAGATAAAGTGCAGCAATTTAAACATTATGTAAATTTAAGAGAAAGCGCCGCAGTTGCGATTATTAATAACCACTTAAAAACAAGACTGAACTGTGGGAACGTGTCAAAACTAAAATAAGAGTCCAGATCGAACTGGATCAGACCGGTACACATTAATAACATCACAGCAGCAGTCGACATATATAAAAACAATCAGCGCCCTGAGATCATCATAAAACAAGTGCACACTGGGTTTATGTTGACTTTCATCTGTCATGTCACAGACACAATGTATTTTCCATATCCTGTGCTGCTCCTGTTCTGGCTTTGATATAAGAAATAACATCTTAATATTACAGCAGAGGGTATAAGTGGAGTTCCAGGGAGAGAGGGTGAGAATAAAAAAAGAGATTACGATCTCCTCCTTGTCAGCACGGAGGAAATATCTAAAATGCAAATAGCTTTGACTCATATTCATATGCATCTCCGTAAACCGCAAAACAGATGAGACTTGAAAGCTGAAACAAACTCTCAGTTCAATAAGCTGGACAGCTCACATTCCTCCTGAGGTGACAGCCTCCATATGATCCTCACACGCTGTGACGCTGACAGCATATGGCTGCACAAACCGCTGAGGCCGTGTGGACAAGCAGGAAACATGAGCTGTGTGTGTCTGTCTGTGTGTCTGTCTGTGTGTCTGTGTGTGTGTGTGCTACCAACTTGACTGTAGACTCAGCTTTGGTACCAGGTTCTATTCTGGAGATTGTGTTCATTACAGGACAGAACCGCCTTTAGAGTAAAGACTTAATATAGACTGAGATATAATATACAGTGTCATCATGCAAGAGTTTAATCACCTCGGCTCCAAATGTGTTTAACAGTTCATCAAATAGAAGATGAGATGGTCTCCTAAAGACATAAAGTTACAGATCACACATTCCTTTTGAATTTTAAACATATATTATATATATTTATATCCCAGTGTGTAAATAGTAAATATCTTGTCTGATTCCTTGGTCTCCTGGGTTTCCTGTTCTTTTACTGCTGCTGCTTTGTTTCCCTTTTTCACTCTGAAACTGTAGAACTTCAACTTTCAACTTTCTTTATTTATTGTCCCCAATGGGGCAATTCGTTTGCAGGAGTGAGGAGAATAAAAGCAATTATACACAACACACACGACAATAGTACAATAAACATAATAAACATAGCAATGGACAATGTCACAGATGTTAAAAACTACAATAATAGACTGATATTGATGAAAATATTGAAAAAGAGAGTTTCATGTTTTACTTTACTTAAAGAGGAACTGTGCAAGTCACTTCTCTGTGTCTCTAACCCTCCTCTCCTCCATGTGCATCTGTTTCCGACCATGTTACCATGGTTATGTGTAGTCTTATCTGTCATCAACAAGAGATTATGGATTATGGGTTAGCGCGTTACGTTTGTGTGGCGAGAGCTGGGAGCTCTGATCTTACAAGGTTGGTTTTCAGCCAAGAGACACCAGAGAGCCTCCATTCTCCCTGGAACTAGTTACAAACCATGTTGTTAACTGGGTTTAATTAAGGTAAAAATGTAGCAGAGCCACAGGACAAATCCTGCTTAGTTCCTCTTTAACTTGACACAGTGATGATTACAAACCAATCAGTGTTGTTCCTGCAGTGTTTGCATGTCAGCAGGTGCTTTGACCTGAAGGAAACACAGAGCAGAGCAGAGTGGAGCTGGTTAAACACCACATCATCTGTGTGCTTGCCTTGCATGGGGATTGTGCACTAATTGCATGTGATAAGGAGCTGTAGCAGTGTGTGTAGGACATCAGAGGACATCGCAGCGTCTTATCGTCACTAACACAACAGTGAACTAACTAACACAGTCGTCACTATCTACCAACACAAGCTGCTTCTCTCATCATGAATAATGGAGAGGACACCTGGTGGCTGATGAAGCGGCTGCTTTTAGCTGCTGCAGAGAGAGAGAAAGAGTAAAGAGGCCAAAAGCTAAATGTTCCTCCTCTGACATTACATGAACTTTATGTAGAATTATTTTGGCTCCAGAGAAAAGAGCTGATGCAACATCTGACCACATCATGGCAATAAAACCACAGAGATGGAGTCTCAGTTCTTCACATCTAAATAATTCTCTATCATGAGTCCACCTGAGTTCCTGTGGCAGCACACAGCTTGACTCAGAGTTTCTCCACTTATCAAATATTAACTGGGGGTCAGAGGTGGGTAGAGTAGCCAAAAATTGTACTCAAGTAAGAGTATAGTTACTTTAGAATAATATTACTCAAGTAAAAGTAAAAAGTAGTCATTCAAATATTTACTTGAGTAAGAGTAGAAAGTACTTGGTGAAAAAGCTACTCAAGTACTGAGTAACTGCTGAGTAACCTTTGATTTGTTCGTTTAATGATCAGCGTGTAACTATAGGCCTAATCAAATACACAGAAATATAATAGCAATTAAAAAATTCAGATATTGCCAAAGAACAACATTTAACAACTACGACAATAGCCTAAATGACTTTTTCTTTTTTTTTTTTTTTTTTTACAAAGTAACATAAATTAAGACAAATTCAGCCGCAACAACTTCCATAGGCCTATGAACTGTCTGAGACTAATGCCAGACCCAGGTATTTAAACCCAGGTCCTATGATTGGTTTCTAGTGAAACCAAAGTCACATGACCACACCCCCCGAGACTCGAGTCACATGACCACACCCCGACACTGGAGGGATGGTCATGTGACTAGGAGTCACATGTCTCCAGGTGTGTATGGGGTTTAAATTTCCTGGGAAGGAAGAAGAATAAGATGACCTGGATTACAGAGAACCTTCACCAAAGACGGTTTATATTGAATATCTTTGCCTTCACGGATGTTATCCACGACATACCAGATAGGGCTGACGTCATCCTAATCATTTACTAGCCGCAGTTTCTCAAATTTGAGGCGGAGTGGCCGTCCTGTTTACCGCGGAGATTTTGTGTGCGGTCACGTGACTGCCTGGCTCTGTCTGATTGGTTAAACCGAGGCAAACGTCGCGAGTGGCTACATCTGATTGGTGAAACGCAGTCATGTGACAGAGGCTCGGAAGTATCTCAATTAAAACAAACAATTTGCACATTAGATCGATAAGAAAAAGTAGCGAGTAGCGACCGGAATGTAGCTCAATGTAACGGAGTAAAAGTACCGCTTCTTCTGAAGAAATATACTCAAGTAAGAGTAACAAGTAGGCTGCATGGAAACTACTCTTAGAAGTACAATTTATCCAAAAAGTTACTCAAGTAAATGTAACGGAGTAAATGTAGCGCGTTACTACCCACCTCTGCTGGGGGTTAAGAGCGAGCGCTGGCATTGATCCTGACCAGAGAGCAGCATTTAAAGCAGCCGCAGCTGGAGAGCATGACATGACAGGCATGTTAGCCAGGCTGCACATAAAAGGGACATGGAGGAATTAGCATGGTAAAGCGCTGCTGCAGCCTTTCTTCCAAATAAAGGGAGTGGATCAAACTGATACGTAGCTGCAGGTGAGACGGGCACATTCCTCCACTCTGCTCCGTGTGTGTGTTGAGGAGAGGCTTCAGAGCTGCAGCCTGATGTTTCCTCTAAACATCTGCTGGCTCAGCAGCATCAGCCTCAGATCATCAACAGTCTCAGTTCAGAGCTTTGCCTCCATTTAAATACTTCCACACTTAGGCTAACTGAGACGTTTATATGGCAAATGCCTTTGAAACAACTCAGCTCCTCCAACTTGAAGTGCAGTTTCCCACTCGGGAAAGTTGGAGAAAATAAAAATCTACCTTCTACGGTAGGGGACTACGCGAGACACGGCGAGACACGGCGAGACTACGGTGAGCGTGTTACGTCATTTCCTACCTGTGCCTGTTGTGCTGTAGCTGTGTTTAGTCTCTCCTGATCCTCTGTCTTATGTTTTATTAAACTATTCACTTTAAGCACCAGTTCACACTACGTTTTGATATATCGCACACGTTTCTGCCACTTAAGTCTTTAGCGAGACTTTTTCCGTATTTCCCCACTCAGCTTGTATTTGCCACGGCTCCGCCAGCTTAGTTTAGCATACTAGCTATGGCTTCTCCCTCCTCCTCTCCCCCCCTCTCCTGCTCTGTGTGTCAGATGTTTAGCTACTCCTCAGCCTCCTTTAGCGATAATGGTACTTGTAATAGGTGTAGCACGTTTGCAGCCCTGGAGGCGAGGCTCAGTGAGGTAGAGGCCCGGCCGCACCATGGAAGCTAGCCCAGCTACAGTAGCCTCCCAGCCCAGCTTAGCCGGTGCGGAGCCACCTAGCCTAGCCGCCGCTAGCAGCTCCCCCCAGCCCCGAGCAGCCGGGAACTAGCCAGTTCGGCTGGGTGACACACCGAGGTAAACATAGACGCAATAAGCCCGAGTTGGCCCACCAACCCCTTCACGTTTCCAACCGTTACTCCCCACTCAGCGACACACCCGCTGAGAATGAAACTCAACATGTCGGCTCCGTTGCTCACAGCCCCGCTGTGAAGTCGACATTAGTCATTGGCAGCTCTGTTTTACGGAACGTGAAGGTAGAGACTCCAGCGAGCATTAAGTGCATCCCCGGGGCCAGAGCGGGCGACATTGAGGCTAATCTGAAGCTGCTGGCATGTAAACGTAAGGATAAATACAGTAAGATTGTAATCCATGTCGGCGCTAATGACACCCGGCTTCGCCAGTCGGAGTTAACTAAGGTTAATATGGCTTCGGTGTGCAACTTTGCAAAGACGATGTCGGACTCCGTAGTTTTCTCTGGCCCGCTGCCCAATCTAGCGAGTGACGATATGTTTAGCCGCATGCGTTCATTCCATCGCTGGATGTCTAGGTGGTGCTTAGATAACGACGTGGCTTACATAGACAACTGGACCTCCTTTTGGGGAAAGCCTGGTCTGATTCGGAGAGATGGCGTCCATCCTACTTCGGATGGTGCATCTCTCCTATCTAGGAACATAGAGCAATTTATTAGCCATGCTAATCCCTGACAAGCACCCAGAGTTCAGACCAGCAGGCAGAGCCGCAGTTTAACACGCCCCTCTGCAGGTTACCTCGTGTTGTCACCCACCCAGCCTATAGAAACTGTGTCTGCCTCGCGGCTGTCTAAGCCTAAACCCAGATCTAGAGGAGTTATTCATAGCAACTTAGTTAAAATCAAACCCACTGCCTCAGCTAGCCAGCCCAGTAGAACTATTAAATGTGGTTTGCTCAATGTTCGTTCTCTTCCGTCCAAATCTCTCTTAGTGAATGATTTAACCACAAGCCACCATATAGATATATTAACACTCACTGAGACCTGGTTACAGCAAGATGAATATGTTAGTTTAAATGAATCTACCCCGCCTAGTTACATTAACTATCATGTGCCTCGTAACACTGGTAGAGTGTTCCCTGCCACCCCCACACCAACCACAACTGCACTGATCCATCAACAGCTGGCTCCTCCCCACCCCTCTGCCCATACCTCCCTAACTGATCACCCCCCCCCTCCTCCACCAGCTCCCCCCCCCTCTCCCTCTATCAGCCCACCCCCCCCGCGCCCCCAATCACCACCTCTCACTGGATTGTCCCGTTCATCTCCAGGCATCACTTTCACCGTACCAGCCCCTCAACCCATCCCACCTGACCCCCCTCATCACTGCTCATCAGGTGAGTGGGGTGTTGAAGAGACTTAATCCCAGGAAAGCAGCTGGCCCCGATCTGGTGTGCCCGAGGCTTCTGAGAGCCTGTGCTGAGGAGCTTGGAGACCCTCTTCAGTACATCTTCAATCTGAGCCTGCACCTGGGGAAAGTCCCCTCAATGTGGAAGACATCATGCATCGTCCCCGTCCCCAAGACAAGACACCCCAAGGACCTCAATGACTACCGTCCCATCGCCCTCACTTCGCAGGTCATGAAGTCCTTGGAGAGACTGGTATTGCATCACCTGAGGTCACAGGTGCAGCAGACCCAGGATCCACTCCAGTTCGCCTACAGGGAGAGGATAGGAGTGGAGGATGCTGTCCTCTATCTTCTCCATCGAACACACTCCTACCTCGATGCAGGAAGCTGCGCGGTGAGGATTCTTTTTTTCGACTTCTCAAGCGCATTTAACACCATTCAGCCCCCACGACTGCAGGAAAAACTGTCTACCATGCAGGTGGACCCCCTCCTCATCTCCTGGATATCTGACTACCTGACCGACAGACCACAATTTGTAAGGATCGGTAGCAGTATCTCCAGCACCATCACCAGCAGCACTGGAGCTCCGCAGGGGACCGTGCTGTCCCCCATCCTCTTCTCCCTGTACACTGCTGACTTCCAACACAACTCGGAACTCTGCCACATGCAGAAGTTCTCGGACGACACAGCAGTTGTAGCGTGTATCAGGGAGAACGAGGAGGGGGAATACAGGGAACTGGTGAGCGACTTTGTGGGGTGGTGCCAGGAGAACCAGCTGCTCCTGAACACCTCCAAAACAAAGGAGATTGTGCTGGACTTCAGGCGCCAGCCCCCCGCCCCACTCCCTGTCTGCATCAAGGGTGAGGAGGTGGAGATTGTGCCCTGTTACAAATACCTCGGACTCATACTGGACAATAAACTGGACTGGACTCAGAACATTGACCACCTCTACAAGAAGGGCCAGAGCAGGCTCTACTTCTTGCGGAGGCTGGCATCATTTAACATCTGCACCAAGCTCCTACAGATGTTCTACAACTCTGTAGTGGCTGGTGTGCTGTTCTATGCTGTGTCTTGCTGGGGTGGCAGTGGCAGCAAAAGGAACATCCAGAGGCTGAATAAGCTCATCAAGAAGGCAGGCTCAATGGTGGGCCTGAAGTTGGACTCTGTTGAGGAGGTGACAGAGCAGAGATCACTCACCAGACTCAAGGCAATTATGAACAATGCCAGCCATCCACTGAGCTATGCCTTCAACCAGCAGAGGAGCACCATCAGCAACAGACTACGATCTCTAAACTCCTCAACAACAAGACACACAAAGTCGTTCGTCCCCAGAGCCATCAGGCTGCACAACTCCTTGAGTGGGAGGGAGAGGCGGGAGGGGGAGTAGGAGCAGCAGGAGTTAAGCGGGTGTGGGGGGAATCTCTTCAAGGCAGAAGTGCTGGAACACTTCTGTCCTCATTGTTGCTGTCTCTGCTGTTGTTGTTGTTGTTGTTGTTGTTGTTCTGCCTTTGCTTTGTCCCCAAGTCGGTTCTCCCTCCTGTCATTAGTTTTATTTATTTATTCTATTCTTTTCTACTTATTCTTAGATATTTATAATCTGTTTTTATCATAGGTGTGTGTGACTGATTCTGTGAGCAGTTGACCACTTTTGAATTTCCTTCGGGATTAATAAAGTACATCTATCTATCTATCTATCTAGAGGAGGAGGAGTAGCTGCTATTTATCAATCAGATCTGCTTATCAACCCTCGGCCTAATAGTTCATATAATACTTTTGAAAGCCTCACTGTCAGCCTCTCTCACCCAGACTGGAAAGCAGAAAAACCAATCCTACTTGCTGTAGTGTATCGTCCTCCTGCACCTTATTCCGAGTTCCTAGAAGAATTTCCTGACTTTCTGTCAAACTTAGCATTGAACTCTGACAAAGTCATTATAGTAGGTGACTTCAACATTCATGTAGACGTTGATGAAGACTGCCTGGCTACTGCCTTCAAGTCACTTTTAGACTCAGTCGGCTTCTCTCAGAGGGTAAACAGACCCACTCACTCCTTTAATCATATCCTTGATTTAGTACTTACTTATGGAATAGAAGCTGACCATGTCATGGTTCTCCCTCAGAACCCCGTCTTGTCTGATCACTCTTTAATAACATTCGAATTTACTTTAACTAACTTTGCCCAATCTGGGAAAAAATCTAGCTACAGTAGATGTTTGTCTGACACTGCTGTTTCCAGATTTAAAGAGCTTATTCCAGCAGATCTTACTGCCACATCCCGTAACAATACAGCGGGCAGTTATGCTAATTTCACCCCCACACAGGTGGACTACCTCGTAGATAGCACTGCAGCAGCACTCCGTGAAACGCTTGATGCTGTTGCCCCCCTGAAAAAGAAAGTCATTAACCAGAATAGAATAGCTCCGTGGTACAATCTAAATCTGCGTGCTTTGAAACAGAAGACCAGACAGCTAGAAAGGAAAACACATTCCAGCCAACATGAGGTAGACCGTCAGGCCTGGAAGGATAGTTTATTAATATACAAAAAAGAACTCCGTAATACTAGAAGCAGTTACTATTCATCTTTAATAGAAAAGAATAAGAACAACCCCAGGTTCCTCTTCAGCACTGTAGCCAGGCTGACCAAGAGCCATAGTGTCGTTGAGCCGTCCATTCCTCCGACTCTCAGCAGCAATGATTTCCTAACATTCTTTACTGAAAAAATTGTTAATATTAGAACAAAGATAGCCAGTAATGGACCACAGATTACAGTACCCATAGAAGCACCTCCAGGACCTATTACATACTTGGATAGTTTCTTTCCCATTAACCTCTCAGACTTAACTTCTGTAATTACTTCGTCCAAGTCAGCCACCTGTCTGCTGGACCCAGTCCCGACAAGACTACTTAAAGATGTCTTCTCCTTTGTTAACATTTCCTTTCTGAACCAAATCAATCTCTCACTAGTCACAGGCTACGTGCCTCGGGCCTTTAAGGTTGCCGTCATTAACCCTTTACTTAAAAAACCTTCTCTTGACCCAGATGTATTAGCCAATTATCGGCCTATATCCAACCTCCCCTATATGTCCAAGATCCTTGAGAAGGTTGTCCTAGAACAGCTACATGAACATCTGCATAGTAACGAGCTCTTTGAAACTTTCCAATCTGGATTCAGAGAATACCATAGTACTGAAACAGCACTGGTCAAAGTCTCTAATGATCTTCTTGTAGCTTCAGACAGAGGCCTTGTCTCTGTACTTGTACTTTTAGACCTCAGTGCTGCATTCGACACCATCGACCACAGCATCCTGCTAAATAGGCTAGACCATGAAATTGGGATTAAAGGATCTGCCCTAAATTGGTTTAAGTCATACTTATCTGACAGGTTTCAGTTTGTTAATGTTAACAATACATATTCAGAATACAGCAGAGTTATGTATGGTGTACCGCAGGGTTCAGTTTTAGGACCAATTCTCTTCATTCTTTACATACTTCCATTAGGCAACATCATCCGGAAACACTCAATTAATTTTCACTGTTATGCGGATGATACACAGCTCTACTTGTCCATGGAGCCAGATGATAGTAACCGCCTCATTAACCTGCAAGACTGCTTAAAAGACATCAAATCCTGGATGTCCGCTAACTTCTTGTTACTAAACTCAGATAAAACCGAGGTTATTGTGTTCGGTCCTAAACAACTCAGGGATGCGTTTTCCAATCAGATCGCTACTCTAGATAATATCGCCCAGACCTCTAGCACAACAGCAAAGAACCTTGGGGTCATTTTTGACCAAGACCTTTCTTTCAGTTCCCACATAAAGCATGTAACTAGGACCGCCTTCTTCCACCTGCGTAGTATCGCTAAGATTAGGAATATCCTCTCCCAGAGCGATGCTGAGAAACTAGTGCATGCATTTATCACTTCTAGACTAGACTACTGTAACTCTCTCTTGTCAGGATGTCCCAAAAACTCTCTCAAGAGTCTCCAGCTAGTCCAGAACGCCGCAGCAAGGGTTTTGACAGGAGTTAAAAAGAGAGAGCACATCTCTCCCACCTTAGCTTCTCTCCACTGGCTTCCTGTAGGATTTAGAATAGACTTTAAAATACTCCTACTGACTTATAAGGCTCTTAATGATAAAGCTCCGTCCTATCTGAAAGAACTAATCACTCCGTACTGTCCTAGCAGAGCACTCCGCTCCCAGAATGCAGGTTTGTTAGTGACTCCTAGTATCTCTAGAAATAGATTAGGAGGTAGAGCTTTTAGCTACCGGGCTCCTTTACTGTGGAACCAGCTCTCTCCTTGGGTCAAAGAGGCAGACACTCTGACTACATTTAAGTCTAGACTTAAGACCTTCCTTTATGACAGGGCTTTTAGTTAGGGCTGGTTCAGGTAGCTCTGAACCATTTATAGCTACGCTGCTATAGGCTTAGACTGCTGGGGGACACATCTGGTTACACAGAGCCCTCTCCTTTCTCCTCCTCCTTCTCCTCCTCTCTTCTATACCCCCCCCCCACTTGGTATATTTTTATATTTTTAAAATAGTATATTTTGGAACCGTCATTTTCTGTTGCACTTTGTAGTTTGGCCTTGGTGTCTCGCACTCCTCTCTCTGTGTTTCCACAGATCAGCCGCTACCTGTATCCCTCCTGCTACTGGACCCTGGACCAATCTGCCAGCTGTCACCAGAAGCTGCCACCATTAACTCTATGCACATTTCGCATGTTCTGTCATAAACTGTAAAACTGTAAACTGTCTTGTCTGTAACAACATCTACTGCACGTCTGTCCGTCCTGGGTGAGGGATCCCTCCTCTGTTGCTCACCCTGAGGTTTCTCCTATTTTTCCCTGTTAAAGGGTTTTCTATGGAGTTTTTCCTCAGTCGATGCGAGGGTCTAAGGACAGAGGATGTTGTTACAATGTCATGTGAAGTCCTTTGAGACAAACTGTTTGTGAAAAAGGGCTATACAAATAAAATTGACTTGACTTGACTTGACTTCTCAGAGAACCTTCAAAGTGCAGGAAAAACACAGTTTTTATTTGGACCTAACCAACTCACGTATCCCTCCGCCCAGGGTTAGCGCCCGTCGATCAGCAGTTGGTTAGCTCCTAATGTGTTTTTCCTGCACTTTGAGGGGCTGGAAAAAATTATATTATACCCAACGTCATGATGTCTTTGTCTTCTACGGGAGATAAGTTCCTAAGGGATAATGTTAGTGTGACTTTCCAGACGGTGGCGTCCAGTAGCCAAACCAGTCTGAACCGGTTGAGCCAACGAGCGCTGCCTCAGGGTTGGTCATGGGATGTTTCTCTGGTTTCCTCTCCAGCGACGCGTCGGCCCTGACTTTGTTTCTGCCCACTGGAGTCAGCTGCTCTGACACTGACCTTTGACCTCTATGGAGCATCAGAGTAGACAACACCAACATCAACCACCGATGAAGACCAGGCTTCTCTGACCTCTGGGCACAAACATGTCCATTATTCACATTCCAACCATTTGCATGGAATTGTTTCATGCATGTTGTTTGCATAAAGAAATCAAAAGCATGAGTTCAGTTTGGTCGGTGCTCATCTACATATCACTGTTTTGCTCTTCATATACACCCACGCACACACATGCACACACACACACACACACGCTTTTCGGCGCGCTGTTTGCATCCCTGCTTCCCTTTTCCCTCTCCTTCTTTCCTTCCTTTTTCCCTCTGTCCTTCCTGCCTTCCTTCTTTGACCCAGCAGAACAACAGGAGGGTTAAACATGGCTGTGTGTGAATCTCTGCAGGTAAATTCTAGTGTTGGTTGTGTTGCGCGTCAGAGTGAAGCTGATGAAGCTGATGGCGTCCAGGCTTCAGCAGCAGATCCTCATGTGACCAACATCGATGCTGCAGCAGATTAAAAGACGATGCTGCAGCCTCTAACGTCCTGTGATCCGGTCGTTATGGTACGGTGGCCCCCAAGGGACACAACAAGCCCAGCAGCACAGACACACACATAACAAAACATCAGAGATGATTGAGTTCTCAACATTAACACACAGCGGAAACATCAGGATTATATTCTCATGGTTTCATTTTATTTTCTGCCCTGACAGACACAATCTGCTCAATTCTACTGCTGCCTTGGAGACACAACAAAGACTGTACAAGCTGTGTGTCTCTGTATGTGTGTAGTCTAATGTTTGAGGACGGGTTTGGACAGGTTTTGATAGTCTTTGGTCTGTGAGCGCCCCCTGGTGGTCGGCAATGTGACGTAACACATCACGTTTTAAACTGTCGAGTTTCAAACGGCCTGAGACTCACATGTGTTGTTCTCAATAGTCTGTTTGCACACAAACAAGTGCAAAAAAATGATCCATAGTTTCATTTGTCATGTTCACACACGTTTGTTTTCACTTGATGCACCACTTTTTATTTGGGGGGGGGGGCTCACTCACAGTTCGAAAACCCCTGCTTATATGTCTTGCAGTGGACATGCTAACAGCTAGCAGTTGCTCACAATAGCTCACAATTTTTTTTAAAGTGGGGTTGTATGATCTACAAATAGCCCGTAAGTAATTTAATTGCAGTAGAAGACTCTCTACACTCTATTTGTAGATCATCCAACCCCACTTTAAAAAAAATGCTACTATCCCTTTAACCATACGTTTGCTGCAGTACACACACCAGGCCTGTAGAGGCGTAACGCTGCCAGAACTACAACGATCGACGTGTGTCAGGCTCCGTATCTGAGCGGCCTGATGGAGTCTGTCGTTGTTGCGTTACATTCAAGGTTGTAGCTCAGGTACATTGAAGGAAACCTTTGTGATGTGTTCATCGTACATGTTTATATCATGAAGACGATGAAATAAGATGAAGGTGCAGCCATGTTTATGTCCAACATTCACATGTTCTTTATCTTCTAGTTTGTGTCTCCAGAGTCTCAGCAGCTTGGTTTACATCGTGTTCAGTTTAGTTTGCTTTGAGTGGTGTTGTCTGAACACAACCAGATTCACCAGTATGCACACACACACAGACACAGCCTGAAATAACATACAAATTTCGGCATTATTGTCTTCCTGTAGATTTAATATAATTAGAAAAAAAAACATGTGGTCAAAGATACAATACCTTCAGTAGGATAGTCACCACCTCAGTGCCATGGTCCCACCCTCTCAGAAGAGAGTATTCATCCAGCTTGGACATGGACTTTGAGACTCTATGTGTCCCACTGCATTTCTGTGAAACTCATCCTGAATATGAACGACAAATGATGGAACCTGGAATGAAATCAGCAGATGTAGTCCAGATGGTTTAATAAAGCAATTTCCTAAGGTTATAATTTGCTCTATTCATGTTCTCTTTTCATTTACATAGACATGGATATCACATTCTGAGGCTTATCTTATGGCGGCGTTTAATAGACTGGAAAATGGAGCCTCCATACGAGTATGGGTGGCATCGCATCCACCAATTAAATGGTTTAGATTATTGTCATTATGATGATTGCTGCTGCTGCTGTTGTGTTTTTATGATATTTCATCTAATGAATGGTCTCATTTTAAAATGCTTCCAGCCTGCAGCGATGTTCTCTGATAGTCCACATTCAGATGTCCTGTTGATGTCCCAAGAATCTTTGTTCAGAGGGAAATAAAACTCAGTAAGCATGAGTTATAATGTACTTGTCTGTTTAAACACATTTTAAAGTTCTGGATCATTGATTAAAGCAGGTGGGCAGATGTGAAGCAGCGTTTTCTTCTTATCGAGACGAAACGAACGATGTGTTGAGTGACACAACTCAGAGCTGCAGTCGCCTCACACATCCACTCCTCCCTCTACACACACACACACCCTGTCTCCAATTAGTTCCTCCAGCACATTCTCCCTTGACCTTTGACCCCCCCGCCCCCCTTCCTGCTAATAAAAAGCAGCGTGACCCGACAGACGTATAAAATCTGATGTAATCAGAAGTTTTAGGGCAGCAGGAATAATTTCATCAGCAGAACTGGAAACTGTGCTGAGGAGACAGACCAGAATAGATTCTACACAAGCTCATCGCATTTCTCATGACACGACGGACACAGTTTGAAGAAGATAAGAGCTGCGAGTTAATTTATCTCTACATTTAAATGTAAAATATCATCTCTCTGTCTGTGTTTGCACTTTCTGACAGATCTGAGAAATTTCTCTTATTTCATCACAGAGAGACTTGGGAAAAAAAGAAAGAAAACATCTGCAAAACAAGAAAGAGATTAGTGAGGAGACAGAGAGCGGCTCGGTTCTGCAGCCGCGAACTGTGTGACTGTGTGAGAGCTTTTTATGTGGTAAACTGTTCATACTTGTATCACATAGGCCGGTGGTTCTCAAACATTTTATATCAAGGACTCAAAATTGACACAAATTAGACCACGGACCCCTATAGGACAAAATTTATGGCAAACACCTGAAATACACAAACCATCAATGTACGTTTAAATTAGGCGTACATTTTTCAAAGATTATAGAGAGATTTCTGGAAAAAGATGGTACAATTTCTCCAAAACAGTTGAAACATTTCTCTAGTGGGGCTCAGGCAGTAGAGTGGGTCGTCCAATGATCAGGGGGTTGGCGGATCGAATCCCACGCTGTCCCGGTTGCTGCAGAACCATTTCTTTTCTTGCTTGAAGACGTTTCACCCCTCATCCAAGAGGCTTCTTAAATTCTGGGACGAATGCCAGAAAGCCAGGTATTTAAACCTAGAGTGGGTGGTCCTATGATTGGTTTCTGGTGAAACCAAAGGGGTTCTTGGTGGAACTCCCTGTGTGGGTTCTAGATGAAACCTTAAGAAGTGGGATATTTTCTGGATGAAACCCCCACTAAGGCTTCTGGGTGAAACCAATACGCCTTAAAAGGGATTTTTGTAGAACCTCTCATTGGGGGTTCTAGGTGTAACCTTTCACAGATGGTTCTAGGTAGAACCCTTTATGTGTTGGGTTCTAGATATAACAGTTTATGTTGGGTTCTAGGTAGAATCCTACAAAAGGGTTCCAGGTAGAACCTCAAAAAGGGTTCTCCTATGAGGACAAGCCGAAGAACTGTATATCGTTCTACATAGCACTTTTATTTCTAAGAGTGTACTTAGTAGGGATGCACCGATATGAAAATTTTGGCCGTTACAGATATCCGATATTAATTTTTCTGTTATGGCCGATAATCGATATTTACCGATATTGATATGTGTTGGTTTTTTTTAAGTTTCTGAGATGATACATTTTTGTACAGACTGAAAATCATGCAAACTGAATTTTTGAATATCTTCCTTTATTTTCAGAATGCATTTTACTTCCAAATAACAAGGTTCCAGGCTACCATCCTCCTCCATTACCTCAACTTTGCAGGTTTTGCATACGGATATATGGGCCGATATATATCGGCCCAATTTTACTCATCGGACCGATACGTTGAAAAATGACGATCATCGGCCGATACCGATATTAATGACCATATATCGTGCATCCCTAGTACTTAATATACCTGTGTATCACATATACTACATCACTGCCTCAGCATCAACTCCAGCTCCGCCTCTGAAACTCATGCAGACATGTTTACACTGTCAAACTAAACTCTGCATTGTAAAACATGGCGACAGAGTGTCAAGTGTCCCTGCTCGGTCAGTCCGTGGGACACTAATCAGCCCTGCTTGTGCTTTATATCATAAATAACACATGTCGCGGCTTAAGCTGCAAACTCAATTATTAATCTGAGTCTGAGTGTGGCTGACGAGGATCAGCTTTAATTTTAGCTCACTGTCATTTGCAGCGTGAATGTGACATTGCCAAACAGACGAAGCTCTTCAGGAAACACCAGCATGACTCAGGGAGGAGACACAGAGAGCAAATATAAATCTGAGCCGCTTCCTTTATTTCTCTGAGTGCAGTAAAATGATCGATGATGTTTTTGCAGAGTGAATTAAAGTCTTTATTGTAAAAGCTCAGGTTCAGTTTGATGGTGAACACCAGCAACAACTACTGACAGTTTATAACTGAGCCCAGCAGGTCGTTGTTCACTGTGATGAAGCTGAACCATGAAAAGACCTGGGGCCTCATTTATCATTATGGATACACCTTTTTTTTACACCCTTTTCCCCCTGTTTTATGCGTACGCACTTTCCTCCGCCAAATTTGGGATTTATCAAGCCAAAGCCTGACAGGAAAAAGTGCGGAAATTTACACCCATCTTGACCCTGGCGTGCCGTGATTTACATCTTTTTTGAGGAACAGGAGGAAATGGTGACGCAGCTGCTGAGTCAGAGAATTGCAGTGGGCGCGTGGATAATTATTTAAAAGACAAATCAAAGCTGTTAAGGAAATATTCAGAAATATGTTAGTCATGTGCGATTTTCAAATATACACTGCCCGTCCAAAAATAAAGTCACCATTTGGATTTAACAAAGCTAATAGGTCAGAGCCTCCAATTGGATAATTACTGCATGGATGATTATGTTTCAGCTATGTTTCAACTTATTTAACCCTAACTGATGCAGTCTCATTTCTTAAACAACCATGTCAGAAGACGCATCCTGTGGTAGAGGAGAAGATGTTAGTCTGTTTCACAAGGGTCAAATTATTGACATTCATCAAGCAAATCAAGCATCTACAGAGATTGCTGAGACTAACATTGCTTTAAGAACTGTCCAACACATTATTTAAAACTGGAAGGATAGTGGGGAACCATCATCTTCAAGGAAGAAATGTGGTCCAATGTGACCACAGAGTCCAGACCTTCACCCCATTGAGAACCTTTGAAAAATGAATGAAACTCTGGACGGAAATGAATGTTGTGACATTGCAGAAGCTTATTGACATGATGCCACAGCAAATGCATGCTGTAATCAAAGTTAAATGCGATCCAACGAAATATTATATACAGTATATTATATTATATTATATAGAGCAGGGGTCATCAACTATATTTGTCGAAGGGCCAGAATCTTTCTCAACAGACCCCTTGGGGGCCGACATTCAAATAGGCCAAGATTGAAATTAAAGTCACCTTTTTGCCAAATCATTTAGTTGCTAATATTTTATTTTACCTGTAAGCTCATAGTTTTCATTTACATATCTTTGGTGTTTTGTATGATATAAAATGAAAAATCTTGACAGCTGACTTTCAGATACTCCCATGCTGGAGCTTTACACTGCTGACCTGGCCTGTGATTTTCAGCCTACATATGAAAGGAGGCTGACAATCGGTTCTGATTGATACAAGTCAGTAGTCCTGAAATGCTTGTTTCTCTTCTATAATGCACATTTTACATCTTGGAGGCGACATGTTTCCACACACGACAGAGCTCAGTGGGAAACAGTAGGAGAGACACAGGCCGAGGGTGAACCGGGACACAACACCGGAGGAGGTCCGTACGAAAAAAACAACAACTGAGTGGCATCAAACACGCGTCGCTACCAAATTGCTTCTGTTTTGAGAGCGTGCATAGCGCGCATCTACACTGAATGGGTTTAAGTGCGCGAAAGACTCTACATCTGAACGCATGCACAACCAACCACGGCGTTTAACCTCCTCGGCCGCGGCGGCCAAAATCACCCAGCTGGCCTCTGCAGACAGGCAGGGAAAACCCTGCAGTCCAGCAGCTCCAATCGCTTTTATTTTGAAAATTGACCGGATTCTCTCGTGTTTCTTGGTGTGACTTCCTGCCAGAATTGACGTGGTCGGCCGCGGCTCGCGCACAAAATAGAACAGACGCCGAAACTGGCGGTTCACGGCGCGAGCCGACCGCGGAGGACCGCGACGCTCCGCGTCTGGTCTGAACTACAACACCGGTTAACGAGGGCGCCGAATGGAAGCGGACTCCGCTCCGCGTCTATTCGCGGCGCTTCGGCGTCCGGTGTGAACCCGGCGTAAACGTTCATGCATGGTGCTTTGGGTATGCGGTGTTTCCTAATCCCAGCGCAGGGGCTCATAGGCACACACAAACACTTTGAGCGTGTCTCCATTTCCCAGCACATTGACTTACAGGCGCACAGAGCCCGATAAATACAATACTTGTAAACTATAAGAACTCAGTCGCGGGCCGGATTGGAAGGCTCGGCGGGCCGGATTCGGCCCGCGGGCCGCCAGTTGATGATCACTGATATAGAGTGTGTGACTTTTTTTTTGGACAGGCAGTGTATATAACCAAATAATTGCAGATGAAGATATGATCCACACACACCTGTGTGAGGTAGCTAAATATGATCAAGCACACCTGTGCGGCAAGCATATAAATACACCGGTGCGCCGGTGTGCCTGTGCGTAATGGAACAACATGGATCCAGCAATTCTAGGAGTTTTGGACATCCTCGCACGTGCCATGCAGAGGGAGCGGGTGTTCCGGGACCAACACGATCTGCTGGCCCACGATGATGACTGGCTGATCAGCCGATTTAGACTCCCTAGAGCCATGCTCTTGGAGCTATGTGCTGAACTGGGTCCAGCATTGGAAAGGAGCACCCGCCGCACACACGCAATACCGGTACCAATACAGGTAGGTCCATGGACCACATAGCCTACATAGTAGTTGAATAGTAACGTTGAATAATGAAACCTGTTTACATTTTGAAATTCTTAAGTGACCCACATGATTTGGCACAGGTATTAACCACACTGGGTTTCCTGGCAACCGGGATATACCAGTGGGAACTAGCCGACAGGTGTGGATGATAACATTAACATTAACTTGTTCACCCTTGTGGCTGAAGCTCCTGTCGGGAATGATCTAATCCTGCATCTCTTCGCTATAGATCCAGGATATCGCAGCCGTCACTGAGTGCCATAGTGCCTGCAGTCTGGGACGGCCTCATCAGGATGAATGATCAGTACATTCGGTTCCCTTACACTGTGGAGGAGCAGGCCAATACAAAAAGGCGATTTGCAGCAATGTCCGATTTTCCTAATGTAATCGGAGCCATTGATTGCACTCACATCATGATAAGGGGGAGCATACATCAGTCCGACTGCCCCAAAGTCCGACGGCTCATTTCTCCGACTACCCATTCTACAGCGTTAAGGTTAGGTTTAGGGTAAGGTTAAGTTAGGGCTACTTAAGTCGGAGAAATGGGAGGTTGGACAGACGTCATGCGCCCATGATAAGGGCACCATCGGTGAATGAATTGGTTTATGTGAACTGCAAACGTGCATATGATCAATACCCAAATCATGTGTTCATATACGTTACTTGGGTCCAGTGTGATTTATCAATGGAAAATTGCAGACACCTGTGTGTACGCTCTGTTTGGTAGATCTGAAAATGGTGTAGATATTTTGGATGTACGCTATTTTTGTTTTGTTTTGTTTGTTTAAAGACTGAGTCCATTCATTATGGAGCAGCTCACGGCTCTGCTCTGCCGTTCTAAAAATAGCTTGCACCGACATTTAAAGGTAACAAACCTAGTGCTATGACTATAGGGATTATGGCAATGGGCCAATTTGACAAAATGTTGAACTATCCCTTTAAACATCATGGGGCTGAACAGAGACACAAAAGTAAAACTCAGAGACTAAATTCCCCTTTATTTCTTAGGTTCTAGTTTTTGAAATGAGATGATGATGGTTGTTTCTGCGTCACTCCTTCCTGCAGTCGGTCAGACAGTCAATGATACTAATGTGAGAGTATTATGGTCTGGTCTGACTGAGTCGGCCTCTTGAAACACCTTTGTCCTGATCTCATATTACATCCATTATTCGTCTGGCAGTTAAATATGGAGAGCTGCTTCTTCCTGCAGGATATTAAATTATGAACCAACAGAGTCTGTGTTGTGATTGGCTGCTGCCTCATCAGGCCATCGTATCGTAGCTGGGAGACGGCTGCAGGCCGCAGCTCTGTGTTCACATCAAACCTGTGTTGTGGCGATGCCTCAGACACTGGCAGACGGTCAACAATTATTAATTCTTCCCTCAAAGATCAGAGAACGTCTCAGACGACATGTTCTCTCACCTGCAGGACAAAACTGGTTGTTTACCAGAGACTTGTCAAGTTGTCATGTGACTGAGCCAAAGACAAACTCATAGTGGCCACGTTTCCCTGATTCGATCGTTCTTAAGGACGTAAGAAGGCTCCAAAGAAGGGTTGGGCTAAGAAGGAGTGCTAAGATATGGGTGTTTCCCAGATGTGTTCTTAACTGCCTTCTTAGGAGATCCTTAAGATCACGCCAAAGAAGCTCTTAACGGGAGCTGTCCACCACCACGGTACTGAAACTGAATCAATCGATGCCAGGAAAATCGATCACCCACCTCTCAGCGCATAGGCCTAAGTCACACAGCGCCTCAGCTATAGGCTGCGTGCGTGTGTGTGTGAGTGAGAGAGAGAGAGAGAGAGAGAGAACAGGTGTATCCAATTAGTAATCAAGCCCATTAGCGCATATATACCCCCGTGGATATAGGCACAAACATGTGAGAATGGAAGAAACCGGCAGCAAAAAAAAAAAAAGTAAGAGGGCACCTGCGTTCACCGCGGAGGAGATGGGCGGAGGAGATGGGCGTCTTGGTGGACTTATTTTCCGAATTTAACGGTATTGCATTTTGTTCCCATACTATGAACCAAAAATGACCTTAAAACCGAGGTACGTATTGAACCGTTACACCCGTAGTCAGCTCGGGACCAAACCAGTGAATTTCGATGGACACCATGATAAAAATCAAAAACATCAGACTTTCCAGTCTTGTTGCTCCATTGTGCTTCAGGAAGCTCTGAAGATTAACTTTCACATTTGTGTTATTTTTCTCTCCTCCTACTGTTCCCATCCATCTTCACCACCACATCTATTCTTATCTACCTGGGGGGTCGTGCTGCGAAAACAGTCCCATATTGAGCTGTGGCATTTTCTTCCTGCAACTTTCACCTTTTCTACGAAAGACAATAAAAAGATAATGTTATTTGAGTTCAGTTTAACTTAGTTTTGCCTTGTTCATTGTAGTTTAGTTCTGTCAGGACCACTATGTCAAAATATTTATTTACTATTTATTTACTACGTACAAGTTTTATTTGGCGGTAGGCCTATGATACTGTTCTGGGACCCCCTGCTAGAGTTCTCAACGGGCCTGAAAATTACAACCCGAACCGACCCGGCCCGCGGGTTATTAAGCCCGGACCCGACCGAGCCCGAGACACCATCATTAATTATCTGTCCGAACCCGCCCCGCCTGAGTTCCAATTTCAGATAATCAGTGGGACCAAATTTTAAACTTAGTTCACACATCCTCCATATGTGCCAGGCACAGTTTATTACAATGTAAAGTTCTTTTTAGAGTGCATTACACAAACGTCAGACTGGCAAAAATTTATCCAGGCACCAGTGACAGTTGTAATAGATGTAAGCAGTCACCTGCTAATCACACACACATGTTTTGGTCCTGCCTGAAACTCACTGGTTTTTGGCGCCAGATTTTTGATACACTCACAACAGTGCTTGATGTGGACCTTAACCCTGACCCTTGCACAGCCCTGTTCGGCTCCTATCCACTTACTGCACCTCAACTCCCTGCGTCCAAACGTCGTGTACTGGCCTTTACAACTCTATTGGCCAGACGTCTCATTTTGTTTAAATGGAAACAAGTCCTTCCACCTTCACACAACAGCTGGCTTAGAGAGGTCCTAACTCACATCAAGCTTGAGAAGGTTAGATTTTCACTAGCAGGGTCAGACAATGAATTTTTTTTTTTGCACCTTTTAACAAAACCTGGCAACCCTTCTTGGAGTATTTAGATAGAACTATAATCCACCCAGACAGTGACTAGATGCCCCCCCCCCCCCCCAACCCCTTTTAATTTTTCCCCCTATTTAATTTGATTTATGTATCTATCTTAATATGTGATTTCAGTTAATAATGTCTTTGTTCTCCTTTTTGTGTATGTTTTATTTTATTTTATTTTAATCTAACAGTGGGTGGGAAGGGATAAGGGTTAATAACGGTTCATATGAGCTGTTCCGGCTCAATTTAAGTTCGTTGTTGTTTTCACATAACTTGTGTAGGACAACCAGCTGCTAAATCATTTACAAGATTCCTTGTATACACTGTATATGTGAATTGTTGTTGTATATGAACGAAAAACCTAATAAAAAGATGTGGAAAAAAAAAAAAAAAAACTTCATAGATGCGGGACCCGCGGGTTGGAAAAAACTCCATCCAGATCACTAAGACGTTCAGTAGCAGCAATGATTTATCAATGTTTTTTTTTTTTCACTACACCTGAGGTCCGACCGTCACTTGCTTATATTTTCGGCCCGAACCCGGCCCGAACCCGCGGGTCCCGTCGGGCCGGCCCGGCCCGTTGAGAACTCTACCCCCTGCTCTTCCACAGCTTGTGTGGAAAGCCCGAGGCAGGAAGAGCACCTTCCTGCCCTTCATGAGCCATCATGAACGGCATAAGCAGGGAGCGCAGCAGCAAAGAAAACCCAGACAGAGCAGAGCAACTAACAAGATACAATGATAGGATTCATAACAGATGACGGGAGGAGCTGGGGTGGAGGTGGGTTGCAAAAAAGCCGGCAGCGGAAGCAGCAGCAAGGGAGGTGACGTCGGCCTAGAGCAGTTTAAATAGCGTGCTCTGAATGCAGTTCCCCAATAGGAAGCAGCCACGGGGAGTCAGCT
This sequence comes from Decapterus maruadsi, assembly GCA_030347415.2. Lineage (NCBI taxonomy): Eukaryota > Metazoa > Chordata > Actinopteri > Carangiformes > Carangidae > Decapterus > Decapterus maruadsi. Next base: position 26,749,913 of record CM064900.1, on the reverse strand, counting down.
GAGCCATCAGCTGATCTGCACCTGAGATTACAGCTGTGCTGATTAAGAGCTTGACGTCATGGCCTGCCAGAACTAACTAGGCTACTCACCCTCATGTCGACTAAGGGCTGGAAGAAGTTTCAGAGTCCTCCGTCTCTTCTCTGAGTTACAGGGGGTCTCAGGGTGTAGCAGTGCATTTCAATGTAACAGTTGCAAGCGGACACCAGAGGTCTTCGTAAAAAAAAAACCACGGCAAAAAACATCCAAATACCTCCATGCAGCTCGTATGTAATGTCCGTCTTGTACTGAACGCCCGGAGATGTGGAATTGTCCCGGGGAAAGAAAAAAAAGTCCATATTTCAAGCTTGTTTGTAGCATTAGCTCCCATGTGTCTGTTGTGCAGCTCCTCCGCTGCCAGTGTGCCAGTGCCAAGCTTTGCACTGAGACTCGATGGGCGGCGACACGGGGGGAAGGGAGGGGGGTGCCTTGCGCATGCGGACTGGCAGCGGAAGAGCTGCACAACACACTGGGAGCTAATGCTACAAACAGGCTTAAAATGTGGATTTATTTATTTTTTTCCGGACAATTTCGCATCGCCGGGCTCCAGTACAAGACGGACATTGCATGGAGGTATTTGGATGTTTTTTGGTGTGTTTTTTTTTACGAAGACCTCTGGTGTCCGCTTGCAACTGTTACATTGAAAAGCACTGCTACACTAAGACCCCCTGTAACTCAGAGAAGGGACGGAGGACTCTGAAACTTCTTCCAGCCCTTAGTCGACATGAGGGTGAGTAGATGATGAGCGAAACTTCAATCTAGGGTGAACTATCACTTTAACAAAATGATGCTAGTCTTAGTTTTATTTCCCTTTGGGGATTAAAGTCATTCTTATTCCTACTCTCATTCTTAGTCTTAGTGAACTATAACAACTCTGGAACTCTACCAAAAAAAAAGCAGGTATGAATCCATTTTTTGCTTGTTAAAAGACAATTACCGTTTTTGTTTTTTTTTACAATCAAGGCCCTATTTCTCGTATAAAATCCGATTTCCTCACCCAGATAACTTTGGTGCCATTACAAGTCGTTGTGATGAAATGAGCTCCAGCTGAGCTCTCAGCGCGGCTTGTTGCTACCACTAACACTACGGTCCGTTTTTGTGGCTCTCGGCTGTCTGACTTGTCAGAACAAAATGAGCAGCTGGATGAAGTTCAGCTTCCACAGGCTTCCTCTCCTCAACCTGGACTCACTAAAGCTCTGGATAGTTGAGATAAAAATGGACCTGAATGCCGAAGCAGAATGATTATTATCAGAATGAGCCGGGCAGCGGTCGGAGATGACATCATCCAGATCAGAGGTCAGTAGGTCAACCTACAGAGATGACATCATCCAGGTCAGAGGTCAGCAGGTCAACCTACAGACCCTGGATGTTGATAACAGCCAACCTGGACTCAGAGGGGAATAGCACTAGCCTATCAGAACTAAATCTTGGTGAAATTAAGGAGTTTCTTTGCAGATAATGTGTTATTTAGAGGCTGCATTCTGCTGCCCTGTAGACTCCATTATACAGATATACACGGCTCTCGGCTGGAGCTCATTTCATCAGAGCAACTTGTAATGACACCAAAGTTATCTGGGTGAGGAAATGACCAGATTTTATAGAAATAAGGTCCAGATTGTAAAAAATGCTAATTATCCTTTAAAGCTAATAGTGCGTAACTTCTACCGCTCCCTAATGGAATTCTGCGTTATTAGAATGATACGGCCGGCACCTATGGCCCGGTGTGACCCTCCTCTCCCCTCCGCTACCCCTGTAGCTCTCCATGGTACCGATGATGCACATCACACACAATAGTAACTCGCAACACACCACATGCTGCTGGTTACGGTCCGTGGTTCACGGACTAGAACACTCGCCGCACACCGCTCGTCACAGCACACAGACTCCCAGTCCCCGCACTAAGTTACACACAGCAACACAGGCTACACCATACACACCTTGTAGCTTACTGCTAACGATATGGCTAACAGCAGGCTGCTAACAACTGTTGCCTCTAGCAGCTGCGGAGCGTTCTCCTCCCTTCTCGTTGTCAGGTAAAATTGTTTATAACACATTCTTTCGGTCGTTCTGTCCGCCAGCGCGGGAATGTCGCTCCAAGACACTAAATAGAAAAACAACAAATACTGAAAAATACCGTGAGGCGTTTGAGGAGCTGAACGGCTTAATCAAAGTTTTATCATCTCCTCGTGTAGTGGCTTGGATGAAATGGATATTTACAGACACGTAGAAGTTACGCACTATAGCTTTAATAAAGTTAATTCTTATTCTCATTCTTAGCCTTAGTTTTAACCTTAGTGAACTATAATAACCCTGGAACTCATGGTACCAAAAAAAAGTGGGTATGAATGTATTTTTTCCTTGTTAATACTAATCCAGACATGAGTCCAAATCAGACGGCTGACATCCTGACCGCTGTCTGCAGAGCGTCTGTCAGTCAGTCAGCTGTGACTCCACGTCCTCCTCTTCTGCAGTAATGAAGGATCTGACTCTGCTGCTCTGGAGGCCTCGCTCCGCTCAGAGGGAAAGAAACAAATACATTTCATATTACCGCCGCTGCTCGCCAGCACGCTCACACCCGTCGTCGTGACCACACATGTGTGAAATTAAAGCTATCACCACTTTACATCTGACTGAGAACGAAGATATTTCTCCTAAAACATTTCAGCTGCAGAGGCGTCGTAGTCGATCAGCAGCAACCACACGTTTTCCTGCTTTTATGGCCTGGAAGTCACCGTGGTAACTATAAGCAGACACACCTACATGGACTGGAGCTGGTTAGAGAGCGAATGGAGGCTGTGTGTGTGTGTGTGTGTGTGTGTGTGTGTGTGTGTGTGTGTGTGTGTGTGTGTGTGTGTGTGTGTGTGTGCATGTTGTCAAACTTTGCCTCTGTGTGTATGTGCATCCATATTCATTAGAAGTGCAGAGCAGAAGCCAGTAATGATCGCGTCAGTTGAGATTAAAGAGACTGACCTTTGGTGACTTCAAGTGGAGCTGTGTGTGTGTGTCTATGTGTGTGTGTGTTGCTAGCAGATGCAGATGCAGCTGTTGTGTGTTGTGTGTCTGCAGCTGAGTGAGAGGCTCTGGCTCCGTCTGCAGCTTCACTTTGATTCTGAGCTGGAGTTTGTTTCAAAGTGACAGAAACTCAGAGGAACAAACATCTGTGGAGCAGCTTCAATCTGTTCCCTTCCTTTTTTCCACAATCCTTTCCTTCTTCCTTAAATATATATCCATATTTCTCTTCTAAAGAAGCATTTAATGGAGTTAATGTATTCCCTCTTTCTGGGGAAGACGTACTGGTGTGGGCGGAGTTGTTGTGTTTTGTTTAGTTTTTTCAAGTAAAGGCGTTTCCTCCCTCAATCTTTCTTTGCTTCCTTTTCCCCTCCCATCCTCCCTCCCTTCCTTCATCCTTACTTCTTCCTTCCTTTTTTACCCAACTGAGCCAGTCTGTACCCTCTCTCCTTCTACCTTTCCTTCCTTCCTTCCTTCCTTCCTTCCTTGACCCAGGAAACAGGAGGGTTAATATGGCTGTATCATCTCCGTCTCCTCTGGTCGTCACTGTCACTGTAATTCATTCCACTATTATAGTTTACTTTTTTTTTTTTTTTTTAATAAATTCCGTCTTGCAGCTGAAACCTGAGGTTTTTCAACCTTTCCCCGTCGGCTCCGTAAACACAGCTGGCGCTAGCGAAGGCAGCTTTATTCTGGGAGCAGTTAATAGAGTTTCAGCTCGGATCACACACTGAGAATGTCACAATGACATTTCTCTTCATCACAGAGAAAGTCCTTCAGAGCAGAGAGGGAGAGCAGGGCAGAGACGGCGCTCAGGTAACGACAGCGTCTGTGTTCGGTTCACAGGCTGGAACACGGCGGCCATTATTCTGGAGATGGAGACGGAGAGACGGAAAGCGTCTTCTCTCTGCAGGGTGATTCCAGTCAGGTACAGTAACGCTGCAGTAAACACTCGCTGCTCGTTCTGTCATTCACCCTGAGACAGAGACAGGCAGTACTGTACATTTACATGAACACTGAATTATTCCTTTAAAGGAGAATTTCAGTCATTTTTGACCCCTAAATCGTTGTCCTGATGGTCACCCAGTGTTGGGGGGAAAACGTGAATTGATGCAGGCAAACCAGAGTTACACCATGGCTAGATGGCGATAGTGAACACGCTAACCCATGGGTGCAATTCTTTCAACCACAACAAACAGATAATCTCTGGTACATGACTGGAATCCTTAGAGACACCACTGAACTCATAGTGAACAGTAGAAACAGTAGAAACTTTGTGTTTTTGCATGTAGTCCCTCACCTCAGATAGCTGAACTCTGAAACGTCCTGGAAAGACATCACTATCCGATCACAGAGCGCCTGCTCTCCTCGCCACAGAAACTTTTTCCTTGTTACGATTATAATAAACGGTGGAGCAGTGCAGTGGTAATGTCCATAATATCTCTGACCATTTGTTTTTGTAAAGAAATCATCACAACAAGGAAAAAGTGTATTGTTGAATTGCCCCCCAAGCAAAACAAAAGCATATTGGACCGGGACTGATTGTTGTGTTAGCAACAGTAATTGGGGTATTACAGTAGGCCTACATTACTGATTTTCAGGCTCACTATCGTCCCCAGCGGTGCGGCACCGACACCGCCTGCCTCAAGGCAAGCTTTTTCCTTGTTTTTCCTTGATTTTTCTCCGATCAAAACACTTAAACTAAACTTAAATATTACATGAAATACATTACCAAACACTATGACTATGTTATGTTGGTGAACTACGGAACACAATAAACACAGACACGTACGGGGATCGCCATCTTTACTTCTCATTCACCTCATCAGTACACTTCTTCTCCTCTCTTTTTCCTTTTCTCCCTTCACCGTCCCTCTAGCGCCTCTAACGGCCGGGTGGCATAATCACATTCTATATGTTATGAACACAACAGACTATAACTGATAACTGATAACTATAACTATAACTGATGCATGTAAACAGAATTCTCCAACTCCGACTGAAACATCCAGATGATGCGATTGGAATTGGATTTTCTCTGTCATGTATACGTCTTAATCAGAGCTTATTGCTCCATACCCCAGTCGCAGAAGCTGTTGTTGTAGCGCTACGGCGTTCTTGTCTGCCTCTGGAAATCACCATGACAACGAGGGATAGGTGCACCTGATGTGCACAATAACTAACGCACACATTACGCATGAGACAAACAAAGCTGTACGATAAACCGTCTGGCTGTTGTTCAGTCTGCTGCCTGGCTAACAGGTCAGCAGGAGAATGAACCCACTGAAACAACGCATAGCGCCCCCTGGTGCTGAGGAGGAGGAGAGTAGTAGAGTCTATCTGTTGCATCTGAACAGGGAAGTCGATGAGATGCCAAAATCAAATTTTGAGCAAAGCTGGATTCAGCTGTTGATGTAAACGCACTGAGAGACGCTGCAGTCAGATTGTGTTGATGTGGTGAACGACTTTTGTTACAACAGGACGACAACACAACAACACATTAGAGCTGCAGCACAATCTGCTGTGACCTTTACCTGCACTGTGACTGCTGCTGCTGAGGATCAATGACACACACACACACACACACACACACACACAGCCGTCATGCTGATGTTGTGGACATGGAGCCGTTGTGTGTGTGTCCTCTGTTCCTCTGTCAGACAGACTGACATTCAGCTCAACAGGAAGTCATCGATCCGTGTGTGTGTGTGTGCGTGTGTGTGTGTGTGTGTGTGTGTGTGCTGCAGGGCTGATGCAGCTCCAGATAGACAGATCTCTAAAGGCAGAGAGCTGATGGAGCTTTGTGCGGCTGAGTGACTGATGGACAGTGAGAGTCTGATGTGATGTGTTCACTGTCTGTAGGATTTGACTGAACTGTGCAGTAAACACACACACTTTACATGGGTCCAAAAATGCTATTTACAATCAGATTAAGAGGTCAATCAGATTGTAAATGTCTCATGTAAACACCGTTCCAGATCCGATTCACCCGGATCTGATTGTATCTCGGAAAGGATTGAAAGAGGTAGGCTAGTCTACGCCGATGTTACAACGCAGAGGGGTGCAAAGAGTAGATACTGAGCAAGATAGTTATCTGTAGTTTACCTTAGTTAGTAGCTACTCGCGAGGTGCAGTGCAGGACTCTGCCGTGAAGGTGGAGGCATGCGGCGGTAGTGAATTTGCGACAATTTAAAAAAAAAAAGAAAGAAATTTGAAGGAGCGGCGGCAAGGATTTAGGTGTGGCGGTGCGCCACTGCTAAATGAATGTAGCGGAAACAAAGGCGTTACATTAATTCTGAATACTTAGCACTATGTGTGTGTAATTAATTCTTGTTGGTCAGAAACAGGAGGGGAGTGGCTGTGGTTTAGACTTAGCCCTCCCTTCGTTGGTGCCCTCTGGCTGCAGGTTGGTCCCATCTCTCCAGGGCAAGAACCTCTGAGCCTGAAACACAACAACATCCTCCCTACGCTGACATACAGTAACTCCTCCATCCCAGGTGTCTGAGGGTTCAGGGCAGATAACACAACAGTGTTTCCTCGAACATTTTTTAAAATCCCATTGATTTTAAAATCACCCAGAAGCCTTACTGGGGGTTTCATCCAGAAAATATCCCACTTCTTACGGTTTCATCTAGAACCCACACAGGGAGTTCCACCAAGAACCCTTTTACTGGAACCCTTAGTGTTACCAAGAACCCTTGAAAAACCATTTCTTTGGGGAAAGGGTTTTTAAGGGTTCTCTGGATCAAAATGGTTCTTACTGGAACCCTTAGTGTTACCAAGGGGGGGGTTAACAATGACAGTAAGAGTCCAAACAGCAGTGAACATCCACTGAACCTGAATCAGAACTTATCTCTCCAGCAGGCTGTGATATGCAGGTTCTTGAGGCCAGATGCACTTCAACAGTGTGTTTCTGGGAGGGGGGGCGGGGGTGAGTTACACCTAAATGAATCTGTCTGGAAAGAAATGAAAAATAAAACCATGTCCCTGTGAAAAAGTTCAGTTTTGTCTTTATGGCTGAAACTGTAAATCTGTCGCTCTCATGGACACACACACACACACACACACACACACACACACACACCTGCTGGTTTCCATGGTAATCATCAGATCGTGGTGTCGTCTTCATCTTTCTTTATTTGCTGTTGTGTGTTTGTGCAGATTTTCTCCGATGCCCTTTGTGTTTTGTTTTTTTGTTTTTATTGATCACATCTCACTGCTGCTTTGCCTTTGTGATTTAAAGGACAATTCCAGGCAAATTCAACTCAGGCTGTATATTCCTAACATTTTAGGTCCAAAAGAAGGAATCTGAAGATTTTCAGTTGAATTGTTATTGAAATTAGTATTAAAATTTTAAAAAAGAATTGTCCTTTAACGCTGTTGTTCTGCTGCTGACTGTGCAGAATCAGGTAAAGCACTGACTTGCTGGTGGATTCATACTGAGACTGTTGCAGAGGAATGAAGAGTACAAACATGTTGCTGTGTGTTTATCATCAGAGTCTTTAGTATAAAACGCTGCTGCTGCTCTTGTTATCTGCTGCTGGTCCAGGTCCAGACAGACACAGTGCTGCTGCTGCTGCTAATGACTGCTGCTGCTGCCGCTTCCACTCACCAGCATCCGGATGATTAGGACTGTGACCTTTCAGCAGAGCCAGATCATTCAGAGCTTAGCGATTTTTATCCCCCTCTAAATTCTGACAGAGAGGGAGGGAGAGAGGCAGACTGGAGCTCATCAAAAGGGCGAAGAGGGAGCAGATCAGAGAAACAAGGTGTAGAGGAGAGGATGAGGAGTGGAGAGGAAGAGGAGGAGGAGGACGATCACACTGTGCTTCTCACCCCGGAGGCTCTGACATTATCCAGGAGAGAGGCCGATGAAAGGAGGGAGGAGGAGGAGAAAAGTGGAATAAAGAGGAGTGAAATGTAGCTTCTGACGTTCCTCAGAAACACCTGACATTTAGCCGTTTTCCTGTGCCGGAGCGAGACAATCGGAGCCGGTGGAAAGGCCACGGTCCTCGGAGCAGCAGCAGGAATGTCACCGTCTGTCTGGAAGCTCGGCCCGTTTTCAGCAGAGCTGCTAAAAAACAACAGAGCGAGCAGATCAATCAGGGAGAGGAGACGCTGTTGGTCAGACTGAAGAATCGATTCCTCATCTTCATCATTTCTGTTAATACACCGGTGTTGTGTGATTGAGATGAAGTGGAGAAAGTGGTGTCATGGAGGATGAAGAGCAGAGTGAGGTCACTGAACTGAACTCCATTCCGTTTTTTACAACCTGGACCTTATAAAATACGATCATTTACTCACCCAGATAACTTTGATAACAAGGCAGCAGAATGCAGCCTCTAAATAACACATTATCTGCAGAGAAACTCCAAGATTTAGTTCTGATAGGCTAGTGCTGTTCCCCTCTGAGTCTGGGGTTAGCTGTTATCAACATCCAGGGTCTGTAGGTTGACCTACTGACCTCTGACCTGGATGATGTCATCTCACTAAAAGTTGAGCTGAAATGGACTAGAATGAGCGGAAAATGGATCAGAATGAGCCAAGCGGCGGAATGATTATTATCAGAATGAGCCGGGCAGCGGTCGGAGATGACATCATCCAGGTCAGAGGTCAGTAGGTCAACCTACAGACCCTGGATGTTGATAACAGCTAACCCCGGACTCAGAGGGAATAGCACTAGCCTATCAGAACTAAATCTTGGTGAAATTAAGGAGTTTCTCTGCAGATAATGTGTTATTTAGAGGCTGCATTCTGCTGCCCTGTAGACTCCATTATACAGATATACGCGGCTCTCGGCTGGAGCTCATTTCATCACAACCACTTATAATGACACCAAAGTTATCTGGGTGAGGAAATTATTGGATTTTATGATAGAAATGAGGTCCGTATTGTAAAAAAAAAAAGGTATAATTATCCTTTAATGTGATGCCCACATGCATCATTCATGTTACAGAGAGTTGAAACTGGTCTGGTGGTTCAGACCAGGACTGAAGAAAACCTCTGATCCTGTTTCACTGTGATTGACTCGGTTCTGTGACGTCGATGTTCTTCATCTCCAGGAAGTTACATTGAGGCTTCAGGAAATATCCAGACCGCTTTTTAAGTTAAAAGTGGATTCAGAAATTCATTAAACAATCAAATTGTGAAGTCTTTCATTTACAGAAGGATTCAGACCTTTACTTGTGGACTTTGCAGAAGTCTCCTTCTGGCTGCAGCTGCATCTTTGGCTTCAGTAAATCTCTCTGAGCTTTGCTCTCCTGGATTTGGGCAGTTTATCCCATTGGTCCCAGCGGATCCGCTCAGGCTGCAGGTGAATAGGAGCCGAATGAGTTTCAACTCTCTCCTCCGTCTCTGTGGAGCCGAAGTCTGAGCTCAGACAAGGTCGTTCAAGGACAACACCAGACTGGCGTCTCCGCTGTCTACAGCATGAACTCTGAATTTAGCTGCCTTCTCGTTTTTTAATGACCAAAGTTTTACATTTTTCCAGTTTTCTAGACAGAACAATACAACAACATAGAACAGGATATTCACCTGCAGTGTACAACTTATGTACACTTTTTTTTATCTGCTTCTGCAAACAGACTCGCCACCTACACACATTCTGTATATTAATGCATCACACCAAGGGGCTGAGTTAGGTTAGGGTAGTTATTGGTTTTAGAAAAGGCTCCTACACTACATCACACTAAATCAAACTTGGTCGGTGCACCTGGAGCCTATAAGAACAAACGTTTCTTTTTTTCCGACTATGCCTGACTTTGGACCACTCTACTCTAGCTAGTAGTAATTTTATAGGCTGTACATAATAACATCAAAATGACCTGTTCTGTCCTGTGGTTTTCAGACTTTTAGGGTTATATTTAACCTACCGTAACAGCTGAGGACATCAGGTATTGTTCCCTCCATTAAATAAAGTGCAGTCAAAAAGTATTTGTGACCTTCTGGATTTCTTACTTTCTTGCAGATCTGGTCAGAACATGAACTCTCGGCTCGGGGAAGTTTTGAAGCCTCTTGCTGACCAGAGCTGGTGTGAGGAAGGAAGGCGCTGGTGTTGCCTTCCAAGACAAGTGGGCAAACCAACTGGATGTCGGTAAAACGTGGGTCAGTTACGACATCACCATGACAACATATTGTCACGCCGGTATTGTTTTGCCTCGTGCTCGGACCGTTTGTTTTAAATTTCCTTTAGATAATTATGACCTGAACAAATGAGAATATTGACAGGCTTATTATTTGTGACCTTCTGGAGTTACTTTTTTCTGGTCTCTGATGAATGGAAATATTTACTGATTTAAATTTCCTTTAGATAATTATGACCTGAACAAATGAGAATATTGACAGGCTTATTAGTGCTTAGTTATTTTTTCCTCATGGAAATATTTACTGCGGTCTGGACCTCGGTGACCTTGTAGCTTCAATAAACGACTTGTAACTTGTTCCATGGAAAATGGAGTTAAACAGTGTTTTTTTTTTTTTTTTAACTTAGCTACCCAGAAATATTATAAACAGGTTTCTAAAAATGTGTTTAAAGGGATAGTTCACCCAAAATTCAAATTGCATATCTACTCACCCTCATGTGGACTAAGGGCTGGGAGAAGTTTCAGAGTCCTCCGTGTCTTCTCTGAGTTACAGGGGGTCTCGGCGTAGCAGTGCATGTCCATATAACGGTTACAAATGGATACCAACTGTCTTCGTAACAAAAAGATACACAAAAAAACATCCAAATACCTTGAAGCCCCGACATGAGAAATTGTCCTGAAAAAGTTTAATAAGTCTATATTTCAAGCTTGTTTTGAAGCAGAAGCTTCTTGAAGCTCCTCCTCCGCTAAAAACAAGCTTGAAATATAGACTTATTCAAAATGTTTTTGAACAATTTCTCATGTCAGGGCTTCAATACAAGAGGGACATTACAGACAAGCAGTATGGAGGTATTTGGATGTTTTTTGGTGTGTCTTTTTGTTACGAAGAAAAGTGGTATCCATTTGCAACCATTACATGGACATGCACTGCTACATCGAGACCCCCTGTAGCCACAGAGGACTCTGAAACTTCTCCCAGCCCTTAATCTACATGAGGGTGAGTAGATAATGAGTATGATATAATATAATAATAATAAAGAATTTTGGGTGAACTATCACTTTAAAATAGGTGGACAAAAAGAAAATGAAAGTGCCAAGTGAACGTCATCAGACTTAGTGGCGCTCAGTCAGACTGAGTGAGTGACAGTGACCGGCCAAAGCAATAAAAACACAGAGACAAGATAGAGTAGGTCTATAACAGCCTGGTGTTACACAGCAGGTGCTGCTGGAACACAATGAACTTCTAAACACATTAAAGCTGCAGATGTCATTATGTTGAAGCTCAGTCTCAGCTCGTCCAGCTGCCCTTGTTGAAAAGCCGTCGGCTCTGCACTAATGTTTCCGTCCGTTACAGTGAATTCCACCGTTCTGAAGCTAAATGAGGTCAGGACAGTTCTTATTACAGCAGCTTCATTAACTGCATGGTTACAGTAAGTTAGAGACAGAGATGCTCACTGACCTCCAATCAGCGCTCCGACGCGGCTTCAGTCCAGATCCCAATTAACCAGAGTCTGGATCTGCTCAGTCAGCACCGAGCAGCTCCACCTCCACCTCCACCTCCACCTCCACCCAGCGAGCCAAACAGCATCCCATCATGATTAACACTCACTGGATTGAGACTCTGTCAGATGCCACACAATTAGCCTGAATGGCTCAGTGCCAAACCCTCAGTGTGTGTGTGTGGCCCTGCAGTCTGCTGATAAACTCTGATTATTAACCTGAGCTGTCACATGCAGACGGCGCTAATGATGAACACACAATCAAGAAATAAATAAATACTCTGAATGATCCAGAAGAGAGAAGCTGCAGGACGGAGGTAGAGTCTGCTGCTCATCTTCATCATCCTGCCGCTCGTCTTCATCATCCTGCTGCTCGTCTTCATCATCCTGCTGCATATCCATGTGAGTATATCTTCATCATCCTGAAAAATTGCTGTGTTATGATTTTCCTTTTCTCTTTATTATTTATTATTGTTTGCATATCCATAAAATAGTAAAAGCACTTTATTTTTATTAGTTTTATATTTTGTCAACCACAAGGTCTAGTTGAATACTTTTGGTGTCATTGTAAAGGGGAAAAATTGTACTCCCCTTTCCAGCTGCTGGCTGTTATGATGGCATCATTTGACCCATTCAAATATGATGCTGATTTAAAAAACAAACAAACAAACAAACAAAATCCAATTCTTTATTATTTATTATTGTTTGACAAATAAGTGTTTGTTTTTGAAGTTAACCCCTTCATAAAGTGTCTCCATCCTGTCTTAATTGCTGTCCTAAATTATTTTAAATTGTTTTATTGGAAACAAATTAAAATTTTCACTAAAATTTTATATAGTATTATTTTAAATGTCTCACTAGAAGTTTTTTATTTTTTTATTATGTTTTGACAACGACAGCAACAGTTTCACAGAGCTTTCATCTTTAACCAAACATTTTTTGACTCACATTTAAGCATGTTGAATACAGTAAGTGGAAGGCTTTGTGGTAGGCTACCACTGGGAAGTCATGTTAATGGCTTTACACTGTAACTCACGAAGGTTTTAGTCGCTCCACATTCACGTCTCGTCCGCAGCACATGAGTTTGTAGTGTGATCTTGCACAGCACTTTGGTCCACTGGGTTTTTAGTGCTTTATAAATAAAGTTGGTATTGTATGGTATGGTATGGTATATAATACTATATTCTTTCATAATTAGTGCTGAGGCTGTGGTTGTTGTGCATGTCTGCCAGACTTTGGGGTATAGCAGGTTCAGTGTTTTACCGTTGACAGTGACGTGGTTCTACACGGTGCAGATTGCTGTGTGACATCAAACCAATTCTCCAAGAAGTCAAGGGAGATTTAAGTTTTTTTGATGTGAGGTGGTGTTGGATTGAAGTAGGGGGTCATAAAAACCTTAGTTCTGAGTTTTCTCAGACAGAGTCTGAACTGAGCTGAACTCATTCCTGCTGATCAGCGATGAAACGTCTGGAACAAACTGAAGAAAGTTTGTAAAACTCAGTTTATTTGAGCCTGTTTCTGTGTCATCACTGAGTTTAGGACGGTTACACTTGTTTTTTCAGGTTGTCATTCCATCATAACACACAAGACAAGACAAAAGTCCGACCACACTGGCTGCTGTGTTTTATAACAACAACAAAATATTCCAGGTTGTGCAGATGAATCTGAACTCCTTTAAAACGTTCAGGTTCAAACTATCTCAGATAATGATGATGATGCCACCTTCATCAGAGTTTACAGATCAACTCATGGATGTTATGATGTCATCCAGAGACAAACACTGAGAAAACAACAGCAGTGACTGTGAGTGTTTGAAATAAACATTGAAATACATGTGACACTGATGGGTTTATATCGGCAATAACAGGGAATTACAGTGACACCAGTAACTCTGTTCTGCTTTGATACCCCCGCCCCCCCCATCCCTCTACCCCCCCAGGCTACAGAGGATGTGTTTAGTTCCTGTGGACGGGGCTGAGGGAGTTTCCTAATTAGAACTCATATTCAACAGCAGCTTGTCTCAGGAGACTCAGGACGTTTCAGAGCTAAATAACTAAAGTTTCTCTGCTCTGGTTGGAAGTAAAACGTCTGATGAAACACTGAGGATTCTGTTTCTGCTGCTGGACACTGCTTCAAGGTTTCTGGGCTTCAACTGTGGTTCATTTTCATTTGGCTGTTTATTATTTATTTTTTCAATTTCTGACCAATAAGAGAAGAGTTTGATAGCACATGGCATTTTTTTTTTTACCACTTGGGAGCGCTTGGAGCTGGTACCATGTGTGAACACAAACAATCTAAAAAAACGAATGCAACAGTTGTATGGGTTTAGTTCTGTATGGGAACAAAGCAGGTGTGAATAAGAAACTAGTTCACAGTTTTACATTGAAGAAAGGTCACAGGTCAAATAAACAAAGGACCTGACGCCACAACTCAATGAGTTTATTACTGTAGAATCACAGACTGATTAGTTTCAAAAGATGATAATAAAAACAATACTAGTACATTTCCTCACAGAAAGGACTTCTTGAACACTTTGATATGATTCTGGTGTTTCTACAGTAAATATCTTATTATATATTATATAATTATAAGCAGGAGTCCCGTCTGCTTCTCTCAGAAAATCTTTGTATTAGAGTCAATGCAGTGGGGGGACATGTCCACACTGAGAGACTCACAGTTTAAACTCTGTAAGTCTCTCTGCTTTGTTGAACACATTGTTAGAAAGAGGACAAGTTTGTCTACAACTGTGGGAAAAACCATGTGTGTCGGTTGTGAAAACTGTGGCAGTGAGCAGCGTGGAAAGAGAAACGTTTCAGACAACTCCTCCCACTCTAGCTGATGATGTCACCCACTCTGGCCAATACACACCCATTATAATCTCAGCATTTCTCCTAAAATGATCATGGTCATTGAACAGTGATTGATCGAAAACTACAATACTTACCGAAACGTGGAAAATCATATTGGTAGAGGAGACTTCATCTTTTTTACCTCTTCCCATTCATTCTCTATGAGAAACGTTTTGCAAAAATTGTGTTCTGTAGAGGAAAGTAATGGCACACTGATCATGAGCAAGACACTATTTGTGTTTTAGTGTGCGTGTGCACAGATGGTTTCCATCATTCACTGCAGATGTTTGTAAAAGCTGCTCAGATGCTTTAGCTCTGTGTTTCAGGTTGATCTCTGCTGTGATTGGCTGCTGCTGTTGCTGGTCGCTGTTCTGCAGTCTGACACCTGCCAGCTGTCCTGAGCCCTGTGTGTGTGTGTGTGTGTGTGTGTGTGTGTGTGTGTGTGTGTGTGTGTGTGTGTGTGTGTGTGTGTGTGTGTGTGCAGCTGACCCATTGTGACCTTTTGGTGTGTGTGTGTGAACCATATACTGCCACCACCATATATTTTATACGGCTGTTTGATTTTGCATTTTTATTCCACTAGAAGCTCGTTTGAAGGAGATGATGTCATCACGGTTTGTTCCTTCAGGGTGAACTGTGTGTGTGTGTTTGAGAACAGAAGCCAGAGGAGAGCATGTGTGTGTGTGTATGTGGAGGGGATGTGTGTGTGCAGCAGCCCACACACACACTGTCAGTTCCCAGGTGGATGTCAGCATTTCAATAATAATTCATGTATAAAGCAGCAGAAATCAAAGTCCCACTGACCCGCCAGTCAAGTCTTTCACTGGTCCCAGAGAGGAAGCTGGTTCTGACCTTTGACCTCTGACCCCAGACTGGTGTTGAGTGAGGGATTAGAGTCTCTCCAGAAAAACTTGACTGTGACAGTCTGTTGTGGTTGCGCTCCTCTCCTCCATGTGCATTTGTTTACAACGAAGCTGGTGAAACATCAATAAACGGAGCAGTGTTACATAACATATATGATACACGTTACGCCGTGTGTGGTTGTGTAGTCTTAACCGTCATGAACACAAGATCACGGGTTACAGAGCGCGTTTGTGTTGTGATGTGCAACAGAGATGAGAGCTGGGGCACTGGCGGAAAAGTAGCGGCTTATTGTACGGAAAGTAAATTATTTTAAGAAAACCTGTTGCATAATCGGGGAAACTGAAAATAGATTCAGAAAAAAACCTCTTGTCAGACAAAGAAAGGTCTCGGCTCCTGGAGAAAACACAGTGAGATCAGCTGGAGTGAAGGGAAACACACAACCAGTGTGTCTGTGGCTCAGAGGGAACAAAGGAAACATGTTTTCATTTTGGTCATTTGACTAATTAAAGGGATAGCTCAACACTTTGGCAAACTGGCCCATTTACATAACCCCTATAGTCATAGCAGTGGGTTCGTTACCTTTAATTGTCGGTGCAAGCTATTTTTAGAACGGCGGAACAGAGCTGTGAGCTGCTCAGAGCTACACTATTCATGCAAAACCACTGATGCGCGTTGCCTTCAGGGACAGCTTTTCATCAACAGTCTCTGTATTTCCCTCTAAAACAACTCTGTGTGGTAACGTTGTGTTATTATCTCATAGCGTGGTGAATGTGCAGCTCACAACTTGTCCACCAGAGCGTTGTGGAGTTGTTGGATTGTGTATTTGATGAGTTTGATGAGAGAAACCAAGAAATCCAATGAGCCTCTGTAGTGTAGCTCTGAGCAGCTCACAGCTCTGCTCCGCTGTTCTAAAAATAGCTTGCACCGACAATTAAAGGTAACCAACCTACTGCTATGACTATAGGGATTATGGTGATGAGCCAATTTGACAAAATGTTAAACTATCCCTTTAACACAAAGTACAAATGAGCGTGTGTCAGTGACAGCGTTGGTTTGGCTCAGTCGGCCTTGGATCCGGTGACATGTGGTTCATTAACCTCTGACACATGATTGGTTAATGATGGTTCATTAGGACCAATCAGCAGCCGCTGGCCTCATCTATTGTCACAGTGAGAGTGAAGCTCCCTCCCCCCCCCCCCCCCCCCCCCCCCCCGATTACTGATAATTGGACCCATTAGTGAGGGCGGGGCCATCTGGGTGAGTGCAGCTCGGTGTCGCGGCTTCAGGCAGACGAGTGGGACTGAAGGACGAGCTGCTTCAGACTCTTTACAGTCAAGGATTTTTCCACCTGAGAAGATGAAACTGACCTTTCTGACTGGTTAGCTCGTCTCCCCAGACGCTGCTGTGTTTGCTGCCAGGCTCACATCAAACCTCACACACTCTGATTTAGACTTCACCGCCGTTCGCTAAAGGTGAGAGTGAGACTGAAGAAAAAAGACAAAAAATAAAATGTCTGTCTTCTTGTGTGACTCTGTATCTGAGCTGCTGACTGATGGATCCAGTTCTACTTTTCATCCCTCCCCCTACCCCTCCCCCTATAGCCCTTAACCCTTGCCCTTGAAACGGAGCTACAAGGGGTAGGGGTAGACAGTAGTAGTAGTAGACACAGTTGCAGTCACTCTCTCCGACCACAGGCTCAGAAAGCTTCACTGCCACACTTGTCCTTTTTTTGTTCAATCATACACATGCACACTGACAGCTTGTCATCCCTACACACACAGGCACACGCACACAGACACACACACACACTCAGGCTTCAGTCTTGATTTGCTCTGTCAGACTCTCAGTAGTGGTTTTTATTCCAGTTTTGTGCCGTCAAGAAGACAACAACAGTCGTTCTGTCCTCCTTTCATTCTGCCTGACAAACAGCTGTCTCTCTCACACACACACACACGCACACACACGCAGCCGTCACAATTCACTGATGAATTCCCTCGATCGAATTATTGCGTCTGCCAATCAAATCTCTTCGTTCCTGAGTTTCCTGTCGTGTGGGGGAGAAGCTGTCGCTCCGTCTTCTTTGTGTTGTGATTCACTGTCACCACAACCACTGTGTGCGTCTGTGTCTGTGCATGTGTGTGCGTCTGCCCATGTCCATCCATCCATGCTGTAGGTGTGTGAGTGTGTGAAGCTGCAGGTCGTCCTATGTTTATGGATGTCACCGTCACTGAGACTCAGAGCTGCTGCAGCACACAGCTGCAAGGGAGCAGGTCACAACACACACACACACACACACACTGAGGTTGTGTTATATTCCGGTATGGTGGCATGGTGAAGTGAACAGCAGCAGCAGCAGCAGGTGGAGAAGACAAAGTGCAGCTGTGAGGAGAGAAAAGAGCCGTTTGGGAGGAAGAGGAGGGTGACCTTGACCTGGTGTAGTGATCCACAGAGACACACACAGTCTCTAGTCCCTGCAGGACTGAGCTCGTCTCCTCTCATGAGGTTTGACTCGTCTTACTGTATTAATTTCCTCTGACACCGACTGTGTGTGCGTATGTGTCTATGTGTGTGTGTGTGTCCAGTAGGGGAGGGGGTGTGTGTTGTTGTCATCCTCCTGTTTCTTCCTCTTCCTGTGTGTCGTCCCTCAGGATGTTTGTCTGTGAAGCTGGAGCCACATGGTGAACAGACAGGATGGAGAGCAGCAGTGGTCTATGTGTAGTCTCTGTGATACTCAGGTATAAACAACAACAACAACAACAACACAGTGGTATAGTCTATGTGATACTCAGGTCTACTCAGTATAGCCACTGAAAATACATAAATACTTCAGTATACCCAGTACAACAAAACTATCTAACTAAAGTAAATGTCAATGTCCGATACCGATACTGTTGTAATATACTTGTATCGGTATCGGTGAACTTTAGCGAGTACAAGAACCGATACCAGTGCATGCAATTGCTCTGCATGAAGACCACGATCAGAGGGTGGCTTTATTGTATTTTTTTTTTTAGATGAGAGGCTTGTTACAACAAATTTTGTTGTTACAAGCATAAAATAAAATAAAACTTTTTCTTCCAATTCATTAAATTTTGGCTAATCGTTTGTTTTTTTGTTGTGGTAGAAGAATCGGCATCGGTACTCGGTATCAGCAAGTACTCAGATCCAATCGGTTTGAAAAAAAGTGGTATCGGGGCATCCCTAGTTTTTTCACTTTTTTAATGACTGACCTTTTTTTTCCATTAATTTTACCACTTTTCTTAGAATTTTTGGGGAACTTTTTTTTAAATTATTTTTTTTACCCGTTTCTAATTTTACCACTTTTTTTATTTTTATAATTTACCAGATACACAAAAAAGAAAAGAAATTGTACCACATTTTCTAGAAATGTTTAAACTTTTTTTTTTTCCAGAAATCTCTATAATCTTTCAAAAATGTACACCTAATTTAAACATACATTGATTGTTTGTGTATTTCTGGTGTTTTGTCCAATGGGGGTCCGTGGCTAATTTGTGTCAATTTTAGGTCCTTGATATAAAACAGTTCTAGAACCAGTGGTCTAAAAGCAGAATACCCACTACAAAACAATAGACTACACCAGGGGTTTTCAAAGTGTGAGGCGCGCCTCCCTTGGGGGGCGCCAGAGAGTTTGAGGGGAGGCGCGACATGAGAAAAAGAAAAAAAGAAAAACGGAAAACATTAAAACAAAACATGAGTTACATGTCACTTGCACATAGGGCTAAATGATTAATGTTTTTGCAGCAACCTATAGTTAGCGATTATACTGTAATATGATAAAACACGATCTTGTAACACACAGGCTGCGATTATGCTCAGCAGCATCCGGGAGCAGCACTCCCGCCGCGTCATAAACAGACGCTTGGTCAGAGCCCTTTCGCGTTACAATCATCTCCGCGGCGATATGTGACGCTCAGAGCGAGTGATCAGAGAGACTGTGTTGCAGGGAGAGCGGAGCTCAGCTGGCCTCGATGTAGCACTAGTACGTCGGCTGTGAACTATTCTGGGAAGAAGAGCGTCAGGTGCTGCACACTTGCACAGCGTCAGGTAGCTATAACTTCATATGAACGAAGCGCAAGCGAGCCGGTGCCTCTCACAGTGACCAAGCTCAGATAAATACATGGATCAGCAGTAGTACCGCGTGTCCCCGAGCAATATACCGCTTCTAAAAAAAAAAAGCTGCACGTCGTGCCGGAGTTTTCCTCTTCTACAGCCGAACAGCTGATGTGGACAAGACGTACAGTGGAGACCTGTCACAGTGTCACCTGTACGCTACATTTACAATATAAACTTCAACTTCAGACTCTCTGTTTCCCAGATGATCACACAGGGAGAGCATGAAGCTGCTTTTGTGATGAGTGTGTTACAGAGTTCTAAATCAATTTTTAGGCTTATTCGTCAGTGCTTTATGTTGTCATGATAGTTAATATGCTGAGAAATAGGATAAATCAAATAAATCCTACAAAAAAAGAACAATTTATGTTTAATGAATCAAATATTGTTTTGGTCATAGTAACTGATAATAAATAGGTTATGATTAATTATCTTGGCAGCCGGCAAGGGGGGGGGGGGGGGCACAGCTGTTTATTTTTCATTAAGGGGGGCTCACTCTCTCACACTTTGAAAACCCCTGGACTACACCACTGAGAGCAGTTCTGTGTGCGTGGGTGGTGGCGGTGGGGTGGGGACAACAGAGGTTTGGATCAGGTAAAGAGAGCAGAGCAGCTCCCAGGCCGATCGGTGCTGCCGGTCTGGCTCACTGATGCTCTGTGTGTGTGTGTGTTTTATTAAAGTGGGGGTTGTGAACTCAGTGTGTGTGTGTGTGTGTGTGTGTGGAGCGGCAGATAGAGTCGTATCTCCAGCTCCAGCAGCTTAAAGAGGCAGGTTTCAGTCTCTGCCACCAGATTACTCACCGTGCCAGAACACACAGCTGTTGGCATGTCGCTGTCTGGGAGACTCCACGTGTGTGTGTACAATGTGTGTGGGTGTGTGTGTGTGACATGTATTTCTGGCAGTGTGTATATTTAGGTCTGGCAGGAAGTGTGTGTGTGTGTGTGTGTCAACGTCATAGCGATTTAAAGGTATATTGTGTAGGAATTCCTCCATCTAGTGTTGTGGTTGTAGATCACCAGCAACTCAGTCCTATTTTTCATGCTGCATTCAGGTGAAATTGGGCAGACGGCAGACGGACGACAGCCGCTGCAGGTAACGGCTTAAACAAGCCTCTATGTAAACAAGTGTTCCATCAGCACGAGGTAAAACAAAGATGTGACAATATGTTGTCATGGTGATGTCGTATTGTTGACCTGACCCACGTTTTACCGTCTTTCTCTGGACTTCTGTGACTAAAATGACATCTGGTTTGTTACCGACGGCCGTCAGCCCGACTGCACCTGAATGCAGCATTAGTCTAATGCTCCATTCCTCCTCACTGCGTTACCGTGGTGACTTTTCACAGACGCCACCTGGACCTGAGCCAACAGCTCCGGTGTCTCCGCTGAGTTTCCGTGGTTTCCTACCGTCACGCTGCCACTGAAGGTAAAAACATGGAGACACGACATGGCAGCCGGCAAGGAGCTTACCCGCCCCATGGAGATATGAATGATATGAATGGCTCATTCAGAGCTGAAAGGAACACTTTACTTTGTGGATGTACTGGAGGTAGGAGCCAGGAGATAGGAGGTAGGAGATATTACTGATC
Organism: Decapterus maruadsi; assembly: GCA_030347415.2. NCBI lineage: Eukaryota > Metazoa > Chordata > Actinopteri > Carangiformes > Carangidae > Decapterus > Decapterus maruadsi. The sequence continues at coordinate 26,728,855 of CM064900.1, read as the reverse complement.
AATAAAAAACAGACTTTTGAGCCAAATAATTGATTCTCCTGAAGAATGTCCCTTTAAAGCCTCTATGGAGTGTGTGTGTGTTTGTTTCCTGATGTACAGTCATCAGGCTTGTGTATGTGTGTGTCTGTGTGTGTGGCGAGGGATGATGTCGTTGGTGCTGGTTCAGCCTGATCACTTTCCCTGACACTGATGATGTCATCAGCCAGCTGCTGCTGCTGCTTTAAAGAGTCGATGTTCAACGATGTCACGACGAGAAGGAGCTGCAAAGTGCCACAAAGTTTAGTTTAGTTCAGTGTGTTTATTTTGTTCTTACGAAAACAAGTACAATAGACAAATACAAAAGTATAGATACAAAACAAAACAAAAACACAACAAAGCAATACAATGCACTTTGACTGAAAAGGTGTAAGAGGCTCAAGCATCAGCTTATTTTGCTGACCCTTCTAAAAGGGCTAAAACTACAAAGAACAACACAAGCAACAAATCCAAACTGATCCTATATCAAAGATATTACAATATAATGCCGTTTATTAGCTGTTTTCAAATGAAAGCTTCAACATCTGAGTTTTCTAACAAGATAAACCTCGTGGTTGGTTCAGACCAAAACTTGGCGATACAGTTTTTCCACACAAAACATTGCGATACTAAGCTGTAGCCTACTGTCTTTCTTTGTCTTTCCGTGGCTCTTTGAATTAGTGCTGTGTCTAAATGAAGGTCCTCCCTGTGTAGCGAGTCGTAGCTGCAGCGAGTGGACCGGCGTCTCATCTACTGTCTGAGCAGCGTGACAGCCTTTCTGCCAAATCAGATTCTGTGTGGAGAGAAAAGTTGAGCCTGGAGCGAGAGACTGAGTGGAGACGACTGAGTCACTGCAGACTGGACACGTCTCGTATGGACAGACAGGAGTCAAATGAATGCACTGCTCATGTCGTCCTTCAGCTGGAATACATGACATTATTATTGTCAGCCAGTGAAGACAGAGACAAATATACAGGACAGAGACAAAGAGACAGAGACAGAGAGGGAAATACAGAGAAAAAGATACTAAGATACAGAGACAAAGATACAGAGACAAAGACAGAGACACAGAGACATAGAGGCTTGTTTATCGTGTTACATGCAGCGTCTGTTGTCTGTCTGAGTTCATGTGAACGCACCATAAAGAATACGTTCAGATATGCAACCGCTAGATGGGGGGAATTCATACGTAGCCTACTATACCTTTAATAAAAGCTGCCAAATATTCTAACATTTTCTAGTGGAATAGTGTGACTGCATGTGTTTCTGATCTTCTCCAACTGGACACGGAACCAGTGACTGAACGTTGGAGGAGGTTCTTTCCATTTCAGTAACGTCAGTCTGCTACTGCAGCTGAGAGAGAGCAGGAGGTCAACACTGTTCTTCACACATCCACACCACAAGGAGCAATGAATGGAGAACATGGCAGCACTTTCCCAAGAATCTTTGAAAAGATCCTTCAAAGACGGAGCGTCAGAAAGGGCAAAGCTTCACACTGATGTTGGTGCTTGGACTTTAAAGAGACGAGTCGCTCACATGTTCAGAGTCTGAGTCCTCCAGTCTGTCGGCTTTACAGGGATTGATTTAAGCCTGAGTCCAAAATAACTTTTAAAAATCAAATCTGTGAGCTCCCTGGATGTGTGAGGGAGTGTGTTGAGTTGTGTTCTTCACACATTGAAGTCATTGAGCTGTTGTCATTTAAAGTGGAACTGGAGCATCAACACACAACACTCAGGTTGTGTGTGTGTGTTTTCACCAGTCACACGATGCTCATGTTTTATTCAGACCGTTGACCTCATCCAGCGCTGCAGGCCGTCCTCCTATGGGATCTGTGCATCCTCAGTGTGAATGTAAATGGAGGCGGAGCCGAGTCCAGAGTCCAGTCCTGCTCCATTATGTGCACTCTGCACTACACACACACAACAGAGACTCAGACTATAGGCACATGAGGTAGTTCCACCTTAAGTAGCTTCCCTCCGCGCCGCTCCATGCATATTTGATAGAAGCAGCATTAAAAGCCAGAGCATCAGCGCTGCCTGGCTGCTCAGCTGGGTTAGATCCTCAGATCCTCGCCTCACTTCTCTTCTAGTTCACTCTCAGCTTCCTGTTGTTCACACGCACACAAACTGGACAGAGGACAGAGGACACGTCTTCTTCTTCTCCTTGTCTCCGTTCTCTGCTCCACCAGTCGGTTCAGACTGAGGTCAGGGTCAAATGGTGTTGGAGACCAAGACCAAGACCAAACCAGTGTGAGACCAGGTCCAGGTCCATCACTGTCTCCAGTCCCAGTCCTCATAATAACCATGTGTCCTGATAATAACATTATTCCTCCTCAGCTACAAAGAAAAGATGATTAGATGTAAAATCTAAACCATATTTAATGTAAACAAAGTTTGTGTTGAACAGAAGAACACGGCACAGAACCTGCTGAAGTCTCCTCCCACTGTTGTCATGGTGACACCAAGTTGTTCACATGGTTACACAAGCATAAACTTTAGTACAACTATTTGAATTATCTGGAACTTTTTGGATTAAATCGCAGAAACCAAAGTGAGACAGAGACATGATGGAGTATTAGGGCCACACTGAGAAGTTTGTTTTTTCACAGACTTTGAGAATAAAGTCATAGTTTAACTAGAAAAAAAAGTCACAATTTTTACAGGAATAGTCATATCAACCTGTGGTTTTTAGAGGAGGAAAGTCGTTAAAAAAAATGAGTCTGTGAAGCGTTTTGTGAAGTTGTACTTCGGCCCTTGGTTTCGCAAGCGAGGAGATACTCGGGCTCCGTTTATACGGAAACGATCTTAACAGCGTCTTCACTTTTTATTTCGTGTTCAGACAAGCGTTTTTGGGGTGCATACAGTACGGTGACACAAAAGTCTGTGGAATTCAACGTTGTATGCACACCAGGTGCTGAGGTATAGCAGCGTGCCACACAACACACACCACCACCACGCCGCAGGCCGGTGTTGTCCTCTTCTTCTTGATTTCCAGCAGGCCGTACGCCGGCCATCCTGACGCTGCCCTCCGTGCTCTCCTCAGGTCAGAGCATCCGCAGCAGTTTTGTGTTTTCACCCTTTACACGGAGACGCAACAGTGGAGTGTTTAGAAGACTTACACTCTGGAGGGTGGTTTCACTTTTTTATGTTTTCAAGCCCCCAACACGCCGTTGCCGTCTAAACTAAAGGCACATCCCATGAAATATTTTGCCGTTTTCATCCGTGAGTCGCTGCTTTTTTCTCATATAATTGCCACTTAATCCTTATGGAATTTTTTTTTTTTGTGTTATTAGGACTTTATTTTTGTAAAACTATGACTTTGTTCTCGAGAAAACATCAGAGTCAGTCACATCAACACTACTCATCTCTGCTGCCTGTGCTGCTTGTTCACCTGTGTTCACTGTCACACCTGGTGAGTTCACACTCAGCATCACAGCTCTTTCTTTCTTCTTCTCTGCTCTTTTTCTGTCCTCCCTCCCTCTCACCTCCATCTCACCTCTGGGAATAAATAAATGTTTCATTCTGACGTTACTCAGTTTTTCACCAAACACTCACCGCCTTAAACTAACAGTGTGTTAGTTAGTGCGCGCTGACATGAGCCTGAGTGCATTATACATGTGTGGCTGTGTTTGGGTGCCAACATGCCTGTACGTATATGCATGTACATCTGATGGCTGCATTATTAACCACTATATGAGGAAGAGAAGTTATTGTAAAACAGTTTAATATTCTCTGTCTGTTGTTCTAACTTCATGAACAGGTTCATTAACCTCCAGCTGGATCTCCTCTCTGCTCTGAGCTCGACCTCACTGACTCCCAGTGCCCTGGTAAATACATTTAATGAGCTAGTTTGTTCAAGTCGTCGTAGCAGAAACACAGATAGGGTTCATCATCTTCTCAGAGCTGCTTATGTGTTGACTAGTGATGTATTTATTTACTGTGAATAATGTTTACTTTTCAACAAAACCACTGGTTCATGTCAAAGGTTTTTATTTATTATTGAAACAGATCCGACATACAAACACAAACACTCAAGGTAGCTCCTATCAGGAAAAAACAGACCATGAGCGTCACAAGGAATTCCTGAACAACTTGGTGTGATTCCGGTGTTTCTATAGTAAATACTTTGGAGACACCAAATACCTATCAAAATGTGGATTAATACACCAATACACAAGACTTATGTCTACTGTTTAAAGTTCAAATGGAGTCTCTAGGTGAAAGTATGCCTGAGCAGTAGATGTTTGAAAAACTCCCATTGACTTCAATGCAAAATCTTTTGCGACTTACGTCACAAAAAATTTGTATCCTGTTGAGAAAAGTAATAGCACACAGATCCTGATCGAACTCGCACAGCGAATCAAAATTCGTCTGGAAGATGAAAGAAGAAAGTGAGTAGGAAAAAATCCACACAATAACAACAGTGCTCGGTGCAATGACCCCGTGGCCCTAATAATATTACGATGTTATACCAATAGCACACCTACAACAAACACTCCTGTAACTGAAATCACAGGTTGTGTTTGACAGAGTCAGGGCTCAACAGTAGATGAACTGCGGCCCTGAGGCTCAGAGGTAACCACGGTAACTTGAGGTGGTTGCCACGTCGATAGGGGCCCCCCAGGCTGATACAGACAAAAAAGTTGAAGCAGATATCAGCGGAATGTTTTTGTTAATTTAAGTCCTAAATAGTCCTATTTTCCGTCAGCAATCACTTCCATAGAGTGTTTGGTCTCTCAGTCACTCTGCTCTGCTGTAAACCAGGAAAAAAACTTTCCTTGTGGGATACAAGTGTTATCCAATGAGGCGAGAGCACGGCATGAAGGGCTGTGTGTGCAGCCAAGGGGTGCAGATGAATGTGGTGACGTAGCACGAGGACCAATAGATGCCTGACGAGGGCGGTGGCTGCTAACTCATGGTGCATTCAAGGAAACTCGTAACTTGTGTTTTTCCTTCCTGTGAAGTCAAACCACTTCGATCTGGTACAAGTTCACGGGTTGGAAGTTAAGAGTGGCCGTTATAGTGACTTCTACTGTAATTAAAGTACTTAAGGGCTATTTGGAGATCATACAACCCCACTTTCAAAAGATGCTACTATCCCTAAAGGCATAAAAGCCTCAAAATATATTATATAATATGTTCCCCTCAATGACCCCGGTTCACAACCCGGCTGCCCACCCACAGTTCATGAAGACCCACGTCTGGGTATAGGTTGAGTCCAGGGGGAAGTATGGGTAAGGGAATGTGTGAGGGCAAAGGTTGTGTGCGTGTGTAGTGGGCGTTGGGTAGCAAATGGGGTGAGAGTTTGCTGTGGGCTACAGGGAGCCCCCTACCAGCCTAGCAGAAGGGGGACTGATCCGCCTGGGTTCTTTGTCCAGCTGTAGGCTCCTTAGCTCGCCATCAATCCAGAACCTGGCCTGGAGAACAGGACCAGAATTCCACAAATCACCACACAACAAATAAATACTGATCTAGTAATCTATAATGTTAATCCTAAATAACATTTACAATGTCATTTAACAACCATGCTTCAATCACAAAATATTTATACAAAAATCAAAATAGCATGATTCAAAGTTCAAAATAAACATCACATTCTTTGAATTACAAATGCCATGATTCAATATACATTCATTCATGTTGCAGCAATGTGCTTCTGCAAAACTCATTCATTGAAGGATCTTTAACTTGACCTTTTGGAGAACACAGGCACAGTTAGCAGCCTAGTGCTAATTAGCACCCCAGCGCTAACCACATTCATTCAAATGACTGGCGCGGCTAGCAAATGCTAATGCTAACATGCTACAAACAATTCGGACTCACCAGTCTCCGTGCAGTTACACGCTCGCTCGTTTCAGGTTTCGGCTCGGCAAATCTCGGCTCGGCAAGAGGCTCCTATAATATATAATTGTCGCTTAACAATCGGCAATGATCAAAATGATAAAGCATCGGAAAGATATGTTTTTATCCCACCTGTAGCGCATCTCTCCTCCAGCTTCCCCACCGCTCTTCCCGAGACTAACTACACCGGCTGTATACATAACCGCGGTTGGTCGCGCCGGCTCACGTGACCCCGTGACGTCACCGACCTGCGGCACCGTGATTGGCCCAACGGGACCGCGCGAGAACCGGCCTTAACCCCGCGAGATTTTAACCAGGATGGCCAAAGGTGAGAGAGGGAATTGTCACCTGGGTTACATATGAAAAAAAGCAATAAAGTGTTTTAGTTTATTTTAAAAACTCAACATCTGGTCAAATGTACATGTCATATAGAATATGTTCAGCAATTTATCTCCTGTGGAACCAGCTCAGTCCTTTGGCTCCACGTGTTTCCAGCTGCTGAGCGACTGTGTTACAGCACAGTGAGGCCAGAGCTGTTATTACTATACTGTAGGTTATTATAGGTCAGCAGATTGCATTGTATTAAACTAAACCAGCCAACAAACCAACACTTTGTTTCCTGAAGTTTCCTCCTGCTCAGCAAAGTCAAAAAAACACGAGATAATGAACTGACGATTCATTAGTCATCTAATGTATTTCCTCCATCATTTACTTAACTGTGTGGTGCAGTGTGTGTTGGCTCTGTGTGTGTGTTTTTGGCCTCAGTGTAAAAGAAACAGAAAAAGCTCGGTCCCCGTGTGTGATCAGGTTGTGGTTGTGCGCTGAGCAGTTGGACGTGTTGGACTCACACTGTCCAAGGAGCTGTAACCTGGCACCGGCACCTGCAGGATGCAAGGCCCTGACTGCAGGCTGGCTCCGCTGTGTGTGTCTGTGTGTGTGTGTGTGGCTGGCATGTTTGGTTGCCATCTGCAAACCCTGGGGATTCTGGCTAAGGTGGGCGAACAAGAACACACAGACACACACAGACACACACAGAGTATACTGCACACATTACACTCACTCTCACTGCTGCAGCTCGTCAGAGTTTGGGTGAGAACGAAGTGAACGATAATCACTCTGAATGAGAAAGATCAAAATCCTATTTGAAGGAGAGCAGCTGAACAAAGCCTGAAGCAGAAACCCTGCTGTCACGTGCACACTCATATGCACACTCACACAAATATGTCCTGTGATATTAAGACATACAACTAAATTCACTGTAGGCGAATCAGCTGCGTTGTTCAGATCTGACTCGCATCAGTGTGAAGAAATGTTTAAAAGCTGAACTGTGTGATGAGAACTGTTGTTGTTGTTCCGCCTCCGCCTATGTTTTTTTTATGCATTTCAAAGTAGAAAATGTAACTAACAGATATCACCATGAAGGTTTATCACTTACATTATGACAGATTTTTTTTTTCTATTAGAAGCTTTGTCAAAGTTTATGTTTAGTAAATGAGGCAATATGTAATGAAATATGCGCTAATTTCCAGAACCAAAATCTGACCAATGGATAAAGCCCCTTTCAAAATTCTTGTTTTATTTTGCTGACATATTAGATAGAGTCAGATGTTTTTACTTGGACATCTCTTTTTATGACTCTGTAAATGAGAAAATACAGTCACCAGCCCTATAACTTCACCCTGATTTTTGGAATAAAATGTTGTATAAATGATATATCAACAATCCCCTCTGTAAAAACCTTCAGAATATAGACAGGAATAAAAAACATAATAAAACCAAAATAAAAACATAATATGAGAAATCATGTGTTTTTGCAGCTAAAACAACTGGCCAGGAAGGGGTTAAAAATGACTGAAACCATGTGAATTTCATGTTTAGTCCAGACCCATGTATCACAAATGTTTTTTAGTAACTGATGTTAAATGTCTCTCACTGTAGGTGGACATGTTTGAGGCCATGCAGCATCTAGCTCAACTGTGCTGTGAACTGTTGTTGTTGCCAGATACATAAAAGTTCATCACAGGCGTTTGTTTTTCAGTGATTTGGCATCGACCGGTGCAATGACGCTTGGCTGCCAGATGAGCTCCTTAAAGCTGCAGCTCCATCGATGCTGATTATGAGCTTAGAGGAACAAAGAGATGGGAGATCGGACACATTCATAGGTGAAGAGGGAGAAGCTGAAACACAGACCGTCGATCACAGACACGTTGTTGGTGTTGATGTTGATGCACTGGAGCTTCTAGAGGACACACTGCACTGCAAAAACTCAAATATCTTACCAAGAATATTTGTCTCATTTCTAGTCAAAACAATCTCATTCTACTTAAAATAAGACTCGTCACATAAAAAGCAGCTTGTTTTTAGACACTTTTTATTTATTTCAAGCAGATTTTCACTTGAAATAAGTAGAAAAATCTGATAGTGGAGCAAGTTTTTCTTTCTTATTACAAACACAAAAACCTGCTTTCACTGCCAGATTTTTCTACTTATTTCAAGTGAAAATTAGTTTGAAATAAATGAAAACGATCAAAATTAATTTTTAGATGATGAGTATTTTAAGTGGAAAGAGATTAGTTTTGACTAGAAATGAGACATTTTGACAAGAAATAAGACAAATATTCTTGGATAGATTTAGAGTTTTTGCAGTGTGGGATCAGAGCGGAGACCAGAGGACGACCTCGGTCCGTCTCCATCCCTGTGGGTGTGTGGATGAACGGTGCAGATGAAGCAGCAGTTATGGATCATATTTGTGAAAGACGCTGAAGCCGCTGAGAACAGACCAGTGTAAAAGCTGCTTTTCTTAATCCACAGATTAGTGCAATAATAATAAGCAGCAGCAGCAGCAGCGTCGTCCTCCTGCTCTCGCTCACACTGAGACTCAACGTCTCTCTTGGCTCCGGCCTCACAACGGAGCCGGTATCTCCGCTCCGTCAGAACCGTCCCTTGGCCGCGGCAGAGCTGAGACCAGATCCTAGAGCCGGGAGGGAGAGAGATCCACGGCGAGCCAGCGAGGCGTCTTGGCGAGCCAGCGAGGCGTCCTGCCAGGCCGGCGTTCCCAGTCGGAGGCCGAGCTCAGGAAACCTGCGAGTGCTGGGATGAAGATGAAGATTAACCTACTAGCACAGTTGAAGAAGTTCCAGACGCTGCTGCTGCTTCATTGTTGCACAGCTTCTTTGTCTGCTGAGGTTCAACACACACACACACAGCGCCAGGCCTAATTGCCAACCTCACGGGGAACAATTCACTTCCACCATGAAAACAAAAGCTGTGAATTTACAGAGGTTCAGTTTGAGTGTGTGAAAACACAGAAACACACACTCGTCTCGTTTTTCCTGAGAAGCAAGATAAAATATTTATCAGGCGTTTCATTCATTCTATTATTCCCAGCCCGAAAAAAAATAAAGAATGAAAAAAAAGGAGACAAATAAGATTTAAATGATCAACAATACAAATATCAAACCAACACAAAGGAGCAACAGCAGAAGCAAAGCAGGGAAAATAGAAAAAACAATTATCCATGTCTTTGTGAGCGACACTGGATGTAATGGAGCTGCAGCAGGATGTGCAGCTCGCTTCACGCTGGACTCTCACCATGAAAAAGCTTCTTGGGCTCCGACCTTTCACACAGACAAAAAGCTGCTGCATCTCCTCTCAGGGTCTCTGAGAGACAGAGTCCCAGCTCTGGACCTGCATGAGAGCCGAGGCCTCTGAACAAACACTCACCATGAATGAAGTTACATTTGCTTTTCTACTCAATGTCCTTTCACTGCAAACACAGAGAGAGACGGCCGGGCGGCATACGGCGCAGAGGAGCAACTACTTGCCCCCCCCCCTGGGATGAGAGCGCAGATCAGGGAGTGCATCTATTAATGTATTCTTTTTAGAGAGTGTTCGTCAGTGGAGCGTGAGCTCAGTCCTTTCACAGGAGCGTCTCATACTGCTGTGAAATGAGCTGAGAGTAAGCAGACTTAAAAGAGAGCGGCTTTGCAGGAAGTCCACCAGGGTTCTGCTGAGGTGACCCAAACAAATCAGCTTCTGAAGGGAGTCAAGGGTGAAGGCAGCAAAACACTGGGAAACACACACAGTCGCTGTCAGAGCCGCTGCAAAGATCTCATCCTCACGTGGTTCCTGCCTCCCGGGCCACGAGCTGTAGCGGGACTGGACTCTGGACCGTGAACACAGCGTAGTACTGACTGGGACTGACCAGGTGCCTTTCCATTAGGGGATTCGATTCTGATTTTTGGGGCTAAGATTCAATTCAAAACCAATTTTCGATTCAAAAGGATCAGAGACAGCTGGGATGTATTATGACAACAGAGTCGAACAGAAAGCACCCAGGATTGAAGCTGATCCCAGTCTTCCCCTGGCCAATGAATTTCAAAAACTCCCCTCAGGAAGGCGCTATAGAGCTGGCAAAACTACGAAAAATATTTTTAAGAGATCATTCATACCGCATGCAATTAGAAAATTAAATTCATGAATCCATTTCAGGACACTTTAGAGCTCTGTACATCACCTTTTTACTCTTTTTTTTGTTCTTGTGTATTGGATGACGCTATTTTACGGAAGCCCTAAAGGGCCAGGTCCGTATAAAAATTTTTTATTACTGTTTTCTCGTGATAACGACTTATTATTTCGTTATCTCGAGATAACAAAGTCCGTTTTCTCGTGATAACGACTTATTATTTCGTTATCTCGAGATAAATGGTGAAGCTTATTATTTCGTTATCTCGAGATAACAAATTGATCCGAATTAATGTCATCTTGTTTTGGACGAAATAATGATAGAATTGATTGATTGATGTTTTAGCAGTAGCAGCTGGTTGCATTGATTGATTGATTGATTACAGATTGATTGATTGATTGAGGGTCCTGTCATTGATTGATTGATTGATTGATTGACCTCAAATTGATTGATTGATTGATTCATTGATTTCAGCCTTCAAGAGCTGCCACTAGTTGCTCTGCTCTGCTCTACTGAGCTGTACAAGTACCGGTGTTACACCGTTAGTTTGTTTACTGTGCTGGGTTTATTTCTGTTGGTTAGCATAAACACATGAGAGAGTTGTTATCTGAAAGCTTCAGCTAAGGTAATGTTATCTTGCTGCTCAGATAAAGTCTGAACACAGCTTGAACACAAGCCAACAGGTGTCTGTTGGTTTGAGAATGAGTAAGGTTTTGATTTTTCTAACATTTGAAACAGGATAGATGGACCAGTTTTAAACACGTTTCCATGCGGTAAGTTATTGTTGATGGCTGGTGTGGACAATTGTGAGTAGAATAGTGTCGAGCTGAACATGTAGTGAATCATGTTGCTAGGCAACCATGTCAACATTCTACCATAATAGTTATCTCAAGAAAACGAACTTTGTTATCTCGAGATAACGAAAAATAAGTCGTTATCACGAGAACTCTTTACGGACCTGGCCCTTTAGGGCTTCCGTACTATTTGTTGTGTGTTAACGTATTGTATTTTATGTGGTTTTATGTCAAGTGTAAATGGTGAAGCCAAGGACGAATTTCCACATTGTGGACAATAAAGATTGATTGATTGATTTATTGATTGATTGATTGATTGATTGATTGATTGATTGATTGATTGATTGATTGATTGATTGATTGATTGATTGATTGATTGATTGATTGGTTGATTGATTGATTGATTGATTGATTGATTGATTGAAGGATTTGATTCCTAATGATTTCTGCTTCAGTCTGTTGGTGTGAGAGGATCCTCATGATCTACTCCAGTCTGCTTTACAAGACAGAATGACTAAAGTGTTTTTTCACATTTATTGAGTTTTAAACGTTCCATCCAGGAATTGTTGAAAGTGTTGCATAAAAGCAATATCACATATTTCTTATGTAACAAAAATTAAAAGTGCCTCTTTATGCTGCCTTTTTAATTCCAAGGAAATGGAGGCCGACAGCAGCAGATTTGTTAATTTTTTTAAATCGATTTTGGGACATTTGATAACGATTATATTAGAGCCATATTTGCATATTTTGTTTGATAATTATCATCATTAATTTTATTGTACATAGCTGCTAAGATGAGGTTCATAATTTAAGTTGACTGTATGATTATTCTGTATATTATTTTATGCTCATTGTGTTTCATTGTCATTGACATTGTCATTGTAATGAGCCACCTCCCAGGAAATGAGTGGCTCAGAGGAGACAGGGGAGCCATAATGTTTTCAGACCACTCTCAGTTATTTCGCTTTACTTTTCTTTTAGCGTGAATCTTCAGTTGTGTGTTACTGCAAACCTGGCACGAATAAATCGCCATTTTTTGATTCAAGATGCAGTGATTGTTTTTTATTGGAGTGCATCAGAACCACAGTGAAACCCCTGAACAAAGGATGGCGTTTGGAAGACGGTCCCGTCAAAATGCCGTCACAGACTCTGAATCGTATTAAATGAGAATTGCTATTCTCATGTGAATCGATTTTTTGGTACACCCCTAGTTTCCATTACAGCTACAAATGCGCAAAACCTCAATATCGCAAAAACTGGTAATGGCAACACCTTAATTTGGAAAAACCTCTCAAATATCGCCTAAACATTTTTACGCTCTCATCAGGTGTTTGTTTTTCAGACGTATCGATATAAACGTGTATCGCAAAAGTGAAGTCTCGTGCCTCATTGGCCAAACACCTTTCAATGGAAACACCCACAAATAGCACTTTTTCAAAATGACAGAAATATGGCTTTTATTTTGTGAAAATCCGTCATGGAAACGTAGCTACTGTTTACACGTTGTTTCTGATCCTAAACTCCAAATACACCAACAATTCCTGACAATGAATCAACAGTGAGGAACATAAGGAAGTTGAAGCCGGTGTGTGTGTGTGTGTACGTGCTCCATCTGTGTGCTGCATATTTATCAAAGTGACAGCCGGCGTCAGGGAAACAGCGCTCCAGCATCACCACTTACTCACTAATGGCTTACACAGCCACGGATCATTATCCCTCACAGCACAACACAACACAACGCAACACAACATTGCACCGCACAGCACCACGCTGCACGGCAACAACCCCCCCCACACATAGACACACATACACCCCCCCATCAGCCCCAGCACCGCAGCGACCCGGCAGCAGAGTCAGTGTGGAGGAGGTTGATTAAATCTTTCTGCAGAGCGTTTCCTCCGTTCCACCATTAAACCCTTCTCATGGGTTACTTAGTTAGTCTGAGACGCTCAACTTATTTATGCACCGTTCAGCAGAATATTCATGACTTCAACACTTTTAATCTCTCTTTTATTTTGTTGCTCTATACTTTTCACCGTCATATTAATCATCATCTGTCAGGGGTCAGTGCATCAGACAGGTGGGAGAGTTAAACAGCACAGTTTAATGACAGGTGAAGTGTCGGTGTCTCCCTCTGCTCAGGACAGGACACAACAGCAGAGTGCAGATGCATATATATATATATATATATATATATATATATATATATATATATATATATATATATATATATTGCCTTTTATTGATAGCAAAGTTGAGAGAGAGACAGGAAATGGGGAGGCAGACAGGGGGAATGGAATGCAGGATTCAAACTGAGGGGCTGCTACAACCTTATGAATGAAACTCTGAATATAGTTTCATTCAATATATTCAGAGTTCATTCCGTATATTCAAGGTTCATTCAATATATTCAGAGTTAATTCCACATATTCAGAGTTTCATTCAATATATTCAGAGTTTCATTCAATATATTCAGAGTTAATTCCATATATTCAGAGTTTCATTCAATATATTCAGAGTTAATTCCATATATTCAGAGTTTCATTCAATATATTCAGAGTTAATTCCACATATTCAGAGTTTCATTCAATATATTCAGAGTTTCATTCAATATATTCAGAGTTAATTCCACATATTCAGAGTTTCATTCAATATATTCAGAGTTTCATTCAATATATTCAGAGTTAATTCCATATATTCAGAGTTTCATTCAATATATTCAGAGTTAATTCCATATATTCAGAGTTTCATTCAATATATTCAGAGTTAATTCCATATATTCAGAGTTAATTCCACATATTCAGAGTTTCATTCAATATATTCAGAGTTTCATTCAATATATTGAGAGATAATTCAATATATTCAGAGTTTCATTCAATATATTCAGAGTTAATTCCATATATTCAAGGTTAATTCCATATATTCAGATTTTCATTCAATATATTCAGAGTTAATTCCATATATTCCGAGTTTCATTCAATATATTCAGAGTTAATTCCATATATTCAGAGTTTCATTCAATATATTCAGAGTTTCATTCAGTATATTCAGAGTTCATTCCACATATTCAGAGTTTCATTCAATATATTCAAATATTAATTTCCTCAACGGCATGCCATAATATATATAAAAGAAGGTTTAGATCAAATCAAAAAAGTCTATGAATGCAGGTCTATTTTACAGTAACTCCTACATATATTACAACAACATCATGTGTCATGCAAATGTTTTCTCCCACCTCATCATGGACGTGGATGAGCCAAACGTGAACAAACGTGGATTTGCAAGGTCCCGCGAGATCCTACTCTCATATGCTGTGAGCTGCTGTTGCTAGGTTCCCCCACCTGGTAACCTGGGTCCTAGCGTCCCATATGTTACATCAAAAAGACATAAACATGAAACACTCTTTTTCAATATTTTAATCAATATCCGTCTATTATTGTAGTTCTCTACAGTTTCAGAGTGAAAAAGGGAAACAAAGCAGCAGCAGCAAAAGAACAGGAAACCCAGGAGACAGAGCTCTAGGAGAACTTTGACCAAGGTACCAGACAAGAGATTTACTATTTACACACTCTGATGGTTTAGATACGCCACTGACAGGCACAATAAAAACTCAAATCCAGATTATAATCTTTGATCCTCCTGACGGTGGCGTGTGAAAGCTGTGACATCATCACTGATCAAGTTGTTACTGATGTGAATCTGTGTCAGAGCTGTCAACCTCGTTACCGTGTGTGTGTTCTCTGTTGTTTAACAATGCACCACTTCAGGCTGTCTCTCACTCTCACACAAACAGCTCATGCTTGACAATACCCAACACAACACACACACACATACGTCAGAGCAGCCACTTAGTCACGGTTCTAAGTCTGTTTTCCACTGAGGACTCTTCTGTCGGGTCTCATCTTGTTTTCATTTGTTTCATGAGCAGAAAGATAAAAATAATAAAAAAATAAGATTTAAAACAAAAAGACAACTTCTGAAAAACCAGGTTTCATGAAGGAGTAAAGGTGATTAAAGCTGGACACATTACAGAGCTCAACATGTTTCCTGATCACTGATGTCATCAGAGCAGCTTCACAGGAAGATTTAGATTCTGGTTAAGGGGCCGTGTCCACCAGACGCGCTTTTAGCTCTGACAGCGCTCACAGCGCTGCTTTCCCAGCGCTTAGCGCTCTTTCTCCCCCTCGTTAGAATGGGAACTACCCATTGGTCCGACCTCCCAATGGTCCGACCTCCCGTTACACCGACAAAATACCCATTGGTCCGACCTCCCATTGTTTCGACCTCCCGTTATTCCGACAAAATCAACCACAAGTCGGACCAATAGGAGGTCGAACCAATGGGTGGTCCCGTTAGTCCGAACTGTCATCACTACTTTCTGACAAGCTCTTCCATTCATACGAGCATGCAGCTTTCGGCCCAGAATCTCCCCATATGATGACCCCCAGAGTACAGAGTAAAGTAAATACACTTTTTATTCTCTCCCCGCTCCGCGAGCCTGCTGCAGCCGCCGCGCCAGCTGACAGTAGACTGAGAGAGGGAGAAAGAAAGAGAGAGTAAATTTGGCTTTGGTTTGGTTCAGGCAATGAAGAAAGGAGTTGGTTAAGTTTAGTAAAAACGCCAGGTAGAGGCTAGACAGGCCAGAAGCAGAATGAGCGTTATATGTCATGAAGTGCTTGTTTTGCAGTTAATTATGCACATGATCCGCGCAGCAGTGCGTAAAAGTCGTGCGTAATAACAGCTCCTCGTTGGTGTAAACTGCACCTCTTCTTCCACGTGTGTCTTATTGACAGACAGGTGGAGCCTATATGAATAATTATATAAATGCATGGTGAATGTTGGGAATGGAGAGTTGGTCTAATACTAGTCCAGTTCGAACTAATGAGGACCTCCCATTAGTTCGAACTCTCATTACTCCGATTGTCGGACCAATGGGAGGTCGGACTAATGGGTGGTCGGACCAATGGGAGGTCGGACTAATGGGTGGTCGGACCAATGCCATGCTGTTGCTAGGTTGCAAAACGAGTCCTCCAACACTAACGTGTTCCTGCCTTGTTTATGTAAACACTACAACGAGGGTAAGAAATACACAGCGTCAGCTTTTGACATGGACCCTGAGGTCGGTCTACCTTCAATACAAGTGTGGGTCATGATATAAACCGAGCCACGTCTCGGTGGCACGGTTGTGTTGCTGTCGGTAACGTATGTCCCATTGGTCAGTGCAGGGAGAAGTGACAACGAGCGCGGCGCCGTTCTAAAAGTTGGACAGATTTCAACTCGAAGTGCTTTGAGCGCCGCGACAAAAAGAAGCAAGCGCCGAGGGCGTTTTACCGCCGAGGGCGCTGAGCGCTGTGAGCGCCGGACTCAATAGGGTTTGAATGGAAAGTTGACGCCCAGAGCGCTAAAAACGCGTCTGGTGGACACGGCCCCTTAAAGATGTTTTAGAGACGCTCCACTACAAGTCAGTTTCCTGTCTCATTCATCCTGTGAGTTTCTCCATGACTCTGCCTTTAGGAGACCATCAGTCAGACCATGACTCCGCCCCCTTTAGGAGACCAGCAGACCGTGAGTCTTCCCCCTTTAGGAGACCAGCAGACCGTGACTCCGCCCCTTTTAGGAGACCAGCAGACCGTGACTCCGCCCCTTTTAGGAGACCAGCAGACCGTGAGTCTTCCCCCTTTAGGAGACCAGCAGAGCGTGACTCCGCCCCTTTTAGGAGACCAGCAGACCGTGACTCCGCCCCTTTTAGGAGACCAGCAGACCGTGAGTCTTCCCCCTTTAGGAGACCAGCAGACCGTGACTCCGCCCCTTTTAGGAGACCAGCAGACCGTGAGTCTTCCCCCTTTAGGAGACCAGCAGACCGTGACTCCGCCCCTTTTAGGAGACCAGCAGACCGTGACTCTTTTATTTTACTTTTTCATTCTTCTTTGCTCCTGCTTTTAACCCTGTGTTTTTTGTTTTGTTTTTATGCTGTTTTATGCTGTTGTTTAAAAAAGAAAAAGTTTTGTCTTCATATAAAGCACATTGAGTTGCCTTGGTATGAAATGCGCTATATAAATAAAGATGCCTTGCCTTGCCTAGTGAGCCGTCTTGTTATACTACTAGAGGATCTTTGACAACAGTGAAGCTCAGAGCCAGTGTCTCCTCTGTTCCACTGGAAGCTGCTCTGGGCTCACAGAGAGTCGGAGGAAGCATTGTGACAGGTGAGACAGGGACAGGTGAGACAGAGACAGTGTGTCCCGGCAGGTAAACAGAGCAGCGACCCAGCAGCTCTGACAGGTGAGACGTTCAGGGACAATGGGAACAGAGAGAGAGGCTGAGCCCCATCTGTTTAGCACAGGCCACAGGAACAGTGATGGATTCATTCTCTAGTCAATTAGGATTCAGAGAGACAGAGGGGGGAAGGAGGGGAGGAGGAAGGGAGAGGAGTGTGGCGTGTTGAGGAGCCCCTGTGAAGAGAGTGTGACTTCACAGGCCAAGTGTGAATGGCTAACACGACTGAGAGGGAGGTGAGAGCAGAGCCTGAGGTGAGAGAGGGGATGTTCTGTTGGAGGAGGAGGGTGAGGAGTCGACCAGTAACGGATGCAGACAGTAGTTGAACCTCGGTCATCCATCCTCACGTCTTCTCTCTGTGTCGAGCTGCTGAAGATGCTGAGTCATGTTGTCGTCAGTCGTCAGCGTTTCTGCTTCTGTCGTGAAGTTACAGGCGAGATGATGAAAAACTGAAGGATGGAACCAGAGACACAACGACGTTTCAAGGAGGATGAACCTCCTCCATCATCACCGCTCCCATTTCTGCCTCCACATGTTGATCTCTAACCAGAAGCTAAGTAACAAATGTGACCCGCTCTGGCGAAATGAGTCGGAAGTTGCAACGTTCTATTTTTAGATAATCAGCTGTAAACATGGAAAATCAATAAAATTGAGATTTTTTTCTTTTTAGCTAATTTCAAAGCAATGACATTCAAAAACAATCTCCCAAAGTTTCACAGTCCAGATAATTGAGAAAAGGCAGTAAATGATGATTAAAGTTGACTTGCTACTTAAAGGACATGAAGCGTTCCAAACCAAAAAGAATGAGTCCTCTTGCGTATGCGATGAATGAAAGTGTATTTGCAGTAAAACCACACTGAGCTTGTTTCTATGTGGTGTTGACACAGTTGTAGCAGAACAACAGAACGATTGTTGTTTCCCTCAGACTTCACATCTCAATCTGACTGAAGTGACTGTAGTTTGAAGTTGGAGTCTGTGTGACCTCTGAGCATTTGGTCATGAAGGTTTTTACTGTTCTAGGAAAAAGGGGCAGAGGGAGTTGGGGGTGGAGGAGGCGTCAGAGGAAGATGAGTGTTTCTGCAGCAGAGTGAGAATGGCAGTAACAGCTCAGGCCTGTTAGTAACCCCCCCCTGTGAAGCTGCAGCGTTTCCTGCTGCCACAGCTCTGCTCCTCAGAGACGCTGCTGCTGCTGTTGCTGCTGCTGCTGCTGATTCAATTAAACCCCGGCTCTGGTTCGACTCCTGGCTCCTACATGACACTTCTACCTGCTGCTGCACCTCACACAGAGACCACTGACTGGGGTAGAAACCCCAGTCAGTGGTCTAGTCTCTGTGATACTCAGGTCTACTCAGTATAGCCACTGAAAATGCGTACATATTTCAGTATACCCAGTACAACAAAACTATCTAAAGTGTCAATGGTTCTCAAAGTGGGAGGGTTGACAGGGTTCAAGGGTGTCCACCACTTTTTCTTAGATTTTTTTTCACATTTTTTCCAAAACACTGTGTACGCCTACTTTAATCGTACATTGATTGTTTGTGTATTTCTGGTGTTTGCTTCAAAGTTTTGTCCAATGGGGGTCCGTGGTCTAATTTGTGTCAATTTTGGGTCCTTGATATAAAAAGTTATAGAACCACCGGTTTATGTGATACAAGTATGAACAGTTTACCACCTAAAAAGCAGAATACCCACTACAAAACGTAGACTACACCACTGTTCTACCCTGTTCCAAACTGTTGCCCGGCTGTAGGTCCGGTCAGGTAGGGGGGGTAGGAACTCTACAGGAACTGTGACGTCACTGGACCTCTGGACTCTTTAGGCGACGTGCAACAGTTTTGGTCATCGTGCAGATGTCATGGTTATAATATTGAGCATGATAGAAAAGTTAAGTTTAAGCATGACCTTATGGATGAAAATAATAATTCATAGCAAGACCTTCATGATTTTTCATGTTAATAGACCACTTCAATAGAAAGAGTGATAAAAAGGAATAATAATTCATTGTTGTTAATGTTCAGGCGCCTGAGGTTTAAATCCATGTGGTTTTACCAGCTGTTCCCTCGTTTATCATCCAATGATGTCATTAGTTTTCTAATTAGCATAATCCCACCCCTACCTGTGAGTGCAGGTACATGTAGAGGGGGCGGAGCCTTGTGAGCAGTGGCTCATTAGCATTTAAAGGGACAGACACTGAAACCAGCCGTTCTGAACAGAGAGCGCTGGGATGTTTGGTCCTTGGGGGTTTTGGACCAAATACGTGACTTTAAGAACCTAGGAACTGCAGAACATGTCTCTTTTAATGCTGATTAATATTTCATACCACAGACTTTAAACTGTCCTGTACTGTACGCGGCGCTGAGGAACTCCAGTTAGAAAATATTCATTCGTCACTCGCCTCAGGAAAAGCTGCTGCTCCTCCTCCTCCTCGTCTGTGACCCTCTCTGTCCTTCATCCTCCTCCTCCTGTCAGACAGGGAATAAAGTTGCGGTGTGTCTTTCCAGGTCCTGAAGGTCCAGACTGGTGGGCAGCGAGGACAGAACAGATCCCCTCTGTGACCAATGAGCCTTGAAGAATGAAAGAGAGAGAACGACCTCTGAGACGGAGACGGAGGACGCAGAGGAGAGGGGGAGGAAATTAAACTTGTGGGGAGTGAGGAACTTGAAATGTGTGGAGCGTGTGGACGGTGGAGGGGGGGGGGGGGGGGGGTGAGAGGACACACACTGAGCCACTAATGAGACCTGTGATGCTGCTGCTGAGACGGATATTTCAACATGTCCATGAAAATCAGTTTCCATGAATCAGTGGTTGATTCTCTGATGAGTTGATCACCTGCAGCGGCTTTTAGCTTTAACACCGCCCGCCGTTCCCATAGTAACCGCCTTGTGTGATGGGATGTGATGTCACGGACTGTGATGTCACCAGGTCGTCCTGAACCTGAGTTTTGTTAGTTTCAGATGGGAGATGTTCACTGAACCATAGTGGGGATCATCAGTGGACACAACCACCACCGCTGGTGTTTAAAAGGCTCTGTTCTCTCTGCAGTCAGGTTAAAGTGCACATCCGCCACAAATAATCCCTCCATCAACGTGTGTCGGAGGCAACCGTGCTTGAACACGCTTGGGTTCGAGGTAGTGTGAGTGCGGGCCAGCTGGGGACAGAGGAGGGGGGGCATTTGTGCTTCAGCCATGCCACGACACCAGAACCATAACCGGTACCAGAAAAAGTACCAGTACCAAACTTTGTACCAGAACTAACACCAGAACCGGTACCAGAACCGGTACTAAACTCAGTACCAGAACTGGTATTTAAGAGGAAACTAAATGTATGAAGGGAAACAAGCTCAGATCAGTTCAGTTAGGAGCGTGTGCATCTCCAACTGATCCGTTGTTTTCCCAATTCAGTCCTAACATGATGAACAGTCAGATGGAGAATGTCGTGGGAATGTTAAGGCAGAGTGGGTTTCCATGTGGACATGAGGTCAAACATGTAAACAACAACAGTCAGCTGATCTCACATGTTGGTCTCTCTGCTTTGTCTTGTGTTGCAGCAGTTTGTTTGTTTGTTTGTCTCTGTCTCTTTTCATCTTCATAACTGATGAAATCAGAACTGATAATTATCATATTTAACGATTGCTCTGTAATTTTCTCAGCATTAGTCCTTGAGATATTATCCTTTAATCACTGCACACCTCAGATGTAACGAGTCCCTTTAAAGCCCCAGTCTGTAACTTATTTGTCTTTTTATGATCAAAAATCAAACATGTCTTGGTCTTGGTTAAGATGGCGGATGGCGTGCATCGTGTGTCAGCAGCTCCTGGTTTGAGCCAGCGGCCACGATTAAAACCGACAATCTACAAGACTGATGATCAAGTTATTGTAGAAGACGAGTTTCTCAACTTTCTCGCGGTCAAAATTAAAACGATGACCCAGGATGAAATAGTCCTAATAGCCGCGAATGCCTTTGACTCTGAGTGGATCGAGTCCTCAAAGAAGGTGCTGTTTGAACTCTGTCCTGACACCAAGCAAAGGTGCGTGACCCACAAAGGCACCCAAAAAGATGCCAATAACATCAAACTGTGCCTAAAGGTATTGAATGAATGTGGAGATAATATTCCTCGGTTTGTCTCCCATTATCTGGATGAGCTGCCGCCTGTGTCTTTTAACAACTTGGATGTGTCCAACCTGCTGAGCAAAATGGAGCGCCTGCATAGTGAAGTTTGCGCGCTAAGGCAAGCAGTGAAACTTCAGGCAGATGTCGGCGAGGATCTGCGCATGGTGGTTGCGGCCATAAACAGCAAAGTTGCCACCGTAGAGCGTGGACTGGAGCTGAGTCACAATGGAGGGCTGTTGGCGCCGAGTGACACTGAGCCAGCCTGCACCAGCGCCGTGCGTAATGGCCCAGCTGGAGAGGATGGCACGGCGTTGGAGAGGGACGCGCGCGCCACTGGACCTGCTGCAGCCGGTGACTCTACCTGTGCAGGCCTGTCTGCTGAGTCAGGGACCGTGAATGGCGGCGTGAGCTCAGACGGATCTGTAGCCAACACGCCGCAGTGGAGCCGGGTTGTGAAAAAGAATCGACCTCGGAGAAAGATCAGCGTGGATCAACCTGTTTCCACGAAGCAGCATGTTGGAAAAACTGATCGGATAGCGTCTAAACCAATCATTGGCACCGCTGCACAAGGGAATATAAAAGTGGTTCGTACGAAGTTGGTGAGTGTTTTCGCTACCAGATTTACACCAGATCTCAATGCAGATACTTTGTCCAACTACTTGACTAAACAACTTGGCCGTGATGTTAAATGTGAGCGTATTGACACTGTGGGCACCCGATACAGCTCGTTTAAAGTATGTGCTGAGTGTAATGATGTTATGGAGATGTACAACCCAGAGCTCTGGCCTGAAGGTTGCGTTGTGAGACGCTACTATGAGCCACGCAAAGCAGGGCAAATGGGTGCTGGCAGAGCTGGGCTTACCGCTGGGCCAAATGCGCCAAATGGGGCTACGGCAGTGCTGCCCAGCTAATAACATCTAACATTTATGCGGGTTGGCTCATATAACTGTCGCGGGCTGCGCCTTGGCAACAATGCAGGAGACAAATGCCGGCGTTCAGTGGTGGACAACTTGCTGGAAAAATGTGACATCCTATGTCTCCAAGAAACTATGTTACCAAAGCAAGACTTGGGGAAACTGAACTCTTTTAATGACAATTTTCACGGGGCTGGTGAATCCACAACAGATCTTTCCCTGGGGGTTGTAAGAGGAAGAATAGCAGGGGGCGTGGCCATCCTCTGGCACAAAAAGTTGGACTCGATGATAAAAGTCATCAGGCTTGAAGCTGACTGGTGTATTGCTGTCCTCATAAAAATTAATAATAAGGAATTTAGCATCCTCAATGTATATACACCATATGAAGCATTGGCAAATGAGGATGAATATTTAAATCGACTTGCTTTTATACATTCTTTTATCTCTGAGAACCAAGCCACAAGTGTCTTTGTAGTGGGTGATATGAATGCTGACATATCAGATAAAAGTTCTTTGTTTGCAAATCATATGTTGCAGTTCTGTGAAGAACATAATCTAACTGTATCCACTCAAATGTTTTTGCCTGCAGACAGTTTTTCTTACATAAGTGAGGCCTGGCATACTACATCTTGGCTTGACCATTGCATTAGCACTGCAGATGCACATGGTATTATAAGAACTATAGAGATTGACTATGAGGCATCTACCTCTGATCATATTCCTTTTGTCATGACATTGGACTGTGATAGTCTTCCTGAGCTGACTCAACAGGTGAAAAATCCCTCGAATAACAAAATTGACTGGTCTAAACTCACATATGAGGATAAGCTTTCATACTATGGAAACACTGATGACCTCTTGAGTAGTCTCTGTCTGCCCAAAGATGCTGTCCTGTGCACTGATGTAAATTGTAACATGAAATCTCATTCTGAGGATCTCTGTGTCTTATATGATTGTATTGTGGGGTCTGTATATGAGGCCAGTAAAACGTACTGTACCAACTCTGAGAGAAGACACACTATTAAGCCAGGGTGGAACAAACATGTGTCTCACCATCATGCAGAAGCCAAGCGTGCATGTAGGGCTTGGGTTCAGGCAGGCAGACCAAGAGAAGGACCTGTTCTTGATTACAAAAAAGCCACTACTGCTAGATATAAATATGCAGTTCGCTATGTTAATAGAAATGAGCAATTGATGAGAGCAGATTCCATGGCTGAAAAGCTCCTTGTGAATGATGTCACTGGGTTCTGGAAAGGAGTGAAAGCTATTAACAGGGACAATACATCACTACCTTGTACCATAGAGGGGGTCTCTGGTTGTGACAATATAGCTGAACTGTGGAGGCAGCACTATTCAGAGCTTTTTAATTGTGTTAAAAGTGACCCCTACACCTTAGGTAAGATTCCCAGTGATGATACTGTGCAAATCACAGCCAGGGAAGTGCTACTAGCTATTGCACAGTTAACTGACAACAAGGCATGTGGCTCAGATAAAATTTCAGCAGAACATCTTAAATATGCTAGCCCAAGAGCAGCAATTCTTCTAGCCATCTGTTTTACTAGTTTTATGACCCATGGAGTGCTACCAGACTCTATGCTGTCTGTAACTCTGGTCCCTGTCATTAAGAATAAAACTGGCAAGGTGGGCAGCATGGACAACTACCGCCCAATTGCTTTAGCCAGTGTGCTGTCCAAAGTTTTAGAGAGCATCTTATTAAATAGAGTGTCTGCTTATGTACACACTTCTGATAACCAGTTTGGATTTAAGGCTAAACATGGTACTGATCTATGTATTTATGCTCTAAAAGAGATTGCTGATAGATATAAAAGACATAATTCTTCTGTTCTAATTGGGTTTATAGATGCATCCAAGGCATTTGATCGCATAAACCATCATAAACTGTTTTCAAAATTGAGTCAGAGGGGCGTGCCTGACAGTATTCTAAGAATTCTGGTATTTTGGTATGACAATCAGTGCATGCAAATAAAATGGGGGAATGTGGTCTCTGCTCCATTTGGGGTGAGTAATGGAGTCCGTCAGGGCGGCTTACTTTCCCCCTGCCTATTTAATGTGTATATGGATGCACTATCAGACCAGTTGAGAAGTTGTAAAACAGGTTGTGTGATTGGAAATACTATTGTTAATCATCTTATGTATGCGGATGATCTGGCAATCATTTCCCCCTCTAGTGCTGGGTTTCAGGAGCTGCTCAACATATGTACAGAATACGGGGTAGAATTTGATGTTAGCTATAATGCTAAAAAGAGCTCTGTTATGATCTGTAGAACTAATGGTGACAAGGGACTGGTGTTCCCATCTTTTTATTTGTCAGGGAATGTGCTACCTTTTTGTCACACTGCAAATTTGGGACACATCATCACTGATGATTTTTGTGATGATGAGGATATGTACAGGCAACGGCGTATTTTATATACACAAGCGAATGTGCTGAAACGTAAATTTTCCTGGTGTTCTGATGAAGTTAAAATTAATCTTTTTCGAGCTTACTGCACCCCACTCTACACTGCCCCCTTGTGGGTTAAGTTCAAAAAGGCAAGCATCCGCAAACTGCAGGTTGCCTATAATGATTGCCTACGCATTTTAATGGGAAAACCCAGGTGGTGCAGTGCGAGTGAGTTATTCTGCCAAATGCGTATAAACACTTTTCATGCTTTGTTGCGGAAATTGATGTATAGATTCATTTGCCGACTGAATGACACACAAAACTCTGTTTTAATGCTGTTGACCAATCCTGGACTCAGTGCTTTAA
This sequence comes from Decapterus maruadsi, assembly GCA_030347415.2. NCBI lineage: Eukaryota > Metazoa > Chordata > Actinopteri > Carangiformes > Carangidae > Decapterus > Decapterus maruadsi. Next base: position 26,703,671 of record CM064900.1, on the reverse strand, counting down.
GATATCAATCAGCAATGTGGAAACACTGGTATGAATGTCTCTTTTAAATTTGTATGTGTGTTTGTTTGTCCTTTTTAAATGGACCCTGAGTCTATCAATAAAGTCTATCTATCTATCTATAAATCTGTATTTCACTGAAGGTGAATCCCCCCTGCATACAAATGAAAGCTTTCTCCTACCTTAGAATGAGTTGTTACAAGTCGTTACAAATACATAAGTGGGCGACGCACCGAACCGAGGCGGCCATGTTGCATTGACATTTTTTACGTTGAGTGGCAGCGTGACCATAGGTAACCACGGAAACTGAGCGAAGCTGTCGGCTCGGCCTGTTAAAACTGTCACCACTGTGTAGTGTGAGGAAGGACGCACTGATGTTGCATTCAGGTGCAGTCAGACAGACGGTCAGACAAACCAACCGGACGTCATTTTACTCAACCAGAGAAAGACGGTAAAACAATACCACATGATCACCATGACAACATATTGTTTAGCCTGGTGCTGGTGGACCACTTGTTTACATAGAGGCTTGTTTATCCTGTTACATGCAGCGTCTGTTGTCTGTCTGACGTCTGCCCCATTTCACCTGAATGCAACATCAAGAATACGTTCAGATATGCAACAGCGCCGCTAGATGGGGGAATTCCTACGTACTATACCTTTAAATGTTTGATACTTTAATTCATGTCAGTGATAAAACGATAAAGGTGATGAGTTCTGTAACGGTTCAGGTGGAAACAATGGAGTCATCGATAAGAGACAAGGACGGAGACAACAATAGAGACAGAGACACAGCGTGTCCTCCATGCAGCTGGAGATCATCTGTATCCGTGGCAACAGATGAGACACAAACATACACACACACACACACACACACCCTCCACATCTGACTGACTGACACTGTCCCCACAGTGACCGCCATGGCAACTAAAGTCGATGATGTGGGCGCTCTGGATTAGATTACTTCAGGACTAATCAACACACACAAACACACACAAGCACACACACACGGCCTGAGTTTATCTGTGGTCCAATCTTAATTGGAGTAGCTATTCTTGTCTGATGGGTCTCATCCCTCCCTCCTCTTCCTCCTCCTCCTCCTTCCTCTTCCTCCTGCTACTCCTCTCCCTGCCTCATCTTTTGTCCTGTATTCCTCCTTCCTCCTCCTCCCTCTTCCTCCTCCTCCTCCTTCCTCTTCCTCCTGCTACTCCTCTTCCTGCCTCATCTTTTGTCCTTCCTGCTCCTCTTCCTCCTCAACCCTCATTCCTCCTCTTCCTCCCTCTTCCTCTCTCTTCTCCTTCTTACTCCTCCTCCTCCTCTGCATTTCTATTTTGACTGAGTCTAGCTGACCTTTCTCTCTCTGTAGGAGATCCAGAGCTCTCATCAAACATGACCTCTCAGCATGTCCCCCCCTCCCTCCCTCTCCTTGTCTCCTCTGTCCGTCCTTCTCCTCCTCTCCTTTGTTCTCCTCCACATCCAGTGGAGGGACAGAAGGTTGAGACCTGCAGCAGCGGGAGATTCTGAGCCGAGGCTTTGATCAGAGAGAAGCAGAGCGAGGTCGCTGACAGACTGTTAGAACCCTTAAGATGTAACTGGAGCTCCGTCCGTTCAGCACACAGAGACAACAGAAGCTCTGCTGCTCATATTTAGATAATTATATATATCATGTCATGCCTTTGTAAACTATCCCAGTGTGTAAATAGTAAATATCTTGTCTGATACCTTGGTCAAAGTTATCTGAGAGCTCCAGTCTCCTGGGTTTCCCTTTCTTTTGCTGCTGCTGCTTTGTTTCCCTTTTTCACTCTGAAACTGTAGAAAACTAAATAGTCCAGTCATTTTATGAAAAAAAGTTTGAGCAAGATGCAACAGAAGCAAACTCAACTGATTTTGTATCCTAAACATGTCCCGAATAAGGGAAAAAAGCCCTGAAGAATCCCATTAGGGGAAAGTTTTTGTGCCGTCAAAACGGTGGAATTTATGCAAATTTGCTCATGTTAACAAAGAATTTCAAAAAACTTGTAATACATTTTTTGTTTGTCTCAACTCAATAATTTTCATGGAGATATCTAAAGGTTAAAAATTTGACCCTATTCACGTGAGAAAAATAATGAATAGGTGTATGTATGGGCTATATTTGGGTCTTTTTCTAAACTTTCTCCTAATGCCCGATAGGCTACACACTGTGTGATTTCGGCCGTCATAGACGAAAGACGGCCAGTCATAGGAGGATCGTGGCAAAATCTTTGGTCGTGGCTCTAAATCGGCCGTCTTACGTCGCACAGTGAGACAGGTTCTCCGACGGCCGTTGTCAGCGTCTTGCGACCAAAGACGACCTGCGATTCAGTTCTGACAGTGTCAGAAAACTAAGGAGCAGACTAGTGGTGGATCAAGGGGATCCATGATGGAGCAGGCCTAACAGTAGTGTGCCAGGGCCTGGAGTTGGCTCTGGCTCCGTGGCAGTCCCGTGCACTGCCAGTCTGGACCTAGGGTCCCGCTTGGCCCCCTTCTGCTCCCGTGGGCTGCTGGCTGGGCATTTGGGGCGCCCCTGCTGCCATGAGGGACACCACACTGGCCCCAGGCCCCTGATGGGCTGTCAGCAGTATCCACAAGCACACAGGAACATCATCCCTGCACTTCCTTTCATGCACTATATTTACTCTATAGCTCTTCCCCACTCCTCACTTGTTTCACAGTCCCTCACTTTCGAGTAAATAGTCATGTTGTCATGTCTGGAAAGGTATAGCTAAATATTATTTTACTGTCACAGAAAGAGGAGGAACATGGACAGACTCATACAGACATCAGAAAAGTTGTGTGTGAAACTTTGTCTGAAAAAAAAAAGAAAAAAAGAAAGCGATCGCCTACCGGAGAGCATTGATGTGTTTACGCCGGGAGAGGTGACTTTGTCCACAGTACCGCTGTGATGTTCTCTGGTACCAATACAGGCCGTGATTTCATTTTTCAAACAGTCAAATACAGAAGCCTAAAAAAAAACATCATCATCTTTTCTTTCATTTTGTCGCTAGATAATGAGACAAAAAACAAAATTTATATACATTTTGTTTTTACATTTTTAACAAAGTGGATCTTATATATACTTTTATTTCATTATTTTCACCTTAGGCATTATAAACAGAGGTCATATCAGCTGATTCTTGTAGCACAGTCGCTCCAAACCTTTTTCTTAAAATGATAAAGTCACACAATGACCGTAACAGTGAGAAATATAATATATCATAATATTTAGACTTGTTGTCTCTGCAGCTAAATGTTTGACAATGGTTTGTGTTGAGAGTGAGACAAACTTTTTCTGAACACTGCAGGAATCCTTAAACATGCAGTCGACTTCATTAGCAGCTTAATGAAGATGAGTGGCCGTGAAGTGGGATCGTTGCCTCTCGACATGAAGCTGCAGAAGCAACAGGTGGATGTTTTAATGCTGATTTAAGCTTTCAGTGGCGCTCGGCGTTCAGCCTCATTCTTTAAACTGAAGAGCATTTCCTGAATTAAGCAGTTTTTTTCTCTTCTTCTTCTTTTTTTTTTTTTAAATTCCCCATCGATTTGGGAGAAGTCGGTGATGCTTTTATCTTTTCCTCCTTCAACTCCAAGTTTCTGTCCGTCTCCAAACTGAAGCCGTTTAGGCATCACACTCATGTTTTGCTGGTTTTCCACTGAGCTCCAGTTGCAGCCTGGAGTCCTGGTCCCTGTGGGCTACATCCAAAAATACAGATTACAGAGACCAGCCAGAGTTTTTAGCCTCGGGGGCTCCAAGACTTTCAAACTACTCACCAGAAATATTTAAGCAGCAGGAGCGTATCATCATCTTCAGCTGTAAATAAATCCTCAGAGGAGCCTTGGATCATATCTGTATAATGTAGAGCGACTGTATCTGCACCGCTGACATGAGATTCTTTATCAATGACTGCAAGAGTCTGAAACTTGATGCTTAAAGGGATAGTTCAACATTTAGTCAAACTGGTCGATTGCCATAATCCCTATAGTCATAGCAATACAGTAGGTTCGTTACCTTTAAAGGGATAGTATAATTTTTTTAAAGTGGGGTTGTATGATCTCCAAATAGCCCCCGAGTACTTTAATTGCAGTAGAAGACTCTCTGCACTCCTCCCGTTAGCAACGCCAGCCCATAGCCCTGCCCAGAAAAAAAAACTGCTAACCAACTGCTGATCAGCGGGTGCTAACTCTGGGCGGAGGGATACATGAATTGGTTAGGTCCAAATAAAAACTGTGTTTTTCCTGCACTTTGAAGGGCTGGAAAAAATTATATTATAGCGAACAATGGAACTGTGTATTTTTTTTTCAGGTAAAACCTCTTTTAGGCCACGAAAATAGGCCGTTTCTTTGGGTCCATTCACAACAATGTATGTTGTAAATCTCTGGGCAGGGTTATGGGCTGGCGTTGCTAACAGGAGGAGTGCAGAGAGTCTTCTACTGCAATTAAAGTACTTAGGGGCTATTTGTAGATCATACAACCCCACTTTAAAAAATGCTACTATCCCTTTAATTGTTGGGGCAAGCTATTTTTAGAACGGTGGAGCAGAGCCGTGAGCTGCTCAGAGCTACGCTATGGAGGCTCATGGGATTTCTTAGTTTCCCTCATCAAACTCATCAAATACATAATCCAACAACTCCACAACGCTTTGGTGGACAAGTTGTGAGCTGCACATTCACCACGCTATGAGATAATAACACAATGTTACCACACAGAGTTGTTTTAGAGGGAAATACAGAGACTGTTGATAAAAAACTGTCCCTGAAGGCAACGAGCGTCAGCGGTTTCAGCGGAATTTATCTTTTACCATAGGAGGCAAAAATTGTTGGAATGATGGGACGTGTGATAGAAAATTAAGTGTTGCCATTTAGACAATTAGAAGTCTATGTCGGACTGGTGGGATGTTAGAATGGAGGCTGCCCCCCATCTTTAACACTCCTGGGAGATTGAATCTGTAGAATATAAATTCACAGAAACAGTAAAACCATAAAATCAGTGACAGAGAAACTTAAATTGTTTGAAGAGGAGAAGCATCCAGACTGAACTCATTAACTCAGTTAGATGTAATGATTCATTAGCTTCAGATGGAGATGATGATAATGACTTGTGTTCTGGTTTACATGGACCACGTGGATCTGACTTCTTCTTCTTCCTCTGCTGTCACGCTGAGAGGCTGCGACTCCTCACAGCTCTCACTGCTCCAAGGTTATCTCCACATCAGATCTGTCTGGATGCTGCGTGCGCACTGTTTACTGTGTGTGTGTTTGTTTGAACCAACAGTGTGTGTAAGTGCTGACTCCAACACTGGAGGCATGTGGAGAAGCTGCACTGGTTGGTTCAAACGCTCAGGAAAATGAAGGATGCTAAGAAAAGCAGCCGAGAGGACGAGAGGAGACAATGTGGTGAACAACTGGACAGAGAGGGAGGGAGGGGTTGTATAGGGGTACACCCCCCTCCCCTCAGAGCAGCAGGGGCTGAGTCAGGACGGAGCTACAGGTTCACCCCCCCAGGGCAGCAGGGGCTGAGTCAGGATGGAGCTGCAGGTGAGAGCTGGCCCAGGTGAAGCTGTAATTTCCTGTCTGTGGTGCGTGTGGGCTTTACACCTGCAGAGAGACATCCTGAAACACAGAGGAGGAGGCGGAGGAGGTTGAAGAGGAGGAGGAATTAGACCAAATATGCCATTTGTACTCAACAGCTCAGACACTTTGGCCGTATTCAGACTGCCAGCCAAAATCCGATTCTTATCCCGTCCAGATTGGAACCGGAGTTCTTCTGAAATCTTAACAGTCACAAATCACATGAAGTTTGAATTTTGATTTTTCCAAACCGGATCAAAACCACCTTCAGGATCGTATTTGGACAGATGTGTCTCAGTCTGAACAGCTCCAAACACTCAGATTGGTTTTGACTGTCCGTGACGTCACTGGTCAATAATCTGGCCAAGTCTGAACAGACCATCATCTGGCCCAGTCTGAACAGAGCCAAATCAGATTGGGACACTTACTAAAAACATCTGATTTGAGAAGAAATCTGATTTGAATCAGATTTTCCTGCAGTCTGAACGCCAGCTTTGGCCTTTTGTTGAACATCAGGCTTTAAAGGAGACGTACTCTGCCTCTTTTCCACTAATTGAAATAGCTCCCAGGTCAAAATCCCCCAAGGATCAAACATCACAGCTCTTTTCATCCTCTCTAAACAGCCCTGTTCACAACGGCTGCTTTCAGTGTCTGTCCCTTTAAATGCAAACAAACCACTGATTGCCCCGCCCAGTTTACTGCTACCAGGTAGGGGCGGGGTTATGCAAATTAGAACCTAGTGACATCACTGGAAGACAACTGAGGGAACAGCTGGTTAAACGAAGTGGATTTCAACCTACAGTGTGTCTGCACAGTCAGTTCTCACATTTTGGGGCCGGAAGACAAACCCAGATAAATTTTAAAGAGCCTCAGAAAGTTATATTTCTATAATATGTTCCCTTTAAACGAGCAGGTGGTTCAGCCATCTGAACATCAGCGACGCCCGGAGAAATCACAACCACACACAAAAAGCAGAGGACCTGTGTGTGTGTGTCTGTGTGTGAGTGTTTCAGATCCTCCTGCATAATGTAACCAGGACATATGTTGAGCCGGCAGCGCTGTGTCTTCTAATGCTGTAACTGTGAACAGCCATGGATTCACTTCATGCAATGATTATTAGCTTCTTCTTTACAACATTATCATCATCATCATCATCATCATCATGGAGTTCATGAATATTATTAAACACCTGACACATGCACGTACGTTATGATTGGGCGTGGCTAACACCTGGATCGTCAGCAGTGCAGCAACTTCAACATCAACACGAGCTGCGACTGAATTAGAGTTCTCAACGGGTCTGTAAATTACAACCCAAACCGACCCGGCCCGCGGGTTATTAAGCCCGGACCCGACGGAGCCCGACACACCAGCATCAATTATCTAACCGAACCCGGCCCGGCCCTGCTTTCTTTGCAGCCGGAGGTGCCGGGAGCAGGGAGAACTGTACCTTTCAGTACAGAAATGTCACCTCTTCTGTACCTATTTTTCTCTGTGTGTACATTTCACTTTCACTTTCACGAGTCACGACGAGGAGGGAGCAGGCAACGTGGTATGTTCCCGTTATGATTGTATATGTGTGTTTATGGTGAAATGATCTGCTGGTAACACACACTCAGTTTGGACGTCTTCTGTTCATTTCCATGCACCGGGAGATCAGGATGTTTATGGCGCTACGCGCTGGTGCTCATGGGAAATGGAGTCTTCCTTCAGGCAAAACACTACCGCATTGGGCCACTGGTGGCGCCAAACTCAACCAAAACTGAAAGTTCTTTAGTACTTTTTTTATTCACTACACTTTACTTTAAATCATTAATTATTGATTAAATATATATCCCTTGTCGGGGTTAACTTAAAGTGTGACACAGACTTATTGTCAGGACACACATGCCTGACTGGCACCCCAGCATTAAAGCTGGGGTCTACGATCCTGAAAATGTAGGGAGAGAGCTAGCAAGATTTGAAAAATTCAGCTCCTCCTGCCTCCTCTACGTCCAATCCCCCTGCTCCCCCTCCCGTCAGTGTCTCGGTCTAAGCCACGCCCCCGCAAACCGGCACGCGCACACAACAAGAAGCGGCAGGAGGAGAGGAGGAGAGCGAACGGCAGGGACAGAGGGGGGTGTGCGTGCAGAAGCATTTGGATTGGTTGCTCCCTCTCGGGTCTGGGCAACGTGATTGGTGGAAGTTTTCTCAGCACTGTAGTTACCCGACAGCACGGATTTGTTTCGTTCTTTTTCATTAAGTCATAACGTATTAACTCCTCTGGCAACAGAGGGACCGTTTCACCCAGTATAACAGAACGTGCTTTTGAACAGGATCGTAGACCCCACCTTTAACTAAAAATAAAAAGTCACATTACAAAAAAAACCCATCACAAGGGCCTCTGTACTACAGTAGTGGTGGCTGGTTCACACAGATGGACACACTGGACATGTAGAGTCACAGCATGCAGAGCAGCAACTATCACACACAGACACACACACTTTGTTGTTCATCATCATCCTCTTGTCCTACATTTCTTTGTCTCTGCAGGAAACAAACCGGCCTGAGAGAAAAGGATGACACTGTTTTCCTCACACTGTGTTCCCAGCCGGTCTGACACACACACACACACACACACAAATTTTTTCCATAACACTGGTTGTTCTATTTTTTGATGACAGCAGTGTGTTTGCATCGGGTCAGCGTTTTGTTGCACTGCCGGCTGCATGAAGCTGCAGCAGCATGAAGCTGCCAAATGAAGCTGCTGCTGCTGCATGAAGCTGCTACATGAAGCTGCTGCTGCTGCATGAAGCTGCTGCTACATGAAGCTGCTGCTGCATGCAGCTGCTACATGAAGCTACTACATGAAGCTGCTGCTGCTGCATGAAGCTGCTGCTGAATGCAGCTGCTACATGAAGCTACTACATGAAGCTGCTGCTGCTGCTGCATGAAGCTGCTGCTACATTGAGCTGCTGCTGCATGAAGCTGCTGCTGCTGCATGAAGCTGCTGCTGCATGAAGCTGCTACATGAAGCTGCTGCATGAAGCTGCTGCAGCATGAAGCTGCTGCTGCATGAAGCTGCTGCTGCTGCATGAAGAGAGAAGAGGAGGAGCAGAAGGAGGAGAAGGAAGAAGAGCAGGAGGAGCAGCATGGAGCTAAGTGGTTCTCCTGCTCAGGGTTAAGTGAGGTAATTGGCTCAGGATGCAGGTGTTTTTTTCTTTTCTTTTCTTCTTCTCGACTTGAAAGCTCAGACGCACGTGCACACTCACATGCACGCTCACATGCACACTCACACACTCGACTGGAGTCTCGTCTCCACCAATTAGCTGCAGGTGAAGGTCAGTGAAGGTCGCTGTGTGTTCCTCTGAGATAAGTTTCCCATTAACGGCTGAGTACCTGTACTTGACTGTACAGAGTCTGAGTCACACACACATACACACACACCACAGGTATTCAAGCTAAAATAAACCTTCTCATATTCAGCCAGAACACTGTTGTTGTTGTTGTTTGTCGACTTCCCTCAGCTCAGAGTCAGAAATAGAAGAACTCTGTTTGAATCAGCTCTCTCGTCGTTTCACTGTTTCCTTTAGTCGCTGCAGTTTCATCTGAACTTTTTACCTTTTTAAAGAAGACAAGACTTCATCTCATGTAGGAGGTAGGAACAAAACAAAACAAATAACAATAACACAATCTCTTTATAAATTGTCGTACGGAGCCTGATTGACTGAATCGACTGGAGGCTTTAGGAACACGGAGATGGATATGAGCTTCATTCCACTCTGTGGTTTGATTTGATTAATAATTACTGAAGCTTCATGTTGTTTGGTGTTTACACAGTGTGACATGATCATCATCAAGTAAACACAACAACAAACTGCTTTCACTTCACTTCCTGTTTAAAACAGCAGACTGAGTCCAACAATAGTAGTCTCTCAGCATATTCATGTTTATTCTATAAATATTTATAGAAAATGTATTCTATTCATGCACCCTGAGGCTTCACTGTCTACATGCACTATATGTTACAGGCCTCACGATGAGTCACCTGGTCTCAGAAGATAATTTGCCCTGTTTTACAGGTAAAGAAGAGACAGAAGTCATTCCGTGTGTTCTCCATGACAGGCTGGTAGCTGTCTTTTATTCAACAGAATATTACTATTTTCTTCTTTTGCATTCTCAGTTATTCACTGAATTATTTTGTTCACTATACATATTCCATAAATCAATAAACTCAATCATGTTCCCAACACAGGATAAAACAAAAGATATTTGTGTACTCAGTTACTTTTCCACTGTTTTTAACCAAAAGAATCATGTCTTACTTGTGCTTTTAACACTTGGAATGTCTCTTTTTTTTTTTGACTCTACTTCAATACTGCCAATTTAAACACATCTACACATGTAAACAACCTGACTCAGTAATTAGCATGAACATTCACTCAAAAACACATACATTCACCTTCACAGAACTCATATCACACTTCGGTCTCTATTGCAATTCAGATATACAGTCACTCATGAAACAAAATGAAAATAAATGTCCAGGAGCCAAAACAAAGCTAGCGAAAACATCGTCAGACCGCCATTTTGTGTTGTTGTTTTCTATGAGGGAAGCGAAACTACTTTTCTTTTACGCCTTTCACTGTTTACCTCGCAAATTCTACATCCAAAACTTTTCGACCGTTCTTATACCCGAGTTGTGGTCGTTTAACACACTTTACTAACCTGTTTTACAGGTAAAGAAGAGACAGAAGTCATTCCGTGCGTTCTCCATGGCAGGCTGGTGGATACTCCCTCTTGTGGTGGAATTAGCGACCTACACTCTGACACTTTCTCAGAAAACTCATTAAATTGGCTCACCTCTTTCATACAACATAACACACAAAATATAATCATTTCAAAATTTGTGACCATACATATTTGTAGGCGTCACATATACATACATACAGTATCTGTTTATTTATTTAACCAGGCAGAAAATAATTAAGAACAAGTTCTTATTTGCAATGATGACCTGACAAAAAGCACAAGCTTCTTGAGGGGAGAGGGGGGAGAGGGCTGTGAAAAAAGTACTGGTTCTGTGATGCTGAGTTGCTGCATCGAGGCCGTGCACTCAAAATCTTTCCAAGAATATTTGTCTTATTTTTTGCCAAAATGTCTCATTTCTAATCAAAACTCATCTCTTTCCACTTAGAATAAGACTCATCACCTAAAAAATTAACTGGTTTTTAGATCATTTTCACCTGTTTCAAATTAATTTTCTCTTGAAATAAGTAGAAGAATCTGCCACTGAAAGCAAATTATATGTTCTTGTGATAAGGAATAGGCTACATAATATAAATAATAAGAAATCAGATTTTTCTACTTATTTCAAGTGAATTTCGGCGTCATCTCGCGTCAGGACGGTGTGTTCCTGGCTTAATCTGTCTGTTTTCATGCCTGTGTATGTGTGGATCACTGTGGAGAAAGTTCCAGATCAATTTCCCCTTTAGAAATAAATTTACTGAGGGAAATATTGACGCTGTATCTCTCTATTAGATCTGAGTGACTCTATGTTCCTCCCAGTGAAAAGGGGAAATAACAGAAACCGAAGCATTAAACTGTGTCAGAGAAACATCACAGTCTGGAGTCACACACACACAAACACACACACACACACACACACACACACACTGACCTCGACCACACAAAACACACACAATCTCACATACGTATCTCCCGGTTTCTCACTGACTCCCACGCCGACTTCCTCTGTTTTCCACGGCTCTTCTTCCTCCTCCCTCTCGCTCTCACTCCATTCTCCTCCTCTTCATCGTCTACACGTCCGTCTCCTCATCATCATCCCTTCCCTCCGTTCTGACAGAGAGACAGAGGCTCAGTGTGAATCAATAGGCTCTTCACGCCGCTGCATTGTGGCGGCCCAGAAAATCAATGGCAACGGGAAATGAAGCTACAGTCTTTGAATAAATTGAAGACACAAAACAGAAAGTGTAAAACTGGTCAGATTAAAATGTAAAGGATGTTTGTTACTGTTGGTAAACTCTTTGAATCCCAGTTTGTGTGTGTTTGTGTGTGAACAGTGTGAGGACAGATACCGAGGCCTTTTGTGCAGCCGCCGTCCTGGAACAACACGATAAACCGGTGCATTCAGGCTCCACAGAGGAAACGGCAGAGAGAAGAAAGACTCACCTGAGCAGACAGGTGATAGAGAGACAAAGAGAGGATTCATAGAGACAAAAGAACTTCCTGTGGGGTTTGTGATTGGCCCATTCACATGGAGACGGGTTTATAAGTAGCTATAGCCTTTTTTTCTTTAAAAAAAAATCTTTGCCCCCATGGAAACGGCGTAAATGCCATACTAATCCCTATAGTCATAGCAGTAGGTTTGTTACCTTTAATTGTCATTGGCAAGCTATTTTTAGAACGGCGGAGCAGAGCCGTGAGCTGCTCAGAGCTACGCTACGGAGGCTCATGGGATTTCTTGGTTTCTCATCAAATACAAAATCCAACAACTCCACAACACTCTGGTGGCCAAGTTGTGACCTGCACATTCACCACGCTATGAGATAATAACACAACGTTACCAGACAGAGTTGTTTTTGAGGGAAATACAGAGACTGTTGATGAAAAACTGTCCCTGAAGGCAACGTGCATCATCATTTTTTCACAAATTTACTGCCATTTTAAAACCGCCAAACTTCCCGTTCCAAAAACAGCTTACACTGACAATTAAAGGTAACAAACCTACTGCTATGGCGATAGGGATTATGGCAATGGGCCATTTTGACAAAATATTGAACTATCCCTTTAATAGAGATGACTGAGCTGCTCTCACCTGATTCTACAGTGTTAGTGAAAGACAAAAGAACTACCTGTGGGGTTTGTGATTGGCCCGTTCACATGGAGATGGGTTCATAAGTAGTTATACACATTTAAATTTCAGTATTTTGTCCCCTTGGTAACAGTGTTTTAAGAGAACATGTCTCAGAATGGGGAAGTGCAAATCAACCCCAGGCCGCTCTTTTTGGTGAATTTGGTGCCATTTCAGATGAAAAACCACATGTCAGGCTAGAATTATGATTTGTAATGATAAATTAGAAAAATGAAATAATTCAATACTAGCTGTGTAATTATTGGTCTGTGTCATAAACAGGGTTCAAAATTAGCGGTCGCCAGTCGCCAGTGGCGACTAACTTTGAACCTTTGGCGAGTAAAGGAAGCCAGCTGACTGGCCACTCTGGCGAGTGAAAAAAAATAGGGTCCGGTCAAACTACTTTGATGTTCCTCCCGGCCCGGCTGTGACGCTTGGGTTGTGCGCCGATGTCGTGCAGATCTTCAAGCTCACAACATGCTGTAAAGCAAGGATTTGTGAGCTTGTAGATCTGCGATCCGCCATTTTCTCTGTTAGTCCCGCCCCGTATCCAGGGAGGCCGAGACGCGATTTGTGTTCAGCTCCGACAAGCGGTAAAGGAGAGGAGAAACAAACAACAGAAAAGAGGCCATAAGGCCAGTGGCCATAACTGTTCCCGGTCGAAAAATGTGGAGGCACATTCCGGGAGTGTGTCCACCCTCCAAATCTCCGAGAACGGAAAAAAACAACCAGGCTAATCACCGTGACGACGTAGCGACCACCGCCGAGACTGCTGTGAGTTACGCTAGAACAGACGTGGGCAATTTGCGGCCCGTGGACCAAATCAATCCGGCCCGCGACGTGCACAAAGGAGAAAAAAAAAGAAAATCCTCCATCATTTTATGTAAAGGCGTACAATGACTTGCAACTGCTATATGGCCCGATTGCTTTTATTACGTATATTGATTAAGGTGACCAGATTTCTGAAATGAAAATCGGGGACATTTCCAGCGCGGTGGTCGAAATTCAAATGTTATCATTAAGAAACAAATAAAAGCGGCAATTACATGTTAATTTTAATCTGTAAAGTTTGCAGCAATTAACATTAGAGCTGTAAAAACCAGAGATGAAACAAAAACAACAAAACAGATTCTTATCTTATTCAACTTATTTATCATTTAGATAATTGATAACAAAACAAAATCCATCCTTTTTTTTAAATCATATTTCATATTTGATTACAAAGTATCTCAAAGTATCACAAAATAAAGATCTCAAAACCCCACATTTCAAGTAAAAACATAGAACAGTTAGAAAAATCTCTTCATATAACTATTTTCTATTTATAAAAAAATTCAATTATATGTTTTCATATTTGATTACAAGGTACAAAGATCTCAAAACCCCACATTTCAAGTAACAACATAGAATAAAAGTTTGAAAAAGCACTTTATATAACTATTTTCTATCTTAAATGGAGCTGGTGAATCAGAAAACCAAAATAATAACCAGCTGATGGATTTCATGGCCCTATCTCACATCACAGTAGGGAATGTTTTGCACTTTTCAAACACAAAATGGTTTCTGGTCCTAAATGTCTGGATCCATGAACCCTGGTTCAGCAGGTCCACCACAGTCCTCTCCCTCAGTAGCCTGAGCTTCCTTGGCCTGGATGGAATAACAGCAGAGGAGAACATGAGCAAAACTGAAAGAACAGATGCAATAGTAGGTGAACTTTGTTTCTTAACAAAGAAATAACATCAGATTTTATAACATACTTTTATAATTTAGTCATTGTGCTCCTTTCTTTCAAAAATGCTACTAATATGTGCACTCACACATGTCATTCCTCAAAGGGACAGACTGAACATTATGAACATATGCATTATCTGTTTCTCCTTAACTTCTCTATCTCACTCTTGTTTATTCTCTCTCTCACTTTCTTGTTTACTCACTTCTCTCTCTCTCTCTCCTTTGCCTCACCTGACTCTGATACTTGTCTGAAGAATGTATTTTTTGCTGTATGGCCTTGTCTTTGGCCAGAATTTCCAAGAACTTCTCACAAGGGAGATTGATGTTCGTCTTCACAATGAGGATGGCCTTGATGGAAAAGGTTGTAAACCTGTTCCGGCTGTCTGTCCAAATGTCATTCATGAGAGAGAATACTCTCTCCACAGGTGCGTTGCTTCCAGGTAAGCACAGGCACACACACACTAATCTAGCCAGATTAGGGCACTGGATGTCATTTTCTTTGAAATGTTTGAACACTGTGCTCCATCTCTGAGCCACAGGTGTATTAGATCCCTTCCATTCGTTAATTTGTTCCCCTTTTAGGAATTCCTGCAGGGCGGAAACCTCATCAAACAGATCATCTTCTTTGATTAAGACATTTGGGCATTTTTCCTGCAGCGTGGCTGTTGCCCTCTGGATCTCTTCACGCTGCGGGTTTTTTTTTAGGAGGAGACAGCGTAAGTTGTGCAGGTTGTCTGCGTGCTTTCCCCAAGCTTGCAGATAGTTGAGGGATGTTGTAAAAAAAGAATTTGATGTTTGGAGAAAGTTTTCTCTTGTGATTGCTCCATTTTCCTCAAGTTCCCTCAGAAGTCCTCTGGCCAGAACTGGAATGAAGCTGTCATCACGTCTTGCTGTCAGTTTTACCTCCAAGTCTTTTAGTATTGCAGCTGACTCCACAGCACATTGGTCCTGGCCTTCAAGCTTCCTAATGGTGTCACTGAATATGGTCAGGTTTCCATGGGCAAAGGTCAGCCAGAGTTCAGTCAGTGGATCTTCAAACATCCTTTTCAAGACAACAGGGCATTTTTCTTCAGAAAGAAAAAAGGCTTTCAGCGGTGCATACATTTTCAGCACTCTCTCAAGAGCAGGCAGCATGGACAGCCAGCGCACGTTGCTGTGCCCTAAGATGTTGTGATACTCTTGGCCAACAAACTCACAAAAGCTCTTCAGTCTTTCCACCCTAACAGTGAAAATATGAAAATATGAAAATATCTTGGAGAGCATGTACTCTACATCAATGGGAACAAGATCCAAAGCTGTTCTGGTTGCATTATGGATGATGTGGGCAGGACAACCCAGGCCAATCACCTCCCGCTTCAGGGCACTTTTCACTTTTGTGTGGACATTGACTCTCCCTGCCCTATTCAGCCCTCCAAAGTTGGTGTTTGTGTTGTCAGCAGAGAATGCCACTACTTTGTTTTCCAGTGAGAATTTTTGGATTACCACCATGATTTCAGCTGCGAGTTCCTCTGCCTTCTCTCCCTTCAGTTCTACAAAATCAAGGAGTTTTGTTTCGATCGACATGCTGTCATCATTTTCTTTACAATATCTGACCAATATTGGCAGCAGTTTCACATGTCCATGATTGGAGGAATCAATGGACAGGGACACAAACTCAACCTGGTCCAGGTCCTGTCTTACCATGTTGGTTGCCCAAGGTGCAAACACATTGTTTACTATAGTTTGACCTTTGGTTCGAGCACATGAAAACTTCGGCTCGTACAGCTTTTTCGTCAGCTGTGCTGTGCAGTCCAGAGACCTGAAACTGTGATTATGTCTAATGGTGTGGTAAGCCAGGATGCCCTCCTGCACAGCGATTTCAAACTCCTTCTGGGACGGTGCTGCCTTTTTATAAAATGTAGTGATGGTTGGTGTACTTGCACTGGCAATCATAGCATTTTTATGTTTTTTGGCACGCTGATGCTCTACCACAGAAAATCTTCCCCCACTGGAAATTGAAAAAGAAGACTGGCAAAGGGTGCAGTGGACCATTGTGTCATCTTGGCTTTGGCGACAGGGGCGTATGAATGGAAATTCCTCTTGGATTTTTTCAGTAAAATGACATTTGCGTTTCTTTGAGAGAGCCATCTTCCTGTCTGCTCGTCTTCCTTTACACTATCTCACTTCTTATCTTAAAGCGCTTTTCTTTTCTCCTTCTTTCCTCTCTCCTTACTCTCTCTTCACTTTTTACATCACCCCATCACTCTCTCCTGCTCTTTTCCTCGTCTTCTCTCTCACTCACCACTCTTCCTTTACACTCTCTTATTCTACAACAGAGCAAAAATATGTAGTATTATTGTGATCTCACTGTTATCTAATACACAAAAATACACATTGCAACTTCAACAACACCAGTGACAGTTTGTCATTAGTCCTTCAATTCAGATAAACAGACGTAGCCCACTGTAATAATCGTCCTTATTTTACCCCACCTAACCTACACACAACCAAAGGGGTATTCTGCGAAGCCAGTTTAGTGTGTTAGCCAGCTGTGTTGAGTCTAAAGCAATGCTCGGCTGTACTGCAAACGTGGCTCTCTTTTAAGCCGGCTAGATCTCCGTGGTAACTTATGCTTAGCTCATAACCTGGTCCCGACCAGGTTATATTCAGAGTTTAATCATAAAACCGGCGATAAAAGCGCCGCTGTTTCACTATTTAACTAATTTTCAGCTGGCGTCACCTGTACTTTGAAAGTCCAGTGGATCTGGATCAAAACAAAGCGTTTGTACGGAGGGAGAAATCAGCTGATCGCTGCTGTTTACTTCTCCCGGAGCGTCTCTGCTGAGCTGTCTCCGCCTACAGATGTTCTCCTCAACCGTAGCCTAGACTATACCCCTCAAGTCTAGTTCAAGCTCCCAAAATGAATGTGTTCATACAACAAAACTTACCTTAACGCAGGTGCATTCACATTCTCTTCTATCTTCTGCTCTTCGGGAAGAAAAAGTAAACAACTCTGGCGCGTATTCTGTTTCCGGGTACCGCGACGTAACGTCACTACGTTAGTTTGCGTCTGTGCGCAACTTTTTTTTCCTCTCACATTGAAATCGGGGACATTTTCGGGGACAGCTTTAACCGGGGACAGGTCGGCCAAATCGGGGACTGTCCCCGAAAATCCGGGACGTCTGGTCACCCTAATATTGATGCGCATTAATCAGCTGTTTGATCGCCCCTCTGGAGCAGTAGCGGCTCCTCTCTCTCCTCCGTCGGAGCTCCGGCGTCCGACGGAGGAGAGAGAGGAGCCGCTCTGCTGCAGGTTTTCTCCACAGCTGAGGTTCTGACCACCGCGACTCTGTCAGCACGAGACCGGGCCGAATCATGTCGGAACTGCTGACAATTATGAAGCGCCATCACGGCACCTAATTATAACTTCACAAACACTGAAATTTAGCAAACTGTGATTAAAAGAGCATTTTATGAGATCGCTGGCGACCTGAGCCACTGCGAGTCACCGTGGTGCTGTGAGGACTGCATGTGAATGCTGCATTCAGGTGCAGTCGGAAAACGCCGTCGGTAACAAACCAGATGTCATTTTAGTCATCTGCCTTGAGTCCATAATACATTATGTTTCTTTAGTGACCTATGATGGATATAAATTGAAAATGCAATTACATCAATTGTGTTGCGTCAAATATATAACGCAATATGTCCACCAAATATGTAGTTTAGGCTAATCTGGCAATAAATATTATGTTTCAATTTGATTTCGAATCATGTGGCCCTTCACTCACTTTATCGGAGTCACTGTGGCCCTCTGGAAAAAATAATTGCCCACCCCTGCGCTAGAAAGTTCAACCAGAGATGGTTCACGACAGAATCGAGAAAGTATGTTTTATAAATAAACCTTTAAGGAAAAAAAGGCAAATTTGACTCATTCCCTTATTCCACACAATAATATGCTAATATTGCTATATGTGTTAAAAATGCTTTTGAGTGTATTATAACAGTTAAACACATATAAAAATATACAATACACGATGAAAAATATACAAAACAACTATACATAATTTTTGGCCAGTAAAAAATCTTTCTGGCCAGTAGATTTTTAAAGCTCACTAGCCAGTTGGCCAGTGAGCAAAAAAGTTAAGTTTGAACCCTGGTCATAAACTATAAACTGTTTTGTTGTTGCACGTCTGTCCATCCTGGGTGAGGGATCTGTTGCTCACCCTGAGGTTTCTCCTGGTTTTCCCTGTTAAAAGGGTTTTCCATGGAGTTTTTCCTGAGTGGATGTGAGGGTCTAAGGACAGAGGATGTTGTTATGATGCCATGTGAAGCCCGTTGGGACAAACTGGTGGTAAAAACGGGCTTTACAAATAAAATTGCCTTGCCTTGCCTTATTGGCAGTATCAGAATAGCCAGGCTGGCGCCGCCTAATGTTTCCGGCCAATTTCATTTGCCTCAACCATATAGTCAGGAAACTACTAATGCGTTTCGGTTTGCTCACCAATCAGCGAACAGATGGGGAACTGAAGGCGATGACGTTGAACTCAAGCGTTAACCGGTGTATAGCACACGTGACCACCAAGCAGCAGCGATTAGTTGAAGCAAATGTAAGCAACCGCCTCCCGGAAGCAAACAAATCCCTATGGCTCGTGTTCAGACGCTATATGAAATGTAATGGAATAAGCGGCTGATGCATCAGGCTAGTATTAGAAGGCCCCAAAATTAAACTTTGCTGAGGATGGGGCTGGCACCGGGTTAGATACAGGTCAGCAGGAACCAGCAGAGAAGAGCAGACGTGATGGGATCAAGTCGACTTTGTGATGAGTCACGACAGGAAACTGAGTGAGGTCACTTCCTGTGTTCAAAAGATTAAAAGAAGAAGTGAGCGACTAACAGTCTGCACCACGATCAATAATTCATCCCAACCCTGGCACTTTATTCAAATCATCGGCTTGGAAAAACAACATCAACAACCAAAAAAAGGGGGGAACACAAGAAAGAGAGAAAGACCAGAAGAAGAAAAAGAGAAGACGGGGAAAAGATAGCAAGAAAGTGAACGTCAGACAGAGAGAGGTAAGCTGTGCTGTGTCTCTGAGGACCAGAGTGAAGTAGCTCAGACTCAGGCCTCTGGCACCACATCACTCCAACCACACTAATTGCAGTCCGACGGGAGAGGAGCAGCCTCGTTCTCACCCAGAGGAGTTCTGCATAAACACGGCAACCTCACGTTGTGTAACCAAGTCAAACTCATTCCGTCGTTTCCAGGATTTTTGATCGTTCCTCTGCCCCGCTTTTTTCATATTGGCATTATTCACAGCAGATGGCTGAAGTTATTACAGAATATAATAGTCACCAGTAGGCTATACCTCATCTTGGAGACTGGCGGCGGCGTCCAGTTGCTTCACGTCTTTGGGGCGGAGGAGATGGGACCGATGGAGCAGGAGGAGAACACGGGGAAAAGTTTGTGGACTTGATCAGAATTTATTCGTTCTGAGTTCAGTTCAGGAACAAACTTAAAAAAAAAGCCTCATGAAGGTGCTCATCATCACAGATCACAGTTATTACCAGTCAGATTCATGTAATTGTCAAATAACAGAGCACAGTGCCATCGACCTGCTCCGTCACTCGCTATAATGTCATAGCAACAGGGGACAGAAGTTCGACCCCAGACATTTAGACGTTAAAGGTTGGGTCTGAAGTTTTGTGCCCAAAAATAAACGTTAGACATATTCAAATTAATCTGTCTTAAAGGGACAACAAGGAGTTTGTATTTGGTTATAAAAAAGTCTCGTATTACTGTGGATGAATCTACGTTACCACTTGTTAATGGGTCCACGTTCGATAAAAATATTGTTATCGTTATTTTGTTATTATGAAATGCTGGGAGATCCTACCAGCGTTGTCTCCGATACTAACGAGTGCTAGCACGTCTCTTTCTCTCAGCAGCAGCAGTCAGGACCACAAAGAAAAAGAAATACAGTCTGAGTGAAGCGCTAGAGCTGCAGACCGATTCCCCTCAATCACCGACAACTAAAGCCTCAACTGGTAACAAGTATGAGGGCCACTGTAGTGAGCTAGCACGATGCTAAGTAAGGCTAGTGGTAGTGGTTAGCATCCGCCGCTAACACTGTCTTCCCAGCTCACCACAACGGCATAACCAGGGTTCCTACAGCTTAAGCCAAGTTAAATTTAAAGGCATACAGAAATGGCTGTTTGTCCCGTTTGTCGCGCCGAGTTGTCACAAGCTGCAACATGAGTTTACCCGAGTAAGGAAAACGGATTTGATTGGTCGTTATTGAGCGGGCAGGATATTCAAAGTTTGGGGCGAGTCCGAGCTCCGTGTGTGTGTGCGTGTTTCAGACATTTGAATGACGGATGACAGATCCAATATCAGTGGCTTTTGAATCGTGTACAGGCTGACGTATAATCCGTGCGCCTGCATTGTCCAATGCGGAAAAAAAAATACCACACTTTCATCCCGGATTTACTCAAAAGTAGAATTTTGCACAAAGTTTGGCCTACGTCGTCTGATAGATGAGTTTTTACACTAATTTTATGACCCAGAGTGGACTCATATTCAATGTTCTTTTCTGTACACCTTTAAGACTTTTTAAGATATTTTTTAAAGGCACTTGAGATGAAATTTAATACCGACTTCACAATAAACACAAACGCACACAAAAGTGACTGCTATGAAATTTTTCAAAAATTGATTTAAAGCATTTTAATGCGATTTACAACCTTGTTTTTAGATTACTGTAATGAATTCAATTACTTTTAAGTAGGGCCGGGACTCGAAAAAAAAAATTAATCTAATTAATTACAGGCTTTATAATTAATTAATTAATTGCAATTGATCGCATTTGAATCGCATATAAATATTTGACCTGACTCCATTGCCCCCCCCCCCCAGTGCGATTCGGCTCGATACGTACGGAGGTGTATAAAGTACTTGAAAAAGAGTGCGAGTGATCGCTCCTGTTACATATTAAGGATCTTTGGAGCTTCAAATTGTGGGGGGTGGGGGGGGGTGGGGGGCAGTTTCGTGAAGAAGTATGAGGCTCTGTCTGAGCTGTGTTCAGATCCCTTGCAGTGATCAGTGTTGGCGACTCGTTAGATAATTGCGCTCCAGTGTAATCCGTACGTCTGAAACTCATCCAGTGAGAAACGTTCCGTGGTACAAAAATAAGTGTGATTACAATGCGTTATTTTTTTAACGCGTTATTTTTTGTGTAATTAATTAATCGTGGTTAACGCGTTAAAGTCCCGGCCCTACTTTTAAGACTGTTTAAGTATCCGTAAGAACCCTGATAACAACATAACACTGGAGGCTCACGATGTTGGTGACGGTCGGCTATCGGACAGGTAATAAATAACCTTATAACGTTTTGACTCCTTACACTAAATGTGACAGGAACATTAGCTCTGGTTATGTGCTAACTTTAGCGTTAGCTGACAGAGCGCATATATTGGATAACAGGGATAATTCACTCCTTATCTATCCACCATTTAACACTGACAACGTAGATGGCGGTAGCAACTGACAGCGCAGTGGTCGCGGCGAGCCCCCGCTGTCATGGTTACAATAGTAGCGAGTGCAGACGAAGCCGCAGTAGATATAATACAATGTAGTAGTACATCCGATTCCGGAGACTATAACTATGTGTGTGTTTATCTGTTTATGTCTTTTCAGACATCTGTTGTAGCTCCTATATTTAATAAATCTCCCTTAGCACTTGAAGTGGACGTCTAAAATTCAGTGTGTTACATTCATACATATGGCGCCAATAGAATGTAGTAGCTACACTCAACAAAATATTATGTAGGCTATAGCACATTAGCACTTAAAATGTGCTGTACTACATTAACTCGGCAAGAACATGTGTGTCTGACACACATGCACTTTTTTCAGTATTCAGAAGGGTACACATGATGAATATTTATTTTAGTATTGATGACTCTTAACACATCACGCTTTTTTACCTATACATTTTTCTCTTTCTAGGTAATCTTGCGTCTGATGGCTAGGCGGAGATCACCTGTTGTCTGGGCACACCCAGTCACTACTGGTGGGACACAATAGTTCCTGATTTCACATCTGTCCAGTTCCTGCAGAATTTTTGTGTGTCCCGAGAGTCATTTGACTACATCTGCAGTCGGGTGCAGCATGGCATTCAAAGCAGAAACAAGTGGCCATTGCCATCTGGAAGCTGGCTACTGGCAGTGAATACCGCACTATTAGTCATCTTATTGGTGTGGGCCTCAGCACTGTCTTTAATTGTGTTTCTGCTACGCGGTCATCAAAGTGCTGCTTCCTGTCCACATTACCTGCCCTGATCGTGAGAGGTTGGTGGAAATGGCTGCTCTCTTTCAGAGTCATTGGAGAGTGCCACAGTGTGTTGGGGCAATCGATGGAAGCCATATCCCAATTATAGCACCAGAGGAGTATCCTCGGGACTACTACAACCGGAAAGGATGGCATTCAATTGTTCTGCAAGCAGTTGTGGATGGAAGAGGTCTTTTCTGGGATGTGTGTGTTGGATTTCCGGGCAGTGTGCATGACGCAAGAGTCCTGAAACAGTCACATTTGTGGGAGGTCCTCAGTGATGGAGAATTTCTATCCCAAAGTAAAGTGACCATCTCTGGTTGTGATGCTGGACACTACCTGATAGGGGATCCAGCGTACCCACTGCAAAACTGGCTCATGAAGCCCTTTTCGGACACTGGTAGATTGACACCTGAACAACACACCTACAATTACCGACTCAGCAGTGCCTGATCAGTTGTGGAAATGGCATTCAGGAGACCTCCTGTTCTTCTCTAGCTCAGCAATGAACTGGTGCCACTCTTGAACCGGTTTTTCTGGCCCAGAACCATTTCTTTGTCTGTAGAAACAGAAAAACCGGTTCCAAATCAAGCACCAGCACCGAACCAGCACTGGAACCACTTTGGTGGAAAAGGGGTATCAGACTGTGTTTCCTTTGGTTTGTTGTCATGACAACCACTGCTGTCTGGAGCAGGAGGCTACAACGCTTAGCCAGTTTCAATGTTTTGTTTACAAACTGCAACGAACAAAACTTTCCAGACTCTCCCTTTAACCATGAGGATGGCTCCTCTCACTGTCAGGGAGACGTTTCCATCTGGAGGAGGAAGGAGGACGGGTTTGGATCTGATTCAGGGGTAAAACGGCTGGAGGGGTTGGGGGGGGGGATAAGAGGCAGGATGGCAGAGATATCACTCCACTTACTCAATATTCATTACTGTCAACCCCCACAGACATCTGTGACCTGGGGCCTCTGGTCGCCAGCCAGCGTCACAGTGTGTGTGTGTGTGTGTGTGTGTGTGTGTGTGGTAGGTATTCATGTGGTTTGATGGATCACTGGCTCTGAGAGCGTGTGAGAGGAGGAAAGGAGGCATTGACACATGTGCAATAGGGTGTGCAAAGCAGCCGGTATTCGTATTTGATGAGGGGGGAAAGTATTTGTATTTGTATCCGAGGAAAATTCAAAATAGGTGCGAAAATCTTTTCTTTTTTTTTTTCGAGTTACACTTCTAATATAGGGTTATGCAAATGTAAGTGTTCTTTAATTATCCATTAGGCTATAATAATTATGTTATTTGTTATGTCTCGTCAAATTTGTTAATTTTGTTTTGATATGTTTTGATGAGTGTCATGTGTTGGTCCTTTAATCTTTTATTTAGTCAAGTCACTCATGTCCTGTCCTGTCATGCACTTCCTGTTTTATTTTGTACTCACCTGTTCCCTCTCGTTCCAGATCCTGACTTCCTCCCTTTGTGTGCCTTCCCTCCGTTGTGATTGTCAACCCCGCCCCTGATTGGTTCCACCTGTGTCCCCCTACCTCTTGTTCAAATAGTCTTTGTCTCCCTTGTCTTGTGTCAGTTCGTTGTGTCTTGTCTGTTTCTGTCATGCCGTTTGAGAACCATAGTTCATTTTTATCCTCCAAGTGAGCGTTTTTTGATGTTCAGTTGTATCCTCTTTTGAGAGCGTTTTTTGTTAAAAAATAAAAATTCTTTGAGCGGAGCATTTGAGTCCTCCTTCCTGTCTGGTCGTTACATTATTATTGGTTGATGTTGGTCGAGTGACTTAAGGATAACTTTCGTTTTTTACAACCTGGACCTTATTTCTAGCATCAAATACGATCATTTACTCACCCAGACAACTTTGGTGTCATTTGGAGTCGTTTTGACAAAATTAGCCCCAATCGAGCGGCGCGTATATATCCGTATAAAGGGCCTTTCACACCGAACGCGGCAGGCGGCAGCAAACCCATTCATTGTGTACGTGCTACCGCGGCGCGCTGCGCCCGAATTAAAAAATGTTTAATCTGGGCGCAGCGCGCTGTGACAACATCTCGGCGCGTCCAATAGGAGAGAAGGAGGGACGAAAAAGTGCGGGGTTCTGGACAGTGTCTTGGTTCTGGACACTGGACAGTAAACAATGGAGGAAAAAATCATTCATGCTGTGTCCCAGTGTCCTGAACTGTGGGACACAAGACTCCTGGTCTACCGTGACCTAAATAAAAAAATCTCAAGAGATGGAGGGAGATCAGCAACACCATGAATTTGTCAGGTTTGTTGAAAGTTGTAGAGAGGTTTTAACATTAAAAATATTATCTTATCATATCTTAAAATGTGCTAGCTATAGCATTGCCACAGATGCTTTTCTTGGACCAGGTAGCCTATACATGATTATGAAAAGGTCACACTTTACTAACCTAAAGTTAGTTACTCTGCGCCTATCTGCCGCCCTGCTCTGCGCCTGTCTGCGCGGTACCTCGCGGTGGGCGCAGCGCATACCGCGTTCGGTGTGAAAGGCCCTTAATGCGAGAACACGGGGCACGCAATGCAGCCTCTAAATAACACATTATCCGGCTCATTCTGATAATAATCATTCTGCTTCAGCATTTTTTTTATCTCAACTATCCAGAGCTTTAGTGAGTCCAGGTTGAGGAGAGGAAGCCTGTGTAAGCTGAACTTCATCCAGCTGCTCATTTTGTTCTGACAAGTCAGAAACACAAAGAAACGGACCATAGCATTAGCGATAGCAAGTTAGCCGCGCCGTGCAGAAGCCGGAGATGACATCATCCAGATCAGAGGTTAGTAGTCAACCTAGAGGAGCAGGATGTTGGTAACATGCCACCACGGGCTCGGAGGGGAATAGCACTAGTGTAACATCACAAAATATTGGCGAAATGAGTTTTGCGGTGGATAATGTGTTATTTAGAGGCTGCATTGCGTGCCCCGTGTTCTCGCATTATACGGATTTACGCGCCCCGCTGATAGTTGGTGCTGTGACGATGATGGATCAGTGTTTGTGATACAGTCACGTGTTGGACAGGGGTCAGGGGTCAAGGTCACACAGGAAGCAGAAGAAGAAGAAGAAGAGCTGTCTGTGTTTTATTGATCCCACTAAAACGTTCTGCCTCCGTCAGTGTTTCATTATATTTCTACACTGTCAGCAAGGAAGAGGAAGAGAACTCCTCACCTGTGCACAACACACACACACACAGTGCATATGATAAATGTGGAACAGCTGCTGAGTGTGTAAGTCTATATGTGCAGGGCTGCACACGGAGCATGTTGCTGTAGATTCATTATATCTGACATGATGCTGACTAATGATAAATGAATAAAAACACCTTTGTTTATCTGATCAAATATTCAAATTACAGTTATTAAAGTTCTTAGAACTTGTTCCAAGCACCAACTCCTTGCTGGGCTACAGCTAAGAACTGGTTCCTCCAGGGGCTGGCGGGGGTTACAGGAGCAACGTGCGAAGATACAGACAGGTTATCAATACCGTTTGAAGTTAGTTCATCTACAGTGTGTAGTCGATGTAAACACAGTTGAAGCTAACTACCTGAGGGTTACACCCCGCCTTTCCGAAGCCCCGCCTTTCCGACAATAGACTTCCATTCGTCGTAATAGCGGGGTTTTCTTTTTTTTCTAAAGACACCGCTATTTCGAAAAGGCTACTGGGGGAAACGGATCATGTGCATAATAAACTGCAAAACAAGCAAATACTTCATATTAATGACATAAAGACCTAACGTTCATTCTGCTTCTAGCCTGTCTAGCCTCCACCTGATCTTTTTACTAAACTTAACCAACTCCTTTCTTCATTGCCTAAGCCCAACCAAAGCATCTCCCTCAGTCAGCTGTCAGCACGAGCGGAGGCTGTCGGAACAGCGGTGTTTCGGAACAGCGGTGTTTCGGAACAGCGGGGTGTCGAAGTGGAGGTGCGTCGGAATGGAGAGCTGTCCCCCTACCTGAGCTACATGCTATGGCTAACAACAGCTAACGCTCGTCTTAAACAGCACCGACACAACGTAGCTGCTGCCGCCGGCCGATCGCGGTGATTATAACGCAGACACAGTGGCGGCTGCTGCTAAAATAAATTGGGAGGGTGTCAGATAAATAAGATACCTGTATTTTCCGCACTATAAGGCGCACCGGATTATAAGCACATGATGATCTACAGTCAGGGATGCAAACAGCTCGCCGAAAAGCGAAACTCTCTTTTTTCATGACCAATTAGGTGACTTATGTGAATCGTTCAGATCCGAAGAGTTTTTGTTTTTGAGGGGGGGGGGGGGGTCTCGGCGTCTCAGCTCGGGTGAGTAAAATGTTTTTCTAACAGGCTGACAGTGACAATCACGTGAAACTGAGGCGAATTCATTCGTGGTTGTCTCTGATTATACTGATAACAGCCTACTTCCAATGTAGACGCGCAACATGCGCTTGTTACCCAAACGGTGCGCGGCCGCGTGCATTCGGTGCGATGGTGACGCCGTTTTTTTCCCCCGTGCATGTCGGTGGAGCTGTGCGCCGCCGACATGCACGGTTCCCTACATACGTTGCTGTGTCAGGCAGGTGTCTCCCACGAAGCTCTGCCCCGTTTCAGATTTGAAGGAAGTCCTCAACGTGGATAGACGTCGCCCTCGCGATGTAGAATGTGTTTAATTCACAGTGAAACTAATTATGTCCATTACACACTGAATGAAACATCACATGTCTTTTATTTATTCAGTTTAGTCTAATAGTAATAATCAGTGAAGACCTGAAATACAGTATCTGAAATATTGCAAAGGATTTTTGTAATGTGTGCATATATTATATATAGAAATGTTTGCCTTCTGAAAACTATGTCCAGCTATAAGATATATCCTGGAAATGGACTCTTCCGTGATATTATAATGTAATTAATTTGTGCTGAGCAGCAACCCCCCCCCCCCCCCGCTAGACAATTACTCTCTTTTTTCGGTCCTGACCAGTTTGCATCCCTGTACAGTACAAGCTAGGCTTGGGCGGTATCCAAATTTTGATACCGTCAAACTTCCTCCACATTACCCGGTATACGGTATTACCGTGACTAATTAAAAATGATGACGTAAGCCTCAGGCGGCATTACAAAACTGTTGGCTTGTGCCTTCACCGTTCAGAAACTGAATACCAAACACTATTACTGAACAATAACAACATAACATGCATAATATTAACAACTTTTATTAACAACAAATGCAGCTTATAAAAAAAGTCAAACAGCATAAATTAACATACCACAACACCAAGAACAGTTTTCGCGCACAAATCAATTAAATTAAATCACAGCCTGAACAACTTTAAATAACAAAGAGCAACTTTTTTTTAAAAAAGTGCAAAATAGAACAGTCAAATAGAATTAAATTAACTTACACATCCAGAACAGTTTTGCCCACAGGGACGCACACAGATCAATTAAATTAAATCACAGCTTGAACGACTTTTAACAACGAGCAGCATCTTATAAAAAAAAGTGCAAATAGGCCCATAACAGTCAACAAATTATTTCAACACAGTCCAGTCTTCTTTCAAATATTTTTTTTTTGACGAAAAACAAAACAATGACATTAAGGCCCCGTTTACACGAAGACGCTTGCGAGTAAAGACGATAAAATATTTTATCGGAAGTGCCTTTCGTTTATACGGTGACGGCGTTTTTGGGGCTTGAAGACGCAAAAATCTCAAACCACCCCTGAAAGTGGAAAAGTTGAATACGCTCCAGCGCAGCGTCTCCGTCTAAACAGGCCAAGACGCAAAACTGGCTCAGATCTGCTGTTCTGCTCACGTCAAGTAGGCGTGTTGACCCCCGACATGTGCACACCTAAACCGGGCTCTACAAACACTGGTGCGCATATCATGCCCCGCAATGGGACTTATCGCTCATTATTCATAAATAATATCCTATACTGCACAACTGATAATATTGTAGCAACCCCGCAGTAATGTTCTTGTTATGATTAAGTTGTGTGACTTCTGACTGACTGTGAATGTGTAGTATGGGCAGGTATAGGGTGGTTGGATGAGAAACTGAGGGGCAGAGTGAGGAAGACAGCTGTGTGTGTCTGTGTGTAGGTGAGTGAGGGAGGAGCAGAGGAGGGAGAGAGAGCTGTCATAAGTTAGTGTTATGTTGATGTAGTTACGTCGGGTTGGACGCTACAATATCAATTAGGCTAACACGTGAGTTTAACATAGACGTCAGACGCGAAATAGCCGCAGAGCGAAGCCACATACGGGCTACACATGATACACACATACCCACAGACACACAGCTGAGGGGCCGAGGCGCGGCACGGAGAAATGCGCATCTGGTGGCGTGCCCCCCGTGGGTGCTCAACCTGCTCTGTGGGTGCTCGTGCCCCGGAGCACCCACGGAATCGGCGCCTATGGCCGCAATAACTAATGTACAAGAATGTTTCTTTCAAATGTACAGAATATGTACACATACATTGGCGAGCAGAGGAGGATCTGCATGCATTACCAATGGATTTGTACACACTTTTGCGTCACCGTATGCACACAGATTTCCTCCCGAGAACGCTCGTGTAGACGCGAAATAAAAAGTGAAGACGCGACGCCACTTTTGCGTCTTCTGTTCACACCGTCTTCGTGTAAACGTAGCCTAAAAGTACGAATAGGAACTGTGTAGCAGTAAATCTACTCAAGATTTTTTGCCAGAAAAACAGCATATTGACTTTTTCTGGCTTTAACAGGGCACGTTGTGGACCGACCACTTTACCTGCGGTGCTGAAAACCCGCTCTGATGGCGAGCTTGTGGCACAGACACACAGGTATTTTCGGGCCAGTCGCGACATCTGGGGAAGACGACTGGCAGCATGTTTCCACCAGAGGAGTGGGTCCTCGTCTCCCTGGATGACAGGCTCCAAACAGTAGGCTGTTAGTTCAGCGCCGGCTCGCTCCTCTGCGGTGCCGACTGGACCTGCCGCTGCAGTGGGTCGTTTTTGGAGGAGGGTTCCCAGAGACATCCTTTTACGTGGGGGTTCGGGTTGTGCCTCTTCCTCTTCAATTCTGATGGCCACTGCTGCTGGTGCTGCTTGCCCCTCCAAGCTCACCATCATCTCTCGCGTCACCTTTTTGTTGCACAATTTACAAATTGCCTCATCAGTATTTACCGGCTCTCCTTTCTCGTTTGCCTGGAACCCGAAATACTCCCAAACTGCATAAGTTCTTTTTTGACACCAAGTCACCCGGTGCGCGACCTGCCATCTTTCTCCCCTTCTCTCTCCCGGTGCGTCTCTCTCCCCTCCGCGCTGTCACGTGATGACGTCACGTTCACAAACTTTATTGAAAGTCTCCAAATGTAGGCTAAAACATGTTCAACTATTTAAGTAAAACTGAAAATTCAACCACACAAGTGCTACTGGACAGAGAATCAAGTTTAGGCATCAAATGACTTTTATTTAATATTTAATTGTTAGGCTATCTCCTATATAAGTGCATTGCATTTTTTCATGACGGTATTGAAACTGATACCGCTGCTATTTTTAAACACCGGCAGTATACGGTATTACCGTAATACCGCCCAAGCCTAGTACAAGCTGGGTTGACAGAGAGGCCTATGTAGTACCATAGTGCGAATCGCCACTCGCCGTCTGCCTCTTCTGCCCGTATGTGGCGGAGGCTAAGCTGTCTCATTGTGTGTGAGTGTGAGCGGCACGTATGTTCACGTTGCTTTCGTGAATAGTAAACACACAGACGCCCCCCTCGGTTTTTACGTCCGGAAGTTTAGCGGGTATTTCAACAGCAGTGATGTACCGGAGAGGAATTTGAGGAATACACGGCCGCTTTTACCTGACGGAGACCGACGCCGGTTACATGCTGCCATTCCGACATGCTGCCACTTCGACATACTGCCATTCCGACAATCCGCTATTCAGAGATGTCACCATTCCTACATACCGCTAATCCGACATGCAAACGTCCTGCCATTCCGACAGGTTCGTCCTGCCATTCCGACAGGTTCGTCCCGCCATTCCGACAAGGCTTTTTTGTCCCTCCTCATGTTTTAAGACATGCGTAAAGATGCGATACAGTCAGTGGAAGCTTAATAAAATAACAAACACAAAGTCTCGCCATTTACAATAACACACTCCAGTTTGTAACAATTTCCCTTATAATAAGGATAAGTGGCACAACGCGTCCTGCTGCAGGCGGACCTATAGGCTCGCGCTGCTGCTGCGTCCAGGCAATAAACAAAGGCGCTACTTAAGGCCTTTGCACACTGAGTCCGTTTTTTTCGTCCGAAATTGCAGCACGTCAAAAAATAAATTCGACCTCATGTTGTGTCAATCATGTTTACACACCGACTCCGAAACTTTCGTCCGTCATAAAAGTTTTCGGAACAGGTTTGATTTAATGCGTTTTTCGCATCCGTGAAAAGCCTTTTGACCAATCACATCAGCGTTTTGAGGCTGGAGAGGGAGAGAGAGAGAGGAGGGTGTGGGGGGGATCGCCGCTGCGAGTGTGTCTGTCGGTCTGTATGCTGTGCGTGCGCCAGCCGCTGTTCAGGATCATGGAAAGTGGCCGTCTTCTGTTTACTGTATGAGCTAATAATCAATATATATCATATGACACTAAAATAACCAGTTGAAGTGATGATGATAGTCCTGCTGCTCATGTAGCTACAAGCAGCAGATCTCCTCGCTGCTGCATCCTCGCAGCATGAACTCTTTTTTCTTTCATTTCTCAACAAGTGACAGAACCACAAAGTGCATCACTGCGTGACGATTTTTGTCTCCCTCTCCGAAATTTAGAACACAAAATAAAAACGCATGCGAAAAAACGCAACGGAGTCAGTGTGCAAGGAGCCTGCACGTAACGTTTTTTGTCGGATGACAGAGACGAAAAACGCATGCGAAAAAAACGGACTCAGTGTGCAAAGACCTTTAGTCTTAGTCCCCCCCCCCCACCACCTCTCTCTCTCTCTCGGGCAGTGACACGCTGTCATTCATTTCAGCACCGAGACAGCGGACAGCGTGCTTGGTCACAGTTGAGCACTAGACAAAAAATCATACTCTTCTGCAATAAATCCATGCCATGGAGGCAGAAAGAGAACTCAACACTGTCTTCTCCACAAGTAGAAAAACATAATAGGCTAGGGATGTGACGTTGACCAGAGTACAGTGCTGTTAGAGGAGAGAGATGGGCGGAGGCGGTTGATGTGATAATAGTTAATGACCTCATGTCGGAATGGCGGTACGTTTCAAAAAAAGGAAAGTACCGCCAGTCCGACAAAGGAAACAGAAAATGTCGGAGTGGTGGGACATTTTCAATCAATGGAAGTGCCGCCATTACGACAACTGGACGTCAACGTCGGAGTGGCGGTATGTCGGAATGACCCGCGGATACCTTATAAATGAGACCCCTGGTCCGTTAACTGTAGTTAGCTAGCCTGACTTTCGCCAGATCCTTGTAGTTCCGCAAAGCTACGCTGAGCTCCACACAAGGGTCTGGGACTGCTCCATAGGCGATGTATTTCAGAAGGCGGGGCCTTGTAAAAAAAATCCTTGTATGTGATTGGATAAACCACTTGCCAAACCCAGTCGGAAGAAGAGCGAAAACATCCTTGTTACCAATAAATGCCTTCAGAACCGTTCTCTGTTCATTTTTCAAAGAATTAATATTCGATAGATTTGACTTGAAATAGCAGAATCAATGCCAACGCACGACTCCTTGCTGCGAGCCGCCATTGTTGCTTGAATCGAACAGTCCCGCCCAGCGATCCTGATTGGTTCATTATTTTTTGCTCCCGTGAAGGAGTTTGGTGGAGCTTTGCGGAACTACAAGGGTCTGGCGAGAGTCAGGCTATGGATACATTCACGCTCTCTTATGACATAATCTCACGGCGCACTCCTCTCCCAATATTCGCAAAACAATAACGAATGGAAACGAGTGTAACAGAGTTAAGAGAGGAATTGATCCCACTTGCCATAAAAATACGCATCACACAACACAAAGTTTTGTTTTTCCCACGGTAATTAAATGCATCACCCCTGTAGATTAGGGTCGTGCACCCCGGGGGGTAGCTGCAGTCGGACCATGCTATCTCCCTGGTAGGTGCACAGGCTGAAAGCTCTGCAATGTTTTATATTAATTACTTTAATTTCACTACTAAGTGATGGTTTATGTTGTGTTTCTGAATCATATAGCTCCCTAACGGTTGAGCACGTTTTTCTCTTATTTTTGTTTACAAAATGGCTAGGGTTACATGTGTTAGCTAACCTGCACTTTCTTTGATTTTACACTTTTCAGCTACATGTGTGTGTGCGTGCAAACGAAGAGCTGGACTGACTGTAAATGTTAATTCTTCTACCAGGTACGCTTTGTGTTATTTTTCTGTTAGTTTGAGAATGTTTATGTGGCAGTCGGACCATGCTATCTCCCTACATGTGTGTGTGTGTGCAAACGAAGAGCTGGACTGACTGTAAATGTAAACTCTTCTACCAGGTCAGTCCACGGACCCACGCATAATAAACGGCGAGATATGCCAACTGTGAAGATTTGCCTCATGTTTTAAAAACTACACAACACAACGACGAGTATTATAGTATTAGTAGTAGTATATAGTATATTAGTAGTATAGTATAATTAAATCACAACAAAACAAAACAATAACAACAATGGGACCATGCATCTGTACCATGAACCCTTATTACCGTAAAACTCGGAATATAAGCCGCACCGGTATATAAGCCGCAGTCTATTTTTTAGGGCCTCAAACTGGGAAAACAAGGTTTTCTATTGCTTTCATCCGAATCATGTTTTTTGACAAGGGGACTAGTTTGCTTCTTTGCTCAGCGATCCACTCAAAAACGGCATCTTCCACCCGTGGCCACAGACATTTTCTCCCTCTGGGGGTGCACTCACACTAGGGCCAGTTGTTCCGTGCCGTGCTGAAGCCCGAATGCCCCCCCTCCCCTGTCCCCCGCTGGCCTGCACTCACACAACCTCGAACCCAAGCGTGCTGAAGCCCGGTTGCCTCCGACACAGACGTCATCACGTTGATATATCAACACGGCGGATGCGCTCTGACTGCAGAGAGAACGCCGCTATTCATTGTTTGACCGGTTGTCATGGTAATATCTTGAAGTTTAATCAAAGCGCCGCCAACTAGCGATGTTTACTGCGCGACGTAATCGTTAATTGACTGTTGTTTACACGCGGCTGCAGACACGTGGTGGATAACGCCTAAACTCCACTGGATGCGGAACGACTCCGAAACGGGTCCGCTACGGAACGGCCGCGTTCTCCGACTCCGTCAAAACACACCGGTTCCGTCCGTGATGCTGATTGTTGCGGCTCCGCTGCGCAGCAGGAGCACGTGATCTCGAAATATAGCAGGTTTTAATTTCCATAAAGTGACCCACAAAATCATTAAACGATGTCTGGAAACCTCCGAGCTGCTGACTTCAGGCCGGTCGCTACTCATGACAACGTTTTCAAGGTGTAAAGCAGGGGAAAAAAACATGGTGTATTTTATTTTGAAAATTAACCGGGTGTTTTATTTTGTATTTTGCCCGCGGTTTCCTGTCTTGCACAATCTGCTCTGTGCTGCTTGATGCGCTGTGCTCCGGCGTCCGGCAAAAATAGAAGCTGTGCGTATCTTTTGCGAGGGCTGCCGGATGCCGGAGTCGTTCCGGACCCACAACGCAGCGGATCCGGAGTCGGTGGACGTTGACACAGTGATTAAAATTAATACGTATCGGCTCCGCCGCCGTAGCGGAGCGGATCTGCAGCCGTTCCGCAGTCAGTGGAGTTTAGGCGTAACGAGCCCGCAGCGCATTACGTGTGCGCATTCTGGCCAAGTGTACCGTGCCCAAGCACACCTCTCCCAACCGTGCCGGGCCAGGGAAGTGTGTGTGAGTGCACCCTTAGTTTTCACCATGACTTCAAGTTTAGCTTTGTTTCTCCGCCACTCACGAACCTGTTTCTCATCAACATTAAACTCTCTCCCCGCGTGGCGATTTCCATTCTGTTCCGCAAACTCCACAACGTGGAGTTTTTGGGCTGCCGTGTAGCTCTTTCTTGTAATTTTCCCAGGCATGTGTAGTCGTACTGTCGTCGTGTCGGTGTCGTGCATGTGTCTGTGATAAAATTACGCACACTGGCTGGCTATGACGGCGCTGTGGGTCAAATTTACAATGTCAGCATTTACCCTGGTATATAGGTCGCACCGGTGTATAAGCCGCACCCAACTTTTTAGATGAAAAAAAAAGGAAAAAAAGTGCGGCTTATACACCGAATTTTACGGTACTACATAATAATACATTATTACACACATACACGTAATCCTACTGCTGTAAAATAAAAAAAAGGGTTTGATAATAAAATGTTTCATCATCATTCTTCATCATCATCACTAACACTAATATAATAGGAATATAACGTTAAAAAATGCAATATAACATCATAATAATCCATAGGTTCTTTGTGTTGTTCATCTGCAGCTCATGGTGAAGTTACACATCAGTTTAAACTGGGAGCGACACAACAACAGACTGATGTACACAAATACATTAGACCCCTTCAGCTGTGTGTGTGTGTGTGTGTGTGTGTGTGTGTGTGTGTGTGTGTGTGTGTGTGTGTGTGTGTGCAGTCAGGGTGGGTGCACATTAGAAATGTCATTCTCTGCAAATTATGGGGGAGGAAGTTAATTTAGTTAGAAGCTAATTAGTATGAATAAAAGATATGTGGGAGTCCCTCAGGGCTCCACACACTGTCAGGCTTTCCTTCAGACTCCCTGCATCACCCACTCCCCATCCCCTCCCCCCTCGTATCCCCCCATCCGCCCCCCCCACCACCACCACCACCACCACCCTCCCCTCAATTCAAATTCAGTTGTGACTGCACAGAATTATTATTGGCACAGCAAACTCAGCAGCAGCCCAGATATAACTGGAGGTTATTACAGAGCTGCTGCTGCTGTAACTCAGTCACATAAACAGTCAGATAACTGCATCGACTGCACCCAGTCATGTCAACTCATTATTATATACATAATATATTATAATAATAGCTAATCTTCTCTTAGAGAAACTAAATGTTCTCCTCTCTGAGCTAAAACATCAACGTATTTGTTAAAAGACACATTCATTTCTTATTCAAAGAATTAAACCTTTGATTCAACACGAGAGCAAATCGTCACTGAGACCAGACGGCAGGTGAACTTGATATAGTCAAAGGGACAGTATGTAGCTTATTTGGCTTTTTATTAGCAAAAATATTGCTTTCATAAATACGTATTTACCGAAGTCTAATCACAACCACACACAAATGAAAGCTGCCTCGTAGCCCAGAATGAGTTGTTTACAAGCTCCGTGACACTACTGTGTAGGCTGACAGCCAGTGAGTGCTCATTGAAAACAGCTGTAATAACGTGCTTTCAGGTCCAGAAACATTTGTAATATCACTGGAAAAAGTCACTAGATTTGTCGCTAGTCGCTTTTAACAAAAAAAGTCGCCAAGAGGGTTTGGAAAGTCGCCAGATTTAGCGAGAAAGTCGCCAAGTTGGCAACACTGGCAGCGTGTAGCCTACCATTTGAGTATAGGCTATCCACCAAAAAAAGCGTTGCTCATGTTGCTGTGCTTTTTAGCACTAAGCTGCCAGGCAGGAAAACACAGAGAAAACTCCAAACTTAAGTCAAAGAGTGTAGCAAGAAGCTAACTGCCACTGCAGTGTTGTGATAGTGCTGCCGCCAATTTGGACTGAAAAGGCCTACTACTGTGAAACCTTTTGTTATACACGGATTTGGCGAGCGATTTGTGTATGCCGCCATCTTGCGGCGACGCCATTGCTGCGGTGTCATCGGGTGACATGTGTTAGGGCGCTTTCACACCTACAGCTGTTCCGATACAGCAACTAAACCGATACAACTGTTGCCTTTTTTTTTCTGGGCCGTTTGTGTTCACATTGCTTGATTCTAAAGCGGTACAGAGTAGGGTTGTATATCTCCACCACTGAGGCCGATTCGATATGCATCTCGATACGCTGCCACCGATGCGATATATTAACGATACACTGAAGCTCCTGTCGATACGATGCGATACGATTCACTCCAATTCACGATACGATGCTATTCAAAAATGATTTCATAACGATATGACTTAATTACAAAGAGATTTGGTTCGATAAGATGTATTGTTTTACTCTTTGTATCAATTTGAGGGATTTATTTAATATTTGGTAATTTTTTTTATGGGGCAAACAACTCATATTTGAAAGGTATAGCCTAGTCTAGAGCTTTTTGCTCAAAAATAAATGCTAGACTCATGAAATCCAGCTTAATCATCATCTGGGCTTCTAGTCCTGTGTGGTGGTAAGTCTGCATTTTGGTCTTTTGCTATGTTTTAATAATAACTTTATTTATATAGCACCTTTAAAAACAAAAGTTTATAAAGGGCTTTACAACACAACCTAAAAGAGACAAGTCACAGATGTTTTGTTGTGCACGGGTCATTACTGGGTGGAGAGTCTGTGTTTTCTCTCCAGTCAGTGACGGAGCTCAGGTGAAGCTCCGTGCAGCAGAGGAGCAGAGATACACTAGTCCTGCTGCTAGCTGTCCAGGATGCTAATCGCTATGGCTAACTAGCGGTTAGCATCCGCGGCTACCACCGCTTCCCAGCTCACTACAAAGGCCCTCCTAGTACTAGTTACAGCCCCTGACCGGCGAGTATTGACCCGTCGCTCCAGTGCATCAGATTGGACTGTTTACTTCTTGGCGGCTCTGACTGCAGCTCTGACTACTGCTGCTGCTGCTACCTGTCAGGGGCAGGAGGCTGCACACGGCTTCCGCGGTGGAGGATTCAGGTTGCCTCGGAAAATGAAACGATCGATGAAACCATGGAATCTACCGATGTAGACAGCTAGAAGAGATGCATCGCAAATTCAACCATGAATTTTATCTAATGTACCCTGAATCCACCGGTGCAGTCGCATCGCAAACGTTTGTATCGGTGCACCGATATGAATCGGTGAATCTCCACCCCTACTGCATGTGTGTTAAAAAAAAACAAACCAAAACAACAGTAATTAGTTCAAGTTATTGTTATCAGTTAGCGGTTAGTTTGCAAATGTGAATAAAGGCCCCCACATACTCAAGCGTACTGTGCGCGTACTGTGAGCAGCGCGGACACCGTCCGCGGACGTTTGAGCTTTCATAGTTGGGTGTACGGCGTCACAATAAAAACAAGTCGATGTGAAGATTTCCCGCCAAGCAGTCTATTGTGCGTAATGTGTAATGTAATTGTTTGTAATGTCCGTCTTGTATTGAAGCCCCCACATGAGAAATTGTTCCACCGGTCAGCACTGACACAGGAAAGAGCAGTGAACTGAGACACTGGGAGCTTGGGCGCGTGACGTCTGTCCGACTACCCATTTCTCCGACCACACATTTCTTTATTTTTGCGTCCATTAGTCTGACCTCCCATTTCTCCGACTTAAGTAGCCCTAACCCTTAACCTTACCCTAAACCTAACCTTAACGCTGTAGAATGGGTAGTCGGAGAAATGAGCCGTCGGACTTTGGGGCAGTTGGACTGATGTATGCTCCCCTGGGAGCTTCCACTACAAACAAGCTTAAAATATAGACTTATTTAATTTTTTTCAGAACAATTTCTCATGTCGGGGCTTCAATGCAAAAGGGACATTACAGACGAGCAGTATGGAGGTATTTGGATGTTTTTTGGTGTCTTTTTGGACGAAGAAAAGTGGTATCCATGGACAACCATTATATGGACAAATACTGCTGCGTGGAACCCCTCGTAACTCAGAGAAGGAACGGAGGACTCTGAAAATTCTCTCAGTCCTTAGTCGACATGAGGGTGAGTAGATAGTGAGTGAAATTTGAATTTTGGGTGAACTATTCCTTTAAAGTAGTGTCTAGGGCTGTCACTTTTTATTCGACATTCGAATATTCGTTCGAAGGTGGGGTTAAAAGTTCATATTCGAACGGTAATGACGTGCTCGAATGTAGGCTGCAGCAAAGATGCGCTGTTTACCGTCTTTGGCTGCAGCGAAAAATGTTACAGAGAGCGCCCCTAGCCCGGACTGTCCACCGGACACCTAAACCGAGAACAGCGCTGTAGAATGGGTGCGGAGAAGCGGAGCCAGTTTACTTTCTGTGCCCATATTAACCGCTGGTGGTGTCCGGCATGCACCTCCGCAGCCGGCTTATTTAATTTCTGCAGCAATTTCTCGTTTCGGGGCGTCTGGTGTGTTTACAGACGAGCAGAGTGTATTTGGATGTCAAGCAAGAAGTCAAAAACAACGAGAGAATCCGGTCCATTTTCAAAATAAAACACTGACGATTGTGTGCGTGCAGCAGCTGTAACTCGAGAAGGAACGGAGGAGGGGGCAAATATTCGAATATATCCGAACGAATTACGGGTCATACAATATTCGTTCGAATCTCATTTTTCTAAAAAGTGACAGCCCTAGTAGTGTCTGTACTTCCACTTTGAAAACGCCAGCTTCTGATTGGCTTAGCATGAAATGATGGCGACTCAAACATGCACCGAGAAGTTTATTTACTTCAACAAGCCGACATGCTTGTAAAACTAGATCTAATTCAAAGTCTCCCGGAGTCTCACGCGAGACCCAGTTGCCGTGCTCGGTGCATTCAGGGGCAGTTAGAATTCTACTGTTTGTGTCATAAACACAGAAATATCGACTGTCTGACGCTGTCTGTGGAAAAAAAATTGCGGCTTTGAGGGATGTAAACAGGCTAACTAGCGGAACTTGCATCTGCTCCCATTCATTGCTGCCGTGGCGATGCCGGGACAGACGCAGCTACCGCAAAACAGGAGCAATAAAACTGAAAATCTTCAGATTCCTTCTTTTAGACCTAAAATGATACACCCCCAAGTTGAATTTGCCTAGAATTGTCCTGTAATTCTCGGTAACGGTAACAGCGTTGTATAGTAATTAGTTAGATTACCCGTTCATTTTAACTGCGTTATTCCCATCACTGTGTGTAGCTATAAAGAGTGGAAACAAAGAGGCAGTCATGTTCAGTCACAGTGAACCGGCTGGTTCCTCCTGGGGAGTATTATCTCTCCATGAATCATTGAGCTAAACATTAATCAATTTAACATTTAATCCTTTGAACATGAACGTGTTGCTCTGTGATCCAGGGCAGCAGTCAGTGGTATTATGGGATGTTGTGACTGAACTGACTCAGTAAACAGGTAAACAGCTTCAGCTGCAGGTCGTGTTGCATTAAAGGAGCTTTTTAAAGCTCTGTGTCAAGTCTCTGCTTTCATCTGATGAAACCTCACTGAGCCTCCAGTCTGAGGCTTCACCTGCACACACACACACACACGCACACACACAAGCAGAGTCAGGTTTTTATGTATTTAGTTTTTTTATAGTAACGCTACGACTGCGTCTGACAGGATGAAGTCAAGAACCAGCTACTGCACTTTATAACTTTCTGTGTGTGTTTGTGCATGTATGAGTGTGTAAGTTTTTGTGTGTGTGTATGCGTGCGTGTGTCACCAACACAGCCCCATCCATGCGCTGCAGGTCCATGCGACTTTAGGTTTAAAGCAACACTGACTGACTGACTGACTGACTGACTGTGTCATTTCCAACAGAAGCTGCAGCTCAGATGACTGTTTGTCTGTCTGTAAAGACTGTGTCTGTCTGTAATGAGTGTTTCTGGTTAAACTGAGAGGATCTCTCCGTCTTCATATAAATCATCTCAGTACTGTTGTCTGGTGCTTATAATAACAGCTTGACCTTTTCAGCGGCTCCTTGATGTGGAGAAACGCTCCACTCCTTCACACTCAGCTTTTTGTTCCCTTTTATCATTTTCATCATCATGGTTTCTCTCTGCAGCTGCCCTTTATGTAAGGTTATATATTAGTGTTGTGTTTACAGCTTGTAACAAGCAGCAACAAAATATGGAAGGAATTAGAAAGAGCTGATTTAATAGTTGAAGGGCACAATTATTAATTCAAGGGGATAATTAAGTAATCAGATATGATTTATTTATTTATTCACTCTGTTCATTTGTGGATGCAAATGATCCATCACAGCTCCAGTCTCCGTACCTGAGTCTTTTGGTTTCAGCCTCACCCAGCCTGATGGTGTGTGGTTATTATGGGATGTTGAAGAGTAGATCTGTGTCACACTCTTTCAGCAATTGTTTTTCTTTGCTGTCTCACTCTGAGGGGGTTCACACCTGCAGGGCTTCGTGCTGGTTCTGGTTCACTGAGGAGTTTCACACCTGCAGGACTTTGTGCTGGTTCTGGTTCACAAACTGACTGAAAGAATCACAGGTTTAGAAGCTGAAGATTCGCTTCTCAATGCAACGGTGACATCAGTAGTAGTTGATAGTTCACCATTTTGTCAAATTGGCCCATTGCCATAATCCCTATAGTCATAGCAGTAGGTTCGTTACCTTTAATTGTCGGTGCAAGTTATTTTTAGAACAGCGGAGCAGAGCCGTGAGCTGCTCAGAGCTACACTACGGAGGCTCATGGGATTTCTTGGTTTCCCTCATCAAACTCATCAAATACACAATCCAACAACTCCACAACTTCTGGTGGACAAGTTGTGACCTGCACATTCACCACGCTATGAGATAATGGGCCCAGGGGAGGTGTCACAGATTGCGTGAAGTGGAAGCGAAAATGTCACGCTGAAAGCAGAATCAAAGCAGGTCTAATACAAGTTTGGACCAGCAGTGCACACCTGTCATCAAGACCTCAGTCAGGTTTCGGCAGATGCATTTAGATGCAATAAATAACCACAATAACCTCTATTTAATGCAACTAATGGGTGTAAAGATTGTCCCATCACATCTGACGTCAGCAGGCTGGGGAGGTGTCACAGATTCAGCTTGGTGAAGTGGAAGGGTTGTGGACTGTGAGGGACTGCAGACAGATGTGATGAGAGTTATTTAGATTTACTTATTAATTTATTACGCTGATTCCATCCCTGTTACCATGGTGTTTGTTTATATTGTGATTAGTGTACATCTCTCATCTTTACACAGGGTTTGAATAAATGTGAGTTTCTTTATTAGTTTATTAGTTATTAGTTTATAGGTTCTCAGTGTATCAGACCAAACCTGATTAAGGATATTAGTAAACTCATTATTCAGCCACTCTGAGCTCTCTGACCAAAACACCTGTTTCCTCCTGGTAGAGGTTCGGCCTGTGGCGTCGCTGTCTCCTCCGTCCATGTCAAAGTAGAAAATTACAAACTTGCAGCACGCATCGCCCCCGCGCAGTTAAAGGTGAGGAGAGGAGCTCATTTGATTGGTGAAGATCTGAATCGGCTGTGTTATTCCCACTTCACTCCAGATCCAAAAATAGAACCAGAACCAGAACCAGAATTAGATCCAGAACCAGACCGAGATCCACATCCAGATCCAGATCCAGATCCAGATCCAGAACTGTGTCTGACCTCTGCGTCACGTCTTCAACAAACCAGCGAGAGACATAAAGACTGACCCCAGATCTGTTCCAGTAGGAGTGTCGTGTTAACGGACTTGGACTGAAGTTTTATGATTCTAATCACAGCGTGTGTGTGAGGCAGCAGCAGCAGCAGCAGATGTGTGTGTGTGTGTGTGTGTGTTGGATGTGCTTCATGTGCAGCAGCAGGAGAGAGAGAGAGAGAGAGAGAGAGGAAACAAGGAGACGTCTCTCTGACTCTAACATCCAGGAAACACGTCCTCGCTCTCATGCCGTCTGTTCACTGATCCCAGATCTGACATTCTGTTTCCGCTGCTTCACAGTGTCCCCCCCCCCCGTGTCTCCGTCGTCAAGGTGACAGCATCCATCACCCATCACACATCATCATCAGCTGATTCTCCTCAGAACAACGGACCTGAAACACAACACTGTGTGTGTGTGTGTGTGTGTGAGGCTTATCACACCAATCAGTGTGTGTTTTATCCCCTCAATAGCACACACACGCAGACACACAGCATCCCGTCCTTGTCACTGAGCCGTCATGGTGTCATTGCTTCACCTCCACGTCTGTTTGCATCGTTTGCTCTTTGGCTTCATTAACATGATCAATACAGTCACATCATGTGTGTGTGTGTGGTGAAGGGTAAGCAGCAGGAGAAGACTTCAGTCATCACTCGTCTATATATTGATTATCATTTTCATATTCTGCAGCTGACAGGAAGTGAAGCAGGACGACGCGTCCGTCTGAGGAGGAAAAACTGTCAGAGACACTGAGACAACAGCTGCTCAACAGGAAGCAGG
Organism: Decapterus maruadsi; assembly: GCA_030347415.2. Lineage (NCBI taxonomy): Eukaryota > Metazoa > Chordata > Actinopteri > Carangiformes > Carangidae > Decapterus > Decapterus maruadsi. Next base: position 26,660,945 of record CM064900.1, on the reverse strand, counting down.
AAATGATTTGTTCATACTTATTTATTATGACTGCTGTATTCTTTTGCCATTTATTAGTTAAAGTTGAGAGGGACGGAGGGAAACAACTCTGCTGTATTAATGAAATGATCTGCTATGCATCTCCTTCTTTATGTTCAGATATTGACTGAACCCAGCAAAGGGAGGGGTAAGGGTGGTATGGGTGGTACGGGTGGGACAACAGCTCACATTTTTACCATGGGTCAGTGACAAATAAAAAAATATTTTAAATGAATAAGGAAAAAAAAACAAGCATCAGATTTGTTGAAATGTACATTTCTGTATCCATGTTGGCTTTTTAACCATTTTTTAAACAAAAGTAAGACTGAAAGCCCTGAAAGTGTCAAATGGTGTAACCACAAAAGAATAATACATCATAAATATTTTATCCACCTACAGTCCATTTAAGTGTACTTATAAAAAATATACTTTCATCTGAAAACATTAAATTGATTTTCTATTATTTGACTTTATGCATTTTAGCAACACCTGGCAGGTCATGTCCTAAAAATGAAAAGCTTTTCTTCTAAGCAATGCCACAAATATTGTAAAATTGTGTTGAATTGCAAAAGTGAATTACATTTATTCCACATTGCAGTCCAGATTTATTTTCCTCTATTCAGTATAGTCAGATTTCCATGACAAAATACCAGTTACAGCAGCTGAGAGTGGGGTTGCATCACGTCACTGACCCATATTATGTGTAATAATACACAACAATATACAATACAAATATAAACTCTTCTGGATCTGATTATTACGCGCCTGCGGTTCATAAATGATTAAAGAGGCGGTTCATGTAAAAAAAAAAGTTTATTCTCTTGTTTCTATCGGTAACTAGAGTTGTACTGTTTTTAATGGGGACTATTTGTTTGATCAGAAGTAGTTCCAGCGCTGACTCTTTGGGGGGGGTTGGGGGTTGGGGGTGGAGGGATTATTCAGAGGAACTGGGACGAGGTTTCTGGAAAGAGACGTTAAGCTGTTAAATATTTAAATGCACCGCAAACACAAACTCCATTTACCTCCGTTGTCCTGAAACTCAGCATCAGACGGTTCAGACTAAACACAAAACCAGAAGGATCTCAGCGGTTAAAGACATGTCGCACTTTACAACACACACACACACACACACACACACACACACACACACACACACACACACACACACACACACACACACGACTGAGCGCGGTCCTGATCCACATGGAGCTCACTGCTCAGTTTATTCCTGCATGTTTTTACAGTTCCAGCGCTTGGTACAAGTGTACATTTATTTATTTAACACACAATGTGTTTTGCTTGTGAGGAACGGAGTGTCTCAGGGAGGAGGAAGAGAGGAGGGAGAGAGAGAGGGGGAGGAAGAGAGAGGAAGGGAAGGAAGGAAGGAAGAGAGAAAGGAAAGGAGAGAGTAAGAAGGAAGGAAGGGAGAGAGAGAGGGATAAAGAAGGAAAGGAGAGGGAGGAGGAGAGGAAGGGAGGGAGAGAGAGTGATGGAGAAGGGAAGGGAGGAAGGGAGAGAGGAAGGAAGGAAAGGAGAGAGAATGATGAAGAAGGAAAGGGAGAAATGGAGAAAGGAAAGGAGAGAGAGGAAGGAAGGGATAGGGAAAGAAAGAGAGGAAGGAAGGAAGGAAGCAAAGGAGGGGGGGGGAGGAAGGAAGGGAGAGAGAAAGAAAGAGAGGGAGGAAGGAAGGAAGGAGAGAGAGTGATGAAGAAGGGAAGGGAGGAAGGGAGAGAGAAAGAGAGGGAGGAAGGAAGGAAGGCGAGAGAGTGATGAAGAAGGGAAGGGAGAGAGAAAGAAAGAGAGGGAGGAAGGTGGGAAGTAAGGAGAGGAAGAAGTTAGAGAAGGTGGGGTATAGGGAAGAAGAGGGGGAAGGGAGTGAGAAAGGGAAGAAGGAAGGAATAGAAGAAGGGATAGAAGGCCACCGCTGGGTGATGAGGAGTTTCCCTGAAGAATCACCTGAATTTCACAAACCAACAGACACACAACATCTGTCAGAGCAGCACAAACACAACTACACGACCCCACAACTACATAACTACACAACTACACAACCCAGGTTTGTGATGAGAGACTGAAACTTGGACAGAGAGTTGGACGTGTCTCTGCAGAGAGAAACAACATCACAGCTGTTTTAAAAAGCTTTTCCACTGAAATGAACCAGAGAGTACAGATTACAGATTACAGTTACAGATGACTGTACAGTGTTGTTGCCTCTGTCCTCTCCTCTGCTGTTTGATGTGTTGTATTTTTAGAGCACAGTAATTACCGGCGGCGCCGGTCCGTCCACCTGTTGCCGTTGGTTTAGCCGTCAGACTTCCTGTCCTATTTTAAGGTTCTGCTCACTGAGGATGTTCAGGATGAAAATATCCCTGGTTCTCCTTCTAACAACGTCTCAGAGGTGACGGGGGACAGAGAGGAGGAGGAGGATGAAGAAGTTTTATTATTATGTTCTAACTTGGCTTTAAATGAGAAGAGTTCAGTCTGCTGCTCCACAGAGTGGTCATGTGATGTCTCCTCTGGTCTCAGCTCATGGTCGTTCAACTCAGGTAGGTTTTCTGACTCTGAGTTTGATCATGAACCTGACACCAAAGCATCAGGCAAGTTGAACGTTGACCTGATGAGACCAAAGGGATCATAATGAAAGTCAAGCTCATAAAACTCATGAGCACTCATCATGTCTGAAGTCTGGATCTGATCCATCCTCTACATGTTGAGTTGAGTCTTACACAGCATCATAACGACATAGATCCAGACAACTTCATTAATCCCACCGGTGCACACGTCTGTTAGTGTTGTTAAAAGACCAGCAGCAGCATTTTGCACAAGTTGAAGGCGACTCAGAGAAGACACGTATAAAGACACAAAGTTGACTACACACAATAAGGTAGAATGAATAAATAGTGAGATCAAGGATCAATAGTCAATAAATAGGATAAATAAATAGATGGGTTACTAATATTGACTCTGACCTCTGACCTCTGGCTTTCACATTGTCTGAGGAGAAACTGGAGAAACCGAGGAGTTTGTATTTGGTTCTAAAGAGTCTCATATTAATGTGGATGAATCTACGTTACCACTTGTTAATGGCTCCATTTAGATAAATATATCATTTTGTCTTTATAGAAATTGTTTGACTCCCCCAGCATTTCCTAGTTTCAGTTTCCTGGATGCTGCCTGGCGGATCATGGGAATAACACTGCCGTCTTCCAATCTCCAACTTTCATTCTTGATCAATGAAAACATTCTTGCTAAATGTTTTCCTTTCGTCTGTCTTGCGCCGGTCCAAGAATTTCATGGTTCACGCTGAGGTTCATGGGAAATGTAGTGAAAACACTTTGCTTTTCAAAACTCCTCGTTGTCCCTTTAAGCCGGGCATGCGCCGTACCATTTTTGGCCCGTTTTTGACCCGATTTTTGAGACACAACCTGATTATGCTTGGGCCTGACTTCCTGTTTCAGATTCAGATTCAGACAACTTTATTTATCCTAAAGGGGCAATTCAGTTCAGCAGACTCAGTTTCATTAAAAGACAAATAAAGGAAGAAGAGGGAGACAAAACAAATCCATGTCAGGTAATCAGTATGTGGCACAGACTCTCACAGCACGTCAGTAAATAAATAAATAAAACAGTGATACATGGCACCATAAATAAATAGCAACAGTAGATATTCATAAATTCATTTCACATACCCTCCACGTTTAACAACCTGATGGCAGAGGGAATAAAGGATTTGTCCAAACAAGTGGTGCGACAAGGCGACGGCCTGATGGCATTAAAACATAGTAAGAAGACAGGATGTGGGGGAAACTATTCCCTATGTTCTTTTGATCACCGGTCTCTCCCACAGGGAACTCAGGTCTCTCTGGCGGATGCCAATTATCTTGGAGCACACCTTCACAATATTGTAGAGGCAGTTCTTATCCTTGATGGAAAGACCACCAAACAAACAAATAAAAGAAAATGTTAAAAGGAGTCAATAAAAGACTGATAAAACACACTGACCAATCTCCATCCTTCCTTTCTACCTTCCTTCTTTCCACAATCATTTTTCCTTCCTCCCTCCCTCCCATCTTTCCCTTCGCCCATCCTTCTGCTTCCTTCCTTGACCCAATCTGTTATGTCCCTCCATTTTTCTTTCCTTCCTTTTTCCCTTTCTTCCGTCCTTCCTTCCTTCCCTTCGTCCTTACTTCTTCTTCCTTCCTCTTTTGATCTAATTGGCCCAATCTGTTGCCTCCCTCCATCTGTCTTTCCTTCCTATTCCCTTCCTTCTTTCCACAATCCTTATTCCCTTCCTTCCTTTCTTCTTTCATTTCGTCTTTTCTTCTTTGACCCAGGAGGACAAGGAACCAGAGTGGACATGGTTTCTCTAAACCTGGTTGTCTCTTCACCTTGTGTCTGAGTTTCAGTCAGAGAGCGACTGACGTGACGCATCAGGTTGATCTTGGTGCTGAACTATCCAGTGAAGTGCTGTCAGGACACACAGAGCATGCACACACCTGTCAATCAGACACACACTCCTCAGAGAGCTCACACACACACACACAGCTGTGACTCCCAGCCAATCCTCTGCATCCATCCATCCATAAATCTCCTCATCATGCCTGCTCGCCCCCCTTCCCGCTGCAGAAGAAGAAGACCTGTGATTAAATTACACACCCAGACATGGCTCGCTGTCATCCATCTTAGTGAAAGCTGGAGAGCGGAGCAGCAGCATCGCTCTTCTTCTTCTTCTGCACTTTTATGTGATTCTCTTTCATGCCAGTGTGGTGGAGAGGCTGCCGTCCAATCAGCTCCAACATCAACACAAATTAGCGTTCATTAAAACCGTTTGCACGCAGCAGCATCGTCTGCATCGAGCCTCCACATCCTCACGTCACTATTTAGCAGCAGCAGCTCCTCAGTGAAGAACAAGCACAATCGCTCTCTGCACACAAGTGTTCAACTCAGAAATAATTACCCAAGTCAATGGCTGCTGCTATCTCTGGGATTGGTTGAGTGCTCAGGCGAAAGCTATTAAGTTTTTCTTTCTGTTTTTTCACAGGATTTCAATTAAAAAGCCGTGTGAAATAAGGGAGGGGGTGGGGGGCTATCTTTAAACCATAGACCCTCCCAAATCCCTTCTCCAGGGACGACCTATTGTAGTGTCCTCATCAACACTCCAATTAGACTCAGCCTATTATCTGCTATGATAAAAAAAAAGGGTATTACCAGAAAAGCACCTTATCCTCCTCTCCTAAAATAACTCTTTAGCTTTTCACCCCATAATTCCATTACAGGGAGATAGTCATTCATCAATTAGAATGGTAATTTTCATTAATGACGACTGGTCTCACTGAATATTGAATAAATTGTCCATTCATTTTGGATCTCACGCTTTTGGTTCAGTAATATCTCATGAATACAATATGAGACATGAATACAAAAACTGTGTGAATGGATACACCTGTGTGTGGAAAGAGAGACAGAGAGATGTAGTAATGTGTCTTTAACAACTCATCCTCCATATTACACTTCATATATTCATCCTCTGATTGGTTAAGCATTATGTTTCTAGAACCGATGAATAAACAACTCAGCTTCCTGTTTCTCACTGAGAATATGACAAACCAACGTTTACTGCAAATATGAAAGGGATAGTTCAACATTTAGTCAAATTGGCCCATTGCCATAACCCCTATAGTCATAGCAGTAGGTTTGTTACCTTTAATTGTCAGTGCAAGCTATTTATAGAACGGTGGAGCAGAGCCGTGAGCTGCTCAGAGCTATGCAACGGAGGCTCATGGGATTTCTTGGTTTCCCTCATGAAACTCATCAAATACACAATCCAACAACTCTGGTGGACAAGTTGTGACCTGCACATTCACCACACTATGAGATAATAACACAACGTTACCACACAGAGTTGTTTTAGAGGGATATGCAGAGACTGTTGATGAAAAACTGTCCCTGAAGGCAACGTGCATCAGAGGTTTTGCATGAATTTCCCTCTAAAACAACTCTGTTGGGTAATGTTCTGTTATCTTTGTTAGATTGTGTATTTGATGAGGATAGCTAGGGAAGGGAGCATCCTCCAAATAAGAGAAGTAGCCTATACCAAATAGCCTTTAACAGAACAGTAGGAAGGGGCTTCTTAAAGAGTATCCCATCAGATACTGTCCCCCTAGTGGTTCATTATGGGTTCGTTATTTCATAAGGCACGTAGCCCTATAAGAATACAAAAAAAACCGGGGCTACCCTCCAAATATGAGAAGCTTATACCAAATAGCCTTTAACCTGAAAAACAAACAGTCAGAGGGGGCCTTCCGAAAGAGAGAAGAAGCCCATAACAGAGGTTCCAGCTGCCTTGTGACAGAACTGTAGGAAGGAGCAACTAACCATCCTCCCAGGCAGCGAGGCCTATCTGTTTGGGCTACTCCCAAGTAGCCAGAAATAACAAAGGTCAGAGAGACTCAGGCAAGGTCAAAGGACTCGCTCTTGTGATTTCAGGCCAAATTTACGTGGCACATCAGAAGGCCCTCTGCTAGGATTTTTGGGACCCATGGTGATAAGACCCCCACAGAGCTAGTTAGCTTCGCGGAGGTTGTACGGAGTTGGGACTGGTGGGGGGTCTGATCTACGTCCAACGTGAAGGCCAGGGGCTTAGTTTTGTGCGTGTTGATCTATTTTTGTGAAAACCTAGAGCGCTCAGACTTGGAAAAGGCATTTCTTTGAAGCCCCGCCTGTTGAAAAGTACAGGTCCAACCGGTGCCAAGCTGAAGTCTGTCCGATCATGTCGGGTCCCTGAACGACTTATCAAAAAATTCTGACTTCTGCGACATCTAGAAAAGACTTTGCTTCAAAACCTCCTCCTGAGTCAGAGGGTCAGGGACCCATAAGCCTGACAGCTCCTGATTTTCTCGATTTGAAACCGGCCAAATAAAATTCTACAGGACTTCTGGGATTTTTTACTCCCCAGAAAATGTAATTTCTTGAATAAATCCACAACGCTTTGACACAGGGGTCTGAAATTAAAGTACGTGTATCATAGCCTGATTCTGGCCAGACTGTTGTAGTTCCGCAAAGCTCCACCATAGGTGCTACGCTGAGCTTCACACAACGGTCTGGACTCGAGGTCAATGCAAACTCCTTCACGGGAGCAAAAAATAATGAACCAATCAGGATCGCTGGGCGGGACTGTTCGATTCAAACAACAATGGCGGCTCGCAGCGAGGAGTCGTGCGTTAGCATTGATTCTGCTATTTCAACTGTTTAGTCAAATCTATAGAATATTAATTCTTTGAAAAATGAACAGAGAACGGTTTTGAAGGCATTTATTGTTGGCAAGGATGTTTTCGCTCTTCTTCCGACCGGGTCTGGCAAGTGGTTTATCCAATCACATACAAGGATTCTTTTACAAGGCCCCGCCTTCTGAAATACATCGCCTATGGAGCAGTCCCAGACCCTTGTGTGGAGCTCAGCGTAGCTTTGCGGAACTACAAGGATCTGGCGAGAGTCAGGCTATGTGTATCAGGGGCCATGGGGCAATGATTGTGCAGACCTTCAGGCTTGCACAACCTCTGTGAGGGTCAAAGGTCAGTTCAGGTTCAGTGTGGGATCTGCAACTCCCGAGGCCTGCTGTTTGGGAATCCTCAAGACTTTGATGCAGGGGCCTGATTTTCACACATGTTCATCGGGAAGCCAGGCCCATCGACCGCTCCGATTTGCAGACCCGTGTGACCTACGGAAGTCTGACGTCTCAAATCTGGCGTTTGAGGCCTGCATTTCAGTGCCTTTTTTCAAATAACTTGTCAGCGCTTTGAGGGCAACGTGGGGAAACCTGGGTTCCTCATTAGGCTACCTGGTTCATTTGGGGGGTCAACCTGGGAGGGGGCGTGGCCAAGTCTGGAGGCGGAGTCCAAATTTCAAAGCTTCAGGGCATTGCCCTCTAGAACAAAAGTAGCAGCAGTATATGGGCTGCCCGCTCATTGGATATTTCTGCCTCGAAACAGGCACACTTAAAGACTGTTGGGTCGCTAGAGGTTAGAAGTAGCCCAAGAAACCCCATGAGCCTCCGTAGCGTAGCTCTGAACAGTTCGCGGCTCTGCTCTGCCGTTCTAAAAATAGCTTGCACCGACAATTAAAGGTAACAAACCTACTGCTATGAATATAGGGGTTATGGTGATGGGCCAATTTGGCAAAATGTTGAACTATCCCTTTAAAACTTTTAACACACACACGCACGCACGCACACACGCACACACGCACACATCACATTATGCTGAATAGGTGTGTATTTGTATTTATCTGATGTTTAGTTCATTTTAACCTTTGAGTTATTTTTATTACATTACAGTGTTTCTCTCTACCTGTTATATTGTGGCTTCATATAAACATAATTTTGTTCTGCAGTACATTTTGATGTAATGTGTGAAAGACAATAAAGTCACTTACTCTATTCTAACTCAGCAGCTCTGCAGTAACTGCAGTGTTTCTCTGCATCCAGACTTTGGCCCCATCTCTGACGCACAGTTTTAGTTTTTTGTTTTGGGCATCATCCAGTTTTATTCCCACCTCAAATCAGCTCTGTAACAGCTAATTAATGCCACAGCTTCCCTAACTTTTCACTTGCTTTTAACTTTTTCTGCAGTATTTATTAGAAGGCTTATATTGCTGTGCCTGTCTCCTGCATCCACGTGTGTGTACTGTTGCAGAGGTTGTTGTGGTGGTGTGTGTTGTTGTGCATCTGCACCTACACCGACGGTCTTTGCGATAAAGTTCCTGAAGGAAAAACAAAGTGATTGTGATGTGGTTGATTTGAAAAACACCAGTGTGATGTAGTGAAATAAATGCTCAGAGACACGAGGCGCTGAGGGGGCGTGTCGTGGAGACACGGAAACAGAAAATGAAGCAATTTGTTCAGACGCCCAAAGGAAACACGTTGAGAAATGTCCTGATGACACATTGTTGTTGTTGCTGTTGTTCTGTATTTATTCAGTTTGATTTAGAAACAACAGAAAATAGCTCAGACTACAAGGCTTTAAAGGACAATTCTGGGCAAATTCAACTCAGGCTGTATTTTCCTAACATTTTAGTTCCAAAACAAGTAATCTGAAGATTTTCAGTTTATTGCTCCTGTTTTGCGGTTGACTTGAAGCAAGTGAAGAGTTGATATTCCTGTGTTTATAACACAAACGGAAGCTTCGACTGCACCTGAACACACCGAGCGTCAACTTGGGTCTCGACCCCGCCAGACTTTGAATTAGATCTAGTTTTACAAACATGTCGGTTTGCTTGAAGTAAATAAACTTCTGGGTGCATGTTTGAGTCGCCATCTGACGCTGTGGCTTTGAGGGATGTAAACAGCCTCAGCAGCAGAACTTGCATCCACTCCCATTCATCGCTGCCGTGGTGATGCGGGGACAGACACAACTACCGCAAAACAGGAGACATTGAACTGAAAATCTTCAGGTTCCTCCTTTTAGACCTAAAAAGTTTGAAAAATACAGCCTGAGTTGATTTTGCCCGGAGTTGTCCTTTAAAACAATCAGTGAGTCTTCATGGTGACTTTGGTTCTGTTTATACACAGAACCAGACCCAGACCCACATCCCTGAGCAGCTGCTGCCTCCTCCTCCTCTGAGACTGCATGAGGCGTTCAGGGACACAGGGTGTGTTATCGGTCCTGCCACGTTTGTTGATTTGTTTGTCTTCACTAATGTGCTGCACAATCAACACTTTATTCATCAGCCCTGATGTTTCCCTGTAGCACGCAGCTCTGTGCATGTGTTCATTGGTCCCTTTAGATGTACTGACATGACGTATACTTTATTTTCTTGTGTAATCTCCTTAAAATTATTTCTTGTTTGTTTTATTTGGTTTGTTCTTTAGTCGTTGTTTTTTTGTTTTTTTCTTAATTTTTTAAAATTGTACTCTTTATTGTTATTCATACATTTCGATCATTATTCTTTTTGTGTAATTTCTTGTGCATTTTCATTTATTTCTATCATCTATATATTTCTGATTGCTCATTTTGTTTTCTAGTATGATATTATATTTTAATGTTAATTATAGGTTAAGGCACCTGATAGGCTCCTTGAGTTTTTGCCTCTTCCTGCACTTTAAATTGTTACTTTTACTTCTTGTTATTATTATTAAATGTGCAAAATAAAATCTAAATGTAAATCTAGAGCAAAAGGTTGTGAGTTATTCTCCTCAGACGGAGGAAACAGTGGGTGTGACCTCATCGTCTCTGGACTCCTTCCACCTGATGTGTTGTTGGACAAGGTTTCGGTATCTGATGGTTCATATTGTTGTTCTCCCTCTTTGGCTGCTGATGCATTTATTTTGAGAGAAATGTTATTTTAGCATCATGGGCTCCTGCTGATAGATATCTGCTTCTTCTTCTTCTTTTCTACAGTTTCTCGCTCGCTGGGTTTGAATTACATCCCGATCAAAAAGCCTTGAGATACAAAAACCCACACCACCTATCTGTTTCTGAAAATCTGATGATAGAAACTAAAAAAAAAAAAAAAAGTGAGCAAAAATTCAATTTTCACACCTGTCACTTGATGCAGTGCAGCGTGATCAGGTGATAAATGTCGCATTGAGACGAGCGCTGTCGCAGCCCGTAACCCCCGGCGACCCCGTCAGGCGGTCAGACCGAAACATCTATCCATCACCTGCATGACACGACTCTGCTGTCACCTCCAGAGAAACCACACTGCAAAAACTCAACCAAGATTATTTGTCTTATACTTAAAATAATTTCTTATTACAAACACAAAAAACTTGCTTCACTGGCAGATTTTTCTACTTATTTCAAGTGAAAATGAGTTTGAAACAAGTGAAAATGATCTAAAAACAAGTTAATGTTTAGGTGATGAGTCTTATTTAAATTGGAAAGAGGTTAGTTTTGACTAGAAATTAGACAGTTTGACAAGAAATAAGACAAATATTCTTGGAAATTTTTTGGGCCAGATCTACCAAAGGTTAACGTGGGCAAACATGATTGCACGCGTAACTTGTAACTTGATCTATTAACCAGACGCACTGAGGATTGCATCTCTCAAATGGGCAAAATAGCACGTGCTATCCATTCAGTGTGTTTTCCTTGATGAATATGTAAATATATGTAATATTTCAGCCAGAACGTGCAAGATACTGGGGGGAGTAGATGCAAATTGATTTATTTAGCGCGCGCATGTGATTTACCAAACCAGGTAGAGACTGCAGTGGCTGTTTTTGCTTCTGAAAACCATGTACTAACTGATACAACTTTGCCAAAACTTATGTGTTCATTGATCTGATAGGCTGTCAGAGCCCCATGATCTTACATCTCTGCATTTCCTCACGTCTGGGTCATTCTGGAACAGTTTTTCTGTCATGGTTTTGATAGGTTTGGATTTTGTGTTTGGCTTGTGTTTGTTTCTCTTCTTAGTTTAGGTGTGTGGTGACAGGGGGCGGAGCCGACCCACTTCCAGGTTGCACACCTGCATTCAATTCCACCTTCACCAAGCTCCTCCAGAAATACTGTTTCACCAGTGCACCAGGCTGCCAGATTATTTAGATCACCACGGCCTCACGTCTTGGAAGTCCCCCCCCCTTTGGACGTTTTGTTGATAAACTACCTGCACCCCCGAGTCCGTTCCAAAACTCTGGTCCAAACCTCTCATTTGACATTTTCAGCGGTGTTAAAAGTCTCTCCTCCAGTGTGCTTCTCTCCCCTCCTCTCCTCCCTCTCCAGTACCTGGCTGCTCAGTCACCGCTGCCTTCACCCGTCTTTGATCCCTCTGGTCAGTGGTCAAAGCGTTTAGATCCGTGTTCCACCTGAGCTCTCGTAGGTGGCACACACACACACATATTATAGGTGTGTGACTGTCGCTGAAGCTGCTGCCTGTTTGTCTCTATATAACGAGTTGGGCCCTGTAGCGATTTGTGTTTATTAATCCAAACAGAGTGTAACAGCCAGAGTATATCAGAGCACTACCAGTTTACGCCACACGGTGGCGCCTCCTTTTGTTTTGGTGACCTATCACCTTTTCCTCCCTAGTCGACTTCCTTATTGACTTCAGTAATGTGGACGCTGATGAAGCTACAGGTCACGAACATTCCTACGTGTTTATTATTTTGCTGAAGGTAATAGTTTAGTTTATGCCGTGAGGCCTGGCATGTATGGTCTGTACTGAGAATAAATGTGCAGTGTGGAAATCCCTCCACTTCGTCTCCTGCCTCGCAACTTATTTCATGTAGGAGCTGTGTTATTAGCATCGTGGCTAAGCTTCCCTCCAACTCCACGTTACAACTGGCGCCCGAACATCATTCTCTGGACCTCGCCTGGGCACGCGAAGAAGGACAACACCAGACCGGAGTGCTTTGTGCTTTTCTCCACCGTCGGAGTCCGTGAGTGTTTCGCCGTTCTCTTCGACTGAAGTGTGCCTCGTTGGAAGCTAACTGCTAAAGCTAAAGCTACCGTGACTGCAGTCGGAATACTGGATCTCGCCTCGTGTGTGCGGCGCTGGATGTGTGTGGACTTAAAGTTGCCTCCCGGCCTGCCGAGTGGATTGGATCTGTTTCTGCTGGCTGCCTGCTAAACGCCCGGTGAATTAAAGAGGACCATTAAAGCAAATACGCTTCCCTTGGATCAAGCGAGTTACACCCCCCCCACCTTCCCCGTGGATTGCGGACTGTTTCACTGTCAAGTAGACTGACTTTTCTCTCTTGGACTTGGACTTTGTGAGTATTTTGGAGAACTGTGTGACTATTGAAAAAAAAATTGAAAAAAAAAAAAAAATTATTAAATAAAAATAAAAAGTAAAAAGACAAAAAAAAAAAAAAAAAAGAGAGAAAAGCTAAAGTAGATAATGGCAACTCTTCCAAAAGAACAAGCTGACGACCCCGACACTGACTCGGACATGGACCTTACATCTTTGGCTGGTTACACTGTCCCCCACCGTACTACTGAGGGCCTCCAAGAACAAGTTCAGGATCTGCAGTCGGAGGTTGAAAGACTACGTGAGTGTCTGAACGATTCCCTGGAACTGCAACGTGATTTACTTAAACGTTGGGATAGAGAGCACTCTGCTAGTCCTGCCACTCAACACCCCAACCCAGCCCCCATGGCCACTTCAACCCCATTCACACCTGCTGTAACCAAATCAGGCCCCACATCAGATTCTGGTGCTCAAGGTAATCACTCAAGCTCTTTTCTGCAGCCCCCGTCACTGGAGCTGAGCAACACATCCAGAGTGATCGCTGCTGCATTACATCATGCAAAGCTCGAGCCCCCTGTGTTTGCTGGTGATGGCAAAATGCCCCCCGAAGACTGGTTGCAGGCTGTCAACTCCTACAGATCTTCACTGAACCTGACAGACATACAGATACTACATGAACTGCCACGTTTCCTTGCAAAGGAGCCAGGTAAATGGTTTAAAGCCCTCAGTTCACATGTCATCACATGGGCCCAATTCTGCCAGCTGTTTAGAACAGTTTTTCTGCCATCTGACCTCCAAGAGCGTGTCCTGAGAGGCATTCTCGACCGTGTCCAAGCACCACATGAGCCCCTCCCAACATTCGTAGCTCACATGCTGGGAGAGTTTAATAAATTAAAGAGCCCCCCACCAGCACAAGAGCAGATTGAACTGATATGTAAACATTCTCAGGAAAAATACAGAGTTGCACTGTATGGAGCCCCTATCCCCTCAGTGATGGACTTGTTACTGCGTGCACATGAACTCCATGTGGTCCTGGGGCCAAGTGGACACCAGTCTCCTCCCCCACACATGAGGAGGAACCAGAACACTGAGCCCCACTGCTGTAAATGCTCTCGCCCTGGGTTCACGTCTCGCACCTGCCCAACCTGCAACACTGCATCTCAGGTGCCACCACTTACTAAGTCACAGCCTGTAACAACTCCCTCATCCCCTGCAACTGTGTCTCCAGATGTAGGTGTGCCACGCGTCGAGACAGACAACATGTCTTTTGATTCCCCACCTCACCCCAGGCAGTCGGGAAACTTCAGAGGAGGGAGGACATTTCGCAGAGGCAATCCTCCCTCCAGACGCTGACTGAGCCTCATCCACTTGCCTCAACCCCACAAGAGCAACACGTCCTATGTCACGTTGAAGACACTGACTCACAGGCTCCCTGGAACACACCACTGAGGACTAAAGTGAACTTTAATGCTGTGCCTGTGGAAGCAACTTTAGACACGGGCGCTTCACTCTCTGCAGTGCGTGCAGATCTCATCTATGTTAATGACTCTTATCCAAGCAAAACACATCAGTGGATCGGTCCAACAGTGAGCCTTGCCAATAATGACTCTTGTACCCCTGACGGTGTGACTTGGCTCTCTATTGGCTTCATGGGGAAACGCTTCTACCAACGTTTTGCCATAATCCCTAACCTGTCATCCCCTTTCATCCTAGGCATGGATTTCATGATTCGAGCCTCCCTGACCATCCACATCCCATCCAGAACGGTCTTAATGGATGACGTCCCTTGTCCTGTACTGGACGAGGATGAGGACTGTACTGATGAATCATTCATCGCAGGGGGAGCCATCATGTCACTGGACGCCTTGCAAACCAGTCTCATGTCCAAGGTCGCTGATGCAAGCCTTGAGGATGGACAAAGAGCGGCGATGCTCAATCTCCTCACCCAGTTCGACGACATGTTTGACGGTCATCTGGGGCGCACTTCAATGGCTGAACACCACATCGATACAGGGGACGCGAAGCCAATAAACCTCCCTCCGTATCGCACCTCTCCAACAAAAAAAAGAATCATTGAGGAACAGGTTGAACAGATGTTACAAGACGGCATCATTGAGCCTTCCACTGGCCCGTGGGCTGCACCTGTCGTTATTGTTAACAGGCCTGGCTCTGACCCAAGATTCTGCGTGGACTATAGAGGCGTCAACCAAGTCACACAAAAAGACTCATACCCCTTACCACGTATCGACGACTCACTTGACTTTCTGGCGAGGGGGCAGTTCATCACAACACTGGACTTAGCTCGAGGATACTGGCAGGTGGCTGTTGCAGAGGAGTCAGGACCAAAGACAGCTTTTATTTCTCACTGTGGTCTCTTTCAGTTTCGTGTACTCCCTTTTGGTCTCTGCAACGCCCCAGCTATGTTTCAGAGACTAATGAACACTGTACTGGCTGGTCTCATCTACAAAACGTGTGCTGTGTATCTAGATGATATTGTTGTCGCTTCCCCCACCTTCGAGCAGCACCTAAAGGACCTGGAAGAGGTGCTCATGAGACTCAAAACCGCTGGCCTCTCATTGAAGCTAAAAAAATGTCAGTTCTGTCTGAGTGAGTTCACATTCCTCGGCTACCGCATCACACCGTCTGGCATAAAACCTGATGAGGACAAAATAAAAGCTGTGACAGAGTTCCAAACCCCATCCACTGTGAAACATGTCAGACAGTTCCTTGGACTGACCGGTTACTACAGGCGCTTCGTCCCAAACTACGCTCGCCATGCAGAGCCCCTCCATGCACTAACGAGGAAGGATGCTGTCTTCCGCTGGGACGACAAATGTCAAGAGTCCATGGAAACTTTGAAAAAGTGTGTCACGTCTGCACCCATCTTGAGATTCCCTGACTTTACGAGTCCTTTTTTCATTCACACTGACGCTTGTGACCTTGGGCTCGGGGCTGCACTGATGCAGAAAGACTCAGACGGGCGAGAGATTGCTGTGGCTTATGCAAGTCGCTCTCTTCACAAAGCAGAAAAGCCATACTCCACCCCAGAAAAAGAATGTTTGGCTGTGATTTGGGCTCTTGAACATTTCAGACCTTATGTCGAGGGCCTCCATGTAACCATCTTCACTGACCACAACAGCCTCAGGTGGCTCATGTCCCGCCCAAACCCCTCTGGCCGGCTAGCTCGCTGGTCACTGCGGCTCCAAGACTTTGACTTCTCAATAGTGCACAAACCTGGCGCTCGCAACACTGTGCCAGACGCGCTATCACGCAACCCTCTGCCCCTGACTGACAATGCTCCCATAGACTTGTTGCCCGAGTATGCTGTTATAGGCAGTTTGGACCTCCGCGCTTTGCCCCCTGTGCTCTTGGCAGATCGCTCACATTTGAAACAGCTACAGAATGATGACCCAGACATTGGCCAGCTTCTCAGAGATCTGCAGGCAAATCCACACACTGACACAGGTGAAAGCAGCCCCCCACAGTTTGTTGTTCATGACAGTCTGCTTTTCTATTCTGACCCAAAAGCCAGATGTGGTTTGCATCCTCTGAAAGAACTGAAGCTTTACGCTCCCACATCAATCCGTGGCACTTTGCTCTCCTATTACCATGACCATCCCACTGCAGGTCATCTTGGTTTTTCAAAGACATTAGCAAGGCTGCGGCTCAGATTTTTTTGGCCCAAGATGGCAGCAGATGTCAAGCGTTATGTCACGTCATGCTCAGTCTGTCAGCTCACAAAACCAAGCCAGAGAAGACCGGCTGGTCTGATGGTTCCCATCTCTCCCCAAAAGCCCTGGGAGTACGCAGGAGTGGATTTCGTCGGCCCATTGCCCCGTACAGCATCCGGTAACGCCCACTTGCTTGTCTTTGTTGACTATTTCTCTAAGTGGATCGAAGTGTGTGCAGTTAAGGAAGCTACAGCGCAGGTGGCAGCAGGAAAGTTTGTCAGTGAGGTGTTTGCTAGACACGGTGCCCCAACCTACCTGATCTCTGACAGAGGCTCGCCCTTTGTCAGTGAGTTGTTTGAACATGTTGTTTCCACTCTGGGATCTGTGCACAGGCTCACCACTGCCTATCACCCGCAAACTAATGCAACAGAACGTGTGAACCGGACACTCAAAACGGCCATACGTGCCTATGTTGGGGACAAGCACACTGCGTGGGATAAATACCTGTCACAAATCTGCTTTGCCCTGCGTACAGCCCCACATGACAGCACAGGACTCAGCCCCTCCATGATGCTGTATGGTCGGGAGCTGGACACCCCGCTCGACCTCGTGACAAATCCATCCAGTGATGGTGTGGATGATCCTGGTGTGCCGTACCCTGAGACACTCAGGGCCTCTCTGCAGGAAGCTCACGACCACGCCAGAGCAGCTCTTGACCACAGTCATGACAGACAAAAACACTATTATGACTTGAGACGCCGTCAGGCCTCCTTTGCTGTTGGTGACCTTGTCAGGGTTAAGACGCATCCTAGGTCTGACGCGCAGTCCAACTTTACAGCTAAACTGGCTCCCCTGTTCTCAGGCCCGCTCCGTGTTAGCCAGAAACTGGGAGATGTCAACTACAGACTGACAAGGCTGGACACCGGTGTTGATGCTGGAGTCTATCATGTCGTTAACATGCAACCTTTCCACACTTGGGACACTGCTTCCCCCGGCAGGCGTGCTGTGCCTGCGGCTGAAGAACAAACTGACACTTGGGCTCTGGAGGACGATGAGCCCGTCGCCCCGTCTAACAGCCAGACTGACCTCCCTGCTGCGAACATGTGCTTTGACTCGAATGGAGACACTGACTCTGGCCCAGTGCCAGTCATGGACTGTGACTCTGAGGACCGCTCAGCTATGAGTGTGGCTGATGCAAACCCCGCTGACACTGACCGTTACAACCTCAGACTGAGACGTCGCCCCAGAATCACATCTGGTTGGTCGGCCAACAAATGGACAAACTCTTATCATACTGACAGACTTGACCTGAAATAGGCAACAGTTTGTTGTGTCAAGTATGTGTTGAAAATTGAAATGCAATGCAATTTTTACAGTTCTGAGTTATGGTAATGTTTTTGCATTCCTTGTGTTTACATTGTGTATCCTGCCTTGGTGGTTCAGGTTTTGCTAAAGTTGAAATTTCCCTGCATGGTATTTCTAAGGTCATTATCTCCTCATTTTTGCTATGTGGTTCAGGTTTTTGTAGGCCACCGTTAAAACTGAAATTAAAAAAAAAAAAAAAAAAACTAAGACATTGCTAATAACCATAAAATTGGGATATTCCACTGTACTTATTCACCTGATATGTTTACTGGGTATTTCTCTGCTTTATCGTGCTCTATTCATTGATATGTATATCAGTAGGCTAGTCATTGTGTCTTTCTCTGTGTGTAACAGCTAACTTTTCATCAAGTTCATGTATAACAAGGTGTTAAGCGTAGCTTGGTTGCTTCTTCATCTGTGTACGGCTGAGGACAGCCTTATTATTACCAGGGGGGAATATGTAACAGCCAGAGTATATCAGAGCACTACCAGTTTACGCCACACGGTGGCGCCTCCTTTTGTTTTGGTGACCTATCACCTTTTCCTCCCTAGTCGACTTCCTTATTGACTTCAGTAATGTGGACGCTGATGAAGCTACAGGTCACGAACATTCCTACGTGTTTATTATTTTGCTGAAGGTAATAGTTTAGTTTATGCCGTGAGGCCTGGCATGTATGGTCTGTACTGAAAATAAATGTGCAGTGTGGAAATCCCTCCACTTCGTCTCCTGCCTCGCAACTTATTTCATGTAGGAGCTGTGTTATTAGCATCGTGGCTAAGCTTCCCTCCAACTCCACGTTACAAGAGCATGAGAGAGAATGAATGCATCTGATCAAATGTCATTCTGTCCCTTCGTGGGACTTCGTTTCCATGGTGGAAACGATAATCACGCAAAACCCTCATTTACATATTGCGGTTTGCACGTGTTTTCATTTAGCGGGTAACTCTTAGATCACCTGTTTTGCGTGCGCTAACCAAACACGCAATATTTTAGCGGGTGCAAACAATTTAGCGGCCGCTATCTGGGATCTTAGTAAATCCGGCCCTTTGAGTTTTTGCAGTGCACCGCCTCCTGCTGCTGGTGATGGAGAGCGAGGAGAGTGAGGAGAGCCTGGCGAGGAGGCGGCTCTGTGCTGGAGATGTGCTAACGGGGAGAGAGTACATTCTCCCACACATCCATTCCCTCCCTGCGCTGCTGTCAAGGAGCATCACAGTGGAACACTGACGATGGGAACCTCGGTCCCTCCCCAGCCCGACACCTGCTGCTCCTCCATCTGCTGCAGCCAAACAAAAACCTGCTTATCCTCACATCTATACATCCATCCATACATACAGCCGCTCATACCTCCATCCTCCATCCATACATACATACATCCTCACCGGGAAACAAACCAGAGAGAGAAATTGTTCTTCTTCACTGCAAAAGCTCAAAATCTGTCCAAGAATATTTGTCAAAATGTCTCATTTAGTCAAAACTCATCTCTTTCCACTTGCTTTTAGATAATTTTTACGGAACCGCATTGCATTCACTGAATAAAAAAAATAGACACTAATCTCGTAATTATGAGATCCTGATCTTGTAATTATGAGATAAAGAAAAAGGAAAGGTCTGTAAATCTGCTCTTGCTGTCTCGAAACAAACAAATGACTCATGGTAGTGCAGTGGTTAGAGCAGTAACCTTCCACATGCGAGGCTGAGGATCGAGTTCCGGGTGGGGTATTGTTATCGTTTTTGTTTTGTATATTAGGCCACTGTACATTATCAGCCGGCCGGGTCACACCGGCCCATGTTAACTCATGTTTCTGTGTTTGACTTCCTGCCCGGCTTGACACGATCGCTCACGGTAAATAGACTGGATGCAACGATTGCTGCAGGCCACGAGCTGGTGGCGCGTCTGGCATGTATGAATAACACAATCAGTTAACATGGGCCGGTGTGTCCCCTGCCGGCTAATACTGTACAGAGGCCTAATATACAAAACAAGAATGATTCTCGGTCGATTCTTGGTCTCCCGCGTGGAAGGTAACTACTCTAACCACTGCACTACCATAGTAGTCGTGCTTGTAATAAGAAAGAAAAACTTGCTCCACTATCAGATTTTTCTACTTATTTCAAGTGAAAATCTGCTTGAAGGAAGTAAAAAGTGTCTAAAAACAAGCTGCTTTTTTATGTATAACTATGTATGTAAATATAGGTATAATGAGATTTGTTTTGGCTATAAATTACATTTTGACTAGAAATAAGACAGTGTTCTTCTTCTTCTGGAAACCAGTGGAAACCAGAGTCACAGAGCTGAAGCTGCATCAGGATATAAAACCTTCTTCACACTTTCAGAGACTCTGCTGCTGCTGCTGCTGCTCCTGGATCAGTGAGGAGGAGCTTCACTGTGAATGAACAAAGCAGGGAGTCAGAGTCCGGTCAGGCTGCACACTACTACACTGACTCTGCAGGAACAGAATGAATGAATGCACGATGTGGCGTTCAGGTGCATAAAAAAAACATGAGGAGCTACCGGGTTCTGTTCAGATTCACCTATTTGCATTCATCGGCTTCCACCCAGAGACTGGGTCAGCAGATGGGAGTTTGTGTGTCAGCAGAGATGAGGATGAGATAATTCTGATGAAAACATCACAGCAGCAACGCCTCTAAGGAGCCAGAGAGAGAGCAGCGTCCTGCAGGCAGAAACAACAGCATCAGAGTTTTATCGAAACACATAAGACAAAGAAACAACAGAAATCTCTTCATGAGCCGAGCAGCCTGAAGGACGCCGGAGAACAAAAAGCATTAGAGATGTGTTGGCTCTCTGGACGGCGTAGCAGCAGGTGTGTAGTCTTTTCATCACAGAGGCCGACGGCGTGAAGCTGCAGCTTTGTCCGAGTCCATCGACTGTGTGAGGAGTGAAGCGTCTCGGCCCGACGGCCTACAGTTCTGTTCCATTTACTCCAGGATTCAAGGCTCTGACACAGTGGAGACATCATTACACCCACTCATAGTAACAAGTCTGATGACCATAGGTAACCACGGAAACTGAGCGGAGCTGTGGGCTCGGAGAGAAAGTTTTCCAGGTAGCGCCTGTTAAAACTGTCACTACTGTAGTGTGAGGAAGGACGGAGGCTCTGATGTTGCATTCAGGTGCAGTCAGACAGACGGCCGTCAGCAAACCAACCAGATGTCATTTTACTCCACCAGAGAAAGACGGTAAAACAATACCACATCACCATCATATTGTCAGGTCTGTATTGTTTAGCCTGGTGCTGGTGGAACACTTGTTTACATACACTGCAAAAATTCAAAATCTTACCAAGAATATTTGTCTAATTCTAGTCAAAACTAATCTAATTCTACTTAAAATAAGACTCATCACATAAAAAGCAGCTTGTTTTAGACACTTTTTACTTCTTTCAAGCAGATTTTCACTTGAAATAAGTAGAAAAATCAGATAGTGGAGTAAGTTTTTCTTTCTCATTACAAACATACAAAACCTGCTTTCACTGGCAGAGTTTTCTACTTATTTCAAGTGAAAATTAGTTTGAAACAAGTGAAAATGATCTAAAAACAAGTTCATTTTTAGGTGATGAGTCTTATTTTAAAGCAGAAGTATCCAATCCGGTCGTTTTGGCTAATGCTGCGTTCCAGGCAGGCTTTTGAAACAGTAAATTACAGCTTCAAGTCACGACTACGACTTTGTAGCGTTCCAGGTAACCCGTAACTCGTGTTTTTACCGTCCTGTTGCCTGTGAAAGTCACTATAACGGCCACTCGTAACTTCCGACCCGTGAACTCGTACCAGATCGAACTGGTATGACTTCACAGGAAGGAAAAACACAAGTTATGAGTTTCCTTGAACGCACCATGAGTTAGCAGCCCCCGCCCTCGTCAGGCATCTATTGGTCCTCGTGCTACGTCACCACATTCACGCGCATCCCTTGGCTGCACACACAGCCCTTCATGCCGTTCTCTCTCCTCATTGGATAACTGTACGTTCACACCAAAAGCTTCCAAAGCGTCAAAGACGCCGGAAGTCAATTCATTTTCAATGAGAGCCTGGCGACACCGAGCGTCCAAAGCGTCAACAGGCGTTGCCGCGCTTCCAAAGCATCCAAAGCGTCACCAGACGAGAAGTTGAGCCCTGGTCAACTTTATGGTAATTAGCTATGACGCGGCTAAGCGGCAACCTGTCATGTCCGTCGGCTGCCTTTTTTTTCTTTTTTTGTATTTCGGCTCCCCAATTACCAGCGCGATCGAAGTTGACGCCAGTCACGTGACGAGCGGCCAAAGTGGCTGATAATATGTGTTGTTTTGGGAGCTGTCCGCTCTAACGCCGACCCTCGAGCGTTTTGACGCTTTGGAAGCTTTTGGTGTGAACGCACCGTAACACCAAAGGAAAGTTTTCTCCTGGGTTTACAGCAGAGCAGAGTGACTGCATCTGTCTCAACTCCGCTGCCTTCTGCAGAAATATTCTTGGACAGATTTGAGTTTTTGCAGTGTAGAGGCTTGTTTATCCTGTTACATGCATTTCACCTGAATGCTATGCAACCGCACCGCTAGATGGGGGGAATTCCTACATACTATATGTGACCGATGTTGTTTGGTTCGGACTTGCCCTGAGCGAGGATCGAACCCACGACCTTCCGCACCGGAGGCGACGATGCTAACCGCTTCGCCAAGAGGTTGACAACCACTTGGCAGGTTGGTTAGCACGTCTTTTAAGGGTGAGTGAACCGCTACCGCCACAACCCGTCACTTCACCTCACTGGTCCCTCGTGACTGTGGCACACCCGCGGACCTCCGTTACACTCACCCCCCTAAACTCACTCAACCCAGGGCATCCGGGTCACGGCACCAGTGTGACCGATGATGTTTAGTTCGGACTTGCCCTGAGCGAGGATCGATCCCGCGACAATGCTAACCGCTTCGCCAAGAGGTTGACAACCACTTGGCAGGTTGGTTAGCACGTCTTTTAAGGGTGAGTGAGTTTACTTCCAGTACCGCTACCGCCACAACCCGTCACTTCACCTCACTGGTCCCTCGTGACTGTGGCACACCCGCGGACCTCCGTTACATATACCTTTAATGCAGTGTGTAGGTCTAGTTAGTTAGTTGCTATACTTCTGTGCCAGTCAGATGGGATGTAACTTTAACCAATTAATGTGTATAATTTATTTATCAGCCCACCCAGCTAATTTCACCACCAGCTGCCACTGATGATGATGAGCATGATGGGCCGAATCTGACATCAGGACTTCAGGTGGTTCTGGTTCTGGTCCAGAGCAAACAGAACCAGCTCCAATGTGGTTTCAGCTTTAATTCTGACTCATGAATAATTTGCACTAAAACAAATTCCCCCTTCTAACAAGTATCTGGGATTTTATGATCGAAAAATTCCTAATCCATTATTAACATACTCCAAACACCAAAGCGCCATTAAACATTTATATCAACCCAGAGAGGAAAAATGCTGTTGTTATTAATTCTGCATGTCACATATACACACAGACACACACCAGCTCTAATACTACATCATGTCAGGCTCTTGTAATTCACTTTAATCAGAGTCATGTCTACTCTACACTGTTGTCACTGTGCATGCTGACGGCTGAGCTGCAGGTGTGAAAAAACAAAACAACAGAAATGAATAAAATAGAAATAAAAAGCAGATGGTTGAGTTTCTGAGTTTCTTCACAGTCTTTGTGTCATTTTGTGAAAACACATGGAAGTGTTTTTCAGCAAGAGGTCATCTCTCCTGACTGCATCTGTCTCAACTCCGCTGCCTTCTGCTGCCGTCTGCTTCCCAGAGGTACAAGGGTAAGATACCTCAGGTTACACACACACACACACACACACACACAGAGGAGCAGTGACAGGCGGAGACGCCCTCACTTTGGCCTGGGAGCAGAGGCTGTGTGAGTGTGACAGCCTCTCTGAGCCGACCCTATCACACCATCACACTCACATCGCCAGGCAACACACACACAATCAAAAGTGATACGTGCAGCTGCACTTCAGCGATTTGAGCTAAATGCTAATGCAGGAGCGGTGCGGTTGCATATCTGAACGTATTGTTGATGTTGCATTCAGGTGAAATGGGGCAGACGTCAGACAGACAACAGACGCTGCATGTAACAGGATAAACAAGCCACTCACACTACACAGTGGTGACAGTTTTAACAGGCGCTACCTGGAAAACTTTCTCCCAGAGCCCCCAGCTCCACTCAGTTTCCATGGTTACCTACGGTCACGCTGCCACTCAACGTAAAAAATGTCAATGCAACATGGCATCAGTTCGGTGCGTCACCCACTTATGTATTTGTAACGACTTGTAACAACTCATTCTAAGGTAGGAGAAAGCGGGGGATTCACCTTCAGTCAAATAGGGATTTATGAAAGACATAAGAAAATAAGTTGGGCCTTTAATGGTGTATTTTTGTTTGTTGTCAATATCTTCTGAACCCTGAAGTCTGAATAGAAGGTTTATATCCTCTCCATCACCTTACAGGTGCTCACAAGTTTGTTTGTCTAGTACAGACTGGATCCAGTCTGTAAGTTGTGCTGAAAGTCGGACACTCTCTAATAATGGGTAGCTGGTTCCATTCTAAACATCCTTGGATTGATAACACGTTTTGAGAAAATGTTGTGCGTCTAAATTGAACCTCACAGTCCCGTCTTGTGGTAGCTCTGTCCCTATACTACTATACTATCTGGTTGTGTTTTATCTACTCTTCCAGAACGGTGGGTACAGGCCGTGTAGAGATGTATAGATACTACATGTTTCAAATAGTTAAGATCAGATGTAATTTCATTAAATTACCCTTCTGCTCCGTAGCACTGAGACTCACCAGGTCCACTTTGATTTGATTCCTCATTCAATATTGATTCAATCAGTGATATCAATTACAAGCTACAAACAGCTTCTTCTTTTTCTGCTTCGTCATTTAATTCAACTAGTTCAGCAAATGTATTTTCTCCACAGATGGTTCTAGAAACAAGCCATAGGAACTTTTTGAGTCTTTAAAGGGATAGTTCACCCTAGAATGAAGTTTCACTCATTATCTACTCACCCTCATGTCAACTAAGGGCTGGAAGAAGTTTCAGAGTCCTCCGTCCCTTCTCTGAGTTACAGGGGGTCTTGGCGTAGCAGTGCATTTCAATGTAACAGTTGCAAGCGGACACCAGAGGTCTTCGTAAAAAAAAACACGGCAAAAAACATCCAAATACCTCCATGCGGCTCGTATGTAATGTCCGTCTTGTACTGAACGCCCGGAGATGCAGAATTGTCCCGGGGGGGGGAGTCCATATTTCAAGCTTGTTTGTAGCATTAGCTCCCAGTGTCTGCTGTGCAGCTCCTCCGCTGCCAGTCCGCATGCGCAAGCTTTGCACTGAGACTCGATGGACGGCGACACGGGGGGAAGGGAGGGGGGTGCCCTGCGCATGCGGACTGGCAGTGGAAGAGCTGCACAACACACTGGGAGTCCGGTTCTGGTACCGGTCCGGTTCTGGTACCGATTCTCGTACTGATTCTGGTCCTGGTTCTGGTACCGGTTCTGGTACCGGTCCGGTTCTGGTACCGATTCTGGTACTGGTTCTGGTCCTGGTTCTGGCACTGGTTCTGGTACCGGTTCTGGAATCGGCTCTGTTACTGGTTCTAGTACTAGTTCTGGTACCGGTCCGGTTCTGGGACTGGTACTGGTACTGGTACTGATTCTGGTCCTGGTTCTGGTACTGGTTCTGGTACTGGTTCTGGTACCGGTCCGGTTCTGGGACTGGTACTGATACTGATTCTGGTCCTGGTTCTGGTACTTGTTCTGGTACCGGTCCGGTTCTGGTACCGATTCTGGTACTGGTTCTGGTCCTGGTTCTGGCACTGGTTCTGGTACCGGTTCTGGAATCGGCTCTGTTACCGGTTCTAGTACTGGTTCTGGTACCGGTCCGGTTCTGGGACTGGTACTGGTACTGATTCTGGTCCTGGTTCTGGTACTGGTTCTGGTACTGGTTCTGGTACCGGTCCGGTTCTGGGACTGGTACTGGTTCTGGTTCTGGTACCGGTTCTGGTACTGGTCCGGTTCTGGTACTGGTTCTGGTACTGGTTCTGGTACCGGTCCGGTTCTGGGACTGGTACTGGTTCTGGAATCGGTTCTGGTACTGGTACCGATTCTGGTATTGATTCTGGTACTGGTTCTGGTACCGGTTCTGGTACTGGTACCAGTTCTGGTACCGGTTCTGGTACTGGTCCGGTTCTGGTACAGGTTCTGGTACTGGTTCTGGTACCGGTCCGGTTCTGGTACCAATTCTGGTACTGGTTCTGGTACTGGTTCTGGAATCGGTTCTGGTACTGGTACCGATTCTGGTACCGGTCCGGTTCCGGTTCTGAACTGGTTCTGGAACCGTTTCAGCTTCAACTGGTGGAAGGATGGAGCAGAGAGGAAGGATGGAGCAGAGAGGAGGGATAGAGGGATGGAGCAGAGAGGAAGGATGGAGCAGAGAGGAGGGATAGAGGGATGGAGCAGAGAGGAGAGATGGAGGGATGGAGCCGAGAGGAAGGATAGAGGGATGGAGCAGAGAGGAAGGATAGAGGGATGGAGCAGAGAGGAAGGATAGAGGGATGGAGCAGAGAGGAAGGATAGAGGGATGGAGCAGAGAGGAGGGATGGAGGGATGGAGCAGAGAGGAAGGATGGAGGGATGGAGCAGAGAGGAAGGATAGAGGGATGGAGCAGAGAGGAGGGATAGAGGGATGGAGCAGAGAGGAAGGATAGAGGGATGGACGGATGGAGGGATGGAGCAGAGAGGAAGGATGGAGCAGAGAGGAGGGATGGAGCAGGGAGGAAGGATAGAGGGATGGAGCAGAGAGGAGGGATAGAGGGATGGAGCAGAGGAAGGATGGAGGGATGGAGCCGAGAGGAGCAGGGAGAGAGTCCTCACACCATGTTCTAAACAATTTTCAAAAATTAATATCATAGATTGTGGGAAATACCCCACCCCCCAGTCTCATTAAAAAAAGTATGAAACTCCGGACCTTATTTGTCATTTGGTCCCCCCCAATGTCTACACCGTGGTTTTGGCCTTGCTATAAGCCCAGGTGATTTTTTATTTATTTATTTATTTTTTATAAGCCCAGGTGATGATTGGGCTGGATTTCATTTGTATAAGTCTAGCATTTATTTTTGAGCAAAAAGCTCTAGCCTATAGAATATAGAAAGGTAGCCTATACTGAAAGGTATCCTTTCAAATATGAGTTGTTTGCCCCATAAAAATCCCTCAAATTGATACAGAGAGTTAAACAGAATACTGGTATTGAGGTAAGAAACCTGATGTGGGCTAAGAAACTCTCCTATCACAACTGTACCAAACTTATACAACTGATACATCTTATCGAACCAAATCTCTTTGTAATTAAGTCACATCGTTATGAAATCATTTTTGAATCGCATCGTATCGTGAATAGGAGTGAATCGTATCGCATCGTATCGACAGGAGCTTCAGTGTATCGTTAATCAGCCTCAGTGGTGGAGATATACAACCCTAGTCTGCAGTATTCATCAGAGGAATTCAAGGAGTTCTGTAAGAGCTATGGCATCCTGCACAAGACATCTTCACCTCACACACCACACTCTAATGGTGAAGCAGAGCGCATGATGCAAACAGTCAAAAGGCTGTGGAGCAAAGCACCCGACAAACACCTTGCCCTGCTAGACTACAGAACTACTCCACTGGAGTCAGTAGGCCTGTCACCATCTCAACTGCTCATGGGCACGAGACCTCGCAACAAACTGCCTACTGCTGGTGCACTGCTTAAGCCTATTGCACATGACCCTGTCAAGGTCAAGCATCTACTAGACAAGGCCAAGCACACTCAGAAACTTTACTATGACAGCAAAAGAGCAGTCAAACCACGCACTGCATTACAACCTGGAGATGAAGTCAGAATGGCTCCATATCCCGGAAGCCACAAATGGACACCTGGAGTTGTAGTTCAGCCACACTGTGCGCCGCAGTCCTACATTGTGGACGACACCTCCGTGCCAGCGCTGCAGCCGCCAATCAGTCACGCCACAAGATGTATGATGAGCCTTGGCGTGAGACACCTGGACGGCCTGCAGTGAAAGAGCCGCAGCCCCCACCAGCTCCTCCAGAACACCACTCCAAGCTCCCCACGAACCCGACCAGGCCAACTGTACACCACCAGACAGCGCTACCCTATTGCGTGCAGAGGCCGTTTGAAAGGCAGCCTTCATCCCGCCCCCTGGATTGAGCCGAGGTCTACCGCTGGTTGCCGGACTAGACATTTAGAGGATATAGTCTGGCTTGTCAGGCTGGGTCAGTGTGACTGGAGCCTCTGATGACTGAGCTGCTGGTTATCACAGAGCTAATAGGGTTAGGGTTGTATTGGGGCTGCAGGTCAGAGGCAGGTGTGTGCAGAGCAAATGTTTGGTCTGTGGTTCACACGGATGAGTCAACACCGGACCTGTGTGTGTGTGTGTG
The DNA here is from genome assembly GCA_030347415.2 of Decapterus maruadsi. Classification (NCBI taxonomy): domain Eukaryota; kingdom Metazoa; phylum Chordata; class Actinopteri; order Carangiformes; family Carangidae; genus Decapterus; species Decapterus maruadsi. The sequence goes on along the minus strand of CM064900.1, from coordinate 26,632,727 downwards.
TGTGTTCTATAGAAATCAAAGCCTCAGAGGTTGAACATGATATATTATTATAACGTCTTATTCCAGTCTTTGGATTTGACAGAGCAGCTCATTGAGTGTCGCTGTGTTTATGTTGAGTTGTAGTTTCTATTGCGCAAAGTCCAAGAAAGAAGGGTCGTCACTGTAACAAAATCCTTAGGTATTTTAACTGATGAAAATCTCACTTGGAAAAGTCATATTCTGTCTATTTCCAACAAGATTGCAAAGAATATTGGAGTAATCAGAAGAAGTCATCTACTGCCTGGTTAAATCTGGATTAGTTTATATTTTACTATGATCTATCATATAGGCAAGTCCTTTCAAGAACCTCATCAAAATGAAACAGACTCACTAGATCCACACCTCTGTTTCCCTTTGTCCTCTTTTCTTCTTCCTTTCTCTTTTGATCCAGTTGACCTCTGTTCTTTTCCTTCCATCTTTCTTTCCATCCCTTTTCCCTTCCTTCTTTCCTCTCTTTTTCCCTTCTTCCTTTCTTTTTCTTCCTCCCTTGAACGAATCTGTTCCCTCCCTCCATCTTTCTTTTCTTCCTTTTTCCCTTCCTTCTTTCCAATCCCTTTTCCTCCTTTCCCTCCTTCCTTCCCTTCGTCCTTACTTCTTCCTTCCTTTTTAACCCTAATTGGCCCAATCTGTTCCCTCCCTCCTTATATCCTTCCTTCCTTTTCCCCTTTCTTTTTCCTTCCTTGACCCAGGAGGACAACAGGAGGGTTAATATGCTGTTTTCTATATCTTTCATTTGCTAAAAAAATACAAAACTCAACCTATACAGATAAATAAATAAAGGTGTTTGGTGTCTCTGACAGGCTCCGCCCCCTCTCTGTGATGTCATCGACCTCCTAATCTACGCTGCTGCTACACCTCCTCTCTTCTCGCTCTAAGCTCTTTCTCTCTTTCCCTCCGTCTATTTTCCTGATCTGCTGCTCCTAATCGCTCTTTTATTCTCCGATCTTCTTCACACACACTTCTCCCCATCTTGTTCTCTATCCCTCCTTCCAGCCTTTGCTGCTTTTGCCTCGTTAATTTCCTTTTAGCCTCTCTGAGTCTCTCTGCTCTGCAACAGAGGAGAATCTGATCACTGCTAATATTCAACACTGTGTTGAAATCAAAGTGCAGTCACTCAGGTGCATTTACATAGTTTAGGACTTCTGCATGAGAGCTTGTAGTTTCCATTTAAATTCAGCTAGTTCAACTTTTTTATTTTACTTAAGGAACAAACTTGTTCATTTACAGTGAACGTAGTTACAGGTAAATAAAACTGATGTTTAGTCACAGCAGGTATCAGACGACCTACGACGGCCTAAGTCAATGTGTGTTTCAGGTTCAAGAAGAAGAAGAAGAAAATGTAGTTATATTGCACATTTTCCAATTTCACAACCAAAATACAAAAATAAACCACAAATAAGCAAAGGCCCAATAATAATAACAATAATAACAACTAAACAACCAAGCAAAATAGCAGTGTACACAGCTCGTCTAAACTCTTAGAAATAAGGGTTCCAAAAGTGTTCTTCTACAAGGGCTGAGGTTCTACCTGGAACCATTTACTTCTGAAAAAACTTTTCCTGAAGAAAGGGTTTTTCAAGGGTTCTTGGTAACACTAAGGGTTCCAGTAAAAGGGTTCTTGGTGGAACTCCCTGTGTGGGTTCTAGATGAAACCATAAGAAGTGGGATATTTTCTGGATGAAACCCCCAGTAAGGCTTCTGGGTGAAACCAATACGCCATAAAAGGGATTTTTATAGAACCTCTCATTGGGGGTTCTAGGTGTAACCTTTCACAGATGGTTCTAGGTATAACCCTTCATGTGTTGGGTTCTAGATATGTTGGGTTCTAGGTAGAACCCTCCAAAAGGGTTCCAGGTAGAACTTAAAGGTTCTACCTGGAGCCAAAAAAGGTTCTCCTATGAGGACAAGCCGAAGAACCTTATATGGTTTTATGTGAGTGTATCTATATTATTTATTATGAGTGTATCTATCTTTTCTTTATGTAGAGATAAAACAGAAAACACAGATATAACTAAACATCATCCAAAAGTTTATCTATATGCTTTTAACTGTTTCTTTGCTGATGTGTTTTTTAATTTACCAGGTCAATAAGGTTTGAATTTAATCTAATTTGTTTAACCCCACAGTGTGTAAAGTAAACTGATTTACTAATGAACGGCTACATTTAAATGACACAACAACTAAACAGTAACTCAACAAACCTTCATTGTTTTTCACAGTCCTTCTCGTTTCAGTTGAAGTTTATTTAATTAAAATAGGGACAATACATATAAATGGACACATGTAAATATGCAAGATTATAGCCAACGGCTAATTTCCATCTTTAGTCCCTTCGGCAGGTTGATGATAACATAAGATTAAAACAACAGTGACAACAAGTAGAACAATTAGTCTTAATGGCCAGTATGAGCAGGAGTCATTACAGAGAGAGAAAAACATGTCCTTGAAAACATAGGCCCAGGGTCAGGGCACCATACGCATTTCACTAGTATTTAAAATACTAAAATTAGATATCAAAAGGCTGATTAAAGTGCAGAGTGGTATAGTGTTAAAGTGTTAGGTGCGTAATTACATTTAAATGCACAATACCCAATGCATGTTACATTACCCATTTTAAGAATATAAAGTGCGTCTTGCCTTGAAGTAAATGGCTCCCCCAACAGTTAAACAAATATACAAGTTTAGGCGTGATTGTGGCAACAGTGTTGTTCTTCCAACAGCCAAGCTTTGAGATGTCTGGTGAAGAGGTCAGGGTCGGGAGTTCACGTATTGTGTTTGGTATTGAATTCCAGGTGTGAGATGCACGGACAGAAAGGCACTAAGGAACTACAGTCACCTCTCACAGCTCTGGTTGATCGGTTTGTGTGTTTTTTAACAAATTCTTGTAATTCTTGTGAGATTGTCTTGGAAGATTTTGTAAATCAAGATGTCGTCGATGTATTTAACAGTGTTGTCCCTGTTTAAGCGCTCATGTTTTTTTAATATGTGACAATGATGATAGTTTTTCATCTAATACTTTCAGAGCTTGTTTATAAATTGTTTCAACCGGCTGTAGTGTCGTCTGCCAGGCCGATGCCCGATGGAGGTCCAGGCTCATATCTCTTCCTCTTCCATTAAAATGCGTCTGTTGATCCAGTTGTACAGTTTGTATGTTGATGTGTGTGAGTATGTCTGACGTGTTCCACTATAAATAACATCTCATCTCGTCCTGGTGTTGTCGTCTGCTCAGATGATGTGTCCGGTCTGAAACAGTCCATTCATTAACCTGACAGCCTGTCATGTGATCTCCTGCTTTGTGTGTGTGTGTGTGTGTGTGTGTGTGTGCGGCGGGATCAGACATTGTGCATCTCCTTTTTTTGTGTGTCATTTGTGTGAATGTGCACGTGTCTGTGGTTGTGCACAGATGCATCAGGCAGAATTGTTTCTTCTTCTCCCTGATGGATAAAATGGTTTTACTCCAGATAGTAGCTTTCATAGAGATTTATGAGAGTGCACACACACACAGACATACACACACACAGCTGCAGAGATGGGTGGGCTTGTAAGGAACCTGGGAACGGGAGGGAGGGGGGGGTTAGGGGGGGGGGGGGGGCAAGCAGATTGGAGCTGAGGAACCTGTGAGCGGCTCAGATATGAACAGGTGAATGATTTTCTGCTGCTTCTCAGATTGTTTTCTCATCCCCCGCCCCCGTCCTCAGAGACATGGACCCCCCCACTCCACTCCCGTCACTAAGCAGCCTGGCTAAGACTCTCTGCCACAGACGTATAGCTCAGCCACCATCGCTGGCCAAGCTGTTAAAATGCACAGCCTCCTCCTCCTCTGCTCTGAATCACATTAGCTGTGGTAAACTGATACAAGCAGCAGCCCTTAAAGGGATAGTTCAACATTTTGTCAAACTGGCCCATTGCCATAACCCCTAATAGGCATAGCAGTAGATCTGTTACCTTTAATTTTGGATCTGTTACCTTTAATTGTCGGTACAAGCTGTTTCTTGTCCACCAGAGCGTTGTGGAGTTGTTGGATTGTGTATTTGATGAGTTTGATGAGAGAAACCAAGAAATCCCATGAGCCTCCGTAGCGTAGCTCTGAGCAGCTCACGGTTCTGCTCCACCGTTCTAAAAACAGCTTGCACCAACAATTAAAGGTAATGAACCTACTGCTATGACTACAGGGGTTATGGCTATGGGCCAATTTGACTAAGTGTTGAACTATCCCTTTAAAGATACAAACGCTCCTGAGGAGGAAGAACACCCTTTGTGTGTGCACACATGCAAACACACACCCACACACTTGCACATAATTTGGCAGGACGCAGCTGTGTGCAACACCATGAGCCGTGTTTTTAAAGGAGCCAACGCTCTGACCTTTGCAAAGATTCATCGTTTTTTCCTCGCAGCGTTTTTGTTTCTTCTCCATTTTCCATTCCATTTGGCAGAGCGAGAAAAAAATACAGCGCAGGGAGAACGTGAAGTGAAATCCAGGAGTTGTTTCTTTTTTTTTTTCCGTTGCTATATGGCGAGTAGATGGAATCAGTTATGAGACGTATGGACAATGAGACTGTGGGGCGAACACCTGCTGCTGCTGCACCAGCAATATCTTTTCTCTTCCTGAGCCATTCAGAGGAACGAGGAGACAAGCTGCATAACATTATGATACAAACCCAGCTGCTGTGTGTGTGCGTGTGGCAGATTTGACGTCATGTTAAATAAAAGTTTGATGATACAGCTGCAGCTGCATCTGCCTGCTCTTGTGTCTATGCTGTGCTCACAGCGCGTGGAGCAATGTCTGCTTTCTTGCATATAGTCAGTAAATCCTGTAAAAAAGTCTTAAGTGTTTAATCTTTTATGTGTTTCTCAATTAAGGACTCCACCTCGGGGATTACATCTGCTAAAGGAGAAAATAATAGATGTTTGTTTCCAGGTGAAAACAAGATGTTTGAAGAGGGATTTGTCCCGTCTGCAGGAAACAGCGACGCCTCGCTGAAAAGAGCCAGCGAACAAACAACCAGGCCCAGACAACAGGCCGTCTCCTCCCCCCTCTCCATATCATTGACTCTCTACTGACTTAAAAGCACATTTGCCAAGCCCCCCCCCCCCCCCCGAACTGATGCATTGTGCCAGAGGGAGTTAGTGATCATAGAGGACGACATTCTCCTGAAACACAGAGTTGAAGTGGAAGCTGAGAGAAAAGCAGCCGGCTGCTTCACTTTCTCTCTGCCGTTGCTAGGTGAGTTCTCCACACAGGATCAGATCAGTGGGGCCTTTATGGGGGAGGGTGGGAGGGGCGGGGGCGGGGGGCCGCTGGCAGCCTCTCAGTCGCCCCCCCGCCCCGACCCCTCCTGTCCCGCCTCCTGCTGCTCCCTCACTGTGTGGATGACAGGAGACGGGCTGGGCGGCACAGAGAAAGTCATTCCTCTCACTCAGGGTGGCGTGCTAGGACTTCCAACGCTGCTGCCCCCCCAGTGGCGTGGTCCAGGGTATACGCTGGTAATACACTGGTATATACCTACTCATTTTTCAGTCAGAATTGGGTATAACCACGGCTACCCCCCCCCCCCCCCCGATGCGCACCATTCAATAATATCTGTGAGCCAGATTGCCCATTTTTTTTTCGGTGTTTCCGCTGAGTTTCCGTGGTTTCCTACCGTCACTGAAGGTAAAAACATGGAGACACGACATGGCAGCCAGCAGCGAGCTTACCCGCTCCATGGAGATATGAATGATATGAACGGCTCATTCAGAGCTGAAAGGAACACTTCACTTTGTTGATGGGGGGGATTACTGATGAATGAAAAACAGACTGAAGACCCAAATAATCGAGTTTCATGAATAATAAATGTTCAAAAAATAACAGAAACACCATGTTTGCCTCATGATAAATACATCGGACATTCATCCAGGCTGCTTGTGTGACCAGTAGTAACTACAAACTGCTCCTAATCAAGTCATGATCATTTTATAATAGTGAGCAAGTAGAAATGACTTTTGGATTTTTGGAGTAAACTAAATAGAGTAGTCTGACATGTCACTGTTCCTAAAACAGGGCTTTTTTTGTGGACTACTTAAAAAAAACCACCCACCACCACCCCCACACCGCCAGCCTGCTGTGGACCAGCTCTCTGCTCTGACCTCAATCCGTCTCGTTACACCATAATTGGAAACGAGCTGGACACTTAGCTCTCTGGATGTCTATCTGTGAACGGCGTTCCTCTGGGAAATCTCTTACCTGTGCCTCCTCGATAAATCAAAGGCTGGGATTTCTCACCTACAGCTCAAATCATTTAGGCAGATCTGAGTGGAGGTGAAGGTTTCCTCTGTCACCCAGAGATATTTCAAAGCATTTTGCCCCAGGGCGACCATTCCCGACGCTCCCAAGGCCGAGGGGCAGAACGGCAGCGGTTCTGTTCGGAGACAGCGTTCCCGCTCCGTACGCCTCATAAATCACTGGTACTAGAAACCATATGTGTAATCAATGCTCACTGCTTTACTGTTCAGTGTGTAGTGAAGCTGCTGCTCAACATTCTGCTGCGCTGCATTTTACACAAGGAGACGACGTCCCATCGCAGCAACAAAAGCTTTTCTGATTGGCCCTGAAGGCAACATGCCCCTGCACCTGCATGTTAATGTCCATTAGGTCACTGCATGGGGCTCAGCTGGGACAATGCAATAAATGTCTATCTTTCATCTTGTGTCAGCTTTCTGCTGCCATCTAGGTGTTCAAGTCAGTTTTGAATCAGCTGTAAAACACACTAAAAACATTTTTCTTCATCCAATGTGTTTTTTTCTCTTGGTTACATTGTAAGGCTCCTTATCCATGAAAATATTGGTTTTAAAGGGATAGTAGCATTTTTTTTAAAGTGGGGTTGTATGATCTCCAAATAGCCCCTCAGTACTTTAATTGCAGTAGAAGACTCTCTGCACTCCTCCCGTTAGCAACGCCAGCCCATAGCCCTGCCCAGAGATTTACAACATACATTGTTGTGAATGGACCCAAAGAAACGGCCTATTTTTGCGGCCTAAAAGAGGTTTTACCTGAAAAAAAAAAGAATACACAGTTCCATTGTTCACTATAATATAATTTTTCCAGCCCCTCAAAGTGCAGGAAAAATGCAGTTTTTATTTGGAGCTAACCAACTGCTGATCGGCGGGAGCTAACCCTGGGCGGAGGGATACGTGAGTTGGTTAGGTCCAAATAAAAACTGTGTTTTTCCTGCACTTTACCTGAAAAAAAAAAAAGCGAACAATGGAATACACAGTTCCATTGTTCATTTCTTGGTGTGGGCTCCTTGGTCTTTTTAGTCAGTTTACCCCTTGGCTTCAACTGAACTTTCCTCTTGTAGCTTTCTGCTCCATCTATGATGTTAGAGTCAGTTTTGACCTGAGTCTTAAATCAGCTGTAAAACACTAAAAACTATTATTTATCATCCCATTAGTTTCTCATCTCTTGGTTACGTTGTTAGACTTCCTTATCCATTAATATATTGGTTTTGCACTCATGATTTCAGTTTTAACTCTCATTGTTGTTCTTATTGTTATAACCACACTATAAAAAAATCAAAATCATTCCAAGAATATTTGTCTTATTTTTAAAAACAAGCTGCTTTTTATGTGATGAGTCTTATTTTAAGTAGAATGAGATTAGTTTTGACTAGAAATAAGAAAAATATTCTTGGTAAGTGCAGGTCAAAATTGACCCCAACACCGCATACATCATAACTGTGAATGCAATTTGTGAATTTTTTGTTTTTTTTTGTTTTATTTTGTTTAGATAGAGGTTCCTGACAAGTCGAAACGCCTCAATGCTATAACAAATCTATGTGGTACTTTTATGCATTTAAAACCTGAAAACAGGTCAGTGGTGACCTGAACACCAGAGAAGGGATATAACAAAGATATATGAAGTAACAAACAGGCACTTATACTGTACACACAGTAACACACACTCTCTGACAGTGCCTTTCCACAGCACTTGGAGACTAATCCTGCACACACCTGCAGACTGACCGCCTCCACACCCTGATCGATGCTCGTGTCCTTGGAACTAAAACCACAAGGTCAGTTTCCCCCTATCTCTGTGTCTGGTGTGTGTGTGTGTGTGTGTGTGTGTGTGTGTGTGTGTGTGTGTGTGTGTGTGTGTGTGTGTGTGTGTGTGCGCGCTCTATGCAGCGTGTTCAGTCGTGCCTATAGGTGCAGACTCAAGCCGCTGCCTGCCATCTACAGAGTGTGACAGAGTGCATGTGTGTGTATACACTGATAAATGACAGAGGTTTTATTTATTTTTTATTATTATTATTCACTGCTGTAGAATCACACGTCTCTTTTTTTTCTATTTTATTTTATCAATGTTCATACACAATTCATGAAAATGAAACCAAATACAGTGAGGACATTATGATAAAGTCTAATCTGAGGAGAGTTATGGTGCAGCTGCTGTTTTGAATGTGAAACATTCAGCAGCAGGAAGCAAAGATTCTTCTTTCTCCTCCTCTTTATCCCTCCATCCATAAAGGTCTTAAACATCCACCTATAGTGTAAAAAAACAACAAAACACACAGTGCGTAATTGGCAAACTGTGAATTACAGATTTTTTGTTCATGGGCACAAACATAAAACAATGACTTATTTATCTTGGTTGTCGACATCAAAGCGCAGCGTTTCCATCAGGGTGAAGCACCCTGAGATGAATCTCATGCTTGAATAATAAGAAGCACATTTTTCTAAATATACAGACCTGTTTATCCCCATGGCTGAGGAAAATACATATTTATATGCACATTTCTGTGCACTCATTCACAGTGCATGATGAATTTATATCTAATCCATATTTTTGTCTTTATTATTGTTTAGGCCATAAAGAATCCTATTCAGCCCAGAAAATCACAATATAAGCCACAGTGTGAGCATTATCAAACAGGTCGAGTCAAATAAAGCCGTGATTTGGTGTGTGAGATGAAATTTATGTTTGCTCCCTCAGCACCTTTACTGTCTCAGAGAGCGCAGCGTCTGGCGGCCTGCGTGTAGCCGGAGGGGAATAGTTTGTACGGGTACGCGATGGCGGTTGCATATAAATGGACTTTTATCATATCTCAGCTCCCTCTCATGCTCCTTTGTCATCTCGGCTATCCAACTGCATTATCCTGCAGCTGCACGTTGCTGCTGCTCTGATAACAGCAAACTTAAAAAATATGTCCAGCTATTAAACCGATCAAAATTTAATTGACAAATTAATTTGTGTTTTTATGAATAATCATAAACCCATAGACTTTAATGAGCAGGAGAGATGAAATCTCACGGCTCCTCCCCCTCCTCCTCCTCCTCCTCCAGTCGGCCGCTGACCTATTTAAGACTCATAATGATGATGAGGCTGCTGAACTAATGACCATTCCCCTGTTGCATTAGAAAGTACTTCCCTTCAGTGTGATGCAATGGCGTCGGCTAAATGCATCAGTGGTCCGACACGCTGGGTTCTCCGCCCACACGGTGCAGCAGGGCGCAGTCAGGGGCCACTCACAATGACTCACTCAACATCACTTTAAGTGTAATGACTGTGAATTAGCTGCTCTCTCATCTCACTGCACTGTACTGTACTGTACTGGACTGTACGTCGTATCCTCGTCGCTGATGGGCCAGAAAATGTTTCATGTTTCTGACTACTACTGCAGTATCCTTTTCTCTGGCCTTCTGCACTACAGCACAAACAAATTACAGATTGTACAGAAATTTGACCACATAACCGCGGCTTTAGTTTCCCTCCAATCGCTCCTGATCCAGTTCAGATCCGACTTTAAAGCACTTCTGTTATTCCTTATTTGTCTGAGCTAATCACTCCGTATGTTCCCACATGCACCCTTTGTTCACAAGATGGTAAGTATCTCATTGTTCTCAAAGTCAACAAAAACATCAGCAGGCTGTAGAGTCGTTCCCCTGGAAGCAGCTTCCCCGGTCAGTCAGGGACGCTGGCTGCATCCATGTCTGTTCAATCCAGACTGAAAATGTTTTTATTCCATAAATCTTATGGTACACTCTGATAGTGTTGTTGCCTATCCTTGTTATTTGTGCTAGTTTGTATCAGTGTGCCTATTTTCTCTCAGGTTGACTATTTGGGATTGTAAAAATGTCCTGCTTGCCTTGTTTTTTTCTGTCTGTTCATGTGATGAGGTCGTCGTTAGCTGCTGCGGCCGGTGTGATGTCATACTGCTACATCACTGAGCACATGAACCAGAGATTCAGCAGCAACTGGAGACTTCTGTGATTCCTATCTCATCTTTCCACGAGACACCGTCAGTCTGTTACTGGGCTCAATGTTCATCAGGATCATTAGGTTCATCATGTTCTTGTTCTTCATGTTCATCGTGTTCATGAAGTTCATGTTCATGTTCACCAGGTTCATCAGGTTTATTATGTTCATGTTCCTCATGTTCTTGTTCATCATGTTCCTCATGGTTCCTCATGTTCATGTTGATCATGTTCATGCTCATTATGTTCCTCATCTTCATCATGTTCACGTTCCTCATGTTCATGTTCATCATGTTCTTCATGTTCTTCATGTTCATCATGTTGTGTTCAGTGGTGTGAGTTTGTCTGAAGGTCCAGTTCACCATGAGGACTTCTGGACTTCTGTAGACTGCATCAGTCCTGAGGTGGAGAAGTTGTGTGATGAGTTATATGACTGATTACTTGAGTAAATATTGAGGTAACCACCTTCTCTCTCTCTGTGACCTGGGAGACTCTGACTGTCTCTGTCTGTAGTCATCAACGTCCTCCTGAGTCTCCTCGGTGTCTTTGCAGCAGCAGAGGACGCTCCGTCCCACCTCCCCTCATCACTTTCTCCTTTTCTCTTCTAACCATTACTTCAATCCCAAATGTTCATGCAGGCTCAGTCCAGACCGCTGGGACGACAGTGTGAGCGTATTTCCCTGACGGCAGCCATCTGCCTGCTTCTCTCCTCCTGTCATTAGCTCATCTCTGAGATGATTCCCAACACATATCATTGGCTGCAATCTGTCTGTCTGCCTTTACCGCCAAGCAAACATCTGAACAGCCGAACTCTCTGATGGGTGGAGGGCTGGAAACTTCTCCTGCCCGTCTGCCTGTTTCTCCTAATTCCACCTCGTCATCTTTCTCCGTCTCCCGTCAAAAAACTTATTTCCCTTTGTTTCATCCTGCAGGTCGTCATCGTCTCTGCTGCTGCTGCTCTTGTTTCTATCTCTCTGTGGCCTTCCCAGCCTCCTCCCTCTCTCCCTCCCTCCATCATCCTCCTTTCCATTTTCGTTCCTGCTGGCGCGGCGCAGCCATATATTCGCTGGTTCCTGCGAGGGAGTGAGCGATGTGCGTGTCGCCCACGGTGGCAGAGGGAGCAGCAGAGCCGAACGTGAACATACGCTGTGAGAGCTCCCATTTATAACGCCTGCTCCTAATGAACAACACGCTGAACGCTACACGGAGGCAATTAACTTCAGGAACTCATTTTCATAGGGATAAACAAAACTGCTCGTTCTCATCATAAAGTGGAAAAGTCAAAATAGATGTTAATGGGCCCCTGGCAAAGAAAAAAAAAAAAAAAAAAAAAAATATATATATATATATATATATATATATATATATATATATATATATATATATATATATATATATATATATATATATATATATACAGCTCTGGAAAACATGAAGAGACCACTTCAAAATGATCAGTTCCTCTGGTGTTTCTATTCATATGTATGTTTTTGAGTAAAATGAACACTTTTGTTTCATTCTATAATCTACTGACAACATTTCTCCCAAACTGGAAATCAAAACAGAATGGCAACAGGTCAGGTATTTTCAGGCCTTGTATTATGCAAAGAAAACAAGCTCATATTCATTTTAAAGCAACACAACACTACTTAGGGAAGAGTTTAGAAATCAAAATTGGTGGAATAATCACAATTTTTAATCACAGCAGTTTTAAAAATGTATTTATAATCTTTCTCATAATTAAATATGATTTGGTTCAGGTGATTAGCTACTGTAAGTAGAAGGAAGGACAAAGAGAAAGAAGGAAGGAAGAAGGAAGGGAAAAAGGCAGGAAGGAAGGAAAAAAAAAAAAATATATATATATATAGTAAATTGAACTTCCCTGCTAAAGAGGCTAAAGAGGTTTACACTTGGTTTGAGGTACAGCTCCTTCTCTCCGGCCTGGCAACCTGAAGTCGGGGGAGTCACAGCCAGATTTGCCATCTGCATCTCTAACCTCACAGTGAGAGGCAGCAGGCAGGTTTGGACCTCCATCCTCTCACTGTTCCACCATCTTGGCCACGTTACCTCCATCTTGTTCGGTCACACGTGATTGGACCGAGCGAGCGCCGGTGGTTTTTAGCTGACGATACGGAAACGAGCTGAATCACTCCTTCCCCCCTGTGATGGCTGGAGATTCAGAGTGAAAACGCTGCCAGGCTAAAGATGTGTGCTACCTGCAGACAGGTCGGTTTGCATGTGTGTGTGTGTGTGTGTGTGTGTGTGTGTGTGTGTGTGTGTGTGTGTGTGTGTGTGTGTGTGTGTGTGTGTGTGTGTGTGTGTGTGGTCAGAAAATAAACACAACTAATCCTCAGGCTTTGGAGCTGGAGTCGGTCCTGCCTTCACACCCTCCCTCCCCTCCTCCCTCCCGCCTTCCTTCCTCCCCATCCAAAACGTACACAGGGAGGAGGCATCAGCAGGTTAATTAGCAGGGAGAATCTGGTCGGGGGCTTGGAGACAAACAGGAGACGCTGCCTCTCCTCGTTGGCAGATGCTGCCGCCGTCGACGCTGCGACCCCACTCAGCCACTTCTGGAGAGAGAAAGCACCGACATGTGGAGACGGTCGGCGCTGAAGCAGCTTTTGGCCGTAGAGCGAATGGATGACTGGAGAGATTTTTATCAGCCCCAAAAAGGAATTTGTCTCGCTGTCATTTATGCCCATAAAGCTCCTGAGCGGCAGAGTGTCGGTCTGCGTAGCCGCGTCCATATGGCCGTCGTCCTGCTCGGAGAGACGCTGTAGAGACAGACAGGGACTCTCGGGACGACCTGTCTGTCTCTCTGAGCCGTGAGGCTGCAGCGTCTCAAGGTCGCTGAGCAGAGGACAAGACGACAGAATATCAAGTGATGGAGCCTCAGTATCTGTCCACAGTGATGAGAGGGGGTGGAGGGGGAGGGGGGGTGTCTTCACACAGAGAGCTTACATGCACACAAATAAACCCACTATTAGAATAATCCGTTAATGCTAACAATACATTTTAGGACTTTCTGGATGAAAGGGCTCATGTAAGATAAATATATACAACAACTGGGGGGGGGGGGGGCAGTAACACAGACGCCTGGCCAAAGCAAGTCAGGAACACTGGCCCCACCGGTGGTCTCGGTTCTTCTGTGGTATGGGTCGGTGGTGCCGGCCTGCTTTGGCCCAGAGACCATCACACTTTACCGCGGGAGGACATGGTGTTGCTGGAGAGAAGACTGGGTGGGACCGTCGGCTGAGAGCTTCCTGTTTCGGCTCCGAGCTGCTGGAGCCTCACAGCGGCTGCGTTCCATCCACATGTAGAACTCTTTGCAAAAGCCCAGTTATGATAAAAACTTCCAGATATTGAGCTGTCATGAGTTTTTGATCGTCATCTATTTCAGTCCTGCTCGTCGTAGAGTCCCAAATTTACACAGAAGGTGCGTTAAAGTGTCTATTTTCATAGTTTGAAAAAAAGGAAAAAATGTAAAATTACGTTTTTGGCACTCAATGAGTTAAGTGCATCTGAAATAAGGATTAGTTGGAGAAGATGTCCTGTGATACTAAAGCAAGTCCTGTGGTCAAACCAATAACAGCCTTAATCTCTTAACACTTACCAGTTTATATGAGCACTTACATATTCTGTAACCTCCAGTTATCCGATCGTAATGGTTTCATTAGTGCCGCACGTCAACACACTCACTGAGAGCAACAAGTTCAAACAGGACATGCAGCAGGAGTGAACGCTGTAGCTCGACCACCACCACCACCACCGCTACCTCCTGGGCTGTGGGTGGAGGTACAGGTGTTTGATGGAGTGGCTTCATTACCTCGAGTGAAGGGCAATCAGGCTTCATGTAGAGAGGGAGGGAGAGAGCTGTACTGCTTCATTGGACTTCATTGCCAACTAACCAGACACAATAGACTCAATATTGTTTGGCGTCTGCAGCTGCAGAGAAAATGGAAACCACTGCCCACCTTACACAAGAGGTTCATGATGAAATCTACAAACTCACAAAAAATCCTTTTATAAATGGAACTATGATGGGGAACTTGTATTTGCACTGTTCCTTAGCAACTAAACATCATGGCCTAACCCAGAGCTGAAAGGGATAGTTCAACATTTTGTCAAACTGATCCATTACCATAACCCCTATAGTCATAGCAGTAGGTTCATTACCTTTACTTGTCGGTGCAAGCTATTTTTAGAATGGCGGAGCAGAGCCGTGAGCTGCTCAGAGCTACGCTACGGAGGCTCATGGGATTTCTTGGTTTCCCTCATCAAACTCATCAAATACACAATCCAACAACTTCACAACGCTCTGGTGGACAAGTTGTGACGTGTACATTCACCACGCTATGAGACGTTACCACACAGAGTTGTTTTAGAGGGAAATACAGAGACTGTTGATGAAAAACTGTCCCTGAAGGCAACACGCATCAGCTGTTTTGCATCTGTGTGGTAACGTTGTGTTATTATCTCATAGTGTGGTGAATGTGCAGGTCACAACTTGTCCACCAGAGCGTTGTGGAGTTGTTGGATTGTGTATTTGATGAGTTTGATGAGCCTCTGTAGCGTAGCGCTGAGCAGCTCGCGGCTCTGCTCCGCCGCTCTGAAAATAGCTTGCACCGACAATTAAAGGTAATGAACCTACTGCTATGACTATAGGGATTATGGCAATGGGCCAATTTGACAAAATGTTGAACTATCCCTTTAAAGACCAAAACCTGCTGCAGAAACACTGTAGGGTCATACACTAACACACACTGTCACACTTGACTATAATCCGTCGTCATAGCAGCGGCAACAGCGGCAACAGCAGCAACGTTGAACAACAACAATTCTTCCTCCGTGACAGATCAACTCTTCATCCGGACTCTGATCCCATCCCACTGCCCTCGGCTTCCTTTCCGGCAACAAGACCTGATGCTGTTACTGGCATTACCATCCACAACTGTAAAGGTTGTGATTACATTATCACGGGTGCACACACACACACACACACACACACACACACACACACACACACACACACACACACACACACACACACACACACACACACAGTGGAAAAGTAAAGCTATACCTCCATGGATAAAGCTTTGTCGATGGAGTAATGGGCTTTCCTGATGGCAGGGGACCATAATACGCTCTAAAGAGGTTAGAGCTGCAGACTGAAGAATGAAGAATGAGCTGCAGGCTGGGGGAGGGGGAGGGGGAGGGAAACATACCAGGACAGACGGAGGAACTGGCTCCAGTTTAACATCCATGATAAATCAAGGTCTTTCCTTCTTGGGTTTTAGTTTTAGTCTGGTTCTCCGTCCGCTCCAGTTAAAATGCAGCTCACTTGGCATCAACAGCGCAGAGTAATGATCAGTCCATCAGCGAGCGCTCGGCCACCGGCCACAACTCATTCAACTGGAGCAGCAGTCGGACGTGGGAGGGAGGAGAGGGGGGATAGAGAAAGCAGAAATCGGGAATAATCAATGCTACTATATGTGATGACTTCATCCGCTCCGCCTGTTTGCTTTGATTTAACAGTGCATAATATTATCAGTGAATACAAGCGTGAATCAATAGGACGATAAAGGCTGAAGAAGGAGCTGTGGTCAGTTGAAGGGCGGAGGGAGAGGGGGGGGCGATATATGGAGGCGTTCTCATCTCGCTGCTCTCACGCTCTGCTGAACATCATCAGTGTAGAATTACAGCTGAAAGTGAACCAACACACACACACACACACACACACCCTCTCCCTCCAGGTCCTGGTTCACCTGCGCTGTTTGTCATTATTATCAGAGAACAGAGTGAAACTCATCTGTGTTCATATCGTCCACAGAATGAAGCTCACCGTCCGGGCGCAGAGTCATCGTCGTGGTGACGTCGTCGTCTTCTTCTTCTGTGGAAACTCATTTCACAACGAATCAAAACAAAGTGACTCAAACAGACCAAATCAAATCAAATCAAACCTTTTTTTCTCCCTCCGTCTGTCCCTAACAAGGCTGGACATTTAGACAGAATAATAAGAGCAACCTGCTGCGTCCGGCTGAATCTGGGCCTGATGCTGCACACGCCCATTAGTCCTCCTCCTCCAGCTGAGAGCGCTCTGTCTGTCATTCATCATGAGCTGAACAACAACACTGAAAACTAACCCCCCCCTCCACCCACTCCCAAACTTTCTCCATCATAATTAACCTCTAATTCCTGCAGTTTCTATTCCATGTGTGAATAACAAATGGGAAATAGTGTCTTCCCATGACATCTGGCCACAAGCTGCTCCCTCTTGATACTACAATTACAAGAAGGGGGGATAGAGGTGGGAGTGGGGGTGGGAGGGGGGGACTGGATATCAGCATCAGCAGCAGCAGCAGCAGCAGCAGCAGTCCAACCTACTGGAACAGTAGCAGCTTTTTCTTCTTTTGTATGAAAGTTTCATTTCAAATGGACGTTTGTTGTTTTGTTGTTTTGTTTTGTTTACAGAGCAGTGAGTCAGTTTGGTTTGTGTGGAGCTGGTCCAGGATCTGTTTGTTCTGTCTGCAGCATGTGAACTGTGTTTTAAAGGTATGATATGTAGGAATCCCCCCCATATAGCAGTGCGGTTGCATATCGGAACATATCCTTGATGTTGCATTCACCTGAAATGGGGCAGACATCAGCACTACCTGGAAAACTTTCTCCCCGACCCGACTGCTCCGATGAGTTTCCGTGGTTACCGACGGTCACGCCGCCACTCAATGTAAACAAAAGGGCGATTCAACATGGCCGCCTCGGTTCGGTGCGTCACCCACGTATGTATTTGTAACGACTTGTAACAACTCATTCTAAGGTAGGAGAAAGCTTTCATTTGTATGCAGGGGGGATTCACCTTCAGTCAAATACAGATTTATGAAAGACATGTTTTTGTTTCATTTTTGATCATAAAAAGAGTGTTACATAGTTACATAGCCCCGCTCAGACCGTGGCAGCAGCTCCATTCATCCTATTAACCATTTTTCTACCATAGCACTGAGTCTGGAAACATTATTTTAAGGACGAAAAAACTCTGCAAAACTCCGCAATGTTACTTTAAACTGCAGCATCGTGAAAGTCACCACACACAGTCTGAACGTCCGTCCTCTGATCCACTGAGCCTCTCCCACCTCATCTCTCTCTCCAGCCCCCCCTCCTACTCCCCCCCCCCCTGCAGACAGTCTGACTGACTGATCGGTCGGTGGTTCAGACAGTGATCGGCTGCTTCTGTCTCACAGGTTTCAGTCTGTTCCAGTCGGGTCAGGACTCTGGTTCAGACCGGTTCAGACTGTCAGACAGTGAAGCTGGACCACTGACGGCCGTTTATGTAGGTTATATACTATACAGTATGTTCTAAACCTTGTATTTGTCCTATATTGAATGTGTTGTATCTGTTGTATATTTTGAAATATGTTTGTATTATGATTTCGTCAAATTTAAAATGGCACAAATCATGTTTAAAGTGCATAATAATATGCTTTGTTATAGAACTCAGAGGCTGTTTGAAATCAGAGAGGATTAGGGGTTTTTAAAAACCCTCAAATGAGAACTAATATTAAACTGCGATGTGTTTCTGTTAGAGGTGTTAACCTGTGGAATAACTGTGATGATGAATTAAGAATGTGTAGTTCGGTTTCATCTTTCAAAAATATGTTTAAAATCAAAGAACTCAGACCATGTAGTCTAAAAGTTGCCTTGTAGAATTTGTTTTTGGTTTGTTTTTTCTCTCTCTTTCTCTCTTTTCTCATTGGTTTTGGTAAAAAGGGTAGGCTAGGCATAATAAGCATGAGCTTCAGCCTACACCTTTTCCATTAGCACTCCTCAATGTATTTTCTATTTTTGTGTATTAAGTGAATTCCATCTGTTGGGGGGGGGGGGGGGGGGGGGGGGGGGGGGGGGGATAAAAGGGATATTTAAAATCAATGCATTGAATAAATACTTAACACTGGGATAAAGTAAGTTAATTATTATTAGAACGATGGTTCTGCTTGTTGTCTTTAGGCTACTTACTTGACTTACTCTACTATTCAGTTGTAATCTTCTCACAATTTTGTTTTGTTTGGTCATCTTTCTTCCTGTAAATAGGGTAGGGTAATAAGCTTTGCTTCTGCCTATGCCTTTCGCCCATATTGATCATGAATTACTGATTTGTTTGTGTATATTAGGGCTGACCTCGAATAGTCGCTGATTCGACGATTCGATTCGGAGAGGTCTGATTCGACTATGAACCTCGTAGTTGAATCAGACCATTCTGACTATATGGGGGTGCCCACGGCTGCTGAGCATTAATTGTTTCACAGAATGTGTTTTTTTTTTCGTTATAAAAAGCCTATTTTGATACAAAATCCGACTACTTTCTGTAAATAAAGCATTCAAAATGAAATGTGCGTTTAAACGGTAGTTTTAGCTTCTTACTATGTGTTAATAAATCACCCACTGCAGTTGTAATCAAATGCGCGGAGGTGAGCAGCGCGCAACGTCACGGTGAAGTCACTGCAGACGCTCACTGAGCGGCAAAACGAGGAGGCAGAGCCGCCAAAGTTTAAAATCAAGTAGGCTAGGCTATAATCAAGGCAATTTTCTCCAAGCCCACAGCACAGGCTACCGGTCTGAAATCTAACTTTGTCAGCATGCAGGTTACATACGGAGAATGCGGACTTTGACCAGGTTGCGTTCAAGATCCTGCTTTCAACCACGGAAATTGGAAATCTCGAGCTGTAATTGTTTTTTCGATCGATCAGCTGTGTTTACCGTTTTATGTGTCGTAGTTCTGATGTTTAGACAGAATAATTAGTTATCTAACACATCCTAAAGTTTGACATGTCAAGAGTTTTTCAGAAGAGGATCTCGTTTTATGCGACTTCCGAGTTGTCATGAACGCACCATTAGCGCAGCTGTGATCTCGTCCCTCTGCAGCCTGTCTGTCTCTCTGCCGGTGTCGCGGTCACAGTGTATTGATTAAGATTAAAACACACAACGTAATGTACGGATTGTTGAGTCCTTGTGACCTCAGTTTGTTTTGTTTTACCCATGGATGTATTGGTTTTACCCGGTTTATCTGTGAAACGGGAAAAAGTTGCAAATACGATCTTGCTGCTATGTAAAAAAAATAAAATAAATAAAGGTTCGACTATTAGTCGACTACGGCAAAATCTGACGAATCAGATTCGACTATGAAAATCCTTAGTCGAAAACAGCCCTAGTGTATATATTTTATGTCTTGTCAAATGGGCAAATAAATCACTGAATCAAATCAATCAAACCACTATATCGTACATTTTGTAAATGTCACATGTAGTTTGTTATATATCATATATTTTGTAAATGTCATGTGTTGTATATGTTGTTTATGTGTTATATATTTGGTATATGTTGTATGTGTCATATATCTTGTATATTTTGTATAGCCTATGTTGTATATTTTGTGTATATCATACATGTCATGTTGTATAGGTTGTATATGTTGCATGTGTTTAATATGTCGAACATGTCATATATGTTGTACTGTATATGCCATATATTACATATATGTTGTATATGTTATGTGTCATATGTGTCATATATGTCGTATATTTGGCCTTTTAGACAGTTTTATAAAGTAAAACACTTTATTTTCCCATTAACCAATACATTGAAATGCACATATAATTATATTAATGTGATATGAGGTGGACGTTTACTCAGTCACCCTCAGACTTTTACTTTGTCATGTTTTTTATTTGATTTGTTTTTTACTCTCATTGAAATTCGTCCATTTTACCCACTGTGCACTTGTTAAGTGTGTAAAAGTCGTGCTGTTTATGAGCTTACCACCAATCTGTGTGTGTGTACACTTCACTGACTCCCTCGTGAGCCACTGGATGGCCATAAACACAAGGACACATTAATTAACAGTTTGAATGGGTGAGGGGGGAATGGGGTGGGGGGGCATGGTCCCAGAGTGGCCATGCATCACCAACAGGGAGTCAGTCAGAGCCGTCGTCGTCTCTCTGAAGGGCAAGAGGCAGCTCGATCCCTGGCAGCTCCACGGTGGATCTGGTCCAAACTGGTCCTTTGGCCCATTGTCATGCAGGATAATCCACAACCTGGCAACCGGCAGCAGCACCAGGTGGTCCTGTCACACATTGCAGACGGAGATGGACTGGGAACCAGGAAAAGAGTCCGCTGGTGAAGGTACCAAATGTGTCCGGGCTGCTAAATTAGGAATCCTACTATGGCCGCGCCAAGACGCGCCTTACTAGGCCTCTGATTGGCTTATCATGATGCCCTCTACTCTGCCTCTGATTAGGCATGAAGAAGGGAGTGGTTAAGGTTAGGGTAAGGTGCAGGTACAGGCATAGCCTTGCAGAGCTCAGCCAATCAGAGGCGGAGTAAGGCGGGTCTTGGCATGGCCATAGTAGGATTCGTGATATTGTGTCCAGGCTGCTAGATTTCTCCTTGCCGCGATTTGTGATGATGACGTGGCACATCGTGATTGGTCGTGGAGGCGTAATGCATTACGTTTCTGTAGATGGATGCTACAGCGAAGTTAGTCACTTCGCCCCATAGTGAATATTGGACTTATTTGTCACAAGACACATATCTTCTTAACCATCAAATTGATCCAATCTGTTCCCTTCCTCCCTCCATCTTTCTTTCACTCCTTTTTCCATTCCTTCTTTCCACAATCTTTTTTCCCTTCCTTCCTTGAACAAATCTGTCCCCACCCTTCCTTCCTTCCCTTCATCCTTACTTCTTCCTTTTTTGACCCAATTTACCCAATCTGTTCCCTCCCCCTCCATCTATCCTTCCTTCCCTTCATCTTTCCTTCTTTCCTTTCTTCCTTCCTTCCTTGGCCCAGGAGGACATCAGGAGGGTT
Organism: Decapterus maruadsi; assembly: GCA_030347415.2. Taxonomy (NCBI): domain Eukaryota; kingdom Metazoa; phylum Chordata; class Actinopteri; order Carangiformes; family Carangidae; genus Decapterus; species Decapterus maruadsi. The sequence goes on along the minus strand of CM064900.1, from coordinate 26,611,591 downwards.
AAAGTAACTTTGCAGAGTTTTTCAGCCTTAAAATAATGTTTCCAGACTCATTGCAATGGTAGAAAAATGGTTAATAGGATGAATGCAGCCTGAGCTGCCGAAACTGCAGCCTGAGCTCCGGTTTCGTTTTCGTTAAGTTTTGGATGAAATCATTTTTGTCACTGCAAATGTTTAATGTTATCATGAGAAAATATAAACAGAACAATTAGGCAACGTCAAACAAATGCTTGTGAACGCCCCAGGCTAGTTACAATTTCAATCATTTTTGTCACTGCAAATGTTTAATGTTATCATGAGAAAATATAAACAGCTCACTTTCGTCTACGTACGACTTTTATAAATCCTCACAACCAATCACAATGTGCCACGTCATCGCAAATCTGGCAGCCCGGACACATTTAGTACCTATGCCAGGACCAGGACCACTGAGGACGAGTCAGCAGCAGCACAGGAGTGTATGAAATGACAGAAGGACATGCGTGTGTGTGTGTGTGTGTGTGTGTGTGTGTGTGTGTGTGTGTGTGTGTGTGTGTGTGTGTGTGTGTGTGTGTGTGTGTGTGTGTGTGTGTGTGCATACTGTACATCCTGTATGTACCTGTGTGTACGGCCTCATGTGGCGATGTACTGTACACGGAGCAGAGCAGCATATGTTGGTCACATCACTGTCCTGAGAAAAACATGAACTAGTTTTTGCACTTGTGTGTGTGTCTGTTTGTCTGTGTGTGTGTGTGTGTGTGTGTTTCCTGTAAATAAAGACTGCTGTGTAAAATTGCTCTGACAAGCAGCGAGTGGATCCAGCTCTAAGTGGGTGTGAAGGACGGAGCAGAGACTGAACCGCAGCTCTGAACCTGAGGGAGCAACGGCTGCTGCAGCTGCTCCACAACTACACACACACAGACACACACACAACTACACACACACACACACACAATACAAAAAAGATACAAAAAAATGCACAACAATACAGAGAGCCTGCCAGTAATTCAACCTGGAACTCCGTCAGAGCTTTCATCACTTCCTGTTCCCTTGTCTAAAAGTCCTAACCCATTTTCTGAATAGGATTCTGGTAAAATACCTCATATCAGGTCTGTTTAAGGGGTAGTTCAACATTTTATCAAACTGGCCCATTGCCATAACCCCTATAGTCATAGCAGTGGGTTTGTTACCTTTAATTGTTGGTGCAAGCTGTTTTTAGAATGGTGAAGCAGAGCCGTGAGCTGCTCAAAGTTACGCTACGGAGGCTCATGGGATTTCTTGGTTTCCCTCATCAAACTCATCAAATACACAATCCAACAATTCCACAACGCTCTCTTTATTTCCCTTTAAAACAACTCTGTGTGGTAACATTGTGTTATTATCTCATAGCGTGGTGAATGTGCAGGTCACAGCTTGTCCACCAGAGTGTTTTGGAGTTGTTGGATTGTGTCTTTGATGAGTTTGATGAGGGAAACCAAGAAATCCCATGAGCCTCCGTAGTGTACCTCTGAGCAGCTCACGGCTCTGCTCCACCGTTCTAAAAATAGCTTGCACCGACAATTAAGGGTAACGAACCTACTGCTATGACTATAGGGGTTATGGCAATGGGCCAATTTGACAAAATGTTGAACTATCCCTTTAAAGCTGGGGTATGTAATCCTGGAAAACTAGCAAGAGAGCGAGCAAGATTTGAAAAATGCACCTCCTCCTGCCTCCTCTAAGTTCCTCCCCCCTGCTCCCCCTCCCGTCAGTGAGTCCGTCCAAGCCACGCCCCCACACACAGGGACGCGCACACGAAGCGGCACGGAGGGGAGCTAACCTGGAGCTAACTAACCTAAAGAGCTAGCTATTTCGGAGTATTTTGGAGGACAACAACGAGCAGAATCATGTCTCATTTATCTGTAAGTAAACTATATTATTGTGTTTTTTGTTTTGTTTTCTAGCACATCAGTCTGTGCAGACCCAGAGGCAGGTCGGGTCTGAATCTGCCGAATCTCTCCAAGGATCCGGCTGGATACAGACCCATCAGCTAAATTACATTGTAACACCGTTACGTGTTATTCACTGACAAACGTGTTCTATTTTTATTCTTATTGTTATTAGTCACATAGCATGTAATAGCAGCAACTCGGTTTTTTCATTGACAATAATGCAGGGTAATGCAGAAGTGTTAGAGAAGTAAATTTGGGCCAATATGTCAATTTTATTCTAAAAATTAGTTAGACAGAAATGCTATTAGGCTAACGATATCTTTGTTGTTTGACAGAGTTTACATGATCAGAGCACTGGCTCAGATCCGAGCTACAGTCCGCAACCGAGAACGTCTTCAGCTCCAAGAGGACGCGGTCGTGCTAGAGCCAGAGGAGGCCGTGCTCGAGGGGCTGCAAGGGGCAGAGGCTAAAATAGCCTTTTGCCCCCCATGATCTCCACATCATCTAGAACGGTAAACAATGACATGCCATTATGTGAGCACAACATTTCTGTTAGTTTATTGTCATTCATAAACTGTAAAAGAAAAATATAAACAAATTAAATTTTCAACTCTGGTCTGGCAACAAACCAAAAATAATATTAGTAATAATAAAGGACAAGGTCTAATCTTCTTGATGAACTGTTTTTTTTTTACAGGCTAGAATTGAACGACTGAGCTTGGAAGAATCCCATCAGGTGCTTCAGATCTGCCTTACAAGGGACCCGAGCCTCCTGTTCCACGTCCTGCAGATCTCAGCATCAGGAGATGCTACTCCACCAGGCCCTCCAGCTCCACATCTACCCACTTGGTGTGTGTGCAGGAAGTGCCGCGAGATGCCCACAGATCTAGAAAAAAAGTGCTGTCGGCAACAACCTGCTTGCATGGGAAGCATGGGGGCACTGGGTGCTGGGCACAGAGTGGTTATTCCTAGTTGCTGTGTCTGGAAAATCAGAGACCGCTACCTAGACCCCAATGGACAGTACAAGGGTTTTGTCCCTAGCAGAGTCTAAACACAGATTTACACTGAAGCCCTGTCATTTATATGGCAACATTTGCACTGAGGTTTACATTATGCACATAACAAGGTTGTTTATATTTGACTTTTGTTTAAAATGTGTCTCTTGTTATTTATATTTTGTCATTTTGGAATAAAACTTTTGAAAAAGATGAATGCCTTTCATTTTACTATATCTGCAAAACAAGCAATAGATTTTCTCACCACCACATTCAAAATAAGTGATTACAAACAACAACAAAATTGGTATAACTCTTTTTATTGTTACATAAATAATCTGTAGATTTTCAAGAATAGTATATACATGGTGTTTCCAGGGATGAGAGACAGGTCAGGCTGTGTGGAGTAGTTGTCAGCTGTGGTGATCTACTCCTTTGGCAGTGATTTACCTTTAGGAAGAATATCACAATTACACATCTGATAATAATTAATACATTTTTTGAGACAATCAAAGAATAAGAATACTTAGAGCGTGTACATAATGTGTACATTATGTTATAACTTCATCAAGCTACAATATTGTAAGAAAACTCACCTAGGCCTCTGCTCAGTTGGGTCTGCAAAAGTTCCTGCATCGATGGAGCTGGAACACCTGACAGAACCCCATGTTGACGTGGATCATCTGGCCTTTAGACGGCGTCTAGGTTGATGGATCCTTCTCATAGCTATGAAACACAAATGAGCTACGTCACTGCGGTTGTAAAAGCCAATATATGTACGTCTTTTATCACAATAACACAGACACAGACGACTATGGTAGTAGAGTAATATCTTTTAAAAAATCAGTATCTATTCAATACTAGCGTCATCGGCCCGTTTTACACCACAGAGAAGCTAATATTAGCATTTGGCTAATACAAGCTACAATAGTAGCTACGTTAGCAAAAGTTAGCCTACATTTTCATGAAAATAAGAAATCCTCCCTGAAGCAAAACAAATAATTACCTGTCCAACAGAAAGACGGCAACCTCGGCATCACTTTTGAGTCTCTTCAGATCCCTCAGTTGTCTCCACCGCTCAAAAGCTGAACCAATGTTGACTCTGGTTTTCGCTCTTGCTTTATCCAGAAGCTTTTTGTTTGCAGACTTTTCTTCCTCTGGCTTTCTCTTTTTTGCCTTTTTCTCTGGAAGAGCCGTAACGATACAGTTGAGGCGGTTTGGGCTGCGTTTTCTCAGCCATTGCTCAAATGATCACGAAATCCGTCCTGTAACTCTAGTCCTGCAGAGGTGTACTGAATCGGCAGCAGGCAGCAAGAGCTGAAGGCTGTGCGCGCTCCCGTAGGAGGGGGCGGGTGCAGAACTAGACATGAAGGCATCTGATTGGTTCCTTAGTCTCCGAGCAAACTTCGACCAATCCGTGCTATTCAGACCGAAGGGAACAGATTGGGCGGAGTTTTCTCTGTGTAGTGGCTGTCACAGAGCTCTGTTATTTTCCGTTCCTTTTCCTGCTGACATAGCGTACCGATTCCTCTGAAATTAGACGGGCCATTTCCCCCAGTATAAGAAAAAGTGCTTTTGAACAGGATTACATACCCCAGCTTTAACAAAAGCTTAGGAGAGTTCCAGGTTTAGTTGTAGGACATAAACAGGTCAGTAAATCCCCTTCTGGTGAATGTTGAATCTTTGACGTGTGGTCAAAAAGACGTTTGCTAACAAGTTGCTCTATACGACTACAAAGTGATGACATGTGACTGACTGTGTGTCCTGTAGCAGTGGAGCAGAGTGGAGCTGACCTCAGAACAGCCTCACACAGTCGCTGACGTCCTGACTTTCAGATACGTGTGTTTGCGCTCTGTGTAAATGATCCTGCAGCTCTCACTGCTCACACCATCACTCAGCCATGATCGGCTGGATCTCCTCCTCCCTCCCTCCCTCCCTCCAGGAGGAGAAATGAGGGAGATAAACAACCAAACCGCCAAAAGATTCAAAGTGGAGAGGGAGAGAGGAAGAAGTCAAGAAGATACAGATATTGAAGGAAAAGAATGAGAGAGATGAACGTCAGATGAAATGCTTGTGTTTGTCTCTGGAGAAAAGAACTAATTGATGTGTCCAGGTTGTGATTACCTTCATCACAGCCTGATTGACTGTCTGTCACACTCACTCACTCTCAGCCGACGCTCCGATGCACCGGCCATCCGTCTCTATCAGCCACACACACGCTGCAGGTGTGTAGTTGTGTAGGTGTGTGTGTGTGTGTTGACGGGAATCTATCACACCTCAGCATCATTCCCATCATTCCCTGCAGACGTGGGAGAGTTTGACAAATGACAACAGCTTAGCTCAGATAGGAGACGTCAGGACTGCAAGTGAGAGTCACAGGGACGCATGACGTCAGTCCCACTTCCTTCTCCGACCATACATTTCTATATTTTTGCTCCCATTAGTCCGACTTCCGATTTCTCCAACCACACATTTCTATAGAAAGACCACCATTCCAACGGTCTGCCATTCCGAAAATTACGAGGGGCCGCCATTCCGAAGGTGTCAATCCCAGAGTTTTATTTTCGTCTTAACGCGATCGCTCGCGGAAAATAGACCAGAAACTGAAACGATCGCTGCAAGGCGTGAGGCGGCAGCGTGTCTGTTGTGAACGACACAATCAGTTAAAATGAGCACCGGAAAGAAACTGGCTCAGCTTCTTGGCGCTTCATGACTATTCAAGGCGCAGGAAAAGAGTGCCAGCATGCACCCACCCTGGGATTGGATCCCTGGTTACCCATGCTGACGGTAACTGCTCCGCCCACCATACCGATTTCCCCAAAAGGTGCTCGTCTAAACGCGGAATATAAAGTGAGAACGCTACGCCAGTTTTGCATTTTCTGTTAGGATCATTTCCGCATTAAACAGATGTGTTATTTTGTGACTTCTTGACTCAAGTGACGGCGTGAGTAGCGCCGTTAGTGATGCAGGTATTTCTTAACGCTGTCATCAGGCGTGTGGATGTGGACGGGAGCTTGAACATTTTCAAAGTGAATTCCGAGTGGAGCAGATGAAGAAGTGACAGAGAGCAGAGGCCCGGCCGGCGCTGAGGCATTGTTTTCTCTGTGAAGGCGTTTTATGATCTGACCTCGGACCAGCAGCGCTCGCTCACGTTTCTCTCTGTTTCTGCTGCTGTGAACGACAGAAATGAAGTGGGATTGTTTTGGTTCATGAGCTCAGCAGCAGCAGCAGCAGAACTCACACTGAAAATATGGTTTGACCCTGAGGCCGGTCCGACGTGAGAGCCGACGGCTGCTTCAGGGTCGGCTGAGCTGAGCGCTGAAGGAGTGGTTGGCCTTGGAGCGAGAGAGACCAACAAAAGAAAAGAGGAAGAGGGAAAAGCGAATGTGACTCAGAGACAAAAGCAGCGTGTTTCATGACCCTGGCTGTGTGTGGACACGCTCTGAGACTGAAAGTCTCACGCTCTGAAGATTTATTTCTGCCTTTATAACCAGCACAGACGAGGTGTTTGATTGACTGAGCTGCAGAGACGTGTTCTCACATGCACTCACTACGTTTACATGACAGCTGAGAATAACAAGCTGTGGTCTTAATCCGTGTGGAACTGGACGACTAAGGTTCGTGTGGACATGTTAAGACTGAACATGCAGATAATGTGATTCTCTTCTGTATGTATTCACCTTGATTGGACTGAAACTGCACTGCAAAAACTCAAAATCTTTCCAAGAATATTTGTCTTATTTCTTGTCAAAATGTCTAATTTCTAGTCAAAACTAATCTCATCACCTAAAAATTAACTTGTTTTCAGATCATTTTCTCTTGAAATAAGTAGAAAAATCTGCCAATGGAGCAAGTTTTTTGTGCTTTGAGTTTTTGCAGTACATGCATGCTTCACAACAGTAGAGATGACACAAAGTGAAGCAGAGAAAAAGACCGGTGCGTCCACCCAGGAACTGAACTGGGCCTGACTAAAAGTTTGTGTGTATAAAAACGTGTGCAAACTTGAAAAAAAAATGTGCAGGCTGATCTACTAACCGGGTCCACTGAGGATTGAGTCTGTACTTTATTTATTTATTTAAAGGGATTCCCATTAGCTCGTGCCAGTGGCGCAAGCTAGTCTTCCAGGGGTCCAAAGTGCCTTACAACAGGCAAAACAGCATACGTGATGCATTTAGCATGTTTGCCTTGATATGCAAATATGGGCGTTTCGGCCAGAACATGCAAAATATCTGGAGGAGTAGATGGAAATAGATTTATTTAGCACACGCAGCATGATTTATCAAACCTGAAACAGATTGCGGTGGAAGCTTTTGTGTCTTTATTTAGTGTGTTTGAAAAGCAAGTATTATCTGGTTAAAAGCATGGATGTATTATATTACTGTATCAAGCCGGCGTTAATAGATCCATGTGTTTACCACAACTATGACAATGACTGAAAACCATGGAAACGTAAACGTACGATTCCACTAAACCTGCAAAACCGGCGTCCGGTTTTGACCATAGATGACGTTCGGAAACTTGTGGATACCCAGATCTTTCTTCTTACTTCAAGTGAAAATCTGCTTGAAAGAAGTAAAAAGTGTCTAAAACAAGCTGCTTTTTATGTGATGAGTCTTATTTTTTAGTATAATGAGATTTGCTTTGACTAGAAATGACATTTTAACTAGAAATAAGACAAATATTCTTGGTAAGATTTTGAGTTTTTGCAGTGCAGCAGTTATTTACGCAGCGAAAGACAACCCAACAGGACAGTCTGTATTAACCTGCTGAAACAACACATATCGCCACCTAGTGTTGAGGAGGAGGAGGACGCCGTCAGTTACTGGATGGAAACCAGAGCAGACAGAGCGGAGCTGTGCATGTAAACACACTGACTGAGTGACAGTTTGATTCACAGCGGAGAAGAGCCGGCTCGCTGCGATGAGGACTTCAGTCTTGATGTGTGTTGACGCTGAGAATCGCAACGTCTCCGTCCTGAAGTCTTGCATGCTTCACGCTCCATTGTTCACGGAGGCAGAATGAGTTGAGGCCGGGGAGAGGAGGCTGTCAGGACGACTGGGGGGGTCAGAGGCTGCAGCTGCCTCAGAGCCGTGACACACCGACAGGCTTTTTGTTGTTGTCTTCTTCTTCCTCCATCGCTCCCTACAACTCTGTTATCATCCTGCCTGATTCAGTCTGAACGGCCCCGCTGGATGAAGTAGATTTAACTCATCCGACTGTGCATGGATGGAGGAGGAAGAGGAGATGTAAACTGAGTCTGACCTAATCTGAGAGGTTGATTCTTCTTCTTCTTCCTCATGGGTTTGTTGTGTATCTCAGTCATTGCTTTAGTGTGCAATAAAAAAAGAAGAAAAAAAAAAATCATTCATTATTTTTTGAAATACTGGATAATTTCTCTTTGACATATGAGGGCGAATGAAATTAATACCAGACTCGCGCAGACAGTGGCAGCGTCATTATTCTTGAATTCCTGTTGAAAAATAAACTCTCATAACTCTAAACTACATTTAAATCCCTTTTTAATCACGACAATAATTATTGTGACCTGATTTATATGGAAATTTACAAGCCTGTACACATTTTTCTTTTTTTCTCTCTGGAAACAAAAGTAGAGAAAAGGATTTAATTTAAGAGACTCAACATACGGCGCACACATCTGGCATCTGTTTCCTTTTGCAACTTTGCCAAAACTTTTTAGTGAGCAGAAGTGAGAAGACTAGAACTTTGGAGGGATGTGCTCGAGCTGCGCTGGTCCTCTGAAACAGGAAGGAAGAGGGAGAAACGGATAATGAATGTGAATGCTCAGGAACACAAAGCTGTTCAGTGGCAATTACCACGCACTGCCTGGCACAGCTGACAGTCTGAGAGGAGCGCTCTCACTGCGTTTTATTCTCCCAAACAAAAGACAAAGACAGTCTTAAGCAGATGTAGAGACGAGAGCCAACGCTGCCGAGGCGCTGGAGAGCGTTCATGCAGAATTAAACCATCGCAAAGAGAAAAGTTGGCAGCTGACCCTGGACCTGACCCCGGCCACCTCCGCCTGACCTCCAGCAGTTAAGTTAATTGTTCTCCTGGGTCAAGGAAGGAAGGACAAAGGGAAAAGGGAAGGAAGGACCAAGAAAAAAGGAAAGAAGGAAGGATCAAGGGAAAAATGGAAGGAAGGAAGGACCTAGGGAAAATAGGAAGGATGGGGAAAAAAGGAAGAAAGGAAGGCAGGCAGGAGGGACGAAGGGAAAGAAGGAAGGACAAAGGGAGCGATGGGAGGAAAGAAGGATGGGAAAAAGGAAGGTATGGACAGATTGGGCCAATTGGGTCAAAAAGGAAGGAAGAAGTAAGGATGAAGGGAAGGAAGGAAGGAAGGGGTAAAGGAAGGAAAAAAGGGTTGTGGTAAGAAGGAAGGAAAAAGGGAAAAGGGATTCTGGAAGGAAGGTAGGGAGAAAGGAAGGATAAAAGGAAGGAAGGATGGAGGAAGGGAACAGATTGGGTCAGTTTGACCCAGAAGGACAACAGGAGGGTTAAAGTTTCCTCAAGGTCAAACCGTTCCTCTGCTCTGACAACAACATGAATTTCCTCCCAAGTTTTTATTTCCAAAAAGCTTTTGTTCACGTTCCGAGCCGCCGCTGCAAATTATTTCCTCACATGTTCATCAGCAGCTGACAAACTGTGAACAGGCTCCTCGCTGTTGTCTTTGTTTCCCTTCCAGCCCTCCTAACCTCCACCACCACCTCCACCATCTTCCTGTCAGTGTGGCACGCTGCTGCAGAATCACAGGAATCAGAGGGAGGCTTGGTGTGGGCTGTCTCTCTGTGGCTACCGCTAATGAGCTGTAATCTGGAGCAGCAGGAGGCCACGATGCTGCCTGCTCAAGGAAATTGCTGTTGCTCGGTACATTCGTTTGCTAACAGAAGAGGAGGCAGCAGGTTTTCTAAAAGTGCTCATTTTACAAAGAACAAAGGAGGCAGAAGGAGGCGGGCAGAGCCACAAACGACCTTTCACAGCGTGCGTTCAGAGCAGAAGGTGAGCGGCTGATCAGGTAGGAGGTGGAGGACAGGTACAGTTCATACTCAGCTGCTCCTATTGTTCCCTGATCTCCTGTGTTGTTTAAAGGGATACGCCAAGATTTTTTTCCGTGTCTTGCCTCACTCCAGAGTCCATGACCAGCAGATAGACACCATCCTTTCAACTCTGCGTGCAGTAATAAGGGAGATAGGGGCAGAGCTGGTGCACTGCTAATTAGCTTAGCTCAAACACTGGAAGTGTATGGGTAGTGTTAGCCTGCCTCCTACCTGAGCTGAAATCAGCAGTCAGAAGCTGATTTCATTTTAGCTCTAAACTCTGTAAACATATCACTTTATGGGCATTTCACACATGTTTAGGAAAGTATCCGTTTAGATCAGCAGTGTGTTATTCATTTGTCTAAATACCAGCTGTTCACAATGTTGTTCAGAGGAATTTGGTGCTACTCAAGCGAGCCATTGTGACCAACGCACTTCCGGTTACTTTCACAAAATAAAACACCCGTCGCCCTTTACATACAGAATAGAATTTGTGCTTTTACTTTGAAATAGGAAGCTAATCTACCCTAGCTTGAACCAAAACCGTCTTTGCTTGAACCCTCTGTTTTGGCCAATCTTGTCCTGTTACCGGCATTGACCACTCAAGATGCCTTACCAGAGAGTTTTGTCAGCTCTGAGACCAAGATCGGCCCGCCGGTTTCCATTTAGAGTTGCTCAAGAGTTTCTCTGATGACTTAAGGTGGAGGCAGGCTAACACTACCCATACACTTCCAGTGTTTGAGCTAAGCTAATTAACGGTGCACCAGCTCTGTCCGTATCTCCCTTGTTACTGCACACACAGTGGAAAGGATGGCGTCTATCTGCTGGTCATGGACTCGGGAGTGAGGCAATACACAAAGAAAAAATGTTGGCGTATCTCTTAAATTTTTTTCCATTATATTCATGTTGAGTGCATTCTTGTTGGGGCTTGTGCAAGAGCATTGTGCTGAGGAGTAGTATAGTAGGCTAATTAAAAAGGTGTTTGAAAGTTAAAATGTGACAAATAATTAAGGGTAATATGCATTAATGTGTGCTTTCTGAACTTCCAGCAAACATCACATAACACAACAACAGAACAAACAAAAGGAGCAAACAGGAGGAAAAGACAAGATGAACTGAAGGCTGGTTATCAGAAACGTTGGGCGTGGTTTTGATTTTCATCAATGTGCACGCTGCACATTGACGATTCTCTGGAACCAGAAAACTAGAACCAGGATCAGATACTTTGACCTGATGGAAAAGCAAATAGAGCGAATTGAGTCGAGTCGAGCTGGTACGACGTAGTAGAAACACAACAATAGACAAGAAAGACTGTCACCTTCAGGCAGCAGCTCCTCCTCCTCCTCCTCCTCCTATGTCCCTGTGTTTCATCAGATGGTAAACAAAGCTGATAAGTTTACAAAAAAAAAAGAGAGATGTCAACATGAAATGATCCCTGTTATTCACCTGCAGCCTTGAAACCTGGACGCCACCTGTGTGAAACCGAGGCGATACGTTTCACTGACAGCGCTGACGGGGAAGGTTTATGTCCTCGCAGCAGAAGAGGAGGAGGAGAAGAAGAAGAAAAGGGAAATAAATGTATTTCATTGAAACCTGCCTCAGTAGAAGAAGGAGAGGAACAGAGGAAAACAGAATAAAACGAGGCTGAGCAGCTTTTTCCACCTCAGGGTAGCGAAGCTCGCTAAAAGCTATCTGTTCCCCTGGCGACAGAGACGGAGCAACGCACAAGTTCTGAGGGTTGGAGAACAGGAGCTTAACACTCACATGCACACACACACACACACACACACACACACACACACACACACACACACACACACACACACACACATGCACGCACACACACACACACACTCTCTCTCTCTCCTCCATCAGTCTTGTGGTGGTCCAGCCTCCTCTGTCTCTCCAGCAGCAGCTCTTCCTGTCAACACTTCATTAGCAGCAGCTGCTCTTCACTGATCTCTGCTTTCTGCACCAGCACCAGCTCCTCTCCTCCTTTCTCCTTCTCTCCCTCTATCCCTCTCTCCTTCTCTCTCACTCTTCCCTCTTCTTCTTCCCTTTCTCACTCTTCCCTTTTCCATCTCCTTCCTCCCTCTCCCCTTTCTCTCTCCTTCGTCCCTCTTCCTCTTTCCCTCTTCCCTTTTCCATCTCCCTCTTCCCTCTCCTTCTTTTCCTCTTCCTCTCTCCCTTTCTCCTTCCCTTTCTCTCCCTTTCCTTTTCCATCTCCCTCTTTCCTCTTTCCCTCTGCCTCTTTCCTTCTCCTTTTCCCTCTTTTCCTCTCCCTCCCTCCATCTCTCTCCCTCTTCCCTCTCTCCTGTTCAGCGTTCAGCCTCTCTCGGCCTCGGCTCCAACAACTGAATCACTCCAGCTTTATTACATGTCAGCATCTCTTTCTTTTCCTTTTGTCTGGGGAAGAGATTACGCCCGAGGCCGGAGAGGGAAGGAGGGAGGGAGGGAAAGCTCTGGATCTCTCATTGCTCAAACCACAGGTGTTTCTTTAATACCTTGCTCTGTCAGTGGAGGTGAGGAGGAAATAAGGGGGGGAGGGAGTTCTTCTTCTTCTTCTTCTTCTTCTTCTTCTTCTTCTTTCTTCTTTTTCCTCTTCCCCCCAGGCTCCGGCACATTCTCTGGATTTTCCTCTCTAATTTTTTTTTTTTTTTAGACAAAGCCAATTTCATCTCCACTTTGCAACATATGGCTTCCTCCCCCCTCCCAACACGCCTGTCGCCCTGCACACAAAGGCCACTTTCTCAATATATTCTGCTCCAGCTATTACAAGATTCATCAAAAATTAAAGCGGTGGCAGTCGAGGAAGGCTGCAGGGGAGCGCCATGCCGGGATCCTGGATTCCTCGCTCCGATACGATACGAGAGGCAGGAGATGAAAATCTGCTCTGCTCGGTTTTTATCATATTCATACAGAAGCTCACTTCCACATATGGTGGGAGAAGCTGCGCTCGTTGCCCTGTTTGTAGCTGACAGGCTGTTATGTGTGACTCACTGTGTTCATATTCAACATGCCCGGCTGCTCCCTCCTCCTCCTCCTCCTCCTCTTCTTCTTCTTCTTCCTCATCTCACTTGGTGATAAATACGAGTAATAAAGCAGATACATTAGCAGAAGATTGTCTTTTTTTCATTTAACTGGGTGACAGAGATAGATATTGATCATGTGGTGAGACATCGTCTCGCCGGGACGATCTGTCTTGGTATCACATCAGCAGTAATGTACAGAGCTACAGGGCCAGAACCATTCCTGTGTGTGTATATATATATGAAGGTATTTATTCTTCACAGTTCACTCCTGCATAATGTCAGATATTAAACCTCTTTATGAGCCTCATACCAACACCAGGCTCAACCAGCTCCATGTCGACCTCACAGCTCTGCATATGGGTTCACTAATGTGCTGTTTCATATTCATGCTCTCTGCAAAGTTGGAATCACATAAACTCACTTGAGTGGAGGGATTGTTATGCTAATAGCTGCTGCAGAAAGACACAGGTAGGTAGATGCATCCTCTCTCATGTCCAATCTCATCTGCATAAACAGCAAAACACTGTGCTCCGTATTCATGGATAAATAAATATATATAAATATACAGTGAAGCATCAACATCAACATCAAGTCTCTGGGGGAAACGTGTGACCAGCCTGAACTCCAGCGAGGATGAACACAGCAGTTTGACAGTTTGTAATCTGGACACAGAATTCAGTCTGTCAGAGAGAGGGGGGGATTATGTGGGAGGAAAAGGAGGAGGAGGAGGAGGAGGAGGAGGAGGAGGAGGAGAGGCTTTTTCCAGTTCCAGCAGCAGGAAGATGTGATAAACAGCCAACACGTCCTGTTGTTATCAGCGAAGAGAAAATATCTGTTCAGTAAAAACCATCCTTTGACTTTTTGGAGTTTTTTAACCCTCCTGTTTTCCTCCTGGGTCAAAGAAGGACGGACGAAGGGAAAGAAGGCGGGAAGGAAGGAAGGATGAAGGGAAAAAATGAAGAAAGGAAGGACGAAGGGGGGAAAAAAGGAAGGCAGGAAGCATGAAGGAAGGAAGGGAAAAAGGATTTTGGAAGGAAAGAAAGATGGAGGGAGGGGACAGATTGGGCCAATTAGAACAAAAGAGGAAGGAAGGACAAAGCGAACAAAGGAAGGAAGGACGGAAGAAAGGAAGGGAAAAAGGAAGGAAAGACAAAAGGAGGGACAGAGCAGGAAGGAAGCAGAAGGATGGGCGAAGGGAAATGATGTGAGAGGAAGAGGAGGAAGAGGAGGAAGAGGAGGAAGAGGAGGAGGAGGAGGAGGAAGAGGCTTCCTCCAGCTCCAGCAGCAGTATCTGCAGCAGCGGTGTGACCTGCTGCATGTGTGTGTCTGTCAGCTTCCTCCCAGGCGGCCACACACTCACTCTGCATGTGTGTTTGTGTAGGAGTTGTGTACGTGTGCGTGACGGCGCTGTGTTAAAGTCTTGTCGACTGACTCTGCACACCTGTCTGCATTTGCAGGACAAGCAGATGTGTTTGTGTTGTGTAGAGGCTGTGAGGGATAGACAGACACACACAGGTCAGCCTGAACGCTGCTGCCTGAGGAATGTGTTCACCGAGCTGTGACCACCAACAGCTACTGAAGCCTTCACCGCCTCCATCCCTCCATCCCTTCATCTCTCTCCCTCGCTCCGACATCATTCCCGGCTCTGGGAGCGAGCAGGCAGCGAGGACACAGATGGTGTCAGTCTATCAGCCGTGACGCTCCGACAGCAGAAACATTTCCTTATTTACTGCTGTTGGCTCAGTGGCTGCAGCCGGCCACGCGGCCTCACTGATACACACGGTGAGCAGGTCGTCAACACAGAAAACACTCCGATCAGTCAGAACCCTCATCGTAATGACAAAAAGACAAACACACACACCAGTAAACTATTAAAGGGATATGACAACATTTTTTTTCTGTGTCTTGCCTCACTCCAGAGTCCATGACCAGCAGATAGACACCATCCTTTCCACTGTGCGTGCAGTAACAAGGGAGATAGAGCCGTATCACCTGTAATTAGCTTAGCTCAAACACAGGAAGTGTATGGGTAGTGTTAGCCTGCCTCCACCTAATGTCATCAGAAACACTCTTCAGCAACTCTAAACGGAAACGGGCCGAAAAAAGTCATTGATTTAACCAGAACTAGGACTCTGGAGCTGGAGACAAGGGACACATGGAGCCGAGTTAACTCTTTAACTCTTCCTCATCCTACAGGTGACAGCAGGTCTGAAGCTGCTCTGTGTAGACAGAAACATGATCAGTTAAGCCAGAAAAAAAACAGGTAAACTACTCCAGGAGGCTACAGGCCAAACCATCTGTCGACATTAAAGTGTGTTATTATCCAACTTTTACACTTTGAGCTTGTTGCACCAACTCTGATACAAAATTATCAGGATCAACGATTAATAGTGATCTGAAACATATGCTGTATAAAATGGCTGACATACATATTATAACACCAGTCAAATTGCATGTTTAATGATAACATGTATTAAGTGCAATGAAGCCAGAGGAACGGTGTACCACTGCATATGGGAATGTGTGTGAGATGGCATCAAACATGACATCGACCGGAGGGGAACCGTAAGTTTTGCTTTTACCCACCACGTCTCTCCCTCGACGCAGAAGGGAGGGGGAAGAGGGGGGGCAGTGTTTCGTATCCTGCAGGGAAGTTACATTTCAGCCGTCGCGACCCCGCTCAGACCGTGGCAGCAGCACCATTCATCCTATTAACCATTTTTCAACCATTGCAATGAGTCTGGAAACATTATTTTAAGGCCGAAAAAACTCTGCAAAACTCCGCAATGTTACTTTAAAGGGCAACTTCGGTATTTTTCAACCTGGGCCCTGTTTTCATATGTTTTTACGTATATGTGAGTGATGGATAACACTTTTTTTGAGGTGGCTCCAGTATTGAGCCGGGCAGGCAGCCTGCAGCCCAGCTAACGCTCCTGTATGGGGCAAGTGGCCTCAAAGTTAACCATTTTTTCAAACTGACAGGCTCAGATAGTTACAGTGAGTGGACAACACACTGGAGAAATTAACGTAGCCTAATCAGGGTTTTTCTGGCCAAAATTTGGGTTCCTGCGTATCTCTCCCTCGGCGTCTCCCTCAAACGCCCCGTCCTGATCCACATCCACTGCAAAGAAGGTGCCGCCAGCTGTAATAGTGAAACAACCGCGCTTTTACAACCGATTTTAGGATAAAACTCTGAACATGACGTAGACATGGAGATCTAGCCGGGTTAAAAGCCACCCATAGTTGCCTACAGGAGAGCCCGGCTCGCTACAGCAGCCCTCCGTCTCCGTCTCCTCTTCCTCTCCACGCTCTGTGCCGGTGGGGCAAACAGCGCCGCTGAGCTTCCATACTGTACAGAGTTGAACTGAAGGCTCAGATAGTTACAATGAGTGTCTGACAACATACCAGACCCTATGGTCGGCACGGCCTCGCTGAAATTGTCAGCCGCCGCGCTGGAATCTTGATTGAAACTCTGTACGGTATGGAAGCTCAGCGGCGCTGTTTGCCCCACCGGCAGAGCGTGGAGAGGAAGAGGAGACGGAGAAGGGCTGCTGTAGCGAGCCGGGCTCTCCTGTAGGCAACTATGGGTGGCTATTTTAACCCGGCTAGATCTCCATGTCTAGCCTACGTCATGTTCAGAGTTTTATCCTAAAATCGGCTGTAAAAGCGCGGTTGTTTCACTATTACATGCTGGCGGCACCTTCTTTGCAGTGGATGTGGATCAGGACGGGGCGTTTGAGGGAGACGCCGAGGGAGAGATACGTATCCCCGCGGCCGCCTCAACCCAAATTTTGGCCAGAAAAAACCCTGATTACGTTAATTTCTCCTCTCTAGTGTGTTGTCGGACACTCACTGTAACTATCTGAGCCTGTCAGTTTGAAAAAAAATGCTCGTTTACGGCGAACTTTGACTGGAGCCACTTGCCCCATACAGGAGCGTTAGCTGGGCTGCAGGCTGCCTGCCCGGCTCAATACTGGAGCCACCTCAAAAAAAGTGTTATCCATCACTCACATATACGTAAAAACATATGAAAACAGGGCCCAGGTTGAAAAATACCGAAGTTGCCCTTTAAGTTAACGTGGTTTTGAATAAAGGATTTGTGGCAAAAGCTCGTCACGTCTGCTTATGTGAAAGCCAGCAGAGACACTGATGACGCATGTGACTGTTGAAGTGGTGTCCCAGTTCAAAGGAGTTGACTTTCTACCCCTACCCCTTGTAGCTCTCTTTCAAGGGCAAGGGTTAAGAGCTACGGATGAAAAATAGAATTGGAATTGGGCATTAATGTTGGTAAGTGTGTGAAAGTGAGTTTTACTTATTTGGCGATGGGAAGAGGGGAAAGGAGGGAGAATAGGGAGAAAATGGACGGAAATTAGCATTTTATTATCCGGCACATGTTACATGCCTTAATGTGCACTGTGCACTGTACCATTCAAATAAACAAATAAAGTAAAGTAAAAAGTTTGCTCTGTTTCTTGCATGTAAGAATGTCTTTGATTTGCTGTAACAAAAACTAAAAAACACATGCTTAAAACAAATGATTATGATCATTTTTCTGGTTTAGATCATGGAAACGTGTGTTGTTGTTTTGAACCAGCTGTAAAACAAACTGTGTCTCAGTCAGACACCAGTTAAAGGCTCAACTTGTCATTTCAGGAATACAGTGAATTTCATTATCAACAACATGCATCAGTTTTTTCTCTCTTTCTCTCTCACCCGAGGCAGCGAGTTTGAACTCTGCTGGTTTTCCTTTTCCCAGCGCTCCCGGTGGGAGAGAAAGACCACATTTTTTGGACAGAATCAATTTTGGCCGTCGGGCAAAGTGAGAAGTGCTCTGCACTCAGAAGCAGCTCTCCTGATGGCAGCATGTGTTTCCTTTGTGATTCTCTGTGTGAGCTTTTTAGTGCTCAGTGTTAATGTGTTACATTATAATTAACCAAGCTAAGAAAAAAGAACATATTCATAATTATGTGAGTATATATTTTATCTCTTCGCCTCAGCAAAGGTCACATGGTAAGTATTCACCCACATGCATAAAAGGCAGTTTATTTATATGAACAGATCTTTTTTCCATGCTGAGTTATATCCACAGAACCATCTCTCTTCTTCTCCAACATAAGGGGGAGTTGATGTAAATGGATTCGTAAATGATATATAAAGCTGTAAATCTTCATATATGCAGAGCTGCAGAAACACGGCAGAGCTGCAGGCAGGTGGAAAAAGAGGAAGAAGGAGGAGGAGGAGGTGATGGAGGAGAGACGATGACGATGTTATTTATGGGGACGATGACACTTCTTTTTCCAGCTGAGGAGACGGAGGCTGAGCTCAGAGAACACACAGCAGGTAATGAGGAGGAGAAGTTTCCATTCACCAGGTTAATGGTGGAACAATGACACACTTTTAGTCCTCTGGAAAAACACACACACACACACACACAACCACACATGGAAGCTGGACATAATGAAAAGGACGTGATAAACAGCCAACACTTCCTGTTGATGTCATCAGCAAAACAAGACGTTAAGACAAAATATCTGTTCAGTAAAAACCATTGTTTGACTTTTTGGAATTTTTTGACCCTCCTGTTGTCCTCCTGGGTCAAAGAAGGAAGGACGGAGGGAAATAAGGAAGGAAGGAAGGAAGGACCTAGGGAAAATAAGGAAGAAAGGAAGGAAGGAAGGACCAAGGGGAAGAAAGGACGAAGAGAAATAAGAAAGGAAGGACAGGGAAAGAAGGAAGGGAAAAAAGGAAGGAGTGGAGGAAGGACAAAGGGAAAGAAGAAAGAAAGGAAGGAAGGCCGGAAGCACGAAGGAAGGAAGGGAAAAGGAAGGAAAAAAGATGGAGGGAGACAACAGATTGGGCCAATTAGAAGAAAAAAAGAGGAAGGAAGAAGAAGTAAGGATGAAGGGAACGAAGGAAGGATGGAGGAAGGAAGCAGAAGGATGGGCGAAGAGAAAGAAGGAAGGGAGAAAGGAATGACGAAAGGGAACAGAAGGACAACAGGAGTTTTTCAACACTGGACCCGTCCTCCTCCTCTCTCAGTCTATACGTTTCCTTTACGTAAACACTGAGCAGACGGATCTACAGCGATATGTGGAGCGAGGCTGAGGTGTCAGGGATCAGGGATCAGATTCCCGCCTCACATCTTAAAAGCCGTATCAATATTCCAGGTCCATCCAAGCGTCTGGCCATGAGAGATGATTGATGTGTTTCTGAAACCCAGCTGAACAACACAGCACTCCATTTACCCACAACACAAACACAAGACACATCACTCAGCTGCTCTCTGCGTTAACTACTGTGTGTGTCTATGTGTGTGTGTGTTGTCACTGCTGATAGATGTATACGGAGCGTGCAGATGGGAATATGCTATCGCTTGGATAATTCTGTGGACAACATTTGAAATGTTGAGTAATTCAGCAGGCCGTGCTGCTGCGGCTGCAGCTGCTAATGGCTCTTCAGATTGACTGTTCATATTTAGCATTCTGCAGCCGGAGCAGCTCCACTCATTCATTATTGAACAACACCATTACACACACACACACACACACACACACATATGATCCATGTCAGAGCTGTCCACGCACAACGGACACGCACAGGGCCGGCTTCATAATTACAATCATTTGTTATTGATGTTTACACACTGGGTATACAATATTAATACATAAGAGGAACAATTCAATCATGTCAGGTGGGACATTACAGTTACTACACAGGAAGATGGAAGTTTCTCTGGAGTGTTGTGTTGTGTTGTGTTGTGTTGTGTTGGTCTTCTACACATTTGGATGCATTTGTGTGGTTGTACCTGAGGCCACGCCGTCCTGGTTGGAGCAGAGGAAACATGTCACTTGAAATTGTTTTGATAAATATTAAAGTACAGCAGTGCCCAGAGGGCTGAGGAGGGAGTTAGGGGGGGGGGGGGGGGCAGTTATCATAAAGATGAGCTCATATTTCTGCAGCTGCCACAGGAACAGGTCCAGGTAAACACCAGCTGACAGGTGTGTTGTCTGTGTCACTGAGCAGCAGTTTCCTGATAACCTTTTGTCTTTAGAGACTAATGCTACTCATACATCAGAAGACTTGGAAAAGTCAATACACTTCTATTTCTTACACTGAGATTATTATTTATTATCATTCAGCTCCTTTTCACTAAACATAGATCATAGACTATTTATATTTTTATATTTGCATTTTAAAGATCTATTTAATGTTGTTTATATCTGTGTTGTCTGGAAGCCTAGATAGCAATGACATTTCGTTGCCAATAATCATTGTTGTGTTTTTTTTTGTGTAATGACACATAAAGAAAGTCTGAAGTCTGGAAAAAACTCATTTTTCAGCTGGTACACGCATTTGTTTTCTCTCCAAACACATATGCAGTGCACAAGTATGAGGCTTATTTGTTGCACTGGTCGTTTCAATTTACCATCCCAGAGTTTGACTGTAAAAAAAAAAGACTGTTTGACTGTAGCCGTGCTAATGGAGCTAATAGCACTAACAGAACTAACGGTGCTAACTGGTAAACAGGAACAAGTCTAGTTAGAGCTCATCTATTGGTTGTTGATTGTGTTACGTCACTGCAACTTTTTTAGTGTTTAGGAACCTTTATGATTAACGAATTGTGGCGTTTAATACTTCAATGTCAGGTGTGTGGGGAGACCCAAATGCAGACGGCAAAGTATAAAGTAACAAAAACTATTTATTTAAAAAAACAAATGTCAAACACAGGGATTCAAAGTTCAAATGAAGAGAAAAACACAAAGTATCAACTAAAAAGTCAACAGGCTTAACTCCTGGACGTAGCAAAGGAAATGTTCACAACTCAAAGAACAGAAAACCAAGGACTCACTGGGAATATAGAACAACACGAGGAACAGGTCCAGACAGCACAGTGACGGTGACGAGATGAAGATGAATGAACCAACTAGAGACAAAGGGAAATACAGAGGTTATACATGGGGAAACAAGACACAGGTGGTGCAATTAGACACAGGTGAGACACATGAGGTAATCAAACAGTAGGGAGAACACAGGAAGACAAATCAGGAACTTCAAAATAAAACAGGAAATAACACAAAGAAACACACACCTAGACCAGACACAGAGACGCTCTTGAAACCTGCTCTCTGATTGGCTGGATTTTCCCTTCCCCATAAAAAAAATGGTGGCGCAAGATGGTAACACTCTCTAACGCCAGACCCATTAGATATAAAAGAATAATTATAAGGCTACAGAAACAAAACAGATTTTATTTTATGACGATTGTACATATTCATGGGTAGTGGATTCAGATTTTAACAATAAACCTTGACAATTAGGCTATTACAGACTGCACCTTTAATGTTCTGAACCTGTTATTTTGTTGGTCTGAACGCGTCGGCTGGTTCAACATTAGGTTCAGGAACTGGAACCAGACCTGCTGACAGACACAGAGTCTGTGTTGAGGTTTGGTCTCTGTTTGTCTTCAGCTGGTTTCCACAGAGTTCTGCAGTTTCCCCTTGAAGCTCAGTCCTGATCCAGTCTCCTTGAACCTGTACCTGACAGTTCTTCTTCTGCTGTGACCTCTCCAGGACCAGGATGGCCTCCAGAGCCTCCAGAGCTTCTCAGCAGCTTCAGCTTCCTGTTCCGCCCCCAGCCTGGTTGTGTCCACCCACATCCTGCCTCTGCGGTTGGACACTGGACTCGACTGGAGCTTCTTCCAGCTCCCGGCTCAGTCTTGTCCTTCCTGTTTCTCGTCAGAACTCCTCAGCTCCCGTCTCCTCCATGTTTCTCCTCCCACTCTTCTGGAATAATCCTCATCCTGACCTGCTGCACTCGCCCTCAGCCTTGTTGCTGCTCTTCATCAGCCTCACTAGTTTACAGTATACACTGCAAAAACTCTAGATCTTACCAAGAATATTAGTCTTATTCCTAATCAAAGACAAATCTCATTCTACTTAAAATTAGACTCATCACATTAAAAGCAGCTTGTTTTAGACACTTTTTACTTCTTTCAAGCGGATTTTCACTTGAAATAAGTAGAAAAATCTGATAGTGGAGCAAGTTTTTCTTTCTTATTCAAGCACAAAAAACCTGCTTTCACTGGCAGATTTTTCTACTTATTTCAAGTGAAAATTCATCTCCAGTCAGACTGGAGACAGAAGTCAGGAATACAATAAGTCCACAGTGTGTATCAGTCTTTTTATGGTCTGTCTGTTTTGAATTTTCTCCATATAATTTGCACTTTTCTTTACTGTGACTCATGTACGTCAGAAACAATCGCTGCCGTCCACCTGCTCCCCCCCCTCCCCCGACTCACAAACACACTGTACACACACTCCTCACAAGGTCACAGGAACAGAGGAGGCAGGCTGTGTGTGTGTGTGGGTAAATGTAAATGAGAGACAATGGGCAGGGAAAGGCAGCGTTTGAACGAGTCAGAGGAAAAACACAACCACAGCCCTGAATCCCTCCATCACTGAGACGCTGGTCTCGTCTCTGTGGTTTCTCTTCATGTTTGACCAAAAATCAAACGTGTCCTCAGTCCCACAGAGACAGAGACAGAGAGTTTTCTCTGCATTGTCCTCTTTCCTGCTGAGAAGAGTCCTTGATGAAAGTTGCAGGAGACATTGTCTAGGAGCAGAGAGATGGGTATAAAACACAGCAGCAGAGTGGATGGATGGATGGATGGATGGATGGATGGATGGATGGATGGATGGATGGGTAGGTAGGTAGGTAGGTAGGTAGGTAGGTAGGTAGGTAGGTAAGTAGGTAGGTAGATAGATAGATAGATAGATAGATAGATAGATAGATAGATAGATAGATAGATAGATAGATAGATAGATAGATGTGTGCTGCCTTCAGGTCCATTGATCCCAGTTGGTGGAAACTATTTGTGGAAGTGCTGCTTCCCACACTCACACAGCTTGTAATTAACATAGCTCGATATTGAGCGTTTCCTTAGCCATGATAAATAACACTAGCTTTATCTCACATTCCTTCTCCCTCTAATTGAATCAGCAGAGAAATTGACATTTGTTTTGTTCTTGCTGAACAGGACTTTCGATTTCTCCCCTGGAGAGAGGGAGTGAGCTGCTGCAGGAGCAGGAGGAGGAGGAGGAGCAGGACCTGAGGCCGGGAGCACAGAGACGACCTTGGACCAGGACACAGGCGCAGGAAGGAGGAGGAAACATCCAGGATTAGATGTTTGTGGAGGACAGACTGACCCTCGGAGGCTCTGGGATTGACTTTATCATGAGCAGTGACATTTGTGATGATCGCTCTGCTGGAATAAAGTCTGAGTGAGGAAGAAAAAGGTTTCCAGACGCCTCAGAACACCATCCAGCAGCTCCTGAACATAAAGGCCACTCTCTAACTCCACCTGCGTCTCTGTGCTTGATGGTTAGAGAGGAGGAAAAGCTTTGTTTGGTTTGGTTTAGCTGTGAATAATCGCTGCAGCACGTTTCCTCTTAGCTCCGGCTTCATGTTGAACACTTTGAATCTTTCATCAGAGGAAATCTCTCCGCTCTTATTCCTTCACCTGCTTCAGTGAAGAGTCGGCTGCCTCCGTTGCTTTAGCAGCGTTTTGTTCTGACACAATAATTGTTTGTTGTCATGTGAATTTATGAGGTCATTCCACCGAGCCAAAATAAGTGCGATGATATCTTCACCATGCATTTGACCCGGTTGCTTAAAGGAACAGGCAGAGTTTGGCACTGAGCTGTTTATGAGCAGAGTCACTGCAAGGTCAATGAACTATAACGGGCAGAGGCGGCGAACGGCAAGAAGCCAAACGATGTCGTTATCCGTGGAAAACAAAATTACAGAGCTCCAGAGTTAATATCAGGATCAGTGAGAGAAGGAGGAGAAAGAAAGAAATGTCAGCGTGCGTCCAGCTGATCCAGTTCGGTGTCTGGCTCTGACATGTGCTGCATTCACAGACCATTTACACTGCAAAAACTCTAAATCTGGCCAAGAATATTTATGTCTTAGTTAAAATGTCTCATTTCTAGTCAAAACTAAACTATTTCCACTTAAAATAAGACTCATCACTTAAAACTGAAAACTTGTTTTTACATCATTTTCACTTGTTTCAAACATATTTTCACTTGAAACTGCCAGTGAAAGCAAGTTTTTCTTTCTTATTACAAGCACAAAAAAACCTGCTTTCACTGGCAGATTTTTCTACTTATTTCAAGTGAAAATTAGTTTGAAACAAATGAAAATGATCTGAAAACAAGTTGATTTTTAGGCGATGAGTCTTATTTTAAAGGGACAACGAGGAGTTTTGGAAAGCGAAGTGTTTTCTACTACATTTCCCATGAGCCTCTGCACACACGGTGAAATTTTTTGGAAGAGTCCTTGATGAAAGAGGAGACATTGTCTAGGAGCAAGAATGTTTTCATTCATCAAAAATGAAAGTCGGATGAAGTGAAACTACGATTCGGCGACGTTATTATGACCTGCCGGGCAGGTCCACAAAACTGAAAGTAAGGAAACGCTGGTCAGCATTTCCACCACCACTAATAATAACAAAATAACGATAGAGACAAAACAATATATTTATCCAAAATTGAGCCATTAACACGGTAACGTGGATTCATTAACATTAATGTGAGACTTTTTTATTGTCGCAGAATTTTTCGTTCTGCCGCTGGAGAAGCTCCTCATTGTCCCTTTAAGTGGATAGAGATTAGTTTTGACTAGAAATGAGACATTTTGACAATAAATAAAACGAATATTCTTGGAAAGATTTTGATTTTTTGCAGTGCATGTGCTGCGTTTACAGACTAGTACACTGCAAAAACTCCAAGTCCAATAATATTTGTCTTATTTATTGTCAAAATGTCTATTTTCTAATCAAACTATCTTCAGTTACAATAAGATTCATCACCTAAAAATTAACTTGTTTTTAGATCATTTTCACTTGTCAAACTAATTTTCACTTGAAAGAAGTAGAAAAATCGGCAGTAAGAAGGAAGAAAAAGTTCAGATTCTTCCACTTATTTCAAGTGAAAATCTGCTTGAATTAATAAAAAGTGTATAAAAACAAGTTACTTTTCATGTGATGAGTCTTATTTTACTGTAAGTAGAATGAGATTTGTTTTGACTAGAAAAAAGACAAATACTCTTGGTAAGATTAACTCATTGACTGCCAAACACGGCAAATGCCGTGTTATAAAAAAGTTACGTTGACTGCCAAACACGGCAAATGCCGTTTTAGCAGGTTTTGTTGCTGTTCAGCAGATTAAAGTGTTTACATCTTGTGTGTGAATTTCAGACTTGGTCATTATTTATGTCAAAGTAGGGGGCAGCAGTTGTATATCTGCAATCTGATTTGACCCGGTTGAAGAAAGACGGAGTTTGTTTTCTCTGGTTGTGGGAGTCAGTGCAAGGTCCTGAAAAACGGGCAGAAGCTGGTGTGTAAAAAAAAGTACAAGCAGCTAACACGGGCACAGAGCTTGTCCAGTGGAAAAAAAATTACAGAGGCAAGATGATGGAGGAGGAGGAGGTGATGGAGGAAAGTTCCAGTTCGGAGAGCACTGATCGCAAAGACGAGGGATGATCAGGGTTTGTTCTGCATTATAAATTTTTGCAAAAACTCTAAATCTGGCCAAGAATATTTATGTCTTAGTTAAAATGTCTCATTTCTAGTCAAAACTGAACTATTTCCACTTAAAATAAGGCTCATCACTTAAAACTGAAAACTTGTTTTTACATCATTTTCACTTGTTTCAAACATATTTTCACTTGAAACTGCCAGTGAAAGCAAGTTTTTCTTTCTTATTACAAGCACACCTGCTTTCACTGGCAGATTTTTCTACTTATTTCAAGTGAAAATTAGTTTGAAACAAATGAAAATGATCTGAGAACAAGTTGCGCACTGTGAGTCTTATTTTAAAGGGACAACGAGGAGTTTTGGAAAGCGAAGTGTTTTCTACTACATTTCCCATGAGCCTCTGCACACACGGTGAAATTTTTTGGACCGGCACAAGACGGACGTCTTACCAAGAATGTTTTCATTCATCAAAAATGAAAGTCGGATGAAGTGAAAGAGAGGAGGAGACGGAGCTGCAGCTGCTGTGGCCGGTTCAGTGGGTCAGCGTAAGGTCTGGGTCTCTCCTTTCCATAACCACTAATAGATCTCCCTGACAAAATGTTCAATTTCATTATAAACTTGAGCCATTAAAAGCTGGATTCATTAAATTAATGTGAGTTTTTTGCCATCACAATTTTTTTTTTCAGTGTTGTTTTTGTTGTTCTTAGAAGTGGAACAACTATTTAGATGTTTGAGACATTTTGTCAATAAATAAAAAAACATGGAGTTTTAAGTTATTAGTCTCCATTCTGCTTCTCTGCAAAAAAAGCTTGTTTTCTCAGTTTTTTGGTCAAAATATGGTGTTTTTGCTGAAACAACCCTATGTTCTACTGCTGATTTCTAAACAATTAACTTGGCTAGAAACAAACTTTTTTTTCTTGAAAGAAGTAGAAAATCTACACTTTCTTTAGAAATGTTTATTGATTCTTACTTATTTAAAAGTGAAAATCTCTTGAGTCTTGACAGTTCAGTAAAAAAATCTTTTCAAAATGGCTGGCAGTATGGAGCTCTCTTTTTCTGAAAATGGCTGGCAGTCAATGAGTTAAGAGTTTTTGCAGTGTAGGACTCTTCTGATGGTTTCATGTCTGGACCGCGCTCGGGGGCCTCTCTCTTCCTGTTGAGATGTCTGGATTTATTTACATCCTCTTTAAAAACTGCACTGGGATTTGAATTTCTGCAAAAAAAAAAAAAAAAAGGAGGAGCTGGGGGAATTTCAATGCCACATTTTTGTCTGATCCAAACCTACAATTAGTGGAGCAACAGTTCAACAACACACACACATCCAGATCCATACATGTACTAAATACCTCAAAAGCAGCCAGTGCTAAAATTACACAGACTTATATAAAGGACAGATGATGCCACCGCATGCAGCGATCTGCTTTTCACAACACAACGGCTGCTGCTGCTGCTGCTGGAGGAGGAGGAGGAGCGACGACTCAGACCACTGTAAACATCATTTATCTCCCATCAGATACGACGTAGAATACAATCAGACCATTAAACAGGCTCCAGCAGTCTGTTCGAATTATCCCCCAAATCACTGACTGACCTTAAAGACGATTAACATTCAGACATGTCCGCTCATAAACTCTCAGAATAATCATCAAACTGTCACATTTATCATTTTTATAGATTGATGTTACTTCTGTTCTTATCAGACTTCAGCAAAGTGACGACCTCTCTCTGCGAATACACAAGTGCTTTGTGTCCTCAGTAATAATTAGATCAAGTCTCTAAAGTCACAGAACAACAGGTCTAATGTCTGCTCCGTCCTCTAACTGCCATTTAAAACACAAATAAACACTTTTTTTTAATGTCAACTCAATAATTCTCCACCTAATAAAGATCACAGTCCCTCCTGAGTTACAGCATCATAATCCAGTCCAACATCTGCAGGTTAACGGCACCAAACTGACAAATTATGGCAATGCAAAGACAAAAATATAAAAAAAATAAGGTACCACTTTAATTGACACCTATCTCTATAACACATTATAACCATACATATAATGAGGTAGAATGCAGTTATAACACTGTATAAACACTCATAAATGATCATAATGCTGTATAGCAATAAGCATAACACACTATAAAGCATTTTATCATGGCCTGCGTGTGGCCCACCACCTTGCCCTATATCTAATTGTGTCTGTAGTCTGGTCTTTTTTTTCCCCTTCTTCCTTCTCTTCCTTTCCCTTCTTCCCCTCTTTCTCCTCTCTCTTTCCCTTCCTCCCTCTCCTCTTTCTTCCTCCATACCTTCCCTTTCCCCCCCTTCTTTTTCTTTCTTTTGTGTATGTTGTGCATTAAAAGCAGGAGAGAGGGGATGTTATGAAGTGTCCCCTTTCCTTTACCTAAACTAGTGTGATGTGCATTACCTGTAAAAGAGGTGATGAGCCTTCCAAGAGTGGTCCGGGGTAGAGTAGTGGGGGGGAGAGGGGAGGCCAGAAGGGGCACAGATAATAAACATATCATAGAGCAATTATAACTAATAATACTTGACCTTATAACCCATTATAAAATTATCTATGATGTGTTTTTTTTTTTTTTTTTAAGTATATTTTTTTGGCGTTTTATTATCTATTATCTATGATGTGTTGTGCTTATTGTTATAAAGTCTTATGATAATTTATGAGTGTTTATAATGATAGTTACATGTTTATAACTATATTTATAATGCATTATCGATGTGGGCATTGTCAGTGAGTTAGTAACAATTCTAACATATTATTTAATTGTAAGTCAAGATAAAATGTTTTATAGTGTGTTATGATTATTGTTCTAAAGCATTATGATCATTTATGAGTGTTTATAACTATAGTTATACAGTTTTATAACTGCATTATACCTCATTATATGTATGGTTACAATGCGTTATAGAGATAGGCATCAAATAAAGTGTTACCAAAAATAAAAATATAAATGTAAAGAAACAGGATTTAAAAGAAAACCCCAGTATTTCTGTCACACAGAGAGTCTGTGGTGTTGTTGTCATGTCAGGTCTGTGCTGGAACAGTGTCAAAAAGTTTACTATATTTTGACCTGAGAGCTGCAGAAACTGTAAAAAAACAACAACATTTTTTTCATGAGCAGGAACTTGTCCCAGGTCCAGACTGTCCATCTGGAGGATCCTGGACCTGCTCAGTGTCCAGGAGCTGAAATCAGAAGCATCAGAGCTAAAAATGGATCAAACACAGATTTCCATTAATAAAGACACAGAAGCTCTAATCCTGCAAAAGCATCATCCGTCTCATTAATGTGACACGTTCAGTCGTCATCAATCGATCCAGAGCTGGAGTGAGTCGTATAGTTTGACTTTATTAGTCTGAGCTGCACACACACACACACACACACACAGATGGCCTGCTGCAGGCTGGTATTGATTGGGCTGCAGGACAGAGGGAGGACACGGCAGTGGAAAAACACATGCCAAACCAATTTCCCCGACAGCTGGCCTTAACCAGCCAGTCAACTGTCTTCACCTATTAGGAGGAAGGTGTGGCTCTCAGATGCTTTTGGCCCGAGCACCTGGCACCCATATTCATTCTTTTTTTTTCATTTCAGCATGACGCGCTTGTGATGCAGCACAACAGAAACATCACATCTCTGAGGTCGGCGGCAGCTCTGGACTCACACTCCGGCTTCGGGTGTGTTTTTATGTTGGCAGCAGCACGAGGTCATCTATCACAGCCAGACTCTCTACAGGAGTTAGAGCCTGGCTACGGGGGAGCGGGGGGCTGCAGAGAGAAGGCAATACACTATCAAGATGGCTCATTACAAGCTACACAAATGATATGAAATAAATACAGTGGCAAGACAAATATGTGAACCCTTTGGAATCTCCTAGTTTACTGCATTAATTGCTTTGCTGGCCTCCTAAAGGGGGCGGAGTCCTGGTCTGTCTGCTGGTCTCCTAAAGGGGGCGGGGTCATTGTCTGCTGGTCTCCTATAGACCAATTTGGCGAGCGAATTGTGTATTCCGCCATCTTGCGGCGACGCCATTACTGCGGTGTCCTCGGGTGACATGTGTCAATCACAGTAAACTGATTCTCTATGACAGCGACATAAATATGCTGGATTGGTGATGTTTGGTGTCCCCCAGTAACTGATTAAGAGTTATAAGAGACTGTATCATAAAGCCTACGGTAAGTTATGCGTGCTGACGTTACAAGCCAGCAGCGGGATATTTAATCATGTGGACAGGCTGCATAATGCTCAGTCAGATTATTTTTTAAGATTACAACATTGGCGTGGAAAGTGACGTACGCCACTTTCAGGCCCCATTTTGTGCATAAACGCCATGTTTCTCCTTTAAGCGTTGAGATGAAACCGCACAGAGACGACGAGCTTCACAACAGCTTCTGTTTCCTCTCTGTGATTCCTCCTGATGATGAACCCACTCTACAGCTGTGTTACTAATGCAACATGAATATGACAACCAGATATCTTTTCACACTCTTCCTCGGACCGTTTTCTCTTTCATGTCACTTCACATGTCCTGGTTTGTAAAGCTGAGTCTGGTTTAATGAAGACGGCGACTCCATCGCCTCAACTCCCTGACAACATGTTCATGAGATTAATGCTGCTGAATAAAAACAACGACTTGTGCTTTGTTTAAGACATTCAAAAATATTTTATTGATCAGCTGGCCTCTGATGAGCAGAAAAACGTCAGTTACAGGTCTCTGATTTATGGTCAAAATGACCTTAGCTCCGGCTGGGTCGGACATATTTTACACCGGCTTTTAGACGACCATCACATCATATTGAAAGGATCAGTGAGATATTCAGACCATCACCACGATGTGAAGGTAACGATGAGAAAGGAGAGCAGCCAGGTAGCAACAGGTCAGCTGTGGCTGCATCGCTGGCGGCGGCGGCTGCTGCTGCTGCTGCTGCTGCTCTTCACTGTAGCTATGTAACGTTACGGTCTAAACACGGCCAGTCCTCCTGAAGTAAAGGGCTGTCTTATGTCTAAAGTTGTTGTAATCTGCTGATATTAGAACAGCCGAGGATGGCACATGTCCTCCCAGCCTTCCTAGACAGAAGAAAAAAGGTCCACTTCTTGGCGCTTGCATTCAAACGGCCGCTTCGCACACTGAGCCCAGAGCTGCCTGACTGGGAGCTGACACCGCAGTAATGGCGGCGTTCGACTAACGGTTATTTCGCCGAATTGGTCTATAGGGAGTGGGGTCACGGTCTGCTGGCCTCCTAAAGTGGGCGGAGTCATGGTCTGTCTGCTGGTCTCCTAAAGGGGGCGGGGTCATGGTCTGTCTTCTGGTCTCCTAAAGGGGGTGGAGTCATGGAGAAACCCACGGGACAATGAGACAGGAAACTGACTCGTAGTGGAGCGTCTTGTTCCTAAACCGTCTGGTTTACTTCACTCAGGCCCAGTGGAGAGACTGAGGCCTCACTGAGCAAACACACAAACAAAACAGAAACACAACTGTTACCTCACAGTGTGTGTGTGTTTGTTGTGAGTTACTAATCCCTAATTCCTCTCCTGTGGCTCAGCCAGATCAAACAGTCGTCCACAATAACAGCACCAGCAGCCGTTAAACACAGCCAGTGATTAGGACGGAGACAACTGGGATGTCGCTGTACAAGTCATCAGGCATGTCTCCCAGGACAGAGGACAAAGGATGGAGGAGGGAGGAGAGGAGAGAGGACAGGAGAAACAATGGAGGACAGAGGAAGGAGAAGATGGAGGCCAGAGAAAGGAGGACAGAGGAGAGGAGAGAAGACAGAGGAAGGAGAGGACAGGGGAGAGGAGTGGAGATGGAGTAGAGAGAATGGAGGACAGAGGAAAGATGACAGAAGTCAGAGGACAGACAACAGACAAAGGATGGAGGAAGATGGAGGACAGGGGAGAGGAGAGACAGAGGACTGATAACAGGTCTGTCTCTGTGTCCACACATCAACACATAATACAATCCACTCCTCAGAGACGTCAGGACTGAGTGTAGAGACATTACTGTCTTCAGAGGTTGGACTGGTCTCCATGGTGACTCCTCCAACAGCTGATGGAACTGAATCATGGAGGAAAAGGTTCAGATGTTTTCTGTTCGTCCGTCAGTGAATCCAGACGTTTAAACATCTGGGACATTTTAATGATGTCATTGAACATTTTTAATTAACCTAGTTCTGATGATCCTCATCATCATCCTTGTCTCCTCATCTCCTCTCCCAACAAATACTGTTTCCTGAAATCAGCCCAGCAACATTTTACTGTGTGTGTGTGTGTGTGTGTGTTTGTGTGTGTGTGTGTGCATGTGTGTGTGTTCAACACGTTGGGAGACTCTGACACCAAGGACGCAATTTAATTAAGTGAAGCTTCAAACACGAATCTAAACAAACAGAGAAGCTACAAACAAACAACAAGTCCAATTACAGCAGTGTTAATATGCAGGGCAAAGCAGCATTAAGGGGAGGGGGAGGGGGGGTAAGAGGGAGAAGAAGTAGGGAGGAGAGGAGGAAGAAGTAGGGAGGAGAGGAGGAAGAAGTAGGGAAGTGCTTCTTGGATGTTGGAGGTGTTGGTCCTCTTCCTCCTCCTCTTCCTCTGGCCTTGACCCTTGACCTCAGTCTCTGTTACATCATTTAGCTTTAAAGTGGCTCCACTGTTGTTGACCCGGGGGGAAAGGAAGGGGGGGGGGGCATCATCATCATCATCATCATCATCAGGTTCTGGTTTTATTTGGTTCTCTCTTTCTCTTGGCGCCTGGAGGCGTCGTCAAACTGGGCCGTTACCGCTCGCCACGAGAACCGAGCATCACACCCGGAGGCCACTACACCCCCCGCCCCCCCCCCCCCCTCCCCCCACCCCCCACACAGCCCACTGACACTGAGGCGTATGAATGTCTCTGTCTATAAACACAGTGTGTGTGTTTGTGTGTGTGTGTGTGTTGTTCAGTATGTAGGCCAAGACTGGCATCATGAATCTCACACACCGAGGATCATAAATATATATTTATCTGGCAAACTCATTTAAATCATCAGACTGCAAGTTCACTGGCTGTGTGTGTGTGTGTGGGTCTATGTGTGTGTGTGTGCGTGTGTGTGTGTGTGTGTGTGAGACAGTGTTATCTCTGGCCTCATTAACAGTGAGTTGATGGGTTGGCAAGGTTAATAGAGATTCATAATCTAAGCACAGCTGCACCCCCCCCCACCCCCCATGCTTTTATAGGCTGGTGTGTGTCAGGGTGTGTTTAATCCTCATGCATGTGTGTGTACGTAGATGTGAGTCATTTTGTGAGCTTGTGTCTCATATTTGTGTGTCTCTGCATGCGCTCCATAATCTGGTTTACAGGAAACACGCCACAGCCAAAACACATGGTCACTTTCCCCCCTCCCTGTCCTGTCATTAGCCCGGGGGCTAATCCTTAGTTATGATTCAGATGATGGTCGCTGACGGTGGGGGCCACGGGCGCTGACGGTGGGGGCCACGGGCGCTAACGGTGGGGGCCGTCATAATAAGTCACATACATCACAGTGTGGAGCTGAGCCCGGGGTCAGGACCCAGCTACACTGCAAAAACTCAAAGTCTTACTGAGAATATTTGTCTTATTTCTAGTCAAAACAAATCTCATTCTACTTAAAATAAGACTCATCACATTAAAAAGTAGCTTGTTTTTAGACACGTTTTACTTCTTTTCACAGATTTTCACTACTCTCTATTTTCACAGTTTTC
The DNA here is from genome assembly GCA_030347415.2 of Decapterus maruadsi. Classification (NCBI taxonomy): domain Eukaryota; kingdom Metazoa; phylum Chordata; class Actinopteri; order Carangiformes; family Carangidae; genus Decapterus; species Decapterus maruadsi. The sequence goes on along the minus strand of CM064900.1, from coordinate 26,578,339 downwards.
TTTCTTATTACAAACACAGAAAACCTGCTTTCACTGGCTGATTTCACTTGTTTCAAGTGAAAATTTCTTTGAAACAAATGAAAATGATCTAAAAACAAACAATTTCATGTGTAAATATCTTATTTAAAGTGGAAAGAGATCAGTTTGGACTAGAAACAAGACATTTTGACAAGAAATAAAACAAACATTCTTGGAAAGATTTTGAGTTTTTGCAGTGTATTCTGTAATTTTCCCTTCAGTATTGGACAGAGGAGCTCTGTACGTACAGAAATCACCACATTCACATCAATAAATACGTGTTTTACAATGAACACATCAGTCTGCATTACATTTCATTATTATTATTATTTATTTATTTCCTATGTTTACCTTACACGGCAAAGATACTTCACTATTCTGTCTTTGGTTTGGAAAAACTCTGTTTACATGCAAACAGAGTTTTTTCCAGAATCTCCACTCTGGCCGGAGTTTTTAGAAACAATCGTTTTCAGGGGCAAATTCTCTGTTTGTGTCTAAACCAAGGGGGCAGTTGTCGGTCTGAGAAGTGAAGCTCACTTCCGCGTTCAAAAAACTGCGATGGGGGCTGGTTAATAGACCCCCATGACTTTTTTCAAAAACATATTTACAGCCTGGTACCACAACGTTTTTTGGTCTCAATCGATAGTTTCTACCCCCGTACACACTCTGAGGGGGGTGAATTTTTTTTTAACGCTACCGTTTTGCTGTTATTCAGATAAGATTCTGGCCAATCAGGGCGCAGAAACGTTCAGCTGCAGGTCCGTAGCGGCCCAGAGACAGGCTGCTTCGAGGCCAGTGGGCGGGTTATCGGCCGGCCAATCCAACATGGCGCCGTTCAAACCGCCATATTTGAGGCACAAAAACGACTGCACAAAACCAATGGGTGACGTCACGGATGCTACATCCATTCTTTTTACAGTCTATGGTCTAAACGAAGGGTCCAAACGATGGTTAATGTCTCTGTTTTTAGAAATAAGTGCGTTCGTGTAAACAGGGCTGTAATCTCCAGAAGCTCCTGCTGTGAATACTGAACGCTGCAGATGATTTCACTCGTTTCTCTCGCTCCTCAGAACAAATGAAGGATCAAAGGAGGAGAATCAGTCAAAGTGAAGAAGAAAAGCTTCCCGTCTTAATCATTCCTGTTATTTTTTCCCTTTCTGCCTGACGGACTAATCCATCTCCACATGGTGTCATTGAGTCACCTCAGAGCAGGTCCGGGCGCTTTTATTGTGCGAGCTCACTCTGTGGAAAAAGGCTCAGCGTTAGGAACAAGATTATAACAGGCCGGTCTGATATGGGATTATCACAGCTCTCTGGCAGTCAAGGGACGCCTGTGGATTAGATCTCACACCAGAGATTAATCCAGCTCAATCTGCTATGACTTGATTTTGTACAACGGGATTATTTCTTTGACATATGTTTCACTATTAAAGATCTGAAACCACATTTTACTGACGACGATCGAGGCCGACAGGCAGACAAACCTCACCTCACGCCTCCGCCTCCGTGACGAGTCTGTTGGAATTCACAGCAACACTTTGTCTACGTGTTGGAGTCAGGAGCAGGTTTCAGCTCTTTTCTTTAAAAGGAGACTGATTCTGCTCATTTCAGGGGCTTTTAATCTGATACTGGACCCGAGTGGGGAACTACCGATAAACCGATCAATCGATAAAAAACTCGATAAGGAGCTGTCTGTGTCTGTGTATGCCTCCATCCTGGCTCTTTCCTGCTTCCCTCTGAAACACTCAGATTCAGACACTAAAGGTGGTTGGTTGGGGTGGAAATTGGTCTAATTTACCAATTCGATTACGATTTTGATTTTGAATTGTAATGTATGTGATTGTAATTGTAATGTATAATAATAATATAATAAAGCAAAAAATTGAAATTTTCCAGAAAGTATACAACAATGTTTTTAGATAAGAGGATGAAGAACAAGGAGGAAGTACTATCTCTGTAGGTGGAGTCAAACTATGGAACTTTCCAAGCCGAGAAAATGCTTAAGGAAATAGCAACCAGAAATGATGACAAAAGTAACCAATTCTTATAGAAAAGTCAGTTTGTAATGCCGTTTTTTGTTCTGTTTTGCTCACTGACTGACAGATAAGTCAACTTGAAGCTCTGTTTCTGTTTTTTCTGTTCTGTTGTTTTGTTTTCTTTGTTTTTTGGTGATTGGTTGTTGTTGTTATTTTGTTCCTTTTATGGCAAGAATGTTGCTCGATGACAGATTACTAGAATAATTAGATACTGAGCGAGGGGCTGCTCCCCTCCAATGAAAGAAAATTGGGACAATATTGTTAAATTGTGAAATTGCCTTGGTTGGAATAGAAAGAAAGAAAGAAAGAAAGAAAGAAAGAAAGAAAGAAAGAAAGAAAGAAAGAAAGAAAGAAAGAAAGAAAGAAAGAAAGAAAGAAAGAAAGAAAGAAAGAATTTTCAATTAGATTCTTTTTTAAGATTACAACATTGGCGTGGAAAGGCCCCATTTTGTGCATAGACGCCATGTTTCTCCTTAAAGCGTTGAGATGAAACCGCACAGAGACGACGAGCTTCACAACAGCTTCTGTTTCCTCTCTGTGATTCCTCCTGATGATGAACCCACTCTACAGCTGTGTTACTAATGCAACATGAATATGACAACCAGATATCTTTTCACACTCTTCCTCGGACCGTTTTCTCTTTCATGTCACTTCACATGTCCTGGTTTGTAAAGCTGAGTCTGGTTTAATGAAGACGGCGACTCCATCGCTTCAACTCCCTGACAACATGTTCATGAGATTAAATGTTCATGTGAAGCTGCGTTCAAGGTCAGTCTGATTTCGGCTGCTTTTCTAATTTATCAATATTTTTAAAGGACGTGTGTTTGATTTAATGTCTAGAAGTTATGTGTTGTGTACTAGCCCAGCTCTGCTGCACACTGACTCCTTTCTATATAAATGTGGGTATTTAGAGACTCTCCATTAGGACTGCTCTCTGTCTGTCTCTCTTTTTCCTGTTTCATCATTTGTTTCTCTCTATTGCACAGATCAAACAGGCACCCATAATCCTTTGCTGCGTATTGAGTGTGCGTGGGAGTCGGACAGTGGAACGTGAGCTTGCACTGATTCACAGGAAAATCTGCACATTTGTATTTCTGAACGACAGAAATCCACTGAAGCCCAATCCTGAACAAACGCTCTACGATACAAAAAAGACTACTGGTGGAAATCAGAAGACATAAATGAAAGTTTCAGTAAAAGGGATAGTTCAACATTTTGTCAAATTGGTCCATCCCTATAGTCATAGCAGTAGGTTCGTTACCTTTAATTGTTGGTGCAAGCTATTTTTAGAACGGCGGAGCAGAGCCATGAGCTGCTCAGAGCTACACTACGGAGGCTCATCGGATTTCTTGGTTTCCCTCATCAAACTCATCAAATACACAATCCAACAACTCCACAACGCTCTGGTGGACAAGTTGTGAGCTGCACATTCACCACACTATGAGATAATAACACAATGTTACCACACAGAGTTGTTTTAGAGGGAAATTCATGCAAAACCGCTGATGCACGACAGTTTTTCATCAATCAGTCTCTGTATTTCCCTCTAACTCACCATTATTGTAAACATTAAATGTTATGTTTCATGGAAAAATGGATGCAGAACTGATTGGACAAAATCTAAATGAGCTTCTTAGTAACAGTAGCTCTAGGTGGACAGCTTCACTTTCTCAGGCAAAAAATATTCAGATTCCTTCTTTTAGACCTGAAGGAACATACACCCCCAAGTTGAATTTGCCTGGAATTGTCCTTTAATATTAGTGAGGAAGAGGAGGGAGAGAAGAGTCGTAATGAGCCACTTATCCAACACCTGCAGCTGACTCTGGAGATGTCACTGGGTAATTAGTGCATGGTGTTTCAAAAAAATGTTTAAAAATCCTCTACAACTGAACTGGCACCGAAGCTGAGCATCATCATCATCATCATCATCGTCATCATCATCATCCTCCTCCTCACAGGCTTTACTGCAGCTAATGCTCCAACTCCTTCCTGCTGGAGAGTCTGTGTGGATTAAACCCACAATAACGACCTCATCCATGACGGCGAAGCGATAAGAGACAAATTAGCACAACATTAATGCAGGTCATTATAAGAGCTGCTGAGTTTTCACAAGTGTCCGCTTTCCTGCGCCTCATGAGGAGGTATTTACAGTGTAATGCTAACTGACATATAGAGGTCTCCGGAGCAATAGTTAGGACGACAGAGGAGGATTAACACTCGCTCCTCACGCTACATATCCCTCTCTTTCTGTTCCATTAAGTGAATGAACCATCCTTCACTCAGTGGAGAGGAGGAGGAGGAGGAAGAGGCCAGTGTGACATGACAATAAAGACGAAAGAAGAAACTTGTTTCAGCAGCAAAAACACAGAGATCCAAACTTTAATTTTCATAATGGTGGGATTACTCTGGCGGTGGAAGTTAATCCTGAACTCGGAGTGGGATCTGGATCTGACAGATGTTTTATGTGACTCAACAGGAATTAGGCTGTTTAACATTTGAAATGGAAAAACAGACTGAAAACTACATGAAACCACACACACACACACACACACACACACACACACACACACACACACACACACACACACACACACACACACACACACACTTTAACTTTCTTTTGACGAACGTTTTGACATTTTACGTGATGTGTTGTCTCCATGGAAACAGTCCAGCATCAGTAGTCCAGACAGTACAGACACATCTGCTGCTACTGGAGTTTCTATAAACTGAGCTGCAGGTGTTTCCATGAACAGTCACGAGCTGCTGCATGGGGCTAAATATTCAATCAATCAATCAATCAATCAATCAATCAATCAATCAATCAATCAATCAATCAATCAATCAATCAATCAATCAATCAATCAATCAATCAATCAATCAATCAATCAATCAATCAATCAATCAACATCATCATCAACATTAACTTAATTGTCTCTGGAGGGAGACTCACCTTGGACAATCAGCGGCTGCATTTCATAAAGACACAAGACAGAGAGTGGGTACAATTCATAGACCAGATATTGCAGCAGCAGCAGCAACATTAACAGCAGCAGCAGCATTAACAGCAGCAGCAGCATTAACAGCAGCAGCAGCATTAACAGCAGCAGCAGAAGCAGCAGCAGAAGCAGCAGCAGCAGCAGCAGCAGCAGCAGCAGCAGCAGCAGCAGCATTAACAGCAGCAGCAGCAGCAGCAGCAGCAGCAGCAGCAGCAGCAGCAGCAGCAGCATTAACAGCAGCAGCAGCAGCAGCAGCATTAACAGCAGCAGCAGCAGCAGCAGCAGCAGCATTAACAGCAGCAGCAGCAGAAGCAGCAGCAGCAGCATTAACAGCAGCAGCAGCAGAAGCAGCAGCAGCAGCAACATTTACAGCAGCAGCAACAACATTAACAGCAGCAGCAGCATTAACAGCAGCAGCAGTTTAACTCCAGTCATGATGTTTCTCCACATCTTCACATATTTCCCAGTGGAAACTGCTGGAGAAGAGTTATCTGATGTTATCACAGCTTTGGCAGCACACAGAGAGGTGCTAATTAAAACATAGACCTGTGTTTGTTTGCAAATATGGACACACACATACACACACACACACACACACACACACACACACACACACACACACACACACACACACACACACACACACACACACACACACACACACACACACACACAGAGGCCTGGTGCAGCAGTGAATTCACAATGAATAGATGTAAAGTCTGTTAAATCATAAACACACTTACATCCACACATCAGCTGATTAATGAACTGTTGGTTCATGTATGTAGATGTGTGTTCACGTTTAACAGGTCCTGACGTGTTCATTCACACCTGCAGTTCAACTATAATACATCACTTTTTCACATTACGCATACAGTATAGTCAAAGGTTTGGTTGGAGACTGTTGGAGTTGGAGTTAAAAAATAAGATCCAAAACAGGGCCAGTTGCAATCAAGGATCTTCCAACATTTAATAGTAGAAAATAGTATTTTATCGTACTGTAGATTCAAACTGAGACATCAGAACTATGAAGTAACACATGTGGAGTCAGGTTTACTCAGTATACCTACTGAAAGTACATTAAGGGCGTATTCACACCAGGCTCTTTGGTCCACTTGAAACAGACTTTTCCTCTGGTGCAGACTTTTTTTGGGAAGGTGATCATTTTTATCCAATGAATGAGCAACTGAATGACCCAATACAAACCGTACCAAGTAAAAAAAAAAACCAACTACTGGACTCTGTGTGAATACGGATCAAAAAACAAGTGAACCAAGACACTTTCCTAGAATTTTGAGAAATTTTTACCAGTTTCTTCTCAATTTTTGTCTTCTTCTACTTTTTCTTCTATAAAGAAATGTCACCCCTTTTTGTATTATTGCACCCCATCCCTTTTTTTTGAGAAATTCTACCACATTTTTCTATAATTTTTTTTGAAAAAATGTACCACTTTACTTTCACCACTTTTTTTTTATTATTGTTTGACTTTTTTGTTGTTTTCCTAGAATTTCTTTGGAAGATTTTACCACTTTTTTCTAAAAGATTTTAAACTTTGTTTATTTTTTTGTGTGAGAATTTTTACCACTGTTTTCTAGAAATGTTTCAACTTTTTTTGAGAAATTGTACCACTTTTTCTTCCAGAAATGTCTGTATAATCTTTCAAAAATGTATGCCTAATTTAAACGTACAATGATTGTTTGTGTATTTCTGGTGTTTGCTTCAAAGTTTTGTCCAATGGGGGTCCGTGGTCTAATTTGTGTAAATTTTGGGTCCTTGATATAAAAAAGTTTAAGAACCATCGGTCTACGTGATACAAGTATGAACAGTTTACCACCTAAAAAGCAGAATACCCACTACAAAACATTAGACTACACCACTGTGTGGAGTTATGTAGTAAACACCAAAGTGTTAATAGAAACCAAAGTGTCTCTGTCCTCTGAGCTAAAGCAGCTGAGACGGTTCAGGATGAGTTGGAGCAGAGTGAAGGTCAAACAGCAACAAGGTCTCAGCTCCTCTGGGAACTCCTTCAACACTGTTGGAAAACACAAACTGTTCCAGATGACGACCTCATGACGACTGGATCTAAAGTCTGAGAAAAGACGTCATCAAATGTAATTCATAAAACATATTCTGCTTTGTTTAACACTTGGGTGTTTACTACATAACTCCATATGAGTTCATTCTGATGTCTCAGTTTGAATCTATAATGTAGAAAGTGATAAAAATAGATGTATACACTCTTAGAAATAAACGTTCTGGGCGGTGTTTGGCTCAGTTGGTAGTTGGCTCAGGTTGGTATTTCTTCAGGAAAGGGTATTTCAGAAGCAAATGGTTCCAGGTAGAACCTTGTAGAAGAACCCTTTTGGAACCCTTATTTGTAAGAGTGTATGACTAAAAAATAAAAGGGACGTTGGTGAGATGTTCTCCTTCAAATACAGAATTGTATTGTACTAAATTACATTTTAACACATTTACACTGTAATAAATCAACCATGTCTTTATTATGGGAGTTATATTGTAACAGTGGTTGGTCTGGTTTGAATGTGTGTTTGTTGTTGTTGCAGGTGGAGAAAGACAAAATGAGTCTGTTCCAGTTGTGTGAAGGTTTTTCACTGTGTTGAGTTTTTCTGAGTTTAGACAGAATAAAGAAAACAGGTTTCCTCCTGACATGTAGCTGCTGCTGCTGTCATCATTGTTATTAGACAGATGCTGATTTCACAGCTGGAGCCTCCAGTCGTCACGTCTCAGCAATAAAAATAAAAACAGCAGCAGCTCATCGGCCTCAGGAGTGAATATTAGAGACTGATACCAGCTGATCAATGATCAGCAATGGATGGTGTTGTCAAGACCAGCCCATGTGAGACCAATACCAAGACCCAGACCACCACTGTATCCAGTCCCAGTCCTCATAATAATAACCATGTGTCTTGATATTTACATTATATATTCCAGTTGGGGCTGATCTCAGCTCTGCTGGTAGTTTCTAAGTGTGTGCATTGTCTGGTTTGAACTCTGCTCCACTATCTGACCTGAGTCAGTAGATCTCAGATCTCTACTGGGTTTCTACATGTCATCCATGTATTCTGGACCTAACCCATTCAGTGATTTGAACTTTAAAATCTGTTCTGTAGCTGACTGGGAGCCAATGCCTTTTTTGGAGGAGCCCAGTCAGAAGACCGTTACAGTAGTCGAGTCCATTGGAGGTGAAAATTCTCTGTAACTTAATGAATTACATCACAGAGACCAAAGTGAGACAGAGACACTGAGACAGTGGTGGTTAAAAATAAATAGATGGAAGTGCAGCTGTGGTCTGGAGATGACTTCTAGAGAGCTCAGAGTTGTAAAAAATGAACTGAAAAGTGTGGAACTCAGAAATTACAGGTTGGAAACTCGGGTATCATTTCAGAGCTCTGACTTTCCCATCGAAACATGGCGTCTTAAAGGGATATTCCATCTGGTTTCAGTGGCCACTGACAGGCAGTGACCACACTGACCACTTGATTCCCCCAGGTCCAGCACATAGACTCCACCGCAGTTGCCCCTCTTTCACTTTTCTCCTCCATTTCCTTTGGCTTGTCTTCAGTAAACTCGTTCTCAAACTGATAGTGGCGCCCATCGAAATGAAACGTTGGACCATGGGTTGAACTTACGCCGGAATATCCCTTTAGATGGTTAGAATCTGAAAATTTCAAGTTATTTGTTAAGGTTTTAATGCACATTTTTTGTGTATTATTGCAGCAAATAGTAACGTCTCCTCTCCTCTTAATTTGCCTCCAAAACAAACATAAGTTACTGCTACATATAGCCTATTTTTCATATTCAGTGATGAGCCACAATACGCCAAACTTCCTTCGGGTAGCCTATCCATGTTTTTTCTCTTCCGAGTTCCTACAGCGCCAACGCGACGATGTCAGAAGTCGGAAATTTCCGAGTTGGGAATTCCGACCTCCAAGCTGTTATGAACGCATGCAGCATCAGGATCGGTCTGGAGTGACACAACAACAACAACAACAACAACAACAACGCTACTAATGGATCAATAAGTTAAAATTATAAGAGGTGGGTTGAGGCAGAATTCAGGAAGCAACATGGTTTCCACAGAGACGTAGAAATGTTGATGAGCTGATGTTGATCTGCTGGATGTGGAGCTGACAGTGTGTGTGTGTGTGTGTGTGTGTGTGTGTGTGTGTGTGTGTGTGTGTGTGTGTGTGTGCGTGAGTGTGTGTGAGGAACATTAGTGAAAGTGGAGCTGGGGAAGCTGAGCAGCCAGTCATGCCAACCATTCGTCCTCATTTAGTTAATGAACATCCTCCTACACTTCACCTCCCTCTTGTCTCTTCTTCCTCCTCCATCACTCTCTTCTTCTCCTTCCTCCTCCTCCTCCTCCTAACCCCCCCACCCCCCGTCTCCTCTCTCCCCCCCGCTCCTCCACCAGTCCAGCTCATATAATGCTAATTACAGTAACATGAAATCGTTAGGATAGCCGTCTCCATATCTGCCATGGTAATTCCATAATCATTACAGTGTTGAGCTGCAGCCTGCGACCACACAGCAGGGATTAGTGAAGCCTTGCTGCTGCTGCTGCTGCTGTTATTGCTGCTGCCTGGGATCATCATCTGACCCCCTCAGGACAAAGTCTCTTCCACCATCATCATCAACCATCAGAGTCAGGCACAAAACAAACCTCATCATCTCACGAATATAAGCAGTCAGCTGGACCCAGGACAAACACTCTGTGATGTCTTTATGGACGTGCTTCCAAAACTACAGGTGTTGTTTCATTACACAGCTATAAGGTATAGAAAAACTCCGACGCTCCCTCAGGTTCTTCATCGTCAGAGAGTAAGGGTGAGTTCCAGTCCCCCCCTCAGCCCTAGCTCTCGGCCCCCAACCCTTTGTGCATTCACGTGAAGTGTTGGTTTCCTGGTTCTGGTTCAGACGAGGGTTAAGGGAAGTGGTAGGGCTATCTGGACCTTCAAACAGAGATTTTTCAGAGGCACACTACAAACCGAGGACAAGTTTCCCAGAATGCATCTTGCAGCATTATTTCTCACTGTAGAGCTGTTATGATGTCGTTTTGTCAAGTTTTAGCATTTGTTCATGTGATAAAGTAACTGTTTAGATCCCCAATGTGAGGTCAGTTTATCCAAATGACGGCTGTTTAGATGTTCGTGAAGCTCCATGTGGAGCAGATCAACGGATCAACAGAGACACCACCCGTCCAGAGAGCTGGTCAGCCGGCCAACCTCCATCGTCATTCCGGGGAGAAAAGGCGATTGTTAATCAGTTGGGTCATCGCTCAAAGAGAAAACGTGCGAACCACATTTCATCTTTAACAACAGTGCAGAGGATGTTTTTGTCCCAGTCACTGATCATCTTGTAAAAGCTGAACTCCGTCTGCAGCTGCATCGTCCCTGGTACAAACTTCTTAAAGTCTGTTTGTAAAAGCAAAGAAAAAAACTTCTTCCTTCACAGCCAAGCGTTGCGCCGGCGGCGCGATGACGCTGAGGAGTCCTACAATGTTTTGTGTGGATTTCTGTGGATTTGCTGATTTGTAATTAGCTCATTAATGCATGCAAAGTCTTGATTAGTTGATTAGCGGTGATTAGCTGATTGCTACAGGACGAGTCTCCGGGAACAAAGGATGAATACACTCAGTGAATAACAGTGTCTGTGTCTGACAAAGAGCAGATTAATGTGCTACCGTAGAGATCTCTGCATGTGTCCAGCCTGGCCATGGCTCTGCATATATTACCCTTGAGTCAAAGCAGCCAGAACAGTGGAATTTAAAAGAGGCTCCCTCTCCCACTGACACGTCCTCATATCCTCCTCCATGAAGAGCCAAACACAACAACACAACACGACGCAACGCAGGAACAACAGAGTCAGCAGGGAGCCAGAGGTCACACATAAATAAATAAATAAAGCGTGCGGTGATGATGAGGGTTGTGTCCTGATTGTGATTGGCAGGTGTCTGCAGGTGTTGACAGGTGTGACAGAGGAGCAGCTCTGAGCTAACGGCTCCTGACACCTGGAGCTGAGTCTGGACCTGGTCCAGGGTCTGGATCTGACTTTGTGCTTCTCCTTCACTTCACTAACTGGGTTTCCATCCAAATGTGTTGAAATTAAAGGGACATTGCGTAACTTCTCCTGTTCTCTATTCACGAAAATTGATTATTTGGTTGAAAAGTCTGTTTTTCATTATTTGACTCCTATCTCCTACCTCCATATCTCCTGTCTCCTATCTCCTACCTCCTTATCTCCTGTCTCCTAATTCCTGTCTCCTATATACATACATAAATACAACCCCCCCCCCTCCAAGCGTAAAAACTTTTTTGTGAATTTCTGGCATTTCCAGCCATTTATTCGCAATTGTAGAAAATGCAAATAAGAAAAGGTGGATGGAAATAACTGGTGTTGAGTGGTAATCCTGGTGTAAACCTCAGCTCACCCCCCCCCCCTCCTCCCCACCACCACCACCAAGGATTAAGATGACAATGTGGTCATGTATGCCCTCTCTGTTTCCTCATCCTGTGTGTGTCCTCTAATGCATCGTATCCTCCTTCCTGCACACACACACAGAGGAGTGGTCAGCAGGTTGTGTGTGTGTGTGTGTGTGTGCTTACATCAGGTAAGAGAGGATTAAAGGATGAGGAGGGAAATAATGAAATGTGTTTTTTGACCTCGGAGAGAGAAGGAGAAGAGGACGCAGACATCACAGTCACACACACCTGAGTCTGAGTCCCTGCGGTTTCCGCGGTGACGAGCTTCGTTGACGAGCATGATGGTCTGTTTCCATTTGTCTGATGATGAGATACGACACGTCACTGATCTGAGAGCAGCGACCTGAAACGACAAACAACAAGCAGGCAGATGAGATGGGATGTATAATATTTAACAGGAATAAAACTGTGGATGATTTGTCTGATGCTGTCATTAATGGAAATCTCATATCTCATTCTTGTTTTCTCAGAGCTACGCTACGGAGGCTAGTGGAGTTGTTGGATTGTGTATTTGATGAGTTTGATGAGGGAAACCAAGAAATCCCATGAGCCTCCGTAGCGTAGCTCTGAGCAGCTCACGGCTCTGCTCCGCCGTTCTAAAAATAGCTTGCACCAACAATTAAAGGTAACGAACCTACTGCTATGACTATAGGGGTTATGGCAATGGGCCAATTTGACAAAATGTTGAGCTATCCCTTTAATTATCATTATTATTTCACCAATAGACTCGTTTCAACTGAAATATTAAATTATGAATAAAAACGATTCACTGAAATAATAAAAAACAGAAATCATCAGAGTAAATGTTCCGTGAAGATCCTCTAATGTTTCAGAAGCAGACGAGTCGGTGACCAGACACTCACTGCAGCGTGTGTGTGTGTGTGTGTGTGTGTGTGTGTGTGTGTGTGTGTGTGTGTGTGTGTGTGTGTGTGTGTGTGTGTGTGTGTGTGTGTGTGTGTGTGTGTGTGTGTGTGTGTGTGTGTGTGTGTGTGTGTGTTGGAACAAAATAAGAGAAATTGAAGCCAAATGGCTCCTTGTTATGTGGAACCATCAGAGGGAGTTTGTGGTGAGGTGTTTCATTCAGACATACTGAGCCCAGGGCGATGTGTGTGTGTGTGTGTGTATGTGTGGAGGGGGGGGGGAGGGGGGGGGTCGACACAAAGAAAGAGGAAGGGAGTGGTTTTGGCACAAACATCATAATATTAAAGCTTCAAAACCTCCTCCACATCTGAGGGGGAGACAAACACAGAACCCCCCACCCCTCCTCCTCCTCTTCCTCCTCCTCCTCCTCCTCCTCCTCCTTCTCCTCCTTCTCCTTCTCCTCCCTCATGAAGAAGGATGTGGAAACATTTCTCCCCCCCCTCCCCTCCCTCCCCTCCTCCTCTGTATTTCCATAATGTGACAAGTGCAGGTTATCGAGAGGCAATTTTCACCCAACGACTGTATTTAATAAATGACTGTGAGGCTTCACATACACACACACACACACACACTGAGCCCCCCCCTTCAGAATCCCAGGGGGCGGAGCCACTTGACCTGTCAGGTTTTACATATTCATGAGGAGATGGAGAAGATGAGCCTGATCTCACATCCTCTCTTCTTTTCCTCTCTCACTCCCTCCGTCTGTTGCCCCCCCCCTCTCCCACCCCCACCCAGCAGGAGGTGAGGGTGAGAGACAGCAGGACTCCTCCCGTCAGACTTTTACCAGACATGAGCAGCTCTGGTGTCACATACATGGTGACTGTGTGTGTGTTGGTCGTGTCAGGTTGATGACATCATGCTTTGATTTCTCTTTACCCCCCCTTTCCCTCTGGCCAAAAACCAGTTTAAACCCGTTAACAATTGGCTTTTGGTGGCAGTGGGAACGCCAGACCCGTGTCAACCTGCTAATTTACATGATGACGCTGACCGTTACATGACGTCACGTCATCGCGCCGGATGCGTCTCATATCACCAAAACAAAGCTCTGCTCGCATTCCAGACTGGGATCAAAAGATCAATGATGAAAGCGCTGCGACTGGTTTATGCTCTGTCTGGTCCTGACCCCCCCGCGACCAGCAGGGGACAGACTCCACTCATTTCGGTCAATGGGAAAGGAGCCAAATGCTGATTGTTAGCGGGTCAACCCGTGTTTAAAGGGATAGTTCACACAAAATTCAAATTTCACTCATTATCTACTCACCCTCATGTCGACTAAGAACTGTGAGAATTTTCAGAGTCCCCCGTTCCTTCTCTGAGTTACGGGGGGGTCCACGCAGCAGTATTTGTCCATATAATGGTTGTCAATGGACACCAACTTTCTTCGTCCAAAAAGACACACCAAAAACCATCCAAATACCTCCATACTGCTCGTCTGTAATGTCCCTCTTGTATTGAAGCCCCGACATGAGAATTGTTCCACAAAAAATTAAATAAGTCTATATTTGAAGCTTGTTTGTAACAGAAGCTCCCAGTGTCTCAGTTCACTGCTCTTCCTGTGTCAGTGCAAATCGGCGGAACAATTTCTCATGTCAGGGCTTCAATACAAGAGGGACATTACAGACGAGCAGTATGGAGGTATTTGGATGTGTTTTGGTGTGTCTTTTTGGACGAAGAAAGTTGGTGTCCATTGACAACCATTATATGGACAAATACTGCTGCGTGGACCCCCCCGTAACTCAGAGAAGGAACGAAGGACTCTGAAAATGACAGTTTTAACAGGCGCTACCTGGAAAACTTTCTCCCCGAGCCGACAGTTCCGCCCAGTTTCCGTGGTTACCTACAGTCACGCTGCCGCTCAACGTAAAAAATGGCGATGCAACATGGCCGCCTCGGTTCGGTGCGTCGCCCACTTATGTATTTGTAACGACTTGTAACAACTCATTCTAAGGTAGGAGAAAGCTTTCATTTGTATGCAGGGGGGATTCACCTTCAGTCAAATACGGATTTATGAAAGACATGTTTGATTTTTGATCATAAAAAGACAAATAAGTTACACACTGGGGCTTTAAACTCCAACATGAGGTCATAGAGACGGACGAGCATCAGTCACAGTGGGGAGTGTGTGTGTGTGTGTAAACCTCATGCTTCATTATCTGTAGTAAAATGTTGCTTTACAGTTTTTTTTAACCTCATAAGTGAAATGATTGAATATAGATTATTTATTCATGGTGAATGATAGAGATGATTCCTCCTGCTCCAATTACACAACTTTATACATCAGATCACACTCACACACATGGACACACACACACCTAGTTAAAGGTGTCAGTCTATAAAAGGTGAGTGAGCTCAGAGATGAAATAACGAGGTTGTAACACAGTGACAGCCTGAAGAGAGAGAGAGTGTGATCCTGGAGGTGGAGCAGAAGGAGTGTGTGTGTGTGTAGCTGTGTGTGGATGTGTGTGGTGGTTTGGCATTGTAGTGTGTGCAGATTGGTGAGGGGCGTAGGGGTTGTGCTGGGGGGTGGAGGCTATAACTCAGCATGGTGATAACGGAGGCCGAGGCTCATAGCTCACCTGGCTGCAGCTCTGCCTGCACAGGATACACACCTGCTTCCTGCTGCTACACA
The DNA here is from genome assembly GCA_030347415.2 of Decapterus maruadsi. Classification (NCBI taxonomy): domain Eukaryota; kingdom Metazoa; phylum Chordata; class Actinopteri; order Carangiformes; family Carangidae; genus Decapterus; species Decapterus maruadsi. The sequence goes on along the minus strand of CM064900.1, from coordinate 26,563,233 downwards.
ACCACACACACGTTTGTATGGCTACCTTTGTGAGGACACTCATTGACATTCTGTATTCCCTAGCCCCTCACCCTAACCTTAAAGGGATAGTTCACCCAAAATTCAAATTTCACTCATTATCTCCTCCCCCTCATGTCGACTAAGAGCTGTGAGAATTTTCAGAGTCCTCTGTTCCTTCTCTGAGTTACGGGGGGTCCACGCAGCAGTATTTGTCCATATAATGGTTGTGAATGGACACCAGGTTTCTTCGTCCAAAAAGACACACCAAAAAACATCCAAATACCTCCATACTGCTCGTCTGTAATGTCCCTCTTGTATTGAAGCCCAGACATGAGAAATTGTTCCTGAAAAAAATTAAATATGTCTATATTTTAAGCTTGTTTGTAACAGAAGCTACCGAGCAGTATGGAGGTATTTGGATGTTTTTTGGTGTGTCTTTTTGGACAAAGTAAAGTGGTATCCATTGACAACCATTATATGGACAAATCTTCTCAGAGAAGGAATTGAGGACTCTGAAAATTCTCACAGCTCTTAGTCGACATGAGAGTGAGTAGATAATCCTTTAATAAAATGTAAAAGTTTAAATTAGGTTCAATTAAAAACAAAGATCTCCGCCCACATTGAATTGGTGATATAGTTGTTATGGTGACCGCTGATTCTCGGTGATGCTGACAGGGAGGAGAGGGTTAATTATTATAATTATCATCAGTGTGAGGATGATGAAGATTAATGTGGCTAATCAAACTTTAACCACAGTGACATCATCACACTTGTCTTCATCATCATCATCACAGATGAAGCTGATTAGTCACAGTCACATCTTTCACATCTGTACACACACATACACCCACACACACACACACACAGACACACACCCTCCTTCCTCCTAAAAGTGGTATTTTGGCGAGGCTCAGCTGATGGTAACGACCCCGTGGAGAGCAGCATCAGGCCATTAGAGTCCTAATGGGTCCCTGTCACTCCACAGTGTGTGTCCATGTGTATGCAAACTGTTGTTGTTGTTGTGTATGAGTGTGTGTCTGAGTGAGTGTGAGCTTCCTGTGGGAGCTCCCTGTTCGTGGCGACTGCAGCTCGGCTGAATAAAGGAGCTGCACAATACAGCAGCCAGCTGAATTCACAATAAGGAGTGGATTTACAACCACTCCCCGTCCCCACTCCTCCTCCCCCAGGTCTGAATTAGCATTTCTTACCCCCTCTCCTCACTCTGAGTGTGTGTGTGTGTGTGCTTTGGGACCTCTCCATAAATGCTACAAGCAATAAATCCCCCTGAAACTCCCCCTGGGGGAAAATATTGTCCTTGTTCTGGGGCGTCGTCCGAGCTTTAGTGGTGTCAGCTCCATCACGCCCACTGTGTGTCTGTGTGCGTCTGTGAGAGCTGCAGCACTGTGGGTGTGGGTGTGGGTGTGGCAGGACGTGTGTGTGTATTATGTCCTTTTGAGGTCCTATGTTTTGGAATGGACTCCCTCCTTCGCTAACATCCATATCTTCCTATTAACTCTTTAAAAAGCAGCTAAAATACATCTGAACTTTTCTTGAATTTCCCGCTCTCTTCATATCCCACATACTTACTCTGTCTTTTTTATGATTTTAGTCTATCATTTCTGCTCATATAACGCTGATTTTGTATGCACTTTATCTCCTTTTTCCCTTTATGTTTAATTGTTAGCCAAAATAATATGTTTTGTTGTAATTAGTGACAGGTGTGGAACTTCTGTACAAGCCAATCGGCTTTGTTCCCTCCTTGCACCATCTAATATAAATGTGTGGTGAATAAATAAACCTAAACCTGTGTGTGTGTGTGTGTGTGTGTGTGGGGGGGGGGGGGGGGTAGTAGTAGTGGAAGGCAGAGGCAGAAAATAAAAAGCAACAGACAGAGAGCTCTCCGGGCTAATTTAAGGCTCTGACATGTGAGTTTCCAGTCAGCACTTCTCTTAAAAAACACAACAAGGTGATTCTGACAGTCTGTCAGAGGCCGAGCAGGAGAACTGGAGGCGGGGCTGCACCAGCACATCCACATATTCCACATCCACACCCACATCCTCATCTACATCCACATCCACATCCACATCTACATCCACATCTACATCCTCATCCACATCCACATCTACATCCACATCCACATCTACATCCACATCCACATCTACATCCTCATCCACATCCACATCCACTTCCACATCCTCATCCTCATCCACATCTACATCCACATCTACATCTTTATTCCACATCCACATCCTCATCCACACCCACATCCTCACCCTCATCCACACCTACATGCACATCCTCATCGACCTCCACACCAACATCCTCATCCACAACCTCATCCACATCTACATGCACATCCACAACCTCATCCACATCCTCATCCACATCCACAACCTCATCCACATCTTCGTCATCCACACCCACATCCTCAGCCACACCCACACCCATATCCTCATCCACATCCTCATCCACACCCACATCCACATCCTCATCCTCATCCACCCAGCAGCTTCATATTCATTTGCCTGCTGCTGCTAGAGCTGAGCAGCTGTCACAGCTGACGTCTTTGTTTCAATCTTTCTGTCAATGCGAAGCTAAAAGAATTGGAATTTGTACAAAAACTGAGGAGAAGAGATTGTTTCAAGAAGAAGAAGAAGAAGAAGCCTCCACAGCAGACAACACTAATCCCACACCTGCCATCATTATGTGCCTCTTCTTCCTCCACAATATAACAATGACTACCCCACTATGGGCTAATTGCACACTGCTGCTCTAAAGACTCTGGGTTTGTGTCAGGATAAAGACAGAGACAACAGGAGGAAATGAGTGGTAATAATAATAATAATAATGATGTTATATCAGTGATGTATCTGAGCACAGAGCAGTGACAGCTCTCTGCTTTATTCTCACTTACAGACAAAGTGACGGACAGAAGCAGCGGATCAATTAGTCTCAGTGTAAGACTCCAGCCCAGAGTCCTTATCGCCGCACAACAGTCAACTCCCTCCTGCTCTGGGCACCACACTGCTGCTGCACAACCAGCTGAACAACCAGCTACACAACCATCTTACCAACGTTACATAGAGATGAGATGAGACTTAAAGGACAATTTGTACAAAAACTGAGGAGAAGAGATTGTTTCAAAAGAAGAAGAAGAAGTTTAAGCCTCCACAGCAGACAACACTAATCCCACACCTGCCATCATTATGTTGCCTAGTTTCTGTTTCCATCCACAATATAACAATGGCTACCCCAAACATGGGTTTATTTAATTGCACGGACATGCTGCTCTAAAGACTCTGGGTTTGTGTCAGGATAAGGTGCAGTTGGAGACCGTTTGTGTCATAAACACAGGAAATGACTCTTTAGTGGTACATTTTTTTCAACAATAATAATCAAAATAATAAGTTGATGTTATGAATCAAGTTGATGTATTTCTGTTTAGACACAAAGTGAGCTTTCTGACTGCCCCTAAATGCTTTATTCTCGGCAACTGGGTCTACAGACAAACTTTGAATTTAGGACACAAGCATGTCGATCAATTGTCTCAGTGTAAGACTAAATAAACCCAGAGTCCATGTTTTATCCGACGCTGTCTGTGGAAAAAAATTGCGGCTTTGAGGGATGTAAACTCCAAACTCCTGCTCTGGGCACCACACTGCTGCTGCGGACAGACACAGCTGCAAAACAACGATTAAACTGAAAATCACAATTCCATCTTACCTAAAATGATTAACATAGAGATGAGATGAGACTTAAAGCCCCAGTATGTAAAATCAAACATGTCTTTCATAAATCTGTATTTGACTGAAGTGGAATCACACCTGCATTCAAATGAAACCTTTCTCCTACCTTAGAATGAGTTGTTACAAGTCGTTACAAATACATAAGTGGGCGACGCACCGAACAGAGGCGGCCATGTTGAATCGCCATTTTTTATGTTGAGTGGCAGCGTGACCGTAGTTAACCATGGAAACTGAGCGGAGCCGTGGGCTCGGGGAAAAAGTTTTCCAGGTAGCGCCTGTTAAAACTGTCACCACTGTGTAGTGTGAGGAGGGACGGAGGCACTGATGTTGCATTCAGGTGCAGTCAGACAGACGGCCGTCAGCAAACCAACCAGACGTCATTTTACTCCACCAGAGAAAGACGGTAAAACAATACCACATCACCATGACAACATATTGTTTAGCCTGGTGCTGGTGGACCACTTGTTTACATAGAGGCTTGTTTATCCTGTTACATGCAGCGTCTGTTGTCTGTCTGACGTCTGCCCCATTTCACCTGAAAGCAACATCAACAATACGTTCAGATATGCAACCGCACAGCTAGATGGGGGAATTCTTACGTACTATACCTTTAAAGGTGCAAAGCACACATACATGTCGGCCATTGTTGTTGACAACAGTTTTGCTGCAATATACATGTGTGAACGGCTTGTCGCTAGGCACTTGATGTCATCGTGTCAACACCAGCTCCGTTTTATTTCTTCACTTTTTTATCCGTTTAAGAATATCTCAGTTCATGTGGGTGAAACCGGCGTGTTGGTGTGGTTGAGACGCCCGAAGGACAGAAGAATGTGCGTTTAGGAGTAAATCGTATCCATATCCAGGCCTGAGTCCAGCCACCATCCAGTCTCTCTCTTCTTCTCACTGCCCTCCTTCTCTCTTTCCTCCTTCTCCCTCCCGCTCCCTTTCTCCTCTCTCCATCAGTGTCAGTTCAGGCTGTAACGTCTCAATCAGTCTCTCTGTGTCCGTCCCCTTCGTTCAACAGTAAGTCACCTCTCTTTCTTTCTTTGCCTCTCTCTGTCTGTCTTTCTCTGATAAAGCTAGAGAGGTGAGTCTCTCTCCCCCCTCGGCCCCCCCCCCCCCCCCCTGTTTGCTATCTCTTATGAGGAGCTCGTGCGCAGACTGATGAGCGGCCCATCTACATTCAGAGGAGATTACTGAGGCTTTGTGAAAGTGAAGGGAAGGAGAGAGAGTCATGTGAAATGTAAACAGGAAGCATCGATTATCTCTCTGAGCTCAGGTTCCTGCTGAGCTGCTGTCCATCTGTCCATGTGTCCACATGTCTCTGTCCGTCCACATGTCTCTGCTCTCTACCAGCCCGCTGCATTAGCATGCTCAGCCAGGCTCCCGTCAGGTTTAGGTTGCATTAAAAATTAATGTTTGGAAATTAGAAGCAGCTTTTCACCGAGCTGGACGAGAGCAGCGTCCATCACTGTCCCACTGACTCACATGTCTCTGTGTCTCCTCTGTGTCCTGTATGAGGACACTCTACATGTCTCTGTGTCTCCTCTGTGTCCTGTATGAGGACACTCTACCTGTCTCTGTCTCATGTGTGTCCTGTATGAGGACAGTCTACTTGTCTCTGTCTCATGTGTGTCCTGTATGAGGACACTCTACCTGTCTCTGTGTCTCCTCTCTGTCCTATATGAGAACATTGTGTCTCATGTGTGTCCTGAATGAGGACACTCTACATGTCTCTGTGTCTATATGTTTCAGTGTCTCTGTCACAGTCTCAGTGTCTCAGTCTCAATCTCAGTATTTCTGTCTCAGTGTTTCTGCCTCAATCTAAGTGTCTCAATCTCAGTGTCTCCGTCTCAGTGTCTCCTTCTCAGTGTCTCTGTCTCAATCTCAGAGTTTCTGTCTCAGTGTCTCTATGTCTCAGTGTGTCTTCAAGACAGTCTCAGTGTCTCTGTGGGACGTGCTGCTGAGGCCACGCCCCCCTGGCCTGGTGTCTGCGGCGGCTGGCAGCCTATCAATGCAGAGTCATTACAATAGGCCACAGTCAGGCTGAATAATTGATGTGCTTTTTTGGAGCTGATGTATGCTAAAAAACCTATCTGCCCCGAGTTATCCTCAGTAGTCTATCATGGGGGCTGGGGGTGGGGGTGGGGGGGCTGACTGCCGATGCTTAGTGCTGTAGTAATGATGCAGCTCTGGGCCTGTCAGCAGCGGGAATCAGCTCCCAAGCTGGTTACAGCTCAGCTATCAGCCTCAGCCTCGCCCCAGATCAGATCAATACCTGCAGGAAGAACAGCCCCCCACCCCCCACCCCCCGAAACAAAAAAGCTCTGACACTGTCAATCAGAATCCACCACGACCAGCAGCATCCGCCATGTTTAGAATGAGAGAACTTTAAGACGAGGGCCGCCATGTTTTGATGTTGTCATGACGACAAGTGGGAAAGTCGCAGCTCTGATATGATACCCAAGTTTCCGACCTGTAATTTCCGAGTTTGACGTCATTTAATTCATTTTTTGGAGAAGAAGTCTGAGCCATGAGCTTCAAACCTGCTGAGAAGCTCTTACAGCTGATTGGTCAGTCACCTGATGACATCATCATCACAGCTACTTTCTCTGCCCCGAGGCTCCATTGAAATGAATGAGGAGGCGTGGCTACATGATCTGATGCTGAGAGTCTGTTCACCTTTCACCTGTCTGAAATGATAAAATCCCATCAGGTCTTAAAGGGATAGTTCAACATCTTGGCAAATTCTCCTCTCACCATAATCCCTATAGTCATAGCAGTAGGTTCATTACCATTAATTGTCGGTGCATGTTGTTTTGAGTTCGGCGGGGCAGAGACGTGAGCTCTGCATGGTATGCAGCATTTCAGGGCTTTCCCTCACCAAACTCATCAAATACGCAATCCAACAACTCCAAAACGCTCTGGTGGACAAGTTGTGACCTGCACAATGGATTGTGTATTTAGTTTGATGAAGGAAGCGTAGAAATCCCATGAGCCTCCGTAGTGTAGCTCTGAGCAGCTCACGTCTCTGCTCCGCCGTTCTAAAAATAGCTTGCACCGACAATTAAAGGTAACACACCTACTGCTATGACTATAAGGGTTATGGTGAGAGGACAATTTGCCTAAATGTTGAACTAACCCTTTAAAGCAGCAGCAGTCCCCGTCTCTCTCCTCAGCAGGCAAACAGGTCTGTCAGGCAGACGTGTGAACGCTGTGCTACAGGTGACATCTTGTTTTCACTCAGCCTTTCCAGAGTGTTTGGATGTAAAACACTGAGATGTATTGTATCGTATTACACGTCAGTCTGAGCCAGACAGAGGTCACAAACAGAGGTGCTGCTGCTGTCAGCCCTCATCCCTCCTCCTTCTCACTCAGCCAAATAATCTCTGGGTTTTTTTGCTCAGCTGCCAAGACTTTGGCTCGGCCTCTCGCTCAGCCTCTCTCCATCTTTCTCTTTCTCAATTTCTCTCCATCTCTCCCTCCCTCTTTCTCTCTATCTCGCTGCAATGCCCACAAGCCCCAGAGCCAAACTCCACCCTGACTCACTCACACAGCATCCATTATGTATGGGCCAAAAATTGAAGAATAACAGGCTCCAGGCGAAGAAGTAAAACATAAATAAAGTACAACAAATTTAGGAAAAAAGCAGCAGGATTGGTTAAATCTATATTTGAGAGAGGGTGTCTGAACGTTTGGACCTTTAACGCTTCGTAACAGCTCGGTATTATCTGCACTTATATTAGGATATTACATTATGTCTTTATGACTGAGACACTCATACAAAGACTTCACATAGAAACATACGTCTGCTGCACACAAGAGAACACACTGATCATCAACATCTCAGGCCGAGTCAACACACACACACACACACACACAACACATACACAAACAGCAGAATCGATAAATAGTCGCTGAAATGCACTAATGAAAAGAAAAGGGGGAAAATGATTTCTAGCAGAGCAATTAAAATCTGTCTCCACAGAAAGTTGAGAAAGCCTCCAGGTTCAATGTGAAGCTGCATCATTTATTAATACATATCAATAAATAATACTTTCTATTGATTTACCATCATTTACATCCTCAGATACTGTGTTTGTGCCACACTGTCGCTCTGTAAAAACACTGTCAAACAGATAGAGACATAAGGACATGAGTATATAGAGACATAATGATATAGAGACATGAGGTCATGAGGATATAGAGACATGAGGACATGAAGACATGAGGATATAGAGACATGATGATATATAGACAAGAAGATATTGAGACATGAAGACATGATGATATAGAGACTTGAGGACATGAGGATATAGAGACATGAAGACATGAGGATATAGGGACATGCGGACATACGAATATAGAGACATGAAGATAGAGACATGAAGACATGAGGATATAGAGACATGAGGACATACAGATATAGAGACATGAAGATAGAGACATGAAGATATCAGGATATAGAGACATGAGGATATAGAGACATGAAGACATGACTATATAGAGACATGAAGACATGAGGACATACAGATAGAGACATGAATATATGAGGATATAGAGACATATAGACATGACTATATACAGACATGAAGATAGCGATATGAAGACATGAGGATATAGAGACATGAAGACATGACTATATAGAGACATGAAGATAGAGATATGAAGACATGAGGATATAGAGACATGAGGACATGAGAATATAGATATGAGGACACAGAGACATGAGGTTACAGAGACCAGACCAGCTCAGACCAGTTCTCCTTCTAAACCACGGTCTCTTGGTGTCTCCTCTCCTGAGGCTTGGTTTCCTGCAGACGTTTCAGACATGAAGCTGAGGCTGCAGGACCCGGAGCCCAGAACACGTCCTCCTGTCCTCCTGTCCGCCTGTCCTCCTTTGGCTCTGCATATTCATGCAAACACAACATTTGAATTCATCTACAATGCAAATTGTAAACAAGCTCAACTTCATTGAGATGAATGCTCATTTAAAACGTGTGGAGTCCTAATGACGATGTGCTGCTGCTGCTGCAAACACTGTGTTTGTTCATCCTCCCTGTCGTCAACAAGAAGACGAGGGTAGAATGTCTCCTCTGCTCCGTCTTTCATCTAGTAAAAATACTAAACTACCAGTTTCTCATTTTTCCCCCTCCTTTTAGACTCAACATCGTTTCCACACTTTTTCTGATTCGCTCCTTTGAAAATCTGTTGACTGCTCTGATTCTCCCCGTCTGTCACCGAGGAGCCTCAGAGCAGAAACATGTTTCCTTTGCCCCGAGGCAACAACTGCTGCAAGGCACAGACACAAGATTATTCTCCAGTGCAGGAACAAACAGTGGATCAGTTGAGTTGTTCCTAACTGACCTGACTGTGATTGATCTGACCTCACCTGTAGCTCAGGTGTTAGTGTAGCAGAGTGATGATGTCACAGGTGTAACACTGCCTGCCTCCAGAAGCCCAGTTGATCTCCTTTAAGGTGAGCTTACATTTACTGTTTGTCTCAGTGTTTGTCCCTCAGCTCCATGTCTCTGAAGTTTCCTCCTCTGACATCTTCATGTTTGTACCCTGCTCCTCCTCTTTCACCTCCTCCTCCTCAGACAGTTTCATTACCTCCTCACTGCAGCGGTGCAGTCATTCCTCTCTCTCGGTGCAATAGAAGAAGTCATACAAAATTTTTAATTAGCCTGAATAGGAAATGTCTAAGAAGGTGAAGTCAATACAGTGGAGCGTTGGGAACGAGCGCTTGTATAATTAATGTCTTTGCATACGGTGGCTTGCCAGCAATAGATCTCCTTTAATAGGCACACATTGTGAAATATATAATGGAAGGTGGTTGGGCTCAGCCTCCCAGCTGCCATTCTCATGATGAAAAGTTTGTTCAAATCAAATTACATTAGCATATTTAAAAGTCTCTGTGCTTGTGAAATAAAAGTGTCGTAAAACATTGATAACGAAGTCGCCAACTCATTTGCAGTATCAGCTCGTTCTGGTTCTGGTTCTGTTCCTGGTTCCAGTTCTAGTTCTGGTCCTCATTCTGGATCTGGTTCTGGCTCTGTTCCTGGTTCAAGTTCAGGTTCTGGTTCTGCTCCTGGTTCAAGTTCAGGTTCTGGTTCTGGTTCTGGCTCTGGTCCTTGTTCTGGTTCTGGTTCAAGTTCTGGTTCTTCACTTCACTTGCATTCAGGTGAAATGGGGCAGACGTCAGACAGACAACAGACGCTGCATGTAACAGGATAAACAAGCCTCTATGTAAACAAGTGGTCCACCAGCACCAGGCTAAACAATATGTTGTCATGGTGATGTGGTATTGTTTTACCGTCTTTCTCTGGTGGAGTAAAATGACATCCGGTTGGTTTGCAGACGGCCGTCTGCCTGACTGCACCTGAATGCAAAACCACTGCCTCTGTCCTTCCTCACACTACACAGTGGTGACAGTTTTAACAGGCGCTACCTGGAAAACTTTCTCCCCGAGCCCACAGCTCCGCTCAGTTTCCGTGGTTACCTATGGTCAATGGCATTTGAATGCAGGTGTGGTTCCTTCAGTCATGTTTGATTTTACATACTGGGGCTTTAAGAAGCTTCACTGAGTCCAGACACAAACTGAGGAGAAGACGTGATGTCAGTGAGTGTTTCCATGCAGAGCCTCTGCTCAGTGTGTGTGTGTGTGGTGATAAGTGTCCAGCAGCAGCAGCAGCAGCCTGGACCCTGAGGTGAGGACGGTCTCAGTCCCAGTGACGAGGCCTGAGGAGCTGAGCTGCTTCTTATCTGCTGCTGCCGCTCAGCACCGAGGGAGGGGGGGCTCCATCACCGCCACCGGCGTCCAACACTCTGTCACTCACAGCAGCATGCAGTCTGTCCCCGTCCCCGTCCTCACTGCTGCCAACTGACTCAACACGTTGGGAGGACGAGTCCAGAGTCCAGCGTCAGTGTGAAGATGCTGCAACTAACGATTATTTTCATTGATGATTAGGGTTCCGAAATTCCGGGAATTTCCAACTTTCCATGGGATTTAACGGGAATGAATAAATCCGAAATTTACAAACTTGTAGGTTGGCCCTTAAGAGGGAACTTAAATATAGTTGGGGGAAATATATTGTAACATAATGTTGGCTAAAACAACCAGATTTAGTGCAAGTACACTTCTATCTACATGTTATTCCTTTTTTATATAATTGATTATTGTTTGATAATGGATTAACTGTTGCAGCTCTAGTTGTCATGTGATCTACTGTGTCCCGTGGAGATGAAGTCACACTGAGTGAAGTTGAATTAATCGTCTGCGCTGGAGGACGTAGAGCTGGACAGATGCTTGAATTCATCCATGTGAAGAAGAAGAAGAAGCTGTAGCTCTGAGCAGTGTGTACACACACACACACACACACACACACACACACACACACACATGCATACTGCTGCAGCAGAGCAGAGTGGACCAGTGCTGTTTAAATTCAATATTGCTGAGAATACCAGTGCTTTAAGCCACCTGGGTAAACAGGTTATTGCCATATCCATCATTTACAGCGACGTCCACGGGTCCAGACCACAGACAATATTGACCAACAGACTGACAGAGATTAATGCTGCTGCACATAAACAGGCCCATCACCTCCTCTTCCTCCTCCTCGTCCTCCAGACTCCATCTATTTCTTTCTCCTCTGTTTTCCCGTTCATGTTTTCTCCTCTACTCTTTCAATCATCCATTTTCTCCTCTGCTCTGTTCATTTCCAACTTTCTCTTCTATTCTTCTTTTCTTTGTCACCTCAGAATGTGAACTAATTCTTTTTACATCCTGTTGTGACTCCGTCCTGACCCTTAAAGCTGCAGGAAGTGTGTGTGGATTAGACTGAGCCAAGTGTGAATGGAGGAAAAATAATGACTATAATTACTAATAATTACCTCCAGTTAAAACCAACTCATTTGTGCAGACAGGCCATTTCCTCAAGAGTAAAAAGGTCCAATCTGGTCTGAAGCGACTTAACCACCTTGAGTCTGCTTTCATTCCACCGAGACAATGGCTGCATCTCCATGTAGACACAGAGGACTGTGCTGGGTTTGGGATCCAGCAGGACTCAACGTCCCAGAGCAGCAGCAGGTGATCCGTCTGCAGGAGAACCAACCAGGACATTTCTACTGGATCCATCTGATTTGATATTGATTAGAGATGCAGCCTCAGTGAAATTCTGGGCCGATACCAATGCTCATCATAACAGTTTGGCCGATGGCCGACGCCCGTACTAATGTTTTCTCTGTTGTTTATTCCACTGTTGTGTAAAGCAAACCAAGAAATCGTCATTACTCACAAAAAAATGTGTTGTGATTGTCACAACCTGGCTCCCTCACAATGAGGGAGACCAAATCATTTATTAGAACTAAAACATAAACCAAATGTACAATGAGGTGTGAAAGTCTGTAGGATTTCTCATGAGTGCACTGCATGGATGAGTGGTCTGTGTGCAGAGGAGGTGTTGAAGGTGCAAAACCAAAACCGAAATGGATGTCACCCTGTCTGATTGATAAAACTTTCATAATGGAGACTCAGGGCTGGTTGTTAGGATGAGCTCTGCTGACAACCCTAAATATTGCCATGATAACTCTTGGCAAATGATCAAGAAGTTCTGATCTAACTTTTCTAGTTTGAGTCCAGTTCAGGACCAAGACTTAGGGTGTTTTCACACCTGTTTAGTGCCACCCTAGTGCACACCAAATGTTAAAATGATACATTGTTTAATTTTTCAGTTAAACACGGCGGACTTTCTGCTGCTCTTTGGACACTCGGGACCAAACTTGGAGAGCGACCTGTCCGGTGTCTGAGCGGACTTGAAACCTGGACACGCGCTGATTGGCCGACCCAGTACATTGATTTCTCCTTTCTAGTATGTTGCTGGACACTCATTGTAGGACCTGAGCCTGTCAGTGTGTGAACTTTGACGGAGCCACTTGCCGGTTGAAGAGCGTTAGCTGGGCTGCAGGCTGCTGCTGCCTCAATACTGGACACACCTCAATACAAGTATTATCATCACTCACCTATACAGAAACACACAGGAAAACAGGACCCATGGTGAAAAAAAAACAAAGTTTCCCTTCAACAAAAGACTGATGAGTCTGAACCCATTCACTGTGAAAGAGTATCAGCCAATAGGAAACTGAGTCAGTCATGTGACATTGAGCTGAAATACGATCAGTCACAAACATGATCACTTTGACATCCATGTAATTGTCACTGGGGATTATATCTCTACTTTATCCTCTGCAGGTTCCTCTCATATGTAAATAAAGCTATATTCTAATATATTCCATACTGGCTGTGATTTCCCCTTAATGACTTTCTTAACGTTCATTAAAATTCAGATTGGTTCCAGGTGTGTGATGTGGTGAGCGGCTCTGCTTCACGGCCGATTCACACTCGAGTACTGTATCTCTCACTGGGTTTAACTGCAGGTGTATTTTCATTCGGTACTTAGTGTGGGATTTTTTCCATATCAGTGGCTTTTTCATGGTAAAGGTGAATTTGTTGAGCGAGGAGAAAAGGGAGGAGATGTTTTAATGATAACTTGGCCCCCCCTGTGGCTCCGCAGCCAGATGAGTAAATCAAGTGAAACCAAGTGTTAAATGCATGAGAGTAGAGCTGATATATTATTGATGACCCATGGCACTGCATGATCAACCACACACCAACCCACACTGACACACTATACACACCCAGGAACCACAAACACACACACGGACAGCCGCTTCCATTAAAATGTGCCGGAGCCTTAAAATCCAGGAAAGGATGAAACAGCCGTGACACTGAGTCTAATGAGTCACTGTTAACAACAACAACAACAGGACTGTTACTGCAGGTGGAGATATTTAAATTCATTTAGCCGCCGTGGCCACGTTGTTGCCCTTCGGTTTCCTGCAGCAGCAACAAGCTGAAAAAATTCCAATTATTTCTCATTAAAGCTGCGTTCACCTCCTCGGAATGACTCCGGCTTAATTGGGATGTGGAATTAACATATTCTCATGGAATAGCTGAAAGGATGCAGAAAAACAATGATGCTGAATAACACACATCCTGCCATCAAAAGGCAGCCGGTGACAGAGGGGGGGTTGGGGTATAAAGGGGGGGGTTGGGGTTTGCTCCAGGATATTTTTAACCTCTATTTACCCTGATCCATCCTCCTTGGTATTCCTCTGCTGAACACTGACTCTCAGCTCAACCACAACCTTTGACTGCAGCCATTCAGAAAACACACTGTTGTGTTAACGTTGCCTTGCTCAAAGGCAAATACACTAACACTAAGAAAACAGACTCACAACCTGTGAACACTCACATCCTCTGTTTGACCACTTACGTCTCCTCTGATCCTCGGTCAGCTTTACGTCTCATCTGTTCCTCAGTGAAACAACAACACAACGCCACGGGACAGGAAGTCCTCGCTGCTGGAAGGAAGGAAGGATGATGGATGGATGGATGGATGGATGAATGATGGATGGAAGGATGGATGGATGGATGAATGATGGATGGATGGATGGATGGATGGATGGATGGATGGATGGATGGATGGATGGATGGATGGATGGATGGATGGATGGATGGATGGATGGATGATGGATGGATGGATGGATGGATGATGGATGGATGGATGGATGGATGGATGGATAATGGATGGATGGATGGATGGATGGATGGAGGGTTGGACGGGTGGATGGATGGATGGATAATGGATGGATGGATGGATGGATGGATGGATGGATGGATGGATGGATGGATGGATGGATGGATGGATGGATGGATGGATAATGGATGGGTGGATGGATGAATGGATGGATGGATGGATAATGGATGGATGGATTGATAATGGATGGATGGATAATGGATGGATGAATGGATAATGGATGGGTGGATGGAGGGTTGGACGGGTGGATGGATGGATGGATGGATGGATGGATGGATGGATGGTTGGATGGATGGATGGATGAATGGTTGGATGGATGGATGGAGGGTTGGACGGGTGGATGGATGGATGGTTGGAGGGTTGGACGGGTGGATGGATGGATGGTTGGAGGGAGGGAGGGAGAGAGGGATGGATGGATGGTACTTGTTCTTCTTGTCACCGAACACTGTTGCTATGCTTTCCATTCACATTGCTGCTATGTTGAGCCAAAAAAAGAAAGATGTGATTAATCACGATTAACTCAGGAAATGTTAAGTTATCAATGTACAGTATGTATTTAATATATAAATCAACATACTGGCAGGACAATTCTTCAAGAAGAAGAAGATGTTGGCAACTGTTGTGATCGTTAGTTCCAGTAAGTTCAAAACGACATGATTCGATTTGAGACACTGACTGTGTAGAAATTCACACAAAGAACATAGTGTAGATAAACTACATGACAATGAGCTGATGGACTCAGCTGGGTCCGTCTCATCAGGACTTCTCCAGCTTCACAGTCACTGTGTTGTTGTGCTCATCGATCAGACGGCGGAACACCTGAACATCAGCCGCTCTCTGATGTTGTTCACTGCTTTCAAAGATCCTCATCTGTTTATGGAGCTTTTATTCTGTCGTTTCTTCAAACAAAGAAAGAAAAAAAACATGAGCAGAGAAGTTTTCAAGTCAACAAGAAGAAAGTGGAGAATTGGAGCTTCACTCAAAACAGCTTCAAGGCTGCTGTCATCCAAATGTATTCCTAGTCTGCTGCCTGCACACACACACACACACACACACACACACACAGCCAGGTAGACAGAGCAGTAAGAGCAGTGGAGACAAAGGGAAGAGTTCAGTGATAACAAATGAGTGCAGTTTGCTCTGTGGCAGAACACGCTTCCTCTGATTAGCACTAATTAACCTCACTGGAATTGAACCATCAAGCACAGAGGGATTAACGCACAAAGGCATGATCTGTGTGTGTGTGTGAACCCTGAAGTACCCCAGTCTCAGACTTTCCCTGCTTAAGGCCTGACACACACACATTCACACACACACACACACAGACACACACTTTACTTTATAAACTGCAGGGTCACTGTCTCTAAGGACAGACTGACTTTGTCTCCTTCTTCTTCTTCTTCTGACTCAACAGCAGGTGAATCCTCCTGATCTGACTGTACTTTATGTCCTCACACACACACACACTTCACACACTAGGCATTAAAGGGATAGTTCAGAGATATACTCTTTTTATTATAGATATGCAATTTTGGAGAAAAGGCCTACAATAGGCTTGGTTTTTAACACGTTCAACTCTAAAATAAAAGTCTGATTTGTGAAGAAGCACTCAGACTGAGAAGGATGATCAGACTGAGATGATGCAGCACAGTGTTCTGTCTGGTTGTGGCAGATCTACATAACACAGCTGAGCGTCGACGTCTCAACATGTGATGATTCCATTCGGCAGGAATGTGTCGTGGGAATTCCTACACAGCTCTGTGGTTAGTGGCTGTGTGTGTGTGTGTGTGTGTGTGTGTGTTTACCTCTCTGTGGTTTATTCAGAACATCATGTGTCAGCGGATCAGACAGTAGAGGAATGTCTGACGTCTGTCTCATTATTACACTCAGGTAGATCACTGTCAATCTACACCTTACAGCTAGTTTACAGTCTACAGGACGTGGATGGATGGATGGATGGATGGATGGATGGACAGATGCAAGGAAGGACGTATGGATGGATGGATAGATGTGAGCTCAGCTAAGGAGGAATGGAAGTTAATCGGCCAATGAGAGCAGAGATCATTGAAACAGTGGAAACACATTAGTTCTGTCCGTCCAATCAGAAACTGATGACACCTGCTGTGTGTACTGTAACTGTGTGACATAACTTGCTGTGAGTGGATGATATCTGGTCGCCACGGGATACAGACGCATTCTGAAGAGGTATTGATTATCACACACACACACACACACACGTAACTAGGTGCTGAGAGGGAGCTGCATCACACACTGAGCTCAGTGACAGAATGAGGACCAGACCAGACACACACATCTCTACATCACACATCATCACACATCCATCTCCTGCTCGCACAACTCATTACACTGACCACACACACACACACATGACTGTGAGTGTGTGTTTGCAGACCTGTGTGTGTTTGAACACGCAGCCTGTTAGAGTGTCTGATTAGACTCCTGTTTGAACAGACAGGCAGCAACCGGCCAATCACAGCCATGCACTGGCCTCTGCATCTCTGGCTCACACACACACACACACACACACACACACACACACACACACACACACACACACACACACACACACACACACACACACACACACACACACACACACACACACACACACACACACACACACACACACACACATTTACATTACATTTACAACATAACAGAAAACCATGTGAGCGTCTACAATGGGTTTTATATTCTGTGTGATGTAAACAGGAGGACGTAGGAGACAGGACAGGAAGTGGAGCAGGTGTCTCAGCCTCCGTCTCTGTCTTCTCTCCACTAATGAATTAATGACAGTCACAGATTAATCAGCGCTGACCTGACACTGACTGATGAAGAGCAGAGACGCAGCAGGAGACGTCCTCTGTTGTTGTGTCTTCTTGTCAGTTCACTCTGTGGTTGGACATGAACTACACGACACGTCCCTCAGATTAGACAACGGCAGACAGTTTGTCCTGCATCCTGTGGAGGAGACGGATGAGACGCCTCTGTCTGTCCACAGATCAGGGTTGTTAAATATAAATCTGGTTCATGACGTTTGAAGCTCGACTGCGTTGAGACACAGAGACACGTGTCCACAGAGTAGGACAGATGCTCTAGAGAGACACTCAGAAAAGGTCTGGGGACAATCCTGGTCTCAGGAGGACAGATCAACGTCCACTTGAGTCCTGAAACAGGAAACAGACGACTGTGGTTTGTTTCATCCCTCTGGAGACTGACCTGTCCTCAGTCTCTGAACTAAGTCTTCTGTCCTTAGTCAAAGTTTCTGTCCTCAGTTCCTGTCTTATGTCCCCTGTCTCTGTCCTCAGTCTTTTCCCCCAGTTTCTGTCTCTGTCCTGTCTCCATACTCACTCTAAGTTTCTGTCCTCAGTTTCTGACTCTGTCCTCAGTTTATATCCTCAGTCTTCGTCCTGTCTCCGTCCTCAGTTTCAATCTCAGTCTCCATCCTTCTGTCTCTGTCCTCTGTCTCCATACTCACTCTTTCTGTCTTTGATCCCTGTCTGTCCTCAGCTCCTCCAGCAGTTGGACGTCTTTGTGTCTGTCTGTGTAGGAGTAAAAGGGTTTTTTCCACATGATGTTTACGATGTTGTTCTGCAGAACCACTGAGTTGGACCGAGTCCATTTGTCTTCAGGTCGACAGGCTCGGTGGCTTTCGGTGTCTCTGGCTCTTTGAGGCCGTCTCAGTGGGTGAGGGGGTTAAAGGCTGCCTATTGTCTACATGTTCTCTTGAAGAGGGGGTGGGGGGGTGGGGTGGGTGGGGGGATGACTTCTCCTTGACTGCCTCGTCTCTCTGACCACGTCTAGACCTGCAGCTGAGACTCTTCGAGTCTTAGAGACAGTCTGTCTGTCTCAGCAATGACCCTCCACGGTCAGTCCTCCACCCGCAGACCCTGTCCTCACCCCTCTGTGCCCCCCTCCACCCACGTCAAAACCAAGTCGCCGCCATGTCCTCTGACAATGACAATGTTTAGAGTTTTGTTTCCACTGTTTCTCATAGTGTGGTGAATGTGCAGGTCCCAACTTGTCCACCAGAGCGTTGTGGAGTTGTTGGATTGTGTATTTGTTGTATTGTTGTATTTCGATAATTAAAGGTGATGAACCCACTGCTGTGACTAGGGGTTATGGTGAGAGGTGGATCTGACTAAATGTTGAACTGTCCCTTTAAGTGTGCAGCTCCTGCAGCCTCTCGTCTTTGTCTTTAAGGTGAATGTTGTTATCTGCTGAGCTGCCGACTGATGGAGACTCTGTTTGTTTTGCTGTGGTAACACAAAGGAGGAGGCTTAATAACACAATGATTGACAGTCTGTGTGTGTGTGTGTGTGTGGTGGGAGGGGGCAGCAGCAGGTCCATCCCCTCGCAGGCCATCTCAAACTTCATCTGATGGACTGTGAGACATCAGGCCGTGGATGGATTACTGATTTCACTGCCTCTCATTTGCATAATTATGTTTTAATAAAGGAAAGCGTGCACGTTGGTCGGCGCGGAGACTGAGTGATGGGATGGCGCTGCGTTCACATACATCAGCTGTTGCCTCCAGAAGCTGCAGACGTTTTGACAAGCACCTCTTCAAACATTTGTCTTAACAAAAGGCCACTTATCATGAGAGCTGAGTCTGCCCCCCCCCAGCCTCCTCCTCCCTCCTCCAGCCTTTCACCTGATGACACTCAACAAACTTTTGTTCTTTTAACTTCCAACGTCTCGGCCTTTTGCTTTGTGATTGTCCTCCTGGGTCAAGGAAGGAAGGATGAAGGGAAAGAAAGAAGGAAGCAAGGAAGGAAGCAAGGAAGGGCAAAGGTAAAGATAGGAGGAAGGGAAGGAAGGAAGGATGGAAGGGTAAAGGTAAAGATGGGAGGAAGGGAAGGAACAAAGGGAAAAGAAGGAAAGAAAGAAAGAAAGAAAGAAAGAAAGAAAGAAAGAAAGAAAGAAAGAAAGAAAGAAAGAAAGAAAGAAAGAAAGAAAGAAAGAAAGAAAGAAAGAAAGACGAAGGGAGGGGAGATAAGGTCAAGGAAGGAGGCAGAAGGATGGAGGGAGGGCAAGAAGGGAGGAAGGACAGAAGGAAGGAAGGATTGTGAAAAGAAGGAAGGGAAAAGGAAGGAGAAAGAAAGATGAAGGGAGGGAGCAAATCAGGTAAATTGAGTCAAAAAGGAAGGAAGGATGAAGGAAGGAAAGAAAGATGGAGGGAGGGAACAGATTAGGTCAATGAAAGAAGCAGAAGGATGGGTGAAGAGAAAGAAGGGAGGAGTTAAGGAAAGAAGAAAGGGAAAAAGGTTTGTGAAAAGAAGGAAAGGAGAAAGGAAGTAAAGAGGGAAGGATGGAGGAAGGGAACAGATTGGGGCAATTGAACCCAGAAGGACAACAGGAGGGTTAAATATTCACATTTTTTATGTTTTTTCCCGGAAATGCATTTAATTCATTTCACAGGGGGAGTCTGGCCTCATCTCCGTTGTAACCGTTTCGCCGAAACACTCCGCCTACCGAGCCAATCAGGGACCGAAGAAGAACAGCGATAACGTCTTTTCCTCTAAGAAACTCAACAAGCGCCGACTCTTGCTCTTGTTTAAGTTCTGTAATTGATGGTATTTCATTTAGAACTTCCCTTACTGCTGTTTTTACGCCGCTGTTTGACGCTCCGCCATGTTTGTTGTAAGTGAGTCCAGTTCATGTAGTGATGTTTTCAGGCCCTGATTGGCCAACGTGCCAATCACAGCGGCGATGCTGATTGGCGCGGTAGACGGCCGATTTCTGGCGAAACGGTTTCAACGGAGATGAGGCCAGACTCCCCCTGTGAAATGAAATGAAATGCATTTCCGGGGGAGGCTGGTTTACGAGGCTACAACAGGATCACATTTGTTTCGTCTGTTCCGATCGCTCTCTGCATGCAAATGGTCGGTGCGATAAACAGAAAAGAAAGGTGTGTGTGTAGTGTGGGAGCACACCCCGGCCGAATAAACGGGCGATTAAAAACACTCAATTCACATTGAAGCTGGAGCTCTACATTGCACAACAACAACAACAAAATTGTTTGTTTTATCAACATGTTTAGGTCCCTGAATGTCGTTAATTTTGCGTTGCGGAGGGAACACGTTGTTCATTCTGATGGCTCTAATCCAGTTTTCACCCAAAATGCTGTTTCTTTCTGGATGAAACGCGAAACGATAAAAACTCATGCCGATTCACTGAAAGCTGAATCTGTGCGGTCGGGCTCTCATGGAGAATGTCTGGGGCTCATGTGAAGGAGCAGCTGTAACATGTTGATGATCTGGGTGTTAAGGAGCAGCAGCTCAGACTCAGGGCGCTGACGCAGCAGTGACGCTGCTCTCTCACCACACGGACGTGAAGCGCTGAAGGAAAACAAAAGGAGCGGAGCTGCAGCGCCGCAGAGCCGAGGACAGCGTCGCCACCAGCCGCAGGACGAACAGAGGACACGTTGTTATGTCCGAGCTGCAGCTGCTTCCATTTCCCCGCTTCACACCAGTAAGACAGAGGATCTGATACTGGTTCCCACAAACACTGACAAACACTAGCCAATGGTGTAGTCTCTAGTCTCTGTGATACTCAGGTCTACTCAGTATAGCCACTGAAGATGCATAAATACTTCAGTATACCCAGTACAACAAAACTATCTAACTAAAGTAAATGTCAATGGTTCTCAAAGTGGGAGGGTTGACCTGGTTCAAACGTTTCCCCAACTTTTTCTGGAAATTTTACCACTTTTTCCTGGAATTTTTTCACTTTTTTTCAGAAATGCTATCACTTTTTTAATTTTTGTTTGAGTTAGGGTATTATTATTTTATTTTACCACTTTTGCTAGATTTTTTTCTTTTTATTTGTTATATTTTTTTTCAAGAAATTTTACCCCTTTTTGTGTTTTGGTTTGCCCCTTTTTGTTGGGAGAGAAATTGTACCACGCTTTTCTACATTTTTTTTTTTGCGAAATCTTACCACTTTTCTAGAATTCTTTTGAGAAATCTTACCAGTTTTTTTCTCAATTAAAAAAAATAAGTTTTAGTTTTTAAAAAAGAAAAAAAGATATTTTAGGCCTACCACTTCTTTCTAAAAAATCTTAAACTTTTTTTTTTTTATCTTTTTTTCCAGAAATTTCTCAATAATCTTTCAAAAATGTACACCTAATTTAAACGCACATTGATTATTTGTGCCATTCTGGTGTTTGCTTAAAAGTTTTGTCCAACGGGGGTCTATGGTCTAATTTGTGTCAATTTTGGGTCGTTGATATAAAAAAGTTTGAGAACCACTGGTCTATGTGATACACACTGCAAAACCTCAAAATCTTACCAAATATATCTGTCTCATTTCTAGTCAAAACAAGTCTAATTCTACTAAAGCATAAAAAGTTGTTTGTTTTTAGACACTTTTTACTTCTTTCAAGCAGATTTTCACTTGAAATAAGTAGTTTTTACAGTGCAAGTACAGTTTACTCACCTAAAAAGCAGTAGGCCTATACCCAGTACAAAAAATTTGACTACACCACTGACACTACCCACACTGAACACTGCAAAAACTCAAAATCTTTCCAAGAATATTTGTCTTATTTCTTGAAAAAATGTCTCATTTCTAGTCAAAACTAATCTCTTTTCACTTAAAATAATACTCATCACTTATCACAAATTTTCAGTTGACAGTAGAGAAATCTGCCAGTGAAAGCAAGTTTTTTGTGCTTGTAATATGAAAGAAAAACTTGCTCCACTATCAGATCAGTAAAACGTGTCTAGAAAGAAGCTACTTTTAATGTGATGTTTTTGAGTAGAATGAGACTCGCTTTGACTAGAAATTACATTTTTGAATGGAAATCTTGGTAAGAGTTTTTGCAGTGAATTCCCTCCGTTTCCTCCGGCCTGCAGGCCCCGCCCCCTCCCTCCCTCCCTGTGGTCATCCACGCTGCCCCTGCTGAGGCGCTGGAAGCCTCTCTATATTTACTCCATCTCCACCCTGCCTCAGTCAGCGCTATGCATCTTTCATCTGCCGGCTCCGATGACCTATATATTCTCTGAGTCTGGCCCCCGTGCAGCCATAGTTCAGTGCTGCTGCTGCTCTGGCTCCGGCCCCAGGCGGCGGTGGCGAGGATGGCGAGGGAGGTGGGTGTGGCGGCCCGGCTGAATCAGACTCTGCAGGCGCTCTCCTCTCTCCCAGTCACAGCGATTCCACGGCGGCTGCAGCCTGCAGCTCTGAAAGTGACAAAACAAAAACCCTGCTGCTCTGAAGACGCAGCAGCAGCAGCAACAACGGGCCAGAAATCCAGCGGCAGCAGCATAAATATTTCAGAATTGTTCTGTTTGGGAAAAGAGTTGCTCCATTAGACACTCACAGTGTTTGTGAATATAGGTCAAAGCAGCTCTTATAGCTCCTGACCCAGTTTACCTGTTTTTATCCACAGCACCATTACTGCGCGCTCTAATGTGGTTCAACTAATTATCACTTGTTCTCAGATTTCTGCAGACTTATAAATACCCAGACAGAGAAGATCAAACGGAGCATAATGATGATTCTGTAATGAAGCTAATTTGCTCATCAACAGCGGGTTCTGGATCCACGGCTTATTGTCCTTGACACATGGAGTTTGTTAGTGCTTTAGTTTTTTTTTAGTTAAATCGTGAATATGCATCACATTCACACTAATCCAGGTCAGTAGGCTGAGAGCAGCAACGGCTAATCACTGTTACTCTGAGCCGTACGCGCTGTTACCACGGCTCCGCCCTCCTCCTCCTCTGTTCACCTCCTCCTCACACAGGGAAGAGACAGAGGAGGAGGAGGAAGAGGAGGAGGAAGAGCGTCACATGAACTCAAGGAAACGTATTAGGCCCAATCCCAATTCTCCCCCTTAGCCCTAGCCCTTAGCCCTACCCTTTCATCTACCCCTTCCCCTTGGCCCTCGGTTTTTAGTGACAAGGGGAAGGGGTGAAAACATTCCCCTAGGAAACGAGACGCCACTCGATTGCCGTTACGTCATCACGCATTTCCGTTTCTTGGAGGCTACAACTGTAAACAAACATCCAAGATGCCGCCGCCAGCTGTTGCGGCGTTTGTCTTGGCTCTTTTCCTATATTCACGACTTTCTGCAAGCGAAGACGTGCAGAGGACGGTATCTGAGAAACCTGCAACTGCTGTCGGTGTACAGCAGCACAAACATTGCTGCATTAAACAGGCCACATTGTAAATAAATAAATCATAAACACTCTGCTACTACTGATGTTGATGTCTGAATCTTTGTGGAAGTGATTTTAACAGAAACGGTTGCTATGTCAGATTCAAGGTTGTTGTTGTTTTTGCTGATTTATATATATATTTTTCCCTACCTTATTTACATAAATGTTCTCAAATACACCACATAATGCATTATTGTAGTTTATCCAGTTAGAAAACAGATGTTGCTGAATTTCTTGCCCAATCTGTCAAATTTCTGCAGATTTCGCAACTGAAACATGGAAAAGATTTACACACTGAAGGGCTCCATTTTAGTGAATTTATTTTACCAATAGTGATGATGTCTCTAGCTGGAGCTCTTCAGCAGATCTGATGAGTAAAATAAAATAACATAAATACATATAAATATTCAATAATTTATTTTATTACAATCTAAAACAGATCCATAACAAATACTTTCAAAAATATTAAAACTATTTAAACAGCAATAAATACATTGAAAACATAAATACAGTCATAAGTAATGAATAAAAACAAAGTCAAATAGTTTTAAAATATTAATTTAGTACACAGTAATAACAATGAATTGAGAGGAACATAAGAAATTATATTTTATCAATGAATTTTTCGAAGAGGCTAAGAAACCTCTCAGTTTTGGAGTCAGTTTCTTCATGTCGCCGCTGCTCTTTCTCAGACTCCTCCATGAGGAAGTCCAAGATTTTATTTGATCCCCGTCTTTTTTTGGGTGGGGGACCGTGATTCCTCCTGGGTGCTCTCTGGTGTTTCTGGACTGGTGTCCGGTGTTGAGGTGCTGGCTGCAGAGGGTTCAATGATCTCCTACAAGAACGAAAAATATTGATAATTACATTTTTTTTAACGCAGGTCACTAAAATTCCTGACCACAAAAACAATGCAGTGCATTATATGTTAAATGCATTACCATCAGGATTGTTGTCGGGTCCTCCTGCTGAAAAGATGCCACCACAACAGGTGGGTCAATTGAAGGCCTGGAACCCAATGCCTCATGCATGTCCTCATAAAACTGCCACGTTGAAGCTGTCACCTCACCGTTGTCAGTCCCTGAGCCAGTTTTAGGAGTCCTTAACAACTGAAAGAGGACACACACACATAAAGAAGACACACACAATAGACTCTTTACTGAAATTCATTATAATAAATACATTTGCAATAGCCTAAGCCATTTTTATTTATTGTTTTGGTAGGAGTGGACATAATACCTTGTATTTCTGTTTCAAGTTTTCCCATTTTTTGGCAACTTGCTGCCCAGTCACCTTTCCATCTAGGTTGTTTTCTTTCACAAATTTCCTATAACACAACCAACACACAATAGTGAAAGCAACTCTCCACAAGAACACACACACACATGTAAAAATGTAAATGAACGGCAAATTATACTCACTCCCATTGTTTTTTAGCAGAAAACTTCGACCTGAGGAATTCCTTCTCGTTAACTATTCTGAAGCGTATCAGCCGTCTAATCTCATGCGGTGAAACTGGGGGGACAGATAAGTGTTTAGTAGAAAACTAGGTGTTTAGTAGCAGGAAGTCACCCATAGGTGGCAGTGTAACCTCAGCAGGCCTCTGTGAGAGACTGATGCGATTACAGGAAGTAGAAGTGCTTGCTCGGCATTACAAAATAAACAACTAGCTGAAGCTAGCATAATCAAATAAGCATAACAGTACGGTAAACAATGTGCTTTCCAACAGAATAATGACATAGGAGTCATAACATTAAGCAATTTCGCCGTTTCATTTTCACAGACGAGGGACGTCCCACCGGTCTCCGGTGAGTTGTCATGGATACTTGAAAACAATCCCGTTCATGCACAGCTGTGTACCGGCGTTTGGACCGGAGTGAAAACAAACGAGTGTGAATGTGAACCGTGACTGAAAACATGTAATTTCACATCTGATGCGCAACTTTGGTCTGCAACAAATGTGTGTGTGTGTGGGGGGGGACATACTTTGTGATGTAACGGCAAGTAGAAGCAACAGCTAATGTACATTATTAACGGTAACTGACGTTAACGTTAGGCATAACTAGCGATATATAGAATAAACGGAACAAAACAAAACAAAAACTGGTTGAATAAGAAATTAATAACTAATAAAAACAAAAACAAGAGTGTCATAACTCTAAAAATAAATAATTTAATGCCAAATTACTTACGTTTGTACATCTCCTTGGACGTCCGTTCTGTCATTTCGCCGGTAACCGAGGTGTATTATGGGAAATCCGTTGTACCCCTTCGTTTTAAGTGAGCTCCTAGATCATCTTGATTTCTAGGGCTACGTAGCCCTTCCCCTTAACCCTAGCTCTTGACCAGAAATAGAATTGGGACACCACTAACCCTCACATGGACGCGCAAAATTAAGGGGAAGGGCTAAGGGCTAGGGATAAGGGGGAGAATTGGGACTGAGCCTTAGTAAATGAGGCTGTTGGCATTTACAGAAGCACCTGAACGCAGCAGCTTCTGTAGTGAACGACACCAAACTGGATCCAACTCAGTTTCTGTTCTGTCACCTGAGCAACAGCAACAACAATCTATCTATCTATCTATCTATCTATCTATCTATCTATCTATCTATCTATCTATCTATCTATCTATCTATCTATCTATCTATCGTTCTATCGTTCTATCGTTCTATCTATCTATCTATCTATCTATCTATTGTTTTATCTATCTATCGTTCTATCTATCCATCAATATCTGTCTGTATTCATTGATCATCCATCCCTCCATCCATCCTTCCATCTCTTCCTCCATCCAACCATCCCTTCAACCCTCCACCCCTCCTTCCCCTGATCTTGACCATATAAAGTCATGTGACTGCTGTAAAGTGGGGGCAGCAGCGACCGCAGCACTCAGAATAATTGAAATGTGCGCATACAGGAGACTAAATAGCCGTTCGTCAGCTGTGACCCTGATGCATTCAAAGACCCTGGATGAAAATTGAATAAAATCAGCCTTCAGGGCCACTTAGGGTTGAAATAGCCCATTTATTTATTCACAATCAATGTCCACATTCACATTCAGTCCATACAGAGCGAAGCTAAACGCTGCACAAGCTGCTTCCTAATGGAGCTGCTGCTGCTGCTGAGTCACACTGGTTCCCACAGCCCCGGCATGGTGACCTCTGACCTCTGTCTGGGCTGGAGACAGGTGTCTGCCACTGTCACACACACACACATGGACTCACACACAACAATACAAACATGCAAGGCAGCTTCCGGGTCGTGGGGTCGGTGTGACATGAACGGGGCAAGCTGTCATGTCAGGTTTTATTAAGAGCTGAGGCGTCTGGGAGATTTAATTAGCGGCCTGTGGCCTGGTGCCTGTGTGGGGTGATGGAGGCTCCAATAATAACGTCTGCGACTGGAGCTGCGCCAGAAATGGACCAGAACTGGGCCAGAACCAGGCTACAGCCGGGCCAGAGTAGGGGTGGTTAATCGATCCAACTTCCCAATTTGATTACAATTATTGAGGTCTAGATTTGATTACCAGCCGAGTCTGATTATTATCAGACATCAATCTGTCTGTCTATTCACTGATCATCCATCCATCCATCCATCCATCCATCCATCCATTCATCCTTCCCTCCATCCACCCATCCAACCATCCCTCTATCATCCATCCATCCACCCATCCAACCATCCCTCTATCCATCCATCCATCCAACCATACTTGCATCCACCCATCCAACCATCCATCCCTCCATCCATCCATCAGCCCGTCTATTCATTGATCATCCATCCCTCCATCCTTCCCTCCATGGATTCCAATTATTAACGGTTATCGATTCAAGTTCCGATTATTGCTGATTATTGATTTCCCATTTGACAGTAACAGTAAACCAAAATACATCACAAACTTTTTGTACAGTCAGCTGCTGAAATACTTAACGTCTCTTTTATTTAGTTAGGCCTCAAGGCACCATTGTCCAAATTATTATTATTGTTCTAATTGATTTTTGTTTTAGATGTCGTCACAGTTTCACAGTAAAAAAGAGAGAAGGCCAGAGCTGAGCCGGAGCTGGACCGGAGCTGAGCCGGAGCTGAGCCGGAGCTGAACAAGAGCTGGGCCAGAGCTGCTGCTTGGTTTTAAGGCAGACAGCGAGCACTTGACCGACCGGCCCAGCTCTGCTCAGTTGGATGTGTAACAGGAGTTCACCTGAGGCCTGAAGCAGGAAGCTCAGGAGCTGCAGTGAAGATGAAAGAAAACAAGTTTGCTCCAGGACATTACACTTGTTGACAATGTGCATTTGTCCTTACAAATTGCATTGTAACTCCTGAGAGGAACACAACAACAATGAAAGTTTAATTCCTCACAATATGCACGACGATGACTGCACACTATACACACTACACACTGCACCAACAAGCTCCTCTCCAGATAAACTCTGCTGATCGGAGCCATGTCCTGGACTTGACCTCAGTCCTCCTCTGTCTCAGTGCAGCCACTCTGTGAGCTCATACTGTACAAATGTGTGTGTTATTGTAGGTGGTGTGTGTGCGTGTGTGTGAGTGTGTAACACATGGCTCCCCAGAGACAGCTCTGTCTTTGATGTAGCTGCCAGCCGCCTGGTTGGATGACTGATCAGCTGTTTCTCAAAACGGGGACGAGAGGCTATCAGGGATTTTAGCTGCACAGCCACAGGCAGATGGTGTTGTGTACACACACACACACACACACACACACCCACACCCACACACAAGCATAGACGTACATTACAGAACCTGTTAAATACACACACACACCACCATGCTAACACAAATATCCGTAGACACACACAACATAACATCTCTCTCAGGAGGCAGCAGGTCCAGCATGACTAATTAAACACACACAGACACACACACAGCGCCCTCTTAGACACTGTAGATTACTGTGGCAGTAATTGCATTAGTGCAGTAAGTAAATTAAATGAGCGTGTGCTCGGTGCTGCAGCTTCTACCGTCTCACACACTCGTTGTGTAGCTACAGCCAGTGCACTACTTGTATTCCGTTTCAGATACGGGCTTTTAAAAAAAAATCGTATTCGGGAATAAACCGGAAGTGGACGCACTGACTTCAGCTGAGCTAGTGCTGCGCCGAGCCAGTGGTGTAGTCTATGTTTTGTAGTGGGTAAACTGCTTTTTAGGTGGTAAACTGTTCATACTTGTATCACATAGACCAGTGGTTCTAGAACTTTTTATATCAAGGACCCAAAACTGACACAAATTACTTTAGTACCAGTTTAGTTCTGGTACTGGTTCTGGTGTCAGTTCTAGTGTTAGTTCTGGTACCGGGTTTGGGACCAGTACTTGTTCTGGTACCGGTTCTGGTCGTAGTTCTGGTACTGGTTCGGGTTTTGGTGTTAATTCTGGTACCTGGTTTGGTACCGGTTCTGGTGTTAATTCTGGTACCGGGTTTTGTACCAGTACTTGTTCTGGTACCAGTTCTGGTGTTAGTTCTGGTACCAGGTGTGGTACCGGTATTTGTTCTGGTAGCTAGTTCCGGTTCTGGTGCTAGTTATGGTACCGGTACTAGTGCTGGTTCTGCTGCAGAGTACTGGTTCTGCTAGTTCTGCTACTTCCTGTTGGTGCCGGTGAGTGGTACTAATACTAGTCCAGTTAGAAATGATACTGGTCCTGGTGCTGGTGTTTCCACTGGAGAAGAAGAGCTAGCCGCACCAACGTTAAGGTGCACTAGCGCCACCTACTGTGTTGGAGTGTGAACCAGAATCAACTGGTTATGCGTTTCTTTGTCTTTAGAGAAAACTTCCCGAATAATGAGGAGAAACTTCGGACAGGAAAACTATTCAGGATCAAAGTGTTATTTATGTACTTCTGAATACATATTTGAGTTCAGGTACACCCATATTTCACACACACACATGGGCCTATACTACACAGGTCAACACAAACACACACACACTGAGACCTTTGTAGTTTGTTTTGGGAGCTTCAGTGTAAATGTTGAGCTGTAATTCAGCAGCACATGTTTTATTCACTCTCCTTGTTTCCTGCAGCTCAGCGCTCACCTGAGAATACTGAGCAGCAGCCGACACACACAGCACAGACGGTCGGATAACACCACACTACGCACACTCTCCCTCTGCTTGTCATCACTGTGCACACACACACACACATGCAGGTGGAGGTGTTGTGTCTTTATCTGTGTGAGCATCAGGAGTCGCGTCACGTCAGAGCCTCTGGTCTCAGATCAGCGCTGCGACCAGCTGGACGCCGTGACCTGCTCAACAGCTGATAAGCTGCCTCAGTGTGTCACCTGTGACACACACACACACACACACTCACACCGTATGGACCAGGAGAAGAAAGCTTCCCAAAGTGGGCCATGTGTGGACTATTATGGGATTTACAGTAATACAATGATTCCGTTGACCCAGACCGATCAGGTTTTCATTCTGATAAAACGACAGCGACAGAACGTTGGATCAAATAACTAACTGGTTAATATAGTGAAATCAAACCACACTTAAAGGGATAGTTCAACATTTAGTCAAATTGGCCCATTGCCATAATCCCTATAGTCATAGCAGTAGGTTGATTACCTTTAATTGTCGGTGCAAGCTATTTTTAGAACGGCGGAGCAGAGCCGTGAGCTGCTCAGAGCTACGCTACGGAGGCTCATGGGATTTCTTGGTTTCCCTCATCAAACTCATCAAATACACAATCCAACAACTCCACAACGCTCTAGTGGACAAGTTGTGACCTGCACATTCACCACGCTATGAGATAATAACACAACGTTACCACACAGAGTTGTTTTAGAGCAGTGGTTCCCAAACTTTTTCTGCTGAGCCCCCTTCAGGCTGATGAGAAAATTTTGCCCCCCTCCCCTTTATTTTTATTTTTATTTTTTTACTGTGTAACAGTATTCTTTGCTGTCAATTTCAATAACAGCCTACAGTAGTGATTGTGTTTGTAGTGATTAAGTCTAAGTTAGGACAATAAAGGGGAAATCCTGCCTTCTAGGGTTGTATATCTCCACCAATGAGGCCGATTCGATATGCATCTCGATACACTGCCAACGATGCGATACATTAACGATACACTGAAGCTCCTGTCGATACGATGCGATACGATTCACTCCTATTCACGATACGATGCTTTTCAAAAATGATTTCATAACGATATGACTTAATTACAAAGAGATTTGGTTCGATAAGATGTATCAGTTGTTAAGTTTGGTACAGTTGAGATAGGAGAGTTTCTTAGCCCACATCAGGTTTCTTACCTCAATACCAGTATTCTGTTTAACTCTCTGTATCAATTTGAGGGATTTTTATGGGGCAAACAACTCATATTTGAAAGGATACCTTTCAGTATAGGCTACCTTTCTATATTCTATAGGCTAGAGCTTTTTGCTCAAAAATAAATGCTAGACTTATACAAATGAAATCCAGCCCAATCATCACCTGGGCTTATAAAAATAAATAAATAAAAAATCACCTGGGCTTATAGCAAGGCCAAAACCACGGTGTATACATTGGGGGGGCCAAATGACAAATAAGGTCCGGAGTTTCTTACTTTTGGCTGGGGGGTGGGGTATTTCCCACAATCTATGATATTAATTTTTGAAAATTGTTTAGAACATGGTGTGAGGACTCTCTCCCTGCTCCTCTCTGCTCCATCCCTCCATCCTTCCTCTCTGCTCCATCCCTCTATCCTTCCTCTCTGCTCCATCCCTCCATCCCTCCTCTCTGCTCCATCCCTCCATCCTTCCTCTCTGCTCCATCCCTCTATCCCTCCTCTCTGCTCCATCCCTCTATCCTTCCTCTCTGCTCCATCCCTCCTCTCTGCTCCATCCCTCTATCCTTCCTCTCTGCTCCATCCCTCCATCCTTCCTCTCTGCTCCATCCCTCCATCCGTCCATCCCTCTATCCTTCCTCTCTGCTCCATCCCTCCTCTCTGCTCCATCCCTCTATCCCTCCTCTCTGCTCAATCCCTCCTCTCTGCTCCATCCTTCCTCTCTGCTCCATCCCTCTTCTCTGCTCCATCCCTCCTCTCTGCTCCATCCTTCCTCTCTGCTCCATCCCTCCTCTCTGCTCCATCCCTCCATCCCTCCTCTCTGCTCCATCCTTCCTCTCTGCTCCATCCCTCCTCTCTGCTCCATCCCTCCATCCCTCCTCTCTGCTCTATCCTTCCTCTCTGCTCCATCCTTCCTCTCTGCTCCATCCCTCTATCCCTCCTCTCTGCTCCATCCCTCTATCCTTCCTCTCTGCTCCATCCCTCCATCCTTCCTCTCTGCTCCATCCTTCCTCTCTGCTCCATCCCTCTATCCCTCCTCTCTGCTCCATCCCTCTATCCCTCCTCTCTGCTCCATCCCTCTATCCTTCCTCTCTGCTCCATCCCTCTATCCCTCCTCTCTGCTCCATCCCTCTATCCTTCCTCTCTGCTCCATCCTTCCTCTCTGCTCCATCCCTCTATCCCTCCTCTCTGCTCCATCCCTCTATCCCTCCTCTCTGCTCCATCCCTCTATCCTTCCTCTCTGCTCCATCCCTCTATCCCTCCTCTCTGCTCCATCCCTCTATCCCTCCTCTCTGCTCCATCCCTCCTCTCTGCTCCATCCTTCCTCTCTGCTCCATCCCTCCTCTCTGCTCCATCCCTCTATCCTTCCTCTCTGCTCCATTCTTCCACCAATTGAAGCAGAACCGGTTCCAGAACCAGTTCAGAACCGGAACCGGACCGGTACCAGAATCGGTACCAGTACCAGAACCGATTCCAGAACCAGTACTAGAACCAGTACCAGAACCAGTACCAGAATTGGTACCAGAACCGGACCGGTACCAGTTCTGGTACTGGTTCTGGTACCGGTCCGGTTCTGGAACTGGTACCAGTACCAGAACCGGTACCAGTACCAGAATCGGTACCAGAACCAGTACCAGAATCAATACCAGAACCGGTTTCAGAACCGGTACCAGAACCAGTTCAGAACCGGAACCGGACCGGTACCAGAATCGGTACCAGTACCAGAATCGGTACCAGTACCAGAACCGATTCCAGAACCAGTACTAGAGCCAGTACCAGAACCAGTACCAGAATTGGTACCAGAACCGGACCGGTACCAGAACCGGTACCAGTTCCAGAACCGGACCGGTACAAGAACCAGTACCAGAATATGTACCAGAACCAGTACCAGAACCGGTAACAGAACCGATTCCAGAACCGGTACCAGAACCAGTACCAGAACCAGGACCAGAACCAGTACCAGAATCGGTACCAGAACCAGACCGGTACCAGTTCCAGAACCGGACCGGTACCAGAACCAGTACCAGAACCGGTACCAGTTCCAGAACCGGACCGGTACCAGAACCAGTACCAGAACCGGACCGGTACCACAACCGGTACCAGAACTGGTACCAGTACCATAACCGGTACCAGGACCAGCCTCTGTTTCACCAGCAGCAGCACCAGGTCTGGGTCCAGTACCAGTCAAAGCTCAGTCAAAAAGAAGCTGGTGCTGGTTCCAGTTCTGAACTGGTCCATCCCTCCTCTCTGCTCCACCCCGAGAGAGAGAGAGAGAGAGAGAGAGAGAGAGAGGTGCACAGGGATGACAGGAGTGTTCAGGATCCAGTTTAAAAGTTTTCCCCACCAGAATCTCAAAGCCGAACTTTGGAGCATTATTTATCCCGTTTTCTGAGCAGCTATCATGCCATGGCTGGAACAACAGATTCTCTGTGTCTCCTGGTTTCATATGATATCTGTATCTTCACTCTAGCTTTAAAACTGGCCTCTTTATAACGCCATTAATATTTCACATGAATCCAAAATGTATGGCAGTCATTTTGACAACAACACTGCTCAGAGATGTAGTAGTAGTAGTAGTAGTAGTAGTAGTAGTAGTAGTAGTAGTAGTAGTAGTAGTAGATGTAGTAGCTACTGTCTGAGCTACATGTGGACTGACTCTCTCCCTCTGTTGACATCAGAGCTCCTGCAGCCCGTCATTTCAGGCTCCGAGTCGGAGCAGAACTTCAAACAAGCTGCGCTACATGGGCGCTATCAACTCACAGCTGGGAGGGGGGGGTCACACACACAGTTTCCCTAAGAAATGAATTAAACTATAGAATTAAATGCAAGATAAATCAGAAATAACAAGAGATGGATGTGTTAACAGCTGGGGTTCTTAAAAAGAGAATGTCTGTCACATACTTTTATATATTATTGGAGGGGACAGATTGGTGGTCCCCTAACGTTTGTATCGGTGCACCGATATGAATCGGTGAATCTCCACATCCCTACTGCCTTCACCTCCAAAATGACGGCTGTCAGATGAGCCAACAAACTTTCCAGCTTGTGTGTGCGCCTGTATGTCAGCGTGAGAGCGATGAACACACACACACAGCTGAGGGGAAGTTGCGCCTGTCGGCCGACCGGCATAATGACGCATCTACCGGGGAAACACCGGCCGCTGGCCACGGAAGCCCAGCGAAAAGCTCCGAAGCACCAAGAAGCTAGTTTCCTTTCAGCGCCGATGTTAACGGATTATGTCGTTCACACCAGCAGCCCTGCAGCTGACTCGTGCCCTGCAGTCATCATTTCAGCATCTGGTCTGTTTTGAGAGCGAGCCGCGACATAAAGAAACAATGAGAGAATCCGGTTGATTTTCAAGATAAAACACCACGATTGACAAATGCGATGATGTGGACGAGAGGGCTCCGGCTCGCACATGATTTTCATTCCGCAGCCAGTGTACCGCGCCCCCCCTGCAATGGCTAGGCAAGGCAAGGCAATTTTATTTGTATAGCCCGTTTTCACAAACAGTTTGTCTCAAAGGGCTTCACATGACATCGTAACAACATCCTCTGTCCTTAGACCCTCACATCCACTGAGGAAAAACTCCATGGAAAACCCTTTTAACAGGGAAAAATCGGAGAAACCTCAGGGTGAGCAACAGAGGAGGATCCCTCACCCAGGATGGACAGACGTTCAATATGCCCCCCACTTTGGGAACCACTGTTTTAGAGGAAATTCATGCGAAACCGCTGATGCGTGTTGCCTTCAGGGACAGTTTTTCATCAACAGTCTCTGTATTTCCCTCTAAAACAACTCTGTCTGGTAACGTTGTGTTATTATCTCATAGTGTGGTGAATGTGCAGGTCACAACTTGTCCACCAGAGCGTTGTGGAGTTGTTGGATTGTGTATTTGATGAGTTTGATGAGGGAAACCAAGAAATCCCATGTGCCTCTGTGGCGTAGCTCTGAGCAGCTCATGGCTCTGCGCCGCCGTTCTAAAAATAGCTTGCACCGACAATTAAAGGTAACGAACCTGCAATTTGCCAAAATGTTGAACTATCCCTTTAAATGAGATTCAGTAGCTCAGGCCTGGACATGAATTTGATTTATTCCTAAACACACATTCTTCTGTCCGTTTGGCGTCTCAACCACACCAACACGCCGGCTTCACCCACATAAATAGAGATATTTTTAAACGGATAAAAAAGTGGATCCGTGTAGCGATGTTAAACGGAGCCGGTGTTGACACCATGCACGACAGTAGTGCACGGTCCGCTGTTTGACTGCGCATGCTCATAACATTCTTCTTCTGTGGTATTTTACATGTTGCTCATCGCCACCTATCGGCCGGGCTCAGCATTGCAGGCTGCAGAGGAGATGGTTTTCAGTTTGACCTGTTCGTATGGACGGAGACGACACGCCTTCTGAACGGACCAATCACTGAGCAGATGAGTTCAGTTAAATCCACACACACACACACACACGCAGACATTTACATCACACTGTTGTGTGTTTATCAGCAGAAACACACACTGAGGTCATTAAAGGAACTTTGTGTTTCCTGGATAATTAGTGTGATGTAAACAGAACCAGGACTGAATTTATATTTAAAAAACACAAACACACAAGAACGCACAACGGCCAGTTGAGGTCAGCTCTCAGCAAACACGTGTGTGTGTGTGTGTGTGTGTGTGTGTGTGTGTGTGTGTGTTCAGCTGACAGGCAGAGCTGGGTAAAGGTATTGATTAGCAAATGGAGGCTAATGGTCAGAACTAATCAAACAGAGAGGAAAGTTTCAGGAGCTCGATATCACAGGATGAACTCCGTGTGTGTGTGTGTGTGAGGTCTTTATACCACAACTGTTCACACACACACACACACACAGGAAGTGCAGAGGAGAGAGACAGGAGTCGATGCTGTGTCAGATTTAGGTCAGAACCAGGAAGAAGCCAGAGACAGGGAGCAGCACCAAACAGACCCTGCTGCTGGTTCCAGGTCTGATCTGGTTCAGCTGTCGTTCCTCTAGAGAACCAGTTTGTTTTTCCACCGGTAAGGAGTCCAGGCAGTTTTTCAGACCTCTACATCCTCTGTGATTTTTTCCCCCGGCAAAACCTAATGTGTACAATCAGATACATAGAACGATCAGATCATCCACCAGGATGCAGTTATTCATGGCCTTCACTTGGGACATCCAATATGGCTGCTGTCAGTCAGGAACCCAAATGTGTTTCCTCATGGAAATTTTTGCCAATTTTGAAAAAGTTAAGGAGAAAAACTTAAAAATTGTTACTGAAACTTCAATAGGAATAGTTACTGGACTTACTCCAGAAGTGGAACCAGCTCGGTTCCAGAGAGAGAGGAGGAGATGTTGTGAGACCAATGGGGCGTGGCAGCTGGAAACACATCCTCCTCTGTCTCCTCTAAGTGCTGCAGCATTAAATTATCAGAGCTGGTTTATGGGATGTTTTATACCAGAGGGTTAAATAGATGCAGCAGCAGCAGACGATGAGGACGACGTCCTGAGAGGAAACCAGATCCAGAGGAAACCATCTCCACGTTGATCAGCTCCTCCTGCAGCTCTCCACTAAATAATATGCTATTGTTGTTCCTCAGACTGTGTGTGTCTATGTGTGTGTGTGTGTGTGTGTGTGTGTGTGTGTGTGTGTGTGTGTGTGTGTGTGTGCGTGCGTGTGTGTGTGTGTGGAGCATCTGAAGGTGTCTTGATGCCTGCGGCAAACTGGCCCACTCAGCAGATGGAGAGAGACTGATCCCCTGTTTGTTGACAGTGCACTTAAATACAGTGCATGTTGGTTAAAGTGTGTGCACGTGCGTGTGTGTCTCTGCGTGCACAACGTGTGTGTACTATGTGTGTGTCTGTGTGTAAGTGTGAGAAAACTCCCATCATAAAGCAGCTCCAGTGAACAGTAAATAAATCATAAACAAGTCACTCAATCCCAAAGACCAGTGTGTGTGTGTGTGTGTGTGTGTGTGTGTGTGTGTGGTAAAAACAGTGATCTGGAGAGGAGGAGGGCGAGCGGGAGAATCTACCTTCACACTGCTCTTCATAAACACTGAGGTTAATACACAGATGAATTATTAAAGTCCACGGGCAGCGTTCACTCTGCAGGAGGCAGAGACTCAGAGACACGACCTGATTGGCTGAGAGGAAGAACAGCTGAGGAGGACACAGCTGGGACAGACAGAGAGACAGATAATCTATGTATTGTTATTCTGTTGTCGTAATGCTGTAAATCACAGTCATATCAATAAAGCTTGTTGAAAATTGAGAGATTTAACCTTCCTGTTGTCCTCCTGGGTCAAGGAAGGACAAAGGGAAAGATGGGAGGAAAAAAAGGAAGGGAGAAAGAATGAGGGAACAGATTGGGTCAATTAGATTAAAAAGGAAGGAAGGGAAACAAGGAACTAAAGAAGGATGGAGGCAGGAAAGAATGAAGGGGAAAGGGAAGTAAAGAAAGATGGAGGTACAGGGAACATATCAGGTCAATTGGATCAGAAGAGGAAGGAAGAAGAAGTAATGACAAAGGGAAGGAAGGAATGGAAAAAGAAAGGAAAGATAGAAGGAGGGAACAGATTGGGTCAATTGGGGAAAGGGAAGTAAAGAAAGATGGAGGTATGGGAACAGATCAGGTCAATTGGATCGAAAGAGGAAGGAAGAGGAAGTAAGGAAGAAAGGAAGGACAGAAGGAAGGGAAAAAGGATTGTGGAAAGAAGGAAAGAAGGAAGGATGGAGGAAGAAAACAGATCAATTTGACCCAGAAAGACAACAATCAATATGAACTGTATGCGTATTTCATCATATAACAACGTACCTAATGACAGACAGTTTTTTATTTTATTTTATTTGATTCTGTGAGTTTTTGTTTTGTTTCATTGATTCTTGATGCTTTCATGACAATAAAGAGAATTTGAGAGAGAGAGAGAGAGAGAGAGAAGGACAGAGACACAGAGAGAAATGACGTCCGTTATAAAACTTTCATAAAGCTGAAGGATTCATCAACCCCACAGGGAGAAGCTCCGGCCTTCTACATCCTCCCCCCCCCCCCCTCCCCCCTCCTCCTCCTCAGGTGTTCACATCAATCCTCCTCACACTCACACACACATAGGGAAGTGTGATGTATGCGTGCAGATAGAATCAGCTGCAGTTCTCATCAGCTAGCTTTTCATTTAGCAGCTCTATTAGCCCCATTAGCCTCTCAGCCAGACCCTCTGTTTGTCCTTCTGCTGCCTTCACACTCACACTGCTTATCTCTCTGTCACACACATACACACAAACACAATCTGACAAACACACACTTTGCTCTCTCACAGTACATTTACATGACAGTTGAAAAAATCTGAATTATGGCCTTAATCCGTTTTAACTGGACGACAATAGTTCATGTAAACACGTCAGATCCGACTAAAACACCCAGATGATGTGATTGGAAGCTGGTTTCCTTTTGCATATATTCACCTTAATCTGACTGAAACTGGCTGTCCTACCTGACCAGGTGGCAGCTATACCTGTCCAGGTGGTGGCTACCTGAGGCTGCCAACTTCCTGAAGTGGAAATAGGGGACGGGTGGGGGCTAGTTAACTACATTTTGCAGGAGGCCTTCCACTTCCCCACAGACTACCGTTCCTATGCTTTCAGATTACCTCCCCTGTCACTGTAGCCTACCTGTCAATCACATTTGTTTTTAATAAAATCAATATGATTATACATGCTGCATCAGCCTCCTGAGAAACCTGGCGAACAACAAACTGTGAAAGAGCTCCCTGATTCCTAAATTATCTCTCAGATTTTGCTGCCATTGCTGTTTATTTCCCCATTCTTTTCTACACTTTGATTCTGCGATTGTTTTTTTCTTTTGTGCCACCGCACTTGTCTGGGAAGCGTCATGCTTGTCAAAGTGTCATCGCAGGCGTGACCTAGCAACACCAATAGTGTATTCTATTGGTCAAAAGATTTGTGTTCTCGTAGCAACAGTGACACAGCAACATAACGGTGTCTCATTGGTCAATGAGAAGCTCATTCCAGACTGTCGGGGTCAGCAGCACCAGTCAGAACTGCACCATTTCATTATGATAAAAATCAACCTAGTATGGATTTTCAAAAATAGTGCATCTTTGTTAGTTCAATAAGGGACATGTCTTTTAGTTTCCAAATTCAGGATGATTCTGTATTTTAATGGAAAGTTGGCAACCCTATGTAATAGTGGTGGCTAGCTTGTGGCTACCTGTACCAGTCTGGCTATTTGTTCTAGTAGTGGCTACCTGTCCTAATGGTGGCTAGTGGTGGCTACCTGTCCTTCTGGTGGCTACCTGCCTGGATGGTGGCTCCTGGTGGTGGCTATCTGTCCTGGTGGTGGCTACCTGTCCTAATGGTGACTACCTGTCTTAGTGGTGGCTACCTGTCCTTCTGGTGGCTACCTGCCTGGATGGTGGCTCCTGGTGGTGGCTATCTGTCCTGGTGGTGGCTACTTGTCCTAGTGGTGACTACCTGTCTCGATGGTGGCTAGCTGTCCTGGTGGTAGCTACCTTTCCTGATGGTGGCTGCCTGTCCTAGTTGTGGTTACTTGTCCTGGTGGTGGCTACCTGTCCTTCTGGTGGCTACCTGTCCTTCTGGTGACAACCTGTCCTGATGGTGGCTTACTGTCCTGGTGGTGGCTACCTGTCCTGATGGTGGCTACCTGTCCTGATGGTGGCTACCTGTCCTGATGGTGGCTTACTGTCCTGGTGGTGGCTACCTGTCCTGGTGGTGGCTACCTGTCCTTCTGGTGACAACCTGTCCTGATGGTGGCTTACTGTCCTGGTGGTGGCTACCTGTCCTGGTGGTGGCTACCTGTCCTGATGGTGGCTACCTGTCCTAGTGGTGGCTACCTGTCCTGATGGTGGCTACCTGTCCTAGTGGTGGCTACCTGTCCAAGTTGTGGCTACCTGTCCTTCTGGTGACTACCTGTCCTGGTGGTGGCTACCTGTGGTGGCCACCTGTCCTAGTGGTGGCTACCTGTCCTAGTGGTGGTTACTTGTCCTGGTGGTGGCTCCTGTCCTTCTGGTGGCTACCTGTCCTTCTGGTGACTACCTGTCCTTCTGGTGACTACCTGTCCTGATGGTGGCTTCCTGTCCTGATGGTGGCTGCCTGTCCTAGTTGTGGTTACTTGTCCTGGTGGTGGCTACCTGTCCTTCTGGTGACTACCTGTCCTTCTGGTGACTACCTGTCCTGATGGTGGCTTCCTGTCCTGGTGGTGGCTACCTGTCCTAGTGGTGGCTACCTGTCCTGATGGTGGCTACCTGTCCTAGTGGTGGCTACCTGTCCTGATGGTGGCTACCTGTCCTAGTGGTGGCTACCTGTCCTAGTTGTGGCTACCTGTCCTTCTGGTGACTACCTGTCCTGATGGTGGCTACCTGTCCTGATGGTGGCTACCTGTCATAGTGGTGGCTACCTGTCCTAGTTGTGGCTACCTGTCCTTCTGGTGACTACCTGTCCTGATGGTGGCTACCTGTCCTAGTGGTGGCCACCTGTCCTAGTGGTGGCCACCTGTCATGTTGGGTGTTAAGGTGCCTGCTGATTCATTCCTGAGTGGACATGGAGCAGGCAGATGGCCTGGCCTCAAACAGAGGCGCGGTCTTATGCTAAATACTACACACTACACACTACATACCAGAGCTCAGAGCATGCTCTAACACACACGCACGCACGCACGCACGCACGCACGCACGCACGCACGCACCATTACGCACGTCACGAAAACGCATGGAACGAAAACGGGTCACACACACACAAAACACACTACAAAACACACATCACATGATGACATCAACACACACACACACACACACACACACACACACGCACATCATACCCATACATGCCACAAACAGGGATTATGAATAATTATGTTCCCAGATCCTTCATGTAGATCAAAGCAAGCTGGCATCAATTTGGTCACGTTCATTAGCAGCCATGTTTAATGCATGTTAGATATTTTGAAACAGCGTGGTATGTTAATGAAGAGCTGCATGTTTGGACCAGAGTGGAGCACACAACACACACACACAACACATTCACACACTTCATTAGAAATCAGTGCGCTGTAATCGAGTCCTGCTAATGTGTCTCATCTCATATTAATCACATGTAACTCTGTTCAGATGGCACACTGAACCTGCTGTGTGTGTGTGTGTGTGTGTGTGTGTGTGTGTGTGTGTGTGTGTGTGTGTGTGTGTGTGTGTGTGTGTGTGTGTGTGTGTGTGTGTGTGTGTGTGATGCTGGTTTATGCAGCACTACAGCTCTGTCTCGACAATACGTCAGGAAATACAACACGCTGATAAATGATAGCTATATATTCTGAGTGTGTGTCTACAGAGAATAAACACAGTCAGAAATTAGCTTTTGATTGAATGTTAAAACTATAATTTGTGCCCAAAGCAGAGAGAGGAACCAGACAGGAAGTCAGAGTGTGGTGATGGTCTGGTGAGGTTTCAGGTGTTCAGTGACGTCTCCCTGCTGTAGGAGACCAGAGGTCGAGCTCCGTCACTGAGCTGCAGAGACAAACTGTGACAGTCTGACTTTGACATTCAACCATAGATTTAGATCAGGACGAGGAGCGGTCCAGTTTCTCCGCAGAGCGACAGCACTGAACCGTCTGCTGTAACTGAGTCTGTGGTTCAGAGCTACGGCGATTAATCAACGTATAGTCAACAAAAACCAATAGCAAAATTAGTCGGCAACTAATTCAATAGTCGATAATTAGTTGGTAACGTCATCGCCCGTGTTTTTCCCACTGTGGAGCTGAACTGAACGCAGGGTTCCCATGTGTCCTGGAAAACCTGGAAAACGGTTGACCAATTATCCAGTCATGGAAAACGCATGGAAATTGAGAAAAAGGGTCAAATGCACTGGAAAAACTTGAGTTGTACTGGAAAATTGTATTATCACATGATGACATCAGCTACCAGAGCTCGATTTGACTCTTTCAGACCCTGCTAAAGATTTCTTTCCCAAAGATGTGCCCAGTGAGAAACCAGAGCCGTTTTAGGTGCTCAGCTGCAACCATAAATAAAAACCCTTTATAATCCAAGTAGTCAATCTATCAAAATAGTTGTTACAGTAGTTGCAGTCCTACTGTGGTGACAGATGAGAAACGACACTGTTAGCCGTAAGCTAACAATAGCACAGTGGAGATAATACTCTGAAGTTTCCATAACAGTCTAACATGAGCTTCACCTGTCGATGCTCCACTGCACTCAGATCTGTGTAAATCCAACAGCTCATCAGCATCATTAATCAATATGAGCTCGAGAACTTGACCACGACTGCAGCAGAGGAACCTGCCAGAACCTTCCATGTTCTTCCCTGGGGACAGGAGGAAGTGGAGAACCGAGTA
Organism: Decapterus maruadsi; assembly: GCA_030347415.2. Taxonomy (NCBI): domain Eukaryota; kingdom Metazoa; phylum Chordata; class Actinopteri; order Carangiformes; family Carangidae; genus Decapterus; species Decapterus maruadsi. The sequence goes on along the minus strand of CM064900.1, from coordinate 26,520,992 downwards.
GAACCGATGGTAGAACCCATCTAGGGACAGACATCGAGAGCTGGTACTGCTTCCTGACTGGTTGGTCCCTAATAAAATATCATTAAGCTCCTGGACAAATGGTGCTGCTATCGGTACATAACCAAGATACAAAATCAACATTTAGTCTGTTCTTACAAAATAAAGTCTCTAACTATATGAAATGAAAATGCAATAAGTAGTAATATGATTATCAGTAAGTACCGGTATCAATGAAAACCTGTCGATACCCATCCCTAGTGATGTCACAGTGATGTCACAGAGCATCATTAAAAAAACATGAGCTTGTCTGAAAAAAAAAGAGCTGAATCTACATCCATCACACACACCAATAAAAGCAGTGTGTGTGTGACAGGGGCTCAGTGAAGGACAGTAATAACCCTCGTTAATGTACAAACCCACCAGTCTGATGGAGCCTGAGGATCAATAATAAATTAAAGACTTGAGCCACTTCACACTGAAACGACTCCCTGGAGGTGAAGCAGTAAAGTCTCTTTATCTCTGCTGAGGAGCCGACACTCGTCTGCTGCTCCGCTACAAACCTGAAGGAGCTGCAGCTTTTTGTTTTTTTGCCTCGCTTGCCTCACTCCCAAGTCCATAAACAGCAGATAGACACCATCCTTTCAACTGTGCGTGCAGTAACAAGGGAGATACGGGCAGAGATTAGCTTAGCTCAAAAACAGGAAGTGTATGGGTAGTGTTAGCCTGCCTCCACCTAAAGTCATCAGAGAAACTCTTCAGCAACTCTAAACGGAAACCGGCGGGCCGATCTTCGTCTCTGAGCTGACAAAACTCTCCGGTAAGGCACCTCGAGCGGTCAAATGCCAGTTCAAACAGTTCAAGGAAAGACGGTTTTATTTTGGTTCAAGCTAGCTACATGGAGGGTAGGTTAGCTTCCTAAAGCACAAAGCACAAATTCTGTTCTGTTTGTAAAGGGCAACAGGTGTTTTATTTTGTGAAAGTAACAGGAAGTGTGTTGGTCACGGCTAGCTTGAGTAGCGCCGAATTCGTCCCAGCAGAATAGTAAACAGCTGGTATTTAGACAAATTAATGACACACTGCTGATTTAAACGGATACTTTCTCACCTAAAAATGTTTGAAATGTTGATGAAGTGATATTTACAGAGTTTAGAGCTAAAATGAAATCAGCTTCTGACTGCTGATTTCAGCTCAGGTAGGAGGCAGGCTAACACTACCCATACACTTCCAGTGTTTGAGCTAAGCTAATTACGAGTGATACGGCTCAATCTCCCTTGTTACTGCACCCTTGTTACTGCACACACAGTAGAAAGGATGGTGTCTATCTGCTGGTCATGGACTCGGGACTCGGGAGTGAGGCAAGACACGAACAAAAATGTTGCTGTATCCCTTTAAGGACCAGTCTGATTCCTCATGAGGGTTTGTACTTTAGGATCAATATTAAAAACACAGAAGTGTGACCAGCTTCATGTCAGCAGCAGCAGCAGCAGGAGGAGGAGGAGGAGAAGGAGGAGGAGGAGGAGTAAACATCTCCTCCCCTGAGGAAACACACCCAGCTCCCACAGGACACACAACACACCAGTCAATGACAACAATGGGAGACAAAGTGGTGTGTTCCTGCCCTGGGGGGAGGAAGGGAGGGAGGAGGGAGAATATCAATAACAGACATGATGTGACATGAATCTGTTTCTTTGACAGGACGAAGTGAAACTGAACAAAAGAGATGTTTCTTTTCTTTTGTTCAGATCATGATGTTGGAATTAAAGCTGAACTCTCCACGTCTGATCTCTCCTCCTCAATCTATCAGTCCATGGAGCGGTGGGTAATGTTATCTATCATCTACCATGTCACCATGTGTATATTTGTGTCTTATCTGTCATAAACGAGAGACCTGAACCCAATTTTGAAAGGGCCGGTACATTCAGACTGAAAAAAATAACAAGACGAGCAGGAAGGAGGAGGAGGAGGCAGCGACTGACAACATGGAGGAAGATAATCTGCAGTAGTTTGATGAAGAAAGTAAACGTTTGGTGGAGGTTTGGGAAAATACAGTCAAGGGAGGAGACAGCCAAAGTTCACTGAAACACCAAAGGAACTGAGACAAGAAAAAGCAAAAAAATTATGAGTAATGCAGAGTAACATACACCTTTGGTTCCTCTTAAAGGGATAGTTCACCCAAAATTAAAATTTCACTACTTATCTACTCACCCTCATGTCGACTAAGAGCTGTGAGAATTTTCAGAGTCCTCCGTTCCTTCTCTGAGTTACGGGGGGGTCCACGCAGCAGTATTTGTCCAGTAAATTGTTCTGCCGCTGAGAGAAGCTGTAGATAAGACCAGAGACAGAGGAAGTCATTAAAGGTATAATGTGTAGGAATTCCCCCACCTAGCGGTGCGGTTGCATATCTGAACGTATTGTTGATGTTGCATTCAGGTGAAATGGGGCAGACGTCAGACAGACAACAGACGCTGCATGTAACAGTTCCACCAGCACCAGGCAAAACAATACAGGCCTGACTATTGTCACTATTGTATTGTTTTACCATCTTTCTCTGGTGGAGTAAAATGACATCAGGTTGGTTTGCAGACGGCCGTCTGTCTGACTGCACCTTCATTCTAAGGTAGGAGAAAGCTTTCATTTGTATGTATGTGTGATTCCACTTCAGTCAAGTACGTTTATGAAAGACATGTTTGATTTTTGATCATAAAAAGACAAATAAGTTACACACTGGGGCTTTAACAGGAACAACATGGCCGCTGCCTCGCTCAGCATGAGTATGAATCCTGAGGACGAGCAGCAACAGAGACACGGGACGTCTCAGGAGACACAGCAGCCGTCAACTGTTGCTGCTGCTGCTCGTCTCTGGCAGGAACCATTGAAATGCAGAGCAAGGGGTTGGATAATGGACTGTCCCACAGTGGCAGCGCCTGCACACACGCACACACAGACACACACTCCTCTACATCCCCTCCTGGCCACCGGCCAACCATCACTGAGTGTGTCTCTTTTTTGAATGTGTGTGTGTGTGTTTGTGTGGGAATGTAGGAAGCCTTCGGCCGCCAAGAGCTACGCTTATTAACGCCCTGCAGGATAAGTGCTCTCCTCTCTCCTCCCTCTCTTAGTGGTCACTGCTGGGGGAGGAGGAGGAGGAGGAGGAACATGAACAAAGCAGAATGTGGAGGAAGTGCTGGAGCTCCTGCCGTCTCCCAGCTGCCTCCTCTGTTTGAAGCTGAGAACGATCGATACCGTCGACTCACAGCTCAGGCTGCTCACTACAACTCAACAACACACACAACACACCAGCTACTCCATGTTGAACACTGCCTGCAACAGGACAGAGCAGCTCACCTTCATATAATACACAACTCTACTTACCACACACACTGGCAGCCTTTCACAGCAGGAACGCAACGAATGAACGACACAAAATCACAAAATATTCTGCAACAAGAACCAAAGTTTCTCTTTGTGTCGTGTGGTTCTTCTCTTATTCATCGTGTCTTAAGGAATAGTTCAACATTTTATCAAACTGGCCCATTGCCATAACCCTTATAGTCATAGCAGTAGGTTCGTTACCTTTAATTGTCGGTGCAAGCTATTTTTAGAACGGCGGAGCAGAGCCGTGAGCTGCTCAGAGCTACGCTACGGAGGCTCATGGGATTTCTTGGTTTCCCTCATCAAACTCATCAAATACACAATCCAACAACTCCACAACGCTCTGGTGGACAAGTTGTGACCTGCACCTGATTACACGTTACCACACACAGTTGTTTTAGGGGAAATTCATGCAAAACCACTGATGCACGTTGCCTTCAGGGACAGTTTTTCATCAAGCAGTCTCTGTATAAAACAACTGGTAGACTGAAGGTCTCCATGTCACATTAAACCATTGCAGTGACATTAAGTGTTGGTCTGGAGACTGGCAACACTACAAGTTTGACCCCGACCAATCATCTTTAATGACCGCTCTGTCATCCTATTGGTCATCCTCAAGTTTCACGTCGTAGGAGATTCAGACAAGGAGAAGAAATTGTTGTTCTTTCTGTCAGAGCGTCGTAGATAAATAATCAGTGTTCATCAGTGATGTCACACTACACATCTCTTCATCGTTCCTCACGTTCACAATCTGTCGGCCACAATCTGTCGGCCTGATAGCATGTCGTCTGATCCTCACTCAACTCAATGTGTTTCTCTTGGTGTGTGTTTGTCTGTGTGTGTGTTTGACTGTGTGTGTGTCTGACTGTGTGTGTGTCTGAGTGTGTCCAAGTCGACCCGGCTCCTGGGACCAGGTGTAAAGAGCTCAGACTGAACCACCTGAGCTGTAACAATATTTAAGGTTGTGTGAAGAGCTGTGAAACACTGCTGTTGTTTCCCTGTCCTCCGCCTCCATTCACATCTATAGGACCATATCAAATCTGTTGAAAATGTTCCCAAATTCTGTTTTTTTTTTTTCATTCATATTTTACTACCAAAACAAATTAACGACAAATATAAAATGTATACAAATTAAATTGAGGTAATAAAAAAACAACACTTTTTCTCCATACCTATGAGAATACATACTGCATGATGCAACATAATACTGCACTATTATCAAGTACCAACACAATATATGCTTATGAGCTTTTGGTCATTGCATGTGTTTTTACGCTTCTAGTCAACAATGTTCAAACAAGATGGTGATCCAGTCATCTGCACTAGTAAACTACTCCTAACTCTGTGCATAATGTTAGCAAAGTATATGATTATTGGCGACTGGTGATTTTTAGTAGACTATGTAGTATCATAGCTGCATTACTGACAGGTTTGAAAATCAGTCAGAAACGGATCAAGTTCTGGTTCTTTCAGTCAAACATGAACATGATAGGGTTAATGCTCTAAGCGAGCAGACCGAGCCAAGATGGCAGCCGTGCGACAACGTGTCAGGTGACTCATCTAGACTTAGAGATAGGGGAGAGCAGGGTTGAAAAGTAACAAAGTGATTTTCTCCGAGCCCATACAAGTCTGACATGTCTAACGTGGTCAGCATGTATATCATGGACCTAACACAACTGCAAAAAATCTTAAAAATACATCTGACTTTGACCAAGTAACATTCAAGAACCTGTTATACCATAATTATGATTGATAGACACATTAATTAGTCCTCTAACACATCCTACAGTTTGACTTGTTAGAGTTTTTCAGTGTAGAAGCAGCTCAGGTTTGAGTGTCGGGAGTCACTCTTTGCTCATGACCAATGAGCAATTCTGTGAAAGAAAAAAGAAAACTCACCTTGCTGGTAACGTGATCACGCTGTGTGTGTTACGGGTGAGATTAAAACACACAACTCACGATATCTGGAACGTATTCGAGTCATTTTTATCCCATTTCCCAAACCCAAGACATCAAACATACTTAAAGTTATCTAGCAAACGTAACGTTACCGTTTCTAATCTAGTCTTTTGAACTTTATAAAGTTTTACGAGGAGAAACGGGAGGTTGGCAGAGATTTAGCGTTAGCTAGTAGCTAACGTTAGTTACTGCCGTTCGTTGAGGTCATTAGCTAGCATCGTTAGCTACTAGTGAGCGACCAAAAAAAAAAGATTTTTCCCCACTTTTCAGAAAAGTCATGTAATGCCCATTCAGTCGTTCTTTAGCCACGTCTGTCTTCTATCACAAACACCATTTTTCTGAAAGTTAATTCAAATTTCCCTTAAGCTATTTAAATCTGACTAATTTTCAATGATTTCCAATGGGAGTTAACCGTGGAGGGCGGGACTTGACAAAGGGTCAATCGGCCAATTCCACAATTCTGTGATGATGGAAATGATAAAGCCCTACATCTATCACTTCTTATCCCCCTCTTCCTCCTCTCTTCTTCTTCTTCTCTGGTCTGTGGTGTCGTTGGGCCGGGGATGGCGGCATGCCAGCTCGCCCTCCAGGCGCTCTGCCCTGATTAAGGAGCGTAGGCATCTGGCAGGGTCAGGACACGTATGAGGAGACAAACAGGACGGATGAATGCAGCAGCAGAGTGGTAAAACCCTGAATGAGCTCCTGTTTGGTTTAATCCCAGCAACGCGCCCTGAACCTCACGCACACACAGATTTCACAGGCATTACGCGGGGCCGCTGTTTGCTCGGAGGCCGCAGCGCGACGCGGAGCGCTGACCCACCGACGATGCCAAAGGTTCGGATTTTCCCATGATAGCAACGTCTGAGAGCAGAGAGACAGAGAGAGGCTGAGTAACCAGGAAGGAATCCGTCCCTTTTCATCGGCCACTGAAAGGAGAGCTGCTGTGAAATCGTCCGAAATGTCTCTGTGTGTAAACAGGAGACTGTGGTGGTGGTGGTGGTGGTGGGGTGGGGGGTCTCTGTGTCTCTGCTGCTCCTGTCTCAAATTAATTTCCTTTCTGAGTGTCCCCTCCCCACTGTGAACACGTCCCACACTGTGAGGACACAGGAGCGTTCCTGCAAGCCATTCTCTGACACCAGTAATTAGCTCTGAGCTTTTCTTACTGAGCGACGGACCATCATGCAGTGACATCATGTGCTATTTTGCGATCAAACTGCTGAATAGAATACATTTCCTTCCATATTCTGCCTCTTTTCCACAAATTAAGGAAGGGGGAAAGGAAAAGGAAGGAAAGATAGATGGAGGGAGGGAACAGACTGGGTCAAAAAGGAAGGAAGGGGGAGGGAAAAAAGGATTGTGGAAAGAAGGAAGGGAAAAAAAGGACAGACAGATGGAGGGAGGAACAGATTTGTTCAAGGAAGGAAGGAAGAAGGGAAAAGAAAGGAAAGAAAGATGGAGAGTCAATTGGATCAAAAGAGGAAGGAAGAAGAAGTAAGGAACAAATTGGGAAGGACAACAGAAGGGGATATCTTTGACCTGCTTTGGACAAATCCCCTCAAGGATCAAACATCCCAGCTCTCTCTGTTCTGGAAGTGTCTGTCAATTGCCACTGCTCATCTTAAAACAGGAAGTGTTATGCAAATTCAAAAACTAATGACATCACTGTCAGACGACTGAGGGAACAGCTGGTAAAAACACATGGATTTAAACCGCAGGAGCCTGAACATCACTGAGTTATTTGTCAATTCTTACATTTTGGGGCTGGAAGGCAAACAGGAATAAATTGGATAGTTCAATTTGACCCATTGAAACTAAAGTCAGAAGGGTTAAAGACATATCTTTGACCTGCTTTGGACAAATCCCCTCAAGGATCAAACATCCCAGCTCTCTCTGTTCTGGTTTCAGTGTCTGTCCCTTTAAATGCTAATGAGCCACTGCTCATCAGGTACCCGTACTCACAGGTAGGGGCGGTGTTATGCAAATTCAAAAACTAATGACATCACTGTCAGACGACTGAGGGAACAGCTGATGAAAAATGTTATCATGGATTTCAAAACCAGTGTCGCCGCCGCTTTCTTTTTCCTTTTTTTCCCCGTGGAGCCTGAACATCACTGAGTTATTTGTCAATTCTTACATTTTGGGGCTGGAAGGCAAACACCCACATATATATTAAAGGGATAGTTCAACATTGGCCCATTGCCACAATCCCTAAAGTCATAGCAGTAGGTTCGTTAATTGTCAGTGAAAACAGCAGTGCTATGTTTCTCCAAACCAGAAACGTCTGGAACAACGTCGGAAAAGGTCACTTTTGAAAGAGAGAGAGTGAGCTGTACACAACAACAACAACAACAACAAAGCTGACTCAGTGAGTGAGAGTTTCTTGGTTTGGCCCTTCAAATCAAACTTTTCCTGTTAAGTCAAATTGGTTCACAATGACCAAAAACTTTTCCTGTGACCAACGCCACTCTGGTGGACAAGTTGTGATTTATTTACATTCTAAACCATGCTATCGGAATGAAGAAAATCCAATGAGATCGACTGGACAAACGTTTTGTCCATTCATGACATTAAATCATATTGATCTGTTTCCTTAAGACATTTTTAATTCAATGTAACTTAATGCTCATAAACATGTGACAGACCAATCATCAGAAGATGGCACCGTGAAAAGAACTATAAACATGATCGTGATTAACATTTATCCTGCAAAGAACTGTTTCTTATCCCATAATAAGCCTTTTATCCATCCATATTCATGACATTTAATGACAAAAACTGTTTCTATAAGACGTTTTTAATTCAGTGTAACTTAATGTGCATTAAAGACAGAAACAGAGCTGTTGTCTCAGCTTTAGTTTGAACAGTTTCTGATTCGTCCTCGGCCTCTTTGACCACACGCAGGAATCTGAATCCTAAACTTTGCGCCGGTTGCTAGGTGACGGCCTCAGCAGCTCGGAGCACGCTGTGTGAATGAGGAGGGAGACTAACGTCCTCAGCCAGTGACCACGCTCTCAACAGACGGCTCTTGTCCAGTTAAAAACAACATTATGCTGCCGCCTCAATACAATCAAACACGGAGCCGCGGCTCTGCTCAAAGCCTCTAATACTCCACATGCTGCTGCTTGATGTTCCCTCTCCGATGGCTCTTCACTGTATCACAGCACAGACACATGGAAACCAATGGGCTCTGTTGTTTCAGAGCTTCACAGCTGCAGAGCGAGACGACACTCAGACTCTTCAGCTGTGTCTCTACTATCTACTCTCTGTTCTTACTTCTGCAGAGTGTGACTTTCTACATAGGGCCTGATTACGGAAGCGTATTGCATTCACTTGAATTTTAAAAAAAGTCTGTTTTTTCTGAGAAAGTTGTTTGTTTGTTTATTTGGTCTTTTTTTGGTTTGTTTTTTCCAAAAAAAAAATCTGTTTTCTTGACAAATATTTTCTATATTTCGTGGTAATATTTTTCCTCCTGTTTTTTGTGGTAATTTTTTCTGACTTAAAGGGATAGTCCACCCAAAATTCAAATTCCACTCATTATCTACTCACCCTCATGTCGACTAAGAGCTGTGAGAATTTTCAGAGTCCTCCGTTCCTTCTCTGAGTTACGGGGGGGTCCACGCAGCAGTATTTGTCTATATAATGGTTGTCAATGGATACTACTTTTCTTTGTCCAAAAAGACACACCAAAAAACATCAAAATACCTCCATACTGCTCGTCTGTAATGTCCCTCTTGTATTGAAGCCCCGACATGAGAAATTGTTCCAGTGAACTGAAACACTGGGAGCTTCCGCTACAAAATCGGGACAATTTTTCATGTCGGGGCTTCAGATTCTCCAATGTGCAGTGGTTGTAAAATAGAGTTAAATAAAAAGGTGAAACTAATGAAGATGACAACAAGAAACCTTGCACTGCCAAACTGCACATCTGTCTTATTTCTTGTCAAAATATCTAATTTCTTTACTTGTTTTTAGATCATTTTCACTGGTTTCAAACAAATTTTCACTTGAAATAAGTAGAAACACCTGCCAGTGAAAGCAGGTTTTAAAATATAAACTTGCTCCACTGTCAGATTTTTCTACTTATTTCAAGTGAAAATCTGCTTGAAAGAAGTAAAAAGTGTCTAAAAACAAGCTGCTTTTAATGTGATGAGTCTTATTTTAAAGCAGATATCAGTGGAATGTTTTTGTTAATATAAGTCCTAAATAGTCCTATTTTCCGTCAGCAATCACTTACATGGAGTGTTTGAATCATGATTGTGTTTGCTCTGCTGCAACCTGTGAGGAGAAAATTTTTTTGGGAACTGTAATGTTTTCCAATGTTGAGAGAAGTGATGAAGGGCATTGCAGCCTGTCCTCTAATTTTAACCAGGACCAATAGATGCCTGACTGTTATTGGCGGGGGCTGCCTTGTTCTGAAACCAGCTGTCATTTTTCCTTTTTGGGGAGCTCTTGCTCAGTTCGATCTGACAGTAGTCCAGATGTGAGAGTACAATGTTGGCCGTTATTTGCTGACTTTCACAGGCAATCAGGTCTAAAAACACGTCCCGGGTTACAACTGGATGATTGTAGTTGTGACTTGAAGCTGTAACACGGTTTCACAACAACTGACTTGACAGCATTTCACCTTCATCAAAAATCAAACAAAAGTAGAATGAGATTAGTTTTGACTAGAAATAAGACAAATATTCTTGGTAAGACTTTGAGTTTTTGCAGTGCACATGTGGTACAGTATATGAATCATGATTGTGTTTTAGCCGACTGTGTTGCTATAAAGTTGTTTTGAACTGTAATGTTTTCCATGTTGAGAGAAGTGATGCAGCATTGACTCTGTCCTCTACTTTTAACCAGTGTCGATGTTGTTGATACTGTTATTGTATGGGCTGCCTTGTTCTGCACCAGCTGTCATTTATTCCGATCTTTTTGGGGAGCTCTTGCTCATACTATCTGACAGTAGTCCAGATGTGAGAGTACAATGTTTGCCATATTTGCTGCTGTGTGAGCCGGAGACGCAGCATCAGTCTAATGTCAAACACGTCCCTTTACAACTGGATGATTGATACCGTCTCCATAGCAACACAATGCACAACAACGCTGTGACACATTTCACCTTCATCAAAAAACAAACAAACAAAAAAATTGCAGCTCCTGTGGTTTGACCTTTGACCTGGTCGCACAGTGATGTCATCGCTGTGACTATTGATTATAGATTAGCAGGGATCAGCTTCTTATTATGTCGTTACCAAACATTCGTACCCAGAACAAACCTGAGCTAGAGGAGCGTGTGTGTGTGTGTGTGTGTCTCATCTATATTCCTGAAGTTTCTCTCGTTTGCTTTAAAACATACCTTTGTGTCAGATGAATGCTGCTGTAATCCATCTCTGAGCCAATGACAGAAATAGTCCACTCAAAATCTAACATCATCATTGATAGGCCCCGGTCAAAAATTTTCAAAGTGTATCTGGAGACCCAGGAGGCTGGTTCCTAGTCCAACAAATACAAAAACTGGTGCAACTGGTCCAAAAATGGATTTATTATGGTTCACATGCCGTCCACTGTCAATCATGTTTCCAAAGGGACAACCAGGGGAGAAAGACTGGAAACGTCCTCAAGACATTTTTACATGAGCTCAAACAGTCCTGCACTGAGCAGTTGGAGGACCAGGTTGCCTCATTGAGCTCGTTGTCTCCAGTAAACACTGCTCAGACTCCCTTCAGGATTCTTTGGATTGACAGTGGATGACACGGTGCTGAGAAAAATTTTACCGACATATTTTTTACGTGTCAGGATCGACTTTCTGACTAAGTTTCAGTTCTATGACCCTGCAAACCAGCGGTTCACCAGATGACCTTTGAGTAATATTATCTAACACCTTTCAGAAATCAACTCAAAGTCCAAGAAGATGACAGACATCAATGGAAAAATGTTTTCTGATTTCTTCTTCTTATTCCTATTTTCATAATTCATTTCTAAAATAGGGCCTGTTCAATTTTGGACTTCTTTTTTGTTTTTGTTTTTTTGAATTGATGTCTGTAAGGAAAACGTTGGTTGTTGGGGCTCTTGGGTAGCCTATTATTAAAACCACATGTGAAGTAAATCAGTAAACAGGGTTGAGAGGGTTACTTTAAAAATGTATTCCAGTACAACTACAAATTACCTGTTAAAATATAGGCTAGTAACTTATTCTAACTCCCAACCTAAAACCCCTTTAAATGCATTTAATTCAGCTTAATGGAATAAATATGAGAGCAGAATATGAGCAACGACTCCAGAATTAGAGCTGTGCTCCGACTCTAAATCATGTTGGAGTGAACTGACAGCAGCTCAGAGAGGAGGAGGCTGAGCTGGGTGTGTCCTCTCAGGGGGACGGAGGGACAGAGGGACACTTAGACGGCTCATTACCAACAGTTAAACCAAACTAAAACACCAGACGTTGCAGCTGAATCCATCTGAGTGAGTGGGATGAGATGCTTTAAAGAAATAGCTCACCAAAAAATCTAATTCAGTCATTATTGACTCCCACTCATGCTGATGAATACTCAGATCAGCTGTTTTTAAAACCCAACTCATCTGATATTAAGACCCAAAGGAGGCAACAATTCCTGAACTGTACTCAACAAATACAAAAAGGTTTAGGCCTATAAAACAGATGTGACGGAAAGCTGGCATTTAATATTCCTCCACACTGCTCGTCCACTGCAATCCAGGTGTCCTAAAGGGACATAGTCCAGAGTTTACTGGAAACTACCTCACTGAGGACATTTTTACAGCCTAAACAGTCCTGTATTGAATTTGAAACGTGACCAGACTTGCCTCATTGACGTTGTTTCCAGTAAACTCTGGACTACATCCCTTCAGGACACTTGGATTGCAGTGGATGAGCAGTGTGGAGGAATATAGTTTTATGGACGTTTTTGTATCAGGCCATATTACTCTCATAAGTTTTCGTTGAACTATGACCCCCCTCCCGGGTCTCCAGATGACCTTTGAGTAATATTAGTGAACCTTTCAGAAATCAACTCAAGTCCAAGAAGATGAAAGATGAAGTTCCATGCTACATGGAAAAATGTTTTCTGATTTCTTCTTCTTATTCCTATTTTCATAATTCATTTCTATTTTATATTTCCTTTCTTTCTTCTTTATTTGATTCTTTTTTGTATTTACTTTGAATTGATGTCTGTAAGGAAAACGTTGGTGGGTTGTTGGGGCTCTTGGGTATTATTAAAACCACATGTGAAGTAAATCAGTAAACAGGGTTGAGAGGGTTACTTTAAAAATGTATTCCAGTACAATTACAAATTACCTGTTAAAAATGTAATTAGTAACTTATTCTAAGTTGAACTAATGTAACGGATTACTTTTAGTTACTTTTGGATTCAATACAGGACTGTTTAGGCTGTAAAAATGTCCTCAATGAGGTAGTTTCCAGTAAACTCTGGACTATGTCCCAAACATATGCAAATTAAGTCACGCAGCCATCACGCTTCAATTCACGATGACTTTAGATGTATTATAGGCTACATCCATAGACAGACTAGGAAACAGGAAATGAAACGCATCGAGCATCCGGTAATTTTCCAAATAAAACACAATGGAGGGGAGGGGAGTTTATCACAGTTTATCACGCAAGAAAGTAATAACACACAGGTTTTGCACAATGGTTTGCACTTTGCAGACAGCAAAGTCTTAAAATTTGTGCAACACCTTCTCATCACCATCCATGCCATCTAGTAGCCTACACAGATCAGCTGTTATTACAAACCCAACTCATCCTGATATTAATCCACAGTCAAACCGAAGCAACAATAATGTGAACTGTACTCAACAAGCTATTATTACAAGGTTTACAACAGATGTGACGGACAAGTTGGTTTTCAAATCATGTAGTTAACTATCACAATCATACCGAAGCTTTTTAATAAAGAGAGGGGCTTAGAGAAAGGAGAAAAGCTGCTAACTTCTTCTTCTCTGTTTTTAACTGCTTCTGCTAAAAGCTTCCTTTATTTTTCTCTCAGATGAATCTTTGTTCTCCGAAGTTATCCATCACTGCTGTTGAATTAGCCGTATAAACTGTTGGACGCTCTGCCGAGAGGCCGCCAGTGTGACATTCGGAGCCAGCAACGTATAAACCAGGCTGTAGGGTCCGCTCACACTCAGTAGAGTTACGTAATGACGAGGCAGCGTAGTGTGCGTAGCCTCAGCCACACACACACCGTACGGGCAGAAGAGTCTGTGATCACCTCTGAAATAAAACTAGACGGAGAGTGGCTTCTACGGCCGCTCTACAGCCCGGGGTTGATTTGAAAAATGTGGAGTAATCAGATAAGTAATCTCCGTTTTTATCAAATGATTACAGGTTTTTTTTTTCTGTAACTGTAACGGACTACTACCTTTTTTTGTATCCTGATTACGTAACACCGTTACATATTCCGTTACTCCCAAGCCTGTCAGTAAATCAAAGTGGAATTAAAGATTCTGGTTAATATAATAAAGGATCTGGTTCTGTGGTTCTGTCTCCTGAGTTTCACACTGCAGCTGAAACTCATTATTGATTATCGGATAGTATTTCCTGTCATGACTGTTCAGCTGTGACCTGATGAAGCTCCTCATCACATCCTTTTCAATCAGATTTAAATAAATCAGATTTATAATAAATACCAGCTGCAGAACACACGCACTAATGTGTAAATGATGGAGCTGAACTCATTCAATTTCTGTCCACGTTGTTTCACTTGGAGAAGATCTGAAAGTCTGTTAAAGAGACAGTCAGCAGTCGTTCTTGAGGTCACATGGTCTGAACCAGTGTTGTAGTCTTTGTGATACTCAGGCCTACTCAGTGGGGGGAGTCTAAATTGGTGTTACGATGCATTAGACCATGGGTTAAACTTAGGCCGGAATATCACTTTAATTGTCACCCTGCGACGCACCTGCCAAGGAAATAGACATGTACGAAGATTTTTGCTTTTTCTGAGGGTCCTTGATATAAGTTCTAGAACCACCGGTCTATGTGATACAAGTAGCCTATGAACAGTTTACCACCTAAAAAGCAGTTTACCCACTACAAAACGTAGACTACACCACATGGTCTGTGTGATCGTGTGCTGATTGCATGACGTGTTGTCATGGCGCTAACGGGTTGGCGGTGCGGTGGTTGGCGATGGAGCTGAGGAAACCATCAGCTCCTCTTTAATCCAGACTCTTCCTCTTCCTCTGACTGTGGTTATTTCCCAGCTCTTATCTCAAGCCGCTCTCTGTAACAACATTTCTTTAAAGGCAGCATTAAGAGGCTTAGTGGCGGCAGTGCTTTAGCAGCCAAAAGGTCACTTCTGCAAATTGGGTTCATTAATCTTCCAGTGTATGGCAGCCCCGATGGGACACTCTTCATAACACAGACGCAGATTAAAATGAGAAAAAAGCGCTCATAGATTAGGCTGAAAAAAGAACCTCTTGGAATGATAAAGACTCTTCAGACGGAGCCGGAACTCCGCGCTGGGAAGTCAGATTGCAGCTTCAGTCATATCAGAGAGGGAGAGGATCTGTGAGGCTGAGAGGAGTTTGACTGAGCTGTGATTAAACCATTTAGACTTTCCTCTGACCTACTGCATCGCTCTCCTCTCTCTGGATGTTCAACAACTCAGAACCAGGACGGAACCAACACACCTGCTCCGAGACATGAACCTCTAAAACCTGCTGCTGCTGCTGCACACTGTCATATGTATGATTATGCTTTTCTTGTTTTTGGTCCCCAACTTGTTGATGTTATTTACATATTAAGGAATAAACTGAAATTCTGCCTTATTTTGTTTTACTCAACTTTGTTAATCCCACCAGGAGCAATTGGTTTAAAGGCATAGTTCACCCAAATTTCAAATTATCTACTCACCCTCATGTGGACTAAGAGCTGTGAGAATTCACTTGAATAAAAAGTTTTTTTTTTTTTCTGAGAAAGTTGTTTGTTGTTTGTTTATTTGGTCTGTTTTTCTGAGTAATTTATTTTTTGGTTTGTTTTTTCAAATATAAAATTCTGTTTTCTTGGCAAATATTTTCTATATTTTGTGGTAATATTTTTCCTCCTGTTTTTTGTGGTAATTTTTTCTGATTTAAAGGGATAGTCCACCCAAAATTCAAATTGCACTCATTATCTACTCACCCTCATGTCAACTAAGAGCTGTGAGAATTTTCAGAGTCCTCCGTTCCTTCTCTGAGTTACGGGGGGTCCACGCAGCAGTATTTGTCTATATAATGGTTGTGAATGGACTCCACTTTTCTTGGTCCAAAAAGACACACCAAAAAACATCCAAATACCTCCATACTGCTCGTCTGTAATGTCCCTCTTGTATTGAAGCCCCGACATGAGAAATTGTTCAGAAAAAATGAAATAAGTCTATATTTTAAGCTTGTTTGTAGCGGAAGCTCCCAGTGTCTCAGTTCACTGCTCTTCCTGTGTCGGCGGAACAATTTCTCACGTCGGGGCTTCAATACAAGAGGGACATTACAGACGAGCAGTATGGAGGTATTTGGATGTTTTTTGATGTGTCTTTTTATCCATTCACAACCATTATATGGAAAAATACCGCTGCGTGGACCCCCCCATAACTCAGAGAAGGAACGAAGGACTCTGAAAATTCTCCCAGCTCTTAGTCGACATGAGGGTGAGTAGATAATGAGTGAAATTTGAACTTTGGGTGAACTATCCCTTTAAATAAAGTTTATGAAGTAAAGTGAATAAAGTAAAGTTTCCACATCTGGAGCAGCTGGAGCCACTGATACATCATGTCGTCCGCCAGCTCTTCATCAGCATCTTCTGACTCCTTTATTAATTCATTAACTGATGATCAGTAAATCCTGATGATATTTCAGTGTGTTTAGACAAATGACTCTGATCAGCAGTTAATTCTTCTGTTTGTTGATCTCAGCTTCATTAATGACTGAACGTCTTTAAGCATCTTTAAATAAAATATTTAACTGAAACCCATTTGTGTAATCGACAAACTTTATAATGAGCTTTTTAAACAGTTTGTGTTTGTAAAGACGTTGTAGATCAAACATCACATCACCAGGGAGACAGAGATCAGGTGACAAAGCTTCCTAGATCACCAGCAACTCAGTCGTATTTTTCATTCTGCATTCACGTGAAATTGGGCAGACGGACGACAGCCGCTGCACGTAACGGCATAAACAAGCCTCTATGTAAACAAGTGTTCCGTCAGCACGAGGCAAAACAATACATGATGTGACAATATGTTGTCATGGTGATGTCGTATCGTTGACCTGATCCACGTTTCACCGGCTTTCTATGGACTTCTGTGACTAAAATGACATCTGGTTTGTTACCGACGGCCGTCTGTCCGACTGCACCTGAATGCAGCATCAGTGTAACGCTCCATTCCTCCTCACTGTGTTACCGCGGTGACGCCAGCTGGACCTGAGCCGACAGCTCCAGTGTCTCCGCTGAGTTTCCGTGGTTTCCTACCGTCACGCTGCCACTGAAGGTAAAAACATGGCGACAGGACATGGCAGCCAGCAGCGCGCTTACCCGCTCCATGGAGATATGAATGATATGAACTGAAAGGAACACTTCACTTTGCTGATGGGGGGGTTACTGATGAATGAAAAACAGACTGAAGAAACAAATAATCGAGTTTCTTGAATAGACAACAGGAGAAGTTACACAATGTCCCTTTAAAAACTTTGGACCATTAACAGGGAAAACCAGGAGAAAGCTCAGGGTGAGAGACAGAGGAGGAATTCCTCATCCAGGACGGAGGCCCACGGAGACGATGTTACAGACAAGAAAACAGCTCATGCAAAACATGGAAATGTTATTAAGAGTTGACGAAGAAGAAGAAGAGGAGTGGATGTTGGTGGTGTTGTATGTGTGTGTGTTGTGTGTGTCTGTGTGTGTGTTGTGTTGTACGGTGTCACGGTGCCATTGAGCAGGTCACAGGCTGCACAGAGCTACATGGACCTTTGATGCTGATACGATCTCCTCTGAGTGTGTGTGTGTGTTTGTGTGTGTGTGCGCTCCCTATTTCACTGCTCAGCGACTTCACATCCAGCTGATTCGCCTCTGGATCCAATAACGCAGCAGCACTGTAAGACAATTACCCGCTTTAATAACGGGCGTCATTACACACCCAGTGGATAGAATATGAAATACGGATATGTGTGTGTGTGTGTGTGTGTGTGTGTGTGTGTGTGTGTGTGTGTGTGTGTGTGTGTGTGTGTGTGTGTGTGTGTGTGTGTGTGTGTGTACTTGTTTTCATGACAAATAAGTACATTTTTATGATAACACACCTTCAAAATGAGGACACTTGGAAAAATGAGGACATTTTTGAGGTCCTCATTTTTCTAAGCACTCTACAGTGTTCTAGAGCCCCCAACAAGCTCCCAGACCAAAAATCTCCGATGTCCTAAAACCTCACAATTTCATGAAAAGTGTGTGTAAAGTGTGTTTATCGTTTTTGCTCACTTTTTTTTTTCCCCCTAGTGGCCACTTTTGGAACTTAACACACTTTTAACACACTTTCAGTGACGTCACTGCAGGTCCTCATATGTCACTTTCATCAGACACATTAACACACAACATTTGTAGCAGGTTAGTGGAGTATATATTAACTGTTGCTGCAGCAATAAAGCTGGAATTAGGCTAGTGACCAGAGCCCAGATTCAACCAGGGCCAACAGTTGGACAGATGGACAAGAAATACTCATCAATATTCGAGGGGGGGGGGGGGCAGGGCTAACTCGTGATTGTTGCGCAATACAATCACAAGCTAAGACAATCAGCCTATAGCCTAAAAAGGAGAGGCAAAGTTGTGCATAATGCAGGAAGTAACTGACAATAAATAGCTGATAATTAAAATAAATCAATAACTGGCACCACACTCGCCCACGTGAACAATGAATAAATGCCAGGTATAGGAGACTGGCGTGCTATCAGGTAGGGTTGTAAACGATAAACCGATGCGACCGGATATTTGGTTTAACAAGTGAGAGATTCAGCTGTATCGGTAGCAGCCTCCTTAATCGATACAAATTAGCCATGAATTCTTAGATGCATCGGTTGTAGCGCCATGAATCGGTTATCGCTATGGGCTATACGCCTAGCCGTTAGCGCTCTCTTTAATAACTCATAAATCAATCACCAGGCCAATTAAAAACTATTTTTTTCAGCGAATATCTTAATTACAACACGATTCGCTAACTACCAGTAGTTTCATGTTGTATCCGATGACAGGAGGGGGGGGGGGGGGTTAACAGATGACGTCCTGATGTTAGCTTAGCTGCTGCTGTTAGTTAGGTTAGCACACTCCCCATCCAGGAGCTGCTCCTGTGTCTGCTGCTGCTACAGTCAGAAAACCTGCTCCAAACTGCGGACACCGGACCCGACGTGGAAGCATAGACTTTTGATAACTCTAAACCCGGCTGAAAAAAAGCAGCCGTGATCGCCGTGACGATGACCGACAACTACGTTTTGACGGCAATGTTGTGAGACGAGCGTTAGCTGCTGTTAGCCACTGCCTGTAGCTCAGCTTGTTAGCTTCATCAGAGACATGGCTTCATTGATAAACAAACGGAGCAATAATCTTTTATACAGTCTATGCTCTGTATGCGCTGGTCTTGTTGCTACGGTAACCTCGCTCTGACACAGCAAGGAGTTGGTGCTGAACCTAGAACTGGTGCTAAACAGCACTGGCTCTGAACCAGCACCTGAACCAGCTGGGTGGAGAAGGGGTCGCATGGCTAATTTACATAAACTCTTACAGATACTGGTCCATGTCTAAATATGAATACATTGACATGTGATCTTGTTATTCTTTTTTCCTTTTTTAATTTCTTTTTTGCCAGTGCTTTAAAGCAACAATGCTTGGAGATATGTGGTCTTTTATATATTTGAAAAGAAAATATTGTACTGTAGAATGGTAGTCGCTTTCATAATTGGCATCTTGATCTACAACAGATATTAACCGAAAATCGAATCGTCCTACACTGAATCGATTCGAATCGAATCGGTCTGTAATAAAAGGGTATCGTTTTTGAATCGAATCGTAATCTGTGTATCTAGATTCGAATCGAATCGTTTATCACAAAGAGATGTGCAACCCTACTATCAGGGCAATGCAGAAACAAATAGACAATAAATAAAATACAATAATTAAAATGAATGAAAGACTAATTGACACCAAACTCGTGCATTCAAATAACAACCAACTGTATAAATCTGGAGATTGGAGACTGACGTGCATCAGTGCACGAGAACCTCAGCCTGCATCATGACCGATCATGTAATGTTAACCTTATCTAACCATCCATAGCAATTACCTTTAAACACAGCATTGAACACATTACTACGAAGCTTGGTTTGTTAAGTCTGGCTCTGTGTGCGCGTTGAAAGTGAGGCTGGTGTGCGTATGAAAATAGGTTTCAGTGCATTTGGTGCTGTAAATGCAAACAACGACCTATTCAAGTTTTGCGTTTGGGCAACACTGAACAGGCGATCGGAACATCGGAAATAATGTATTCATGGCCATTAAGTGAAATTATTAACTTTACCAATTATCCATCTGATTATCTGTGCTGCTGCGAGTGTACAACTTTTGTCAACGGTGACTGTATATAAAAGTGAAATGAGCTCCTAACGCGAGTCGGATCAACAGCTGAGCAGCGTATCCCCTCAGCTGAACATCCGTAGGCGGATATGCTCAGAGAGAAAGTCAACAGCAGTGGATCAGCTGATCTCTCCCTCCAGTCAAACGCTCCGTTGTGATCCAGATCCATTGGACTTTCAAAGTAAAGCTGACGCAGCTGTAAATAAGTTAAATAGTGAAACAGCCGATTTTAGGATGAAACTCTGAACATAACCTAAGCTAAAGCACCATGGAGATCTAGCCGGGTTAAAAGAGAGGAGAGCCTGGCTTTAGACTCAATACCTCACTAACTCAATAAACTGGCTTCACAGTAGCTGCACCCCTCCGTCTCCTTCTCTCCAGAGCCGCTCTGCTTCTCTCTCACTTCACGCTCTGCGCCGGTGGGGTGCGTTTACACTCAGCACCACGTTTGAACGGAGCAGAGGTCCACTGAGCCCCGTCCCCGCGGGCACACAAGCAGCATGGAACCAGCCGCGCATCAACGTCATCTTGCGGCCAGGCCCGGAGTTGAAATCAAACGCACTCCTCCTGCTGCAGTCGAGTTGAACCGAGTTGAAAACAGCGCCGCTGAGCTTTAATAGAACTACCGTACATTGAGTTTCAATCAAGATTCCAGCGCGGCAGCAAACAATTTCAGCGAGGCGGCCGCCTCAAAATTTATAATGCAGAAAAAACCCAGTTTTCTGACAAAATTGATACCCCCCTCAGATTTTGCTTTTGAGTCTTTAAGGGGGGCTGCTGCAGACCCTCGTTTGCGGTATTTTGACGAACAGGGTTTAAATCTTTATGGCGGCTTTTTATATATATTGGGCAAAATATAAATGTTATAATTACAACAGTTACAGGACTGCATGCTTGCTGTGGACTTGAAACATTGTACTAGTGAGCATAGCCGACTACTTTTCCTTTTTTGCGCTCTCATTCATTCTCGTTGAAGCCGGCAGCGGAGCCGGAGCTGCCTGCGCATAGCAACCGTTGCTATGCACGGTCACTGACGGACTATGGAGGAGAGTCTGGCGAGCGAGACTACTGACGGACGGACAGCTTCGCCCACTGAAACTATAAACTCATTAATTTCACCATGGTATCTTTATATTATATTCAAACAAAACGTAGTAAAAACTTTTAGACTTGTGTATATTAAATTATAATCATTCATTTATCAATCATAGACAGGATATGACGTTTCTGGCGCCAGAGCAGTCAATGAGCTGGACGCCACAGCGCCACTGTGGGTGTCTGGTCTGCAACGACACGTGTGTCAGGCCTGCTGTGATCAGGAGTGGAAATTAAGCCATGTTGATTTAATTCAACAAATTGTGAATAAACAGTGAGGAATCAGAACAGTTACAAAGCTCTTTTTTAAAGCCCAAATGATTCAACTCAAGTCAGTTTTTTTATTCCAGAAAACCTTTCCCTACTTCCCCCCTCTCTCCTAGGAAGCTGAGCTTATATTGTTTGTGCAAAATTTGACCCTCTGACCTTTGGGGCTTTGAAAGGAACGTTTTCAGCAGATTTGAGTTCAAATTTACAAGTCTTTTTGTCACAGATGCTAAGTTAGGCCTATAAGAGGCTGTTTTACATTGGACACATTTGATTAATCAGGTGTGTCTGACGACATCAGACAGCTGGATCAATAACCTCCACATGCTTTGGGTTACGTTCAGAGGTTTATCAGGGCAGGGCCTAGGGTCATCCAGTGTTAGCATTGCAGACCCATCTGACCTTCACAGGGGTCACAGGTCAACTTTTCATGTGAAATTTGACGATCATTGTGCACGAGACTAAATTCAACAGATATTCTTTAATAACTTCCACATGCTTTGAGCTGGAAGCCTGAAAGTTTCAGGGTTTTATCGGGGGCCTAGGGCCATCCATGAGCTGCTATTTCAGACCAATCTCACATTCAGAAGGGATCAAAGGTCAAGGTTTAATGTGAAATTTGACAATTTTTGCTATTATTTCAGGCCTAAAACACCAATACTTTGAGCTGGGAAGCTGAACTCTTAGATTTTAGTCCAGAACTTGGAGCAGATTGACGGTGCCAAATATCAGAGCTGTGCTCCACTCAGAAGTGTCCAAAATGGCCAAAAAGCAGTGTTCATTTCTAATCCCTCATTGTGTACGAGACTAAATTCAACAGATATTCTTTAATAACTTCCACATGCTTTGAGCTGGAAGCCTGAAAGTTTCAGGGTTTTATCAGGGGCCTAGGGCCATCCATGAGCTGCTATTTCAGACCAAACCCACATTCAGAAGGGGTCAAAGGTCAAGGTTTAATGTGAAATTTGACAATTGTTGCTATTATTTCAAGCCTAAAACACCAATACTTTGAGCTGGGAAGCTGAACTCTTAGATTTTAGTCCAGAGCTTGGAGCAGATTGACTGTGCCAAATATCAGAGCTGTGCTCCACTCAGAAGTGTCCAAAATGGCCAAAAAGCAGTGTTCATTTCTAATCCCTCATTGTGTACGAGACTAAATTCAACAGATATTCTTTAATAACTTCCACATGCTTTGAGCTGGAAGCCTGAAAGTTTCAGGGTTTTATCAGGGGCATAGGGCCATCCATGAGCTGCTATTTCAGACCAATCCCACATTCAGAAGGGATCAAAGGTCAAGGTTTAATGTGAAATTTGACGATTTTTGCTATTATTTCAGGTCTAAAACACCAATACTTTGAGCTGGGAAACTGAACTCTTAGATTTTAGTCCAGAGCTTGGAGCAGATTGACTGTGCCAAATATCAGAGCTGTGCTACACTCAGAAGTGTCCAAAATGGCCAAAAAGCAGTGTTCATTTCTAATCCCTCATTGTGTACGAGACTAAATTCAACAGATATTCTTTAATAACTTCCACATGCTTTGAGCTGGAAGCCTGAAAGTTTCAGGGTTTTATCAGGGGCATAGGGCCATCCATGAGCTGCTATTTCAGACCAATCCCACATTCAGAAGGGATCAAAGGTCAAGGTTTAATGTGAAATTTGACGATTTTTGCTATTATTTCAGGTCTAAAACACCAATACTTTGAGCTGGGAAACTGAACTCTTAGATTTTAGTCCAGAGCTTGGAGCAGATTGACTGTGCCAAATATCAGAGCTGTGCTACACTCAGAAGTGTCCAAAATGGCCAAAAAGCAGTGTTCATTTCTAATCCCTCATTGTGTACGAGACTAAATTCAACAGATATTCTTTAATAACTTCCACATGCTTTGAGCTGGAAGCCTGAAAGTTTCAGGGTTTTATCAGGGGCATAGGGCCATCCATGAGCTGCTATTTCAGACCAATCCCACATTCAGAAGGGATCAAAGGTCAAGGTTTAATGTGAAATTTGACGATTTTTGCTATTATTTCAGGCCTAAAACACCAATACTTTGAGCTGGGAAGCTGAACTCTTAGATTTTAGTCCAGAGCTTGGAGCAGATTGACTGTGCCAAATATCAGAGCTGTGCTCCACTCAGAAGTGTCCAAAATGGCCAAAAAGCAGTGTTCATTTCTAATCCCTCATTGTGTACGAGACTAAATTCAACAGATATTCTTTAATAACTTCCACATGCTTTGAGCTGGAAGCCTGAAAGTTTCAGGGTTTTATCAGGGGCATAGGGCCATCCATGAGCTGCTATTTCAGACTAATCCCACATTCAGAAGGGATCAAAGGTCAAGGTTTAATGTGAAATTTGACGATTTTTGCTATTATTTCAGGTCTAAAACACCAATACTTTGAGCTGGGAAACTGAACTCTTAGATTTTAGTCCAGAGCTTGGAGCAGATTGACTGTGCCAAATATCAGAGCTGTGCTACACTCAGAAGTGTCCAAAATGGCCAAAAAGCAGTGTTCATTTCTAATCCCTCATTGTGTACGAGACTAAATTCAACAGATATTCTTTAATAACTTCCACATGCTTTGAGCTGGAAGCCTGAAAGTTTCAGGGTTTTATCAGGGGCATAGGGCCATCCATGAGCTGCTATTTCAGACCAATCCCACATTCAGAAGGGATCAAAGGTCAAGGTTTAATGTGAAATTTGACGATTTTTGCTATTATTTCAGGCCTAAAACACCAATACTTTGAGCTGGGAAGCTGAACTCTTAGATTTTAGTCCAGAGCTTGGAGCAGATTGACTGTGCCAAATATCAGAGCTGTGCTCCACTCAGAAGTGTCCAAAATGTCCAAAAAGCAGTGTTCATTTCTAATCCCTCATTGTGTACGAGACTAAATTCAACAGATATTCTTTAATAACTTCCACATGCTTTGAGCTGGAAGCCTGAAAGTTTCAGGGTTTTATCAGGGGCCTAGGGCCATCCATGAGCTGCTATTTCAGACCAAACCCACATTCAGAAGGGGTCAAAGGTCAAGGTTTAATGTGAAATTTGACAATTGTTGCTATTATTTCAAGCCTAAAACACCAATACTTTGAGCTGGGAAGCTGAACTCTTAGATTTTAGTCCAGAGCTTGGAGCAGATTGACTGTGCCAAATATCAGAGCTGTGCTCCACTCAGAAGTGTCCAAAATGGCCAAAAAGCAGTGTTCATTTCTAATCCCTCATTGTGTACGAGACTAAATTCAACAGATATTCTTTAATAACTTCCACATGCTTTGAGCTGGAAGCCTGAAAGTTTCAGGGTTTTATCAGGGGCATAGGGCCATCCATGAGCTGCTATTTCAGACCAATCCCACATTCAGAAGGGATCAAAGGTCAAGGTTTAATGTGAAATTTGACGATTTTTGCTATTATTTCAGGCCTAAAACACCAATACTTTGAGCTGGGAAACTGAACTCTTAGATTTTAGTCCAGAGCTTGGAGCAGATTGACTGTGCCAAATATCAGAGCTGTGCTACACTCAGAAGTGTCCAAAATGGCCAAAAAGCAGTGTTCATTTCTAATCCCTCATTGTGTACGAGACTAAATTCAACAGATATTCTTTAATAACTTCCACATGCTTTGAGCTGGAAGCCTGAAAGTTTCAGGGTTTTATCAGGGGCATAGGGCCATCCATGAGCTGCTATTTCAGACCAATCCCACATTCAGAAGGGATCAAAGGTCAAGGTTTAATGTGAAATTTGACGATTTTTGCTATTATTTCAGGCCTAAAACACCAATACTTTGAGCTGGGAAGCTGAACTCTTAGATTTTAGTCCAGAGCTTGGAGCAGATTGACTGTGCCAAATATCAGAGCTGTGCTCCACTCAGAAGTGTCCAAAATGGCCAAAAAGCAGTGTTCATTTCTAATCCCTCATTGTGTACGAGACTAAATTCAACAATAACTTCCACATGCTTTGAGCTGGAAGCCTGAAAGTTTCAGGGTTTTATCAGGGGCCTGGGGCCATCCATGAGCTGCTATTTCAGACCAAACCCACATTCAGAAGGGGTCAAAGGTCAAGGTTTAATGTGAAATTTGACAATGTTTGCTATTATTTCAAGCCTAAAACACCAATACTTTGAGCTGGGAAGCTGAACTCTTAGATTTTAGTCCAGAGCTTGGAGCAGATTGACTGTGCCAAATATCAGAGCTGTGCTCCACTCAGAAGTGTCCAAAATGGCCAAAAAGCAGTGTTCATTTCTAATCCCTCATTGTGTACGTATGGAAGCCCGTTTCCGCCACTTGAGAAAAAAAAATATGAGATCCTAAGTCATAATTATGAGATAGCTAAATCGAAATTATGAGATACTAAATCGAAATTATGAGATACTAAGTCAAAATTATGAGATACTAAGTCAAAATTATGAGATACTAACTCGAAATTATGAGATAGCTAAGTCAAAATTATGAGATACTAAGTCGAAATTATGAGATAGCTAAGTCAAAATTATGAGATACTAACTCGAAATTATGAGATACTAAGTCGAAATTATGAGATAGCTAAGTCAAAATAATGAGATGCTAAGTCGAAATTATGAGATAGCTAAGTCAAAATTATGAGATACTAAGTCGAAATTATGAGATACTAAGTCGAAATTATGAGATAGCTAAGTCAAAATTATGAGATACTAAATCGAAATTATGAGATACTAAGTCGAAATTATGAGATAGCTAAGTCAAAATTATGAGATACTAAGTCATAATTATGAGATAGCTAAGTCAAAATAATGAGATACTAAGTCGAAATTATGAGATAGCTAAGTCAAAATTATGAGATAAATCAAAACAAGTTTGCTATGTTACGTATGGAGTTTGTTTAGGTCCAGCTGAAGGCTCCTGTCATAAGTGGCCTAAGTGATAATAAATCATCAGTGGATCATGTCCTGATCATAGACTGTAAAAGGTCCTGATGCTTTTTTGTCATTAGGTGGCGGTAGCCGTTGCAGTGCTAACAAAGACGGTTTATTGGTGCTTACAGAAGTGCTAAGTGTGCTAAGCTAACCTATGGTGCTAACCCTAAGCAGCCACTCGTCATCTCTCCGTTCAGAAGTTTGATCACAGGCTAAAGCCTGCCACACACATAAAGATAATCGGGCTGATTTTGCCCCGATCCCCCCCCCCTTCCGACCAAAGACAAAAGCCGCTGTTGTGTGCGGTGGAGAAGCAGCGCCTGCTCACCGGGCTCTGCTCACCGAGCTCTGCATGCTGCTAGCGGTGAGCGAGCCACTTCTCCACACAACACCGGCAATCCTACAGAGAGCCACGGTGCAGCCCTGGCTTCACATGAGGTTCACACAGACATAACACGGGAGATTTCCTGATAGCCGAGAGCGAAGACGGTAGCGCTCGTAGCCGGCTACAGCCGCTAACAACAATAGCAACCATGTTTAAACGTGACCGCCTCCACAGCGCGTCATGTGACAGCGCCGCTTGAGCCACAGACACACAGACACACACAGATGGGATCGTTGTAAAGGCTGAAGTGTCCCGATTTCATTAAAAAAAAATTGATCGTATTGTGTGGTGTGCTGCGATATTCCAAACACAACACACCACACACATAACGATTTTTCAGAATCTTGACCCTCAGAAAACTCAGAAAGAGATCCGTATTGCTGTAGCTATACTTTCAGGTCTATTTCTGGACTGGACAATGAGAGGGGATGTTTTTTTTTAATGATATCGGGACACTGCAGCCTTTACAACGATCCCATCTGTGTGTGTCTGTGTGTCTGTGGCTCAAGCGGCGCTGTCACATGACACTCACTAGTACAATGTTTCAAGTCCGCAGCAAGCATGCAGTCCAGTAAATGTTGTAATTATAACATTTAAATTTAGCCCAATATATATAAAAAGCCGCCATATGGATTTAAACCCTGTTCGTCAAAACACCGCATACGAGGGGTTTGCATTCAAATTAACAGAGGACCCGTTTCGTCAGAATCCGAAGATGATGGATTTGCATTCAGGTCTATGGACGTCCCTTTTCGTCACCAGACGACATAAAGGGTACCCCCTGGACGTCATGTCATTGACGCCAGGGGGCACTGACCAAGCGCCAAGCGCCTGACGAAAAGGGGGTGAGACTGTGTTGGTACAGCACCAATCACATTGACAAACTGACTGAATAAGTCAAACAGTTCATATGACCAGCTGCAATAGCCTATACACAGTGGAATGTACTGAAAACATATCATTCATCGTGTGCAGAAACTCTTCTGATTTAAGCCACTGTGTACAGCACTCTATATCCAACCTCATCTTCTTAACCAACAATTGACATATTAAAATAGCAACAGCACACAATAGGCCCTACACATGTGTTTATCCATCTGGCCCCTGCTCTGATGGTCATAATAAGATACCTACAATCCAAGGTTGAATAGTAGCTGTCTTAACCCTTACATACTGTTCATATTTTACACCTTCACAGTATGGTCCGGGTCAAAATTGACCCGGACCAAGAATTCCCTTATAGGAAGTATTTATAGCAAATTTTAAACTACAAACCCTATTTAGAATGTCTAAATAACCTATATCACATGAATAAATGTATAATTAACCCTTATTAAATGTTTCAGTGAGGAGGGAGAGTCTATTTCTATGTTTTACAATACTCGTTTTTGGAGAAAAACATTCATTATTGCACAGTATCATGCCCTCTGCTACATAAGGCATAAAAACATGAAGGCCATAATGATTTAAACATATTTTATTGAACTGGAAAATGATATGAACAATCTGGAACTGTTGAAATACAGAAATAAAACCATGTTCAACCATTTTAACCATTAACAATCTGGAACTTTTTGAATATAGAAATATAACCTTTTTTTTTTTTTTTTTTTTTTACTTCTGCTGTATCATAATACACAGTTCAAACTTGTCTTATGATTTGAAGCTCATCATAGTCATCAACTAGTCATCAATCATCAACTAGTCTCTGCATTCAAAGCAGTGGTAGGACACTTTGCGTGTGTGCAACTTGCACATGTGTTTCCCACATTTGCAGCAGGTTGTCCCTGTTTTGCAGTCCTTCTTTGTGGGGCAGAAGTTGCACCTCTTTCTCTTCTGTCCCTGTGTGTTGGCTTCTTGTGTGACCTCTTGATCAGGGGCAGGCTCAGACTGCTGCACTGCCCTCACGAGTGCTGCTGAAGCTGGTGTGTGGGGAAGGTGTTTTCGCTTTGCATGCGAGGAGACACAAGGGCCTTTCTAAGCTCCTCCAAGAAGAACCTCCTCCAGTTCCTCTTGCTTGCCCTCCAGGTTGGGTTCAGCTCACACCATATGACAAATGCATTATATGCTGATATGTCAATGATGTTGTGGAATATCACGAGAGGCCAGCGGGCGGTTCTCCTCTTGCAGCTGTATGTGGCTGTCACTTTATCAAGATTGTCCACCCCTCCTTTGTTTGCGTTGTAATCTAGGATGATGGCTGGTTTTCTGTCCTCCCGTGTGCTCACCTCTGCTGCCTTGTGCAATGTGCTCATGAGGATTACATTTTTGTTTTTCTTCGGGATGTAAGAGACAACCGCTGTATCCTGAGTAAATGCAAACTGCGAAGAAAGGACTTCTCTCTCCCTTGCTATGAGCAGTGCAGGGGGCAGCTCAGGCTTATTTCTTCTCACTGTGCCAACCATTGTGAGGTTTTTCTTGAGCAGTGCCTGACCAAGCTCATGAGAAGTAAAAAAGTTGTCACAGGTGACATTGTGCCCTCTTACTGTACGTTCACACCAAAAGCTTCCAAAGCGTCCAAGACGCCGGAAGTCAATTCATTTTCAATGAGAGCCCGGCGACACCGAGCGTCCAAAGCGTCTACAGGCGTTGCCGCGCTTCCAAAGCGTCCAAAGCTTCCAGAGCGTCCAAAGCGTCAACAGACTAGAAGTTGAGCCCTGGTCAACTTTATGGTAATTAGCTATGACACGGCAAAGCGGCAACCGGCGATAACCTGTCAGAATAGAGATGTCCATCGGCTGCCGTTTTTTTTTCTTTTTTTGTATTTCGGCTCCCCAATGACCAGCGCGATTGAACTTTGACGCCAGTCACGTGACGAGTGGCCAAAGCGGCTGATAAGCTTTTGGTGTGAACGTACGTTGCTGTTTTGGAAGCTCAGACGCCGACCCTCGAGCGTTTTTGACGCTTTGGAAGCTTTTGGTGTGAACGCACAGTAAGTCCTTCAGTCATCTCCAAAACGACTCCCATGCCTTGTTTTTTCTCTGGGGCTCCACCAGCTGGCTTCCCAGTGTAGACTTGCATGTTCCAGGCATAGCTTGATCGTGCATCACAGGCCACCCATAACTTGATCCCATATTTGCCAGGTTTGTTGGGCATGTACTGTCTAAAAGGACAGCGACCTGCAAAAACACAAAAGAGGAAGGAAAAAAAATCAATGCTTTTGTTCTATTTATCTTATTTATTGAATTCCACTATTTTGTCCTAGACTGTGTTTTCTGGGGAAACTATCTCCTTATTCATATATGGAAGTGCATTGGAAATAAACAGAAGATGATATGAATATGACCATTTGATATCACAGCCAATAAGAAAAAGTTCACGCACAGGTCACCAATATCACACATGCCATTACACTGTATAACAGCTAAAAAAGTCTGGTCATAACTTAGAGTCACTGTGCACTTCATTTCAAACATCACACATCTATCTATCTATCTATCTATCTATCTATCTATCTATCTATCTATCTATCTATCTATCTATCTATCTATCTATCTATCTATCTATCTATCTATCTATCTATCTATCTATCTATCTATCTATCTATCTATCTATCTATCGCACACTGAATCAGAGATTATTTAGTCAACAATAAAGACCATTCCTACCTCTGAATGGAACTAGTCTTTCATCCACTGTGACCTTAGGGCCAGGATTGTACATGAGAGGCAGCTGTTCCACCCACTTGTCCCAGACATCCCTTATTGCTGCCAGTTTGTCCACGACACGCCGTGCAGGTCTTGTCTCACGATTGTCGAATCACAGCACTGTGGATATGTTGCGGAACATTTCCAGGGACATGGTGGCTCTAAATACTGGTCTTCCCGTCTCAGCATTCCAAAGACTGGATGCAGCCTCTCCTCTGGACCTGTACACACCAGCCAGTATTACAAGCCCCAGGTAGGCATGTAGGTCAGTCACATCCATGGTCTTCCATTCCTGACCAAACCGGTTAACCCCCTCCAAGTTTGTCATTGCAATGACAATTTTTTCAATGGCTGGAGGGAGGAAGAGCTGGAAAGTTGACAAAATATCAGATGCATGGGAGATGGCCAGTCTTGTGGGTCCTGGAGTCATTCGAATGACATTCTCTGCTGCCATCCTGCCTGCAGCTTGTTGCGGAAGTGAGGACCAACAAAGAGCACCGTTTTTAGACATAAATGTCTGCCTTGCTGCCTGCTCCTCTTCATCAAAGCCTTCTTCTTCAGAGGGGCTGTTATCAGAATTCTCCTCCACATTGTCTTCGTGCTCTGACACATCCTCCTCCAAATCACTGTCCACCTCATCTTGGAAGACTAAATCAAGGGCCTGTATGACATTGAGTCTTGCTGCCATGACTTTAGACACTGAAATGGCAGCTCTGGTACCTTTATAATGTTTACCCCCCCCCCCACCCCACCCCTCCTTTCAAAAATTGTTACTTTTATTTTGTTACATTGCAGGTGCGAGTGCAGCTGTGCTTGCAGGTGCAGATCTTGTGCCTGACCTCTGATGACTTGACCTGTTCCCTTTGTGCATATGATAACTTTATGCTGTTTTACTATTTCACTGTTTCGAGGTTCCACCATGACCCTTCTAAGACCAGCAGGTGACTGTTGCAAATTTGGTAACACAGGAGGTTCTCATGACAATGTTGAGCTCCACTTGAGCCACTGTCCCACACAGAATACACACAAAACATACCCTGTATAGTTTTACTGTTTCAAAATATCCTAAAACCATAATTTTCCTTGATTTGACCCACACTGGTAGATCTATAATCCATCTAAACATATACGGGTCAAATTTGACCCGAAACAGCCTCAGTGTACAAAAATTTGTAGCACCTGTACAAAGGTATGACATATTCAAATATTTTCATTTTTGTGTATTTTGGGTCACTTTAGGAAAAGTCATAAAATTTCAGCCTAAAAGAATGATGTTTAGGGTATTTTTTCTGCTGTCAAATGTCAAAACGGGTCAAATTTGACCCGAACAGTATGTAAGGGTTAATTATTGAGAGAAAAACAATAGGCTACTACAATCCACCACACACCACTGCAGCAGACAACAAAATAAAACTACAGTGTATGATGTATAGTAATTATTTTTTCAACCAGCTGTGAAGGTTGTTATTGTTGCATATACAGTAGAAGAATAGGCCATATCAACTGTGTGTTCATGGTGTTATTGAACAAAGTGTTCTTATATAGGCAATGAAATAATATAAATAATTATATATTTTTTGGTCTTCTCGAGGTCCTCTGGGAATGTCTGACATGTATTTGTGACAACAGTTTATAAACTTACTGGGCGACTTTGTTGTTGTGATGGTGCGTTCAAGATACGTTGCGCATTTAGCCGCAGTTGTATCCTATGCACACTGAAGCCGGTGCACTTGCATTGCAGACGTCTGTCTCGGACCACCGGTTCAAATCGGTGAATCTCTCTGCGTGCGTGCAGGGGAGGAACGAGCAGAGCTGGCGCACCGGTAATGTCCTCACACATCAACTCAGGTGAGGGCGTGCACGCCGCGCACACACACACGCTATGTCGGGGCCGCGGATGAGCAGTAGCGGAGCAGCCGACTGATTGGCTGCTCATATCATGTGATCCAGGGACGTGCAGTGCTCCCGGGAGATTTATTTTTCTTTTCCCGGGAGATTTCTTGGCTGATGGCAATGCTACAACAACCACCTGATGAGGTAAGGTTAGCTAATTAGCAAGTGAATTACCAAAAGGAATTCAAACACACAACCCACACAAAATGGAGGGGATGCATGATAAATGGTAGTTAATTACTTTTGCTTCATCTTCCACGAGTAGAAGTTGTTTTTTTAAGACTGTTCTTGACGATGTCCATACCAGTTAGGTAGCTAACATTAGCTAGCATTAGCTAGCATTACTAGCTAAAAGTAATGTGGCAGGGATGATTCTCTAAATGAAATGTTTCTTCATCTTGAACTGTCTTAGTTGTTTCTAACTGTTCTTGAACCCACATTTTATTTCAGCAAGATATGTCTTAAGTAATTTGGATGACATTGTTCTCCTGTTTAACACAAATTGATATGAGTTATGCAGTATTCATGAGTTTCAATGTAGTCCTACACCTGCCATGTTATCACAGGTGTTTCAATTTGAGTTGTTTGGTTGTTTGTGAATAACTTAGCATTAAACAACTGTCCATAACATTTTTTGCACCAACTTTCCCTTAACTCATGAAATTGATCTTTATTCTCACTGAATTCAGTAATTTCAGTCCTTTTGCTGATATTTTTGTCCACTCTAGCTCCTGCTGATGAGTTTACATGATTTGATTTGTAGGGAAGTAGATCCACTTAGATCAGTGTTAGGTTTAGAGCTTTCTTTAACAACAACAGCAAAAGTCAGAAGTCAAGAACATGGACTCTACATGTGTCCAGTCGTCATGTCCTCATATTGTTTTAGGCTGTGAAAGCATTGAATGTGTTTCAGTTGACGTCCTCATATGTCCTGACCCAACAACTGTAGAGTGTGTGTGTTACATTGTCCTCATATTGTCTGTAGCGTATACTGTGCATTATTAACACTCTCCATAGGGTCTAGTATAATGACACCAGATCTTCATGTGGATTATATTCATTAGATTATTGACTACTTGGGGATTATAATACATACCGCTAATATTTCTAATGACCTATTGTCGTGTTTGTTGCAGACACCAAATCCTGAGAGCCCGACTCAACCTTCTGCAGACCCAGAAGTGAGTGAGAGCTCCACCTCATCCTTCCAACAGGTAACAACACACTTATTGTTTCTATTTGGAATTAAGTATATGTCTCAGTTGGGTCCAATACATGAATAAAATGCACCTCCACTGTATTAAAACAATGATTATGTGTGTTATGTTATCAATATCAATATTACAGCTACTTGTTTGTGAATACCTTAGCATTAAGAAACTGTCCATAACATTTTTTTGCACTAACTTTCCCTTAGAACATGAAATTGATCTATATTCTCACTGAATTCGGTAATTTTAGTCCTTTTGCTGATATTTTTGTCCACTCTAGCTCCTGCTGATGAGTTTACATGATTTGATTTGTAGGGAAGTAGATCCACTTAGATCAGTGTTGGGTTTAGAGCTTTCTTTAACAACAACAGCAAAAGTCAGAAGTCAAGAACATGGACTCTACATGTGTCCAGTCGTCATGTCCTCATATTGTTTTAAGCTGTGAAAGCATTGAATGTGTTTCAGTTGACGTCCTCATATGTCCTGACCCAACAACTGTAGAGTGTGTGTGTTACATTGTCCTCATATTGTCTGTAGCGTATACTGTGCATTATTAACACTCTCCATAGGGTCTAGTATAATGACACCAGATCTTCATGTGGATTATATTCATTAGATTATTGACTACTTGGGGATTATAATACATACCGCTAATATTTCTAATGACCTATTGTCGTGTTTGTTGCAGACACCAAATGCTGAGAGCCCGACTCAACCTTCTGCAGACCCAGAAGTGAGCGAGAGCTCCACCTCATCCTTCCAACAGGTAACAACACATTTATTGTTTCTATTTGGAATTAAGTATATGTCTCAGTTGGGTCCAAAACATGAATAAAATGCACCTCCACTGTATTAAAACAATGATTATGTGTGTTATGTTATCAATATCAATATTACAGCTACTTGTTTGTGAATACCTTAGCATTAAGAAACTGTCCATAACATTTTTTTGCACTAACTTTCCCTTAGAACATGAAATTGATCTATATTCTCACTGAATTCGGTAATTTTAGTCCTTTTGCTGATATTTTTGTCCACTCTAGCTCCTGCTGATGAGTTTACATGATTTGATTTGTAGGGAAGTAGATCCACTTAGATCAGTGTTGGGTTTAGAGCTTTCTTTAACAACAACAGCAAAAGTCAGAAGTCAAGAACATGGACTCTACATGTGTCCAGTCGTCATGTCCTCATATTGTTTTAGGCTGTGAAAGCATTGAATGTGTTTCAGTTGACGTCCTCATATGTCCTGACCCAACAACTGTAGAGTGTGTGTGTTACATTGTCCTCATATTGTCTGTAGCGTATACTGTGCATTATTAACACTCTCCATAGGGTCTAGTATAATGACACCAGATCTTCATGTGGATTATATTCATTAGATTATTGACTACTTGGAGATTATAATACATACTACTAATATTTCTAATGACCTATTGTCGTGTTTGTTGCAGACACCAAATGCTGAGAGCCCGACTCAACCTTCTGCAGACCCAGAAGTGAGCGAGAGCTCCACCTCATCCTTCCAACAGGTAACAACACATTTATTGTTTCTATTTGGAATTAAGTATATGTCTCAGTTGGGTCCAAAACATGAATGAAATGCACCTCCACTGTATTAAAACAATGATTATGTGTGTTATGTTATCAATGTCAATATTACAGCTACTTGTTTGTGAATACCTTAGCATTAAGAAACTGTCCATAACATTTTTTTGAACTAACTTTCCCTTAGAACATGAAATTGATCTATATTCTCACTGAATTCGGTAATTTTAGTCATTTTGCTGATATTTTTGTCCACTCTAGCTCCTGCTGATGAGTTTACATGATTTGATTTGTAGGGAAGTAGATCCAATTAGATCAGTGTTGGGTTTAGAGCTTTCTTTAACAACAACAGCAAAAGTCACAAGTCAAGAACATGGACTCTACATGTGTCCAGTCGTCATGTCCTCATATTGTTTTAGGCTGTGGAAGCATTGAATGTGTTTCAGTTGATGTCCTCATATGTCCTGACCCAACAACTGTAGAGTGTGTGTGTGTTACATTGTCCTCATATTGTCTGTAGCGTATACTATGCATTATTAACACTCTCCATAGAGTCTAGTATAATGAGACCAGATCCTCATGTGGATTATATTCATTAGATTTTAACTACTTGGAGATTATAATACATACTGCTAATATTTCTAATGGTCTATTGTCGTGTTTGTTGCAGACACCAAATGCTGAGAGCCTGACTCAACCTTCTGCAGACCCAGAAGTGAGCGAAAGCTCCACCTCATCTTTCCAACAGGTAACACATTTATTGTTTCTATTTGGAATTAGGTATATGTCTCAGTTGGGTCCAAAACATGAATAAAATGCATCTCCACTGTATTAAAACAATGATTATGTGTGTTATGTTATCAATATCAATATTACAGCTACTTGTTTGTGAATACCTTAGCATTAAGAAACTGTCCATAACATTTTTTTGGACTAACTTTCCCTTAGAACATGAAAGTGATCTTTATTCTCACTGAATTGAGTAATTTTAGTCCTTTTGCTGATATTTTTGTCCACTCTAGCTCCTACTGTTGAATTTACATGATTAGATTTGTAGGGAAGTAGATCCACTTAGATCAGTGTTTGGTTTAGAGCTTTCTTTAACAACAACAGCAAAAGTCAGAAGTCAAGAACATGGACTCTACATGTGTCCAGTCGTCATGTCCTCATATTGTTTTAAGCTGTGAAAGCATTGAATGTGTTTCAGTTGACGTCCTCATATGTCCTGACCCAACAACTGTAGAGTGTGTGTGTTACATTGTCCTCATATTGTCTGTAGCGTATACTGTGCATTATTAACACTCTCCATAGGGTCTAGTATAATGACACCAGATCTTCATGTGGATTATATTCATTAGATTATTGACTACTTGGGGATTATAATACATACCGCTAATATTTCTAATGACCTATTGTCGTGTTTGTTGCAGACACCAAATGCTGAGAGCCCGACTCAACCTTCTGCAGACCCAGAAGTGAGCGAGAGCTCCACCTCATCCTTCCAACAGGTAACAACACATTTATTGTTTCTATTTGGAATTAAGTATATGTCTCAGTTGGGTCCAAAACATGAATAAAATGCACCTCCACTGTATTAAAACAATGATTATGTGTGTTATGTTATCAATATCAATATTACAGCTACTTGTTTGTGAATACCTTAGCATTAAGAAACTGTCCATAACATTTTTTTGCACTAACTTTCCCTTAGAACATGAAATTGATCTATATTCTCACTGAATTCGGTAATTTTAGTCCTTTTGCTGATATTTTTGTCCACTCTAGCTCCTGCTGATGAGTTTACATGATTTGATTTGTAGGGAAGTAGATCCACTTAGATCAGTGTTGGGTTTAGAGCTTTCTTTAACAACAACAGCAAAAGTCAGAAGTCAAGAACATGGACTCTACATGTGTCCAGTCGTCATGTCCTCATATTGTTTTAGGCTGTGAAAGCATTGAATGTGTTTCAGTTGACGTCCTCATATGTCCTGACCCAACAACTGTAGAGTGTGTGTGTTACATTGTCCTCATATTGTCTGTAGCGTATACTGTGCATTATTAACACTCTCCATAGGGTCTAGTATAATGAGACCAGATCTTCATGTGGATTATATTCATTAGATTATTGACTACTTGGAGATTATAATACATACTACTAATATTTCTAATGGTCTATTGTCGTGTTTGTTGCAGACACCAAATGCTGAGAGCCCGACTCAACCTTCTGCAGACCCAGAAGTGAGCGAGAGCTCCACCTCATCCTTCCAACAGGTAACAACAAATTTATTGTTTCTATTTGGAATTAAGTATATGTCTCAGTTGGGTCCAAAACATGAATAAAATGCACCTCCACTGTATTAAAACAACGATTATGTGTGTTATGTTATCAATATCAATATTACAGCTACTTGTTTGTGAATACCTTAGCATTAAGAAACTGTCCATAACATTTTTTTTGCACTAACTTTCCCTTAGAACATGAAATTGATCTATATTCTCACTGAATTCGGTAATTTTAGTCCTTTTGCTGATATTTTTGTCCACTCTAGCTCTTGCTGATGAGTTTACATGATTTGATTTGTAGGGAAGTAGATCCACTTAGATCAGTGTTGGGTTTAGAGCTTTCTTTAACAGCAACAGCAAAAGTCAGAAGTCAAGAACATGGACTCTACATGTGTCCAGTCGTCATGTCCTCATATTGTTTTAGGCTGTGGAAGCATTGAATGTGTTTCAGTTGACGTCCTCATATGTCCTGACCCAACAACTGTAGAGTGTGTGTTACATTGTCCTCATATTGTCTGTAGCGTATACTGTGCATTATTAACACTCTCCATAGGGTCTGGTATAATGAGACCAGATCTTCATGTGGATTATATTCATTAGATTATTGACTACTTGGGGATTATAATACATACCGCTAATATTTCTAATGACCTATTGTCGTGTTTGTTGCAGACACCAAATCCTGAGAGCCCGACTCAACCTTCTGCAGACCCAGAAGTGAGTGAGAGCTCCACCTCATCCTTCCAACAGGTAACAACACACTTATTGTTTCTATTTGGAATTAAGTATATGTCTCAGTTGGGTCCAATACATGAATAAAATGCACCTCCACTGTATTAAAACAATGATTATGTGTGTTATGTTATCAATATCAATATTACAGCTACTTGTTTGTGAATACCTTAGCATTAAGAAACTGTCCATAACATTTTTTTGCACTAACTTTCCCTTAGAACATGAAATTGATCTATATTCTCACTGAATTCGGTAATTTTAGTCCTTTTGCTGATATTTTTGTCCACTCTAGCTCCTGCTGATGAGTTTACATGATTTGATTTGTAGGGAAGTAGATCCACTTAGATCAGTGTTGGGTTTAGAGCTTTCTTTAACAACAACAGCAAAAGTCAGAAGTCAAGAACATGGACTCTACATGTGTCCAGTCGTCATGTCCTCATATTGTTTTAAGCTGTGAAAGCATTGAATGTGTTTCAGTTGACGTCCTCATATGTCCTGACCCAACAACTGTAGAGTGTGTGTGTTACATTGTCCTCATATTGTCTGTAGCGTATACTGTGCATTATTAACACTCTCCATAGGGTCTAGTATAATGACACCAGATCTTCATGTGGATTATATTCATTAGATTATTGACTACTTGGGGATTATAATACATACCGCTAATATTTCTAATGACCTATTGTCGTGTTTGTTGCAGACACCAAATGCTGAGAGCCCGACTCAACCTTCTGCAGACCCAGAAGTGAGCGAGAGCTCCACCTCATCCTTCCAACAGGTAACAACACATTTATTGTTTCTATTTGGAATTAAGTATATGTCTCAGTTGGGTCCAAAACATGAATAAAATGCACCTCCACTGTATTAAAACAATGATTATGTGTGTTATGTTATCAATATCAATATTACAGCTACTTGTTTGTGAATACCTTAGCATTAAGAAACTGTCCATAACATTTTTTTGCACTAACTTTCCCTTAGAACATGAAATTGATCTATATTCTCACTGAATTCGGTAATTTTAGTCCTTTTGCTGATATTTTTGTCCACTCTAGCTCCTGCTGATGAGTTTACATGATTTGATTTGTAGGGAAGTAGATCCACTTAGATCAGTGTTGGGTTTAGAGCTTTCTTTAACAACAACAGCAAAAGTCAGAAGTCAAGAACATGGACTCTACATGTGTCCAGTCGTCATGTCCTCATATTGTTTTAGGCTGTGAAAGCATTGAATGTGTTTCAGTTGACGTCCTCATATGTCCTGACCCAACAACTGTAGAGTGTGTGTGTTACATTGTCCTCATATTGTCTGTAGCGTATACTGTGCATTATTAACACTCTCCATAGGGTCTAGTATAATGACACCAGATCTTCATGTGGATTATATTCATTAGATTATTGACTACTTGGAGATTATAATACATACCGCTAATATTTCTAATGACCTATTGTCGTGTTTGTTGCAGACACCAAATGCTGAGAGCCCGACTCAACCTTCTGCAGACCCAGAAGTGAGCGAGAGCTCCACCTCATCCTTCCAACAGGTAACAACACATTTATTGTTTCTATTTGGAATTAAGTATATGTCTCAGTTGGGTCCAAAACATGAATAAAATGCACCTCCACTGTATTAAAACAACGATTATGTGTGTTATGTTATCAATATCAATATTACAGCTACTTGTTTGTGAATACCGTAGCATTAAGAAACTGTCCATAACATTTTTTTTGCACTAACTTTCCCTTAGAACATGAAATTGATCTATATTCTCACTGAATTCGGTAATTTTAGTCCTTTTGCTGATATTTTTGTCCACTCTAGCTCCTGCTGATGAGTTTACATGATTTGATTTGTAGGGAAGTAGATCCAATTAGATCAGTGTTGGGTTTAGAGCTTTCTTTAACAACAACAGCAAAAGTCACAAGTCAAGAACATGGACTCTACATGTGTCCAGTCGTCATGTCCTCATATTATTTTAGGCTGTGAAAGCATTGAATGTGTTTCAGTTGACGTCCTCATATGTCCTGACCCAACAACTGTAGAGTGTGTGTGTTACATTGTCCTCATATTGTCTGTAGCGTATACTGTGCATTATTAACACTCTCCATAGGGTCTAGTATAATGACACCAGATCTTCATGTGGATTATATTCATTAGATTATTGACTACTTGGAGATTATAATACATACCGCTAATATTTCTAATGACCTATTGTCGTGTTTGTTGCAGACACCAAATGCTGAGAGCCCGACTCAACCTTCTGCAGACCCAGAAGTGAGCGAGAGCTCCACCTCATCCTTCCAACAGGTAACAACACATTTATTGTTTCTATTTGGAATTAAGTATATGTCTCAGTTGGGTCCAAAACATGAATAAAATGCACCTCCACTGTATTAAAACAATGATTATGTGTGTTATGTTATCAATATCAATATTACAGCTACTTGTTTGTGAATACCGTAGCATTAAGAAACTGTCCATAACATTTTTTTTGCACTAACTTTCCCTTAGAACATGAAATTGATCTATATTCTCACTGAATTCGGTAATTTTAGTCCTTTTGCTGATATTTTTGTCCACTCTAGCTCCTGCTGATGAGTTTACATGATTTGATTTGTAGGGAAGTAGATCCAATTAGATCAGTGTTGGGTTTAGAGCTTTCTTTAACAACAACAGCAAAAGTCACAAGTCAAGAACATGGACTCTACATGTGTCCAGTCGTCATGTCCTCATATTGTTTTAGGCTGTGAAAGCATTGAATGTGTTTCAGTTGACGTCCTCATATGTCCTGACCCAACAACTGTAGAGTGTGTGTGTTACATTGTCCTCATATTGTCTGTAGCGTATACTGTGCATTATTAACACTCTCCATAGAGTCTGGTATAATGAGACCAGATCTTCATGTGGATTATATTCATTAGATCATTGACTACTTGGGGATTATAATACATAATATTTCTAATGGTCTATTGTCGTGTTTGTTGCAGACACCAAATGCTGAGAGCCCGACTCAACCTTCTGCAGACCCAGAAGTGAGCGAGTGCCCCACCTCATCTTTCCAACAGGTAACAACACTTTTGTTTCTATTTGCAATTAAGTATATGTCTCAGTTCGGTCCAAAACATGAATAAAATGCACCTCCACTGTATTAAAACAATGATTATGTGTGTTATGTTATCAATATCAATATTACAGCTACTTGTTTGTGAATACCTTAGCATTAAGAAACTGTCCATAACATTTTTTTGCACTAACTTTCCCTTAGAACATGAAATTGATCTATATTCTCACTGAATTGAGTAATTTTAGTCATTTTGCTGATATTTTTGTCCACTCTAGCTCCTACTGTTGAATTTACATGATTTGATTTGTAGGGAAGTAGCTACACTTAGATCAGTGTTGGGTTCAGAGCTTTCTTTAACAACAACAGCAAAAGTCAGAAGTCAAGAACATGTACTCTACATGTGTCCAGTCGTCATGTCCTCATATTGTTTTAAGCTGTGAAAGCATTGAATGTGTTTCAGTTGACGTCCTCATATGTTCTGACGCAACAACTGTAGAGTGTGTGTTACATTGTCCTCATATTGTCTGTAGCGTATATTGTGCATTATTAACACTCTCCATAGGGTCTGGTATAATGAGACCAGATCTTCATGTGGATTATATTCATTAGATTATTGATTACTTGGTGATTATAATACATACTGCTAATATTTCTAATGACCTATTGTCGTGTTTGTTGCAGACACCAAATGCTGAGAGCCTGACTCAACCTTCTGCAGACACAGAAGTGAGCGAGAGCCCCACCTCATCTTTCCAACAGGTAACAACACTTTTGTTCCTATTTGGAATTAAGCATATGTCTCAGTTGGGTCCAAAACATGAATAAAATGCACCTCCACTGTATTAAAGCAATGATTATGTGTGTTATGTTATCAATATCAATATTACAGCCACTTGTTTGTGAATACCTTAGCATTCAGAAACTGTCCATAACATTTTTTTGCACTAACTTTCCCTTAGAACATGAAATTGATCTATATTCTCACTGAATTGAGTAATTTTAGTCATTTTGCTGATATTTTTGTCCACTCAAGCTCCTTCTGTTGAATTTACATGATTTGATTTGTAGGGAAGTAGATCCACTTAGATCAGTGTTTGGTTTAGAGCTTTCTTTAACAACAACAGCAAAAGTCAGAAGTCAAGAACATGGACTCTACATGTGTCCAGTCGTCATGTCCTCATATTGTTTTAAGCTGTGAAAGCATTGAATGTGTTTCAGTTGATGTCCTCATATGTTCTGACCCAACAACTGTAGAGTGTGTGTTACATTGTCCTCATATTGTCTGTAGCGTATACTGTGCATTATTAACACTCTCCATAGGGTCTGGTATAATGAGACCAGATCTTCATGTGGATTATATTCATTAGATTATTGATTACTTGGGGATTATAATATATACTGCTAATATTTCTAATGGTCTATTGTCGTGTTTGTTGCAGACACCAAATGCTG
Organism: Decapterus maruadsi; assembly: GCA_030347415.2. Classification (NCBI taxonomy): domain Eukaryota; kingdom Metazoa; phylum Chordata; class Actinopteri; order Carangiformes; family Carangidae; genus Decapterus; species Decapterus maruadsi. The sequence goes on along the minus strand of CM064900.1, from coordinate 26,478,595 downwards.
AGAGCCCGAATCAACCTTCTGCAGACCCAGAAGTGAGCGAGAGCTCCACCTCATCCTTCCAACAGGTAACAACACATTTATTGTTTCTATTTGGAATTAAAGCATAAGTAAGCATTCTGTTCGTTTTGGCTAATGCTGCGTTCCAGGTAAGCTTTAGAAACCATAAATTACAGCTTCAAGTCACGACTTACGACTTTGTAGCATTCCAGGTAACCTGTAACTCGTGCTTTTCCGACCTAAGTGCATATAATGGGCACTCGTAACTTCCGACCCATGAACTCGTACCAGATCAAACTGATACGACTTCACAGGTCGGAAAAACACTAGTTACGGGTTGCCTTGAATGCACCATGAGTTAGCAGCCCCCGCCCCCATCTTGGATCTATTGGTCCTCGTCCCTATGTCACCACATTCACGCGCTTCCCTTGGCTGCACACACAGCCCTTCATGCCGTTCTCTCTCCTCACTGGATAACGCTTGTATACCACAAGGAAAGTTTTACAACTTCCATTCGTGCCATCAGTCATATTTCGCAGCAAAAGTTACACACGAGGGACTTATGTATGTGCCAGTGACGCAGCGCATTCCCCGTGAAGGAAGATCAGATGACAAACAGATGCGCAGTCGCGGACATAGACTTGTATCACCTGTAACAATGGCGCTGCTATGTAAACAACAGGGTGTCACTGACGTCGCTGACCCACTTCTCCTGCATCTCCACAGAGGAGCTCCTGTCAGAGGAGCTCTGCTCCTCCTCTGTCTTCAGCCTGGTAGACAAAGGTCTATTGTCATGTGGACAACATGTAGGACACTTCTGCCTCAACCGCCCTCGGCAACATGGAGGACACTTCCGCCTCAACCACCCTGGACAACATGGAGGACTATTGTAATTCAAATCAAAGTTAATTCATCTCAAGAATGGCTGTATGTAAATGTATGTGTGTGTTTTCAGCATTGTGTCATTCTTACGCGTAAGTTGTTGAATCTGTTTTTTTTTAAACTATTAACTATTAGGAAAATATGTTGGAGTCAGAGGTCTATTGGGACAGGTATACACTGTAAGCTTCAATAGAAGAGACATTTTCTGGTTCAGTTCAAACATGCTTTGTCTGTTGCATTGCATACAATTTATGTATTTTTTGTGGTCTTTACTGGACATTATTTACATGTTTTGCCAACAATTAAAACATGAGAAAGGAAGAAATTGTTGTTTTTATTCACATGAACATTTACTACAGATTTCATTCAATTCAATTTAAATACAATAATAAGAACTAAAACGTATATTGACAACATTTTTGAGCTATGTCTCTGTACAGAGCAGTACTGTGTTGTGTTAACATGTGAATATCTGCTATTTCTGTCAGAGGTTACCTGACTTGTGAACATGACTATTGTACACCTATGCCCATTATGCTAGATCAGTGATCATCAACTGGCGGCCCAATCCGGCCCGCGACTGAGTTCTTATAGTTTACAAGCATTGTATTTATCGGGCTCTGTGCGCCTGTAAGTCAATGTGCTGGGAAATGGAGACACGCTCAAAGTGTTTGTGTGTGCCTATGAGCCCCTGCGCTGGGATTAGGAAACACCGCATACCCAAAGCACCATGCATGAACGTTTAGGGAGCTGCTGGACTGCAGGGTTTTCCCTGCCTGTCTGCAGCGGCCAGCTGGGTGATTTTGGCCGCCGCGGCCGCCTCGGTTAAACACTGTGGTTGGTTGTGCATGCGTTCAGATGTAGAGTCTTTTGCGCACTTAAACCCATTCAGTGTAGATGCGCGCTATGCACGCTCTCAAAACAGAAGCGATTTGGTAGCGACGCGTGTTTGATGCCACTCAGTTGTTTTTTTTTTCCTGTACGGACCTCCTCCGGTGTTACGTCCCGGTTCACCCTCGGCCTGTGTCTCTCCTACTGTTTCCCATTGAGGTCTGTTGTGTGTGGAAAAATGTCGCCTCCAAGATGTAAAATGTGCATTATAGAAGAGAAACAAGCATTTCAGGACTACTGACTTGTATCAATCAGAACCGATTGTCAGCCTCCTTTCATATGTAGGCTGAAAATCACAGGCCAGGTCAGCAGTGTCAAGCTCCAGCATGGGAGTATCTGAAAGTCAGCTGTCAAGATTTTTCATTTTATATCATACAAAACACCAAAGATATGTAAATGAAAACTATGAGCTTACAGGTAAAATAAAATATTAGCAACTAAATGATTTGGCAAAAAGGTGACTTTAATTTCAATCTTGGCCTATTTGAATGTCGGCCCCCAAGGTGCCTGTTGAGAAAGATTCTGGCCCTTCGACAAATATAGTTGATGACCCCTGTGCTAGATATTTCAAAGATTTAACAGGAGCCAAGTTGAAAATACAGACCCTAACCTCACCTGGTCTTTATAACTCACTTAAACTTGAAAATGTGTGTGTATCCAAGGGTTTCACAATTCACCTAAACAAGAAATATCAGTGTGTGATTATGTGGCACTCATAAGTCACTTAAACCTGACAAAGTCCCCACAAGTAGTATTTAAATCAGGTTTGACCAAAATATAGCCCTAGGCAAAATCTCAACAGATGGCTGTATTCCTCGAGGCATGGCTGGAAACCCCTTTGATTTCCAGGCCTCCAGGACATTGGGAAAGGCACGTCCCCATTTTTCACATTCTTGTCATATGTACTGATATATCATGAAAACACGTATGTGTGTGTGTGTGTGTGTGTGTGAGTCAGCAGCATCAAATCCCATCTGCACCCTGGCTGATCATTACAGGACGTGTCTCTGAGTGGAGTTTGATTGGAGTCTTTAAACTTCTCCTTAACGACCGTGTTTAGATGTTTATAGGTGGAAATAATCTGAGTAGTTTGACTGATGGCGGTGATGAGGTCGTTGTCGTCGTCGTCGACAACGCCTGAATCCCTCGGTTTTAATGTGCACACAGTAAAAAAACAACACATGAAGTGAGGATCTCCAGCATTAAACTAGGTGTCGAGGCCGTCCACTCGTTAGGGAAATATTGCCTATTTAGATTTTTTTCTCATAAGAAGATCAGAGGTTCGCCTGACAAAAAGTGCATGAAAACATTAAAAATTAAAAAGAAAAAAACGTTATTTGACGCCTATCTCTATAACACATTATAACCATACTTATAATGAGTTATAATGCAGTTATAACACTGTATAACTATAATTATAAACACTCATAAATGATCATAATGCTTTATAATAACAATCATAACACACTATAAAGCATTTTATCATGACTTATTATTATATAATATGTTATAATTGTTAGTAACTGGCTGACAATGCCCCCATTGATAATGCATTATAAATACAGTTATAATTGACTTATAAACGTGTATAACTATCATTATAAACACTTATACATTATCATAAGGCTTAGTGAGTTATAATGCAGTTATAGCGCTGTATAACTATAGTTATAAACACTCATAAATATATGTATTAATATTCAGCGCTATAACTGCATTAACTCATTAAAAGTATGATTATTATGAGTTACAGAGATAGACGTCATGTACCAAAACATTTTGTGGACAGGTCTGAAGTTGCTGACCAGATTTGATGTGTTGAAAGTGAAAAGAGAAAGGAGATTTTTATTGCACTTTTATGAGAGGGCCCAATACATGTGTAACTTTTTTTGAGTGAATGCTAATTACTCCAAAAGTAATCATGCATTAAAATCAATATAGTATTCAAGGCTCTAATAACCTCATACGGAGTGAACCACTTTGCACCTCATTTTTGGGAAATATTGCATTTTTTTTGTTTGTTTTTTTCGCTTTAAAAATTTAGGGGTTCGCCTGAGAAAAAGTGTATGTAGAGTATCTGTGCACACATTAAAACCGAAGAACGAGACAAAGCTGGTGATGATGTGTTGGACTTTAAAGCTTGAAGCTGCTGGGCGGCGACGGGCCGGCGGCGGTCTGGCGAGCTCAAAGAGGCCGATGGCGAGGCGTGGAGGAGCAGCTGATAAGTCATTCATGAGCCACATTAATTATTAATCAGCATCATGATGGAAGAACAGAGACGGGAAACACACAATGCCATCTGGACCGCCAGCGCCGTTTGTCAAAACTAAACGGATAAATGAATTGTTGATTAAGTTGATTAGAGAAGTCCAGATCTCATTTACACAGACGGTCTCCCTCCCTGCACAGAGGTCAAGTTCACGCTGCACCCTGTCGCCGTGACAACATGGTGATCATGTGCTTCACTTTTATTTAGTGGTTTCAAAGTTAACGCTTTAATTTTGGTGATTAATTTTAACCCTTGAAAGGGACAACGAGGAGTTTGTATTTGGTTCTAAAGAGTCTCATATTAATGTGGATGAAACTACGTTACCACTTGTTAATGGACACATTTAGATAAATATATCGTTTTGTCTTTATTGTTATTTTGAAAAATGTTTTCACTTTCGTCCATCTTGCGCTGTTCTTATGACCTATTGTGTTCTTTGTAATTCTCATGGTGCACTCTCTATGGTGTTTTTTGTGTATGTGGTTGATGATTAATCATGATTAATTACAGAAATTAAATGTGATCAATTACTGTAGTTAATTTTCTTCACTGCAAAAACTCAAAAACCTTATTTGTCTTATTTCTAGTCAAAACAAATCTAATTATCCTAAAAATAAGACTCATCACATTAAAAGCAGCTTGTTTTCAGACACTTTTTACTTCTTTCAAACATATTTTCACTTGAAATAAGTAGAAAAATCTGATCATAAACGCTTAGGACCCTGACATAATATTTATGACACTCTTATAATGATGCTTCAAGTAAAGTGTTACCGAAATGAGACATTGACAAGAATAAGACATTTCTCGAAATAAGAAATAAGACATTTCTTGTCAAAATGTCTCATTTCTAGGAGAGATTTTGAGTTTTTGCAGTGTTTAATCGATTGACAGCCCTACTTTTATTATCCAGTAAAGATTGAATGTGACCAACGTCTTTAAAAGGGTTTTCCATGGAGTTTTTCCTCAGTGGATCTAAGGACAGATGATGTTGTTACGATGCCATATAAAGACCTTTGAGACAAACTGTTGGTGAAAACGGGCTATACAGATAAAATTGCCTTCTCCTTCTCCTTCTTTTTCCACTGCTGTTGGCTCTTCCTGTCAGATTCTCCTTGAGCTCGCCCTCATTACTTTAATAATCTGCTCTGTAAAACTAGAATAATTCACGTCTGACTCTCTCATTCACCACTTTTTTTTTGTTTATTTATTTTATCTCTGACATCAAACTGCAGAGAATCGACTCATTCAGAACAAATCTGTGAAAACTGGAGGAAAAATGTGGTTTTGTTTCAGGAAAATGCATTCCAAGTCCTGTTAGTGTAAACCAAGAATAATAAAACAACTAATAACTTCTTCTCCTCATCATCAGAGCTTTATACAGATAATTAATGTGTAAATATTCAGACCACAGCAGCACATTCATCAGTTTATATTAAATTACACTATAATGTGTCCATATTATAATAACTGCAGGCTAAATCAGCCTCAATGTGAATAAAACACTAAATGAGATAAAAACCTAATCGCATCATCTTTTTTACCATAAACCATAAAAGTCCTGCATCTACTGAACAAACATGTTTTTGATGGATGAGCTCATCATCAGCTATTCTCATCTACAGCACCGTTTTATAACACAGAGAATAATAAACTCTTTATAGAGGAACACACAATTTTAATATGAATCTGTGATGATGATTCAGTTTAATTATAACGATCCAGGTCCATTAACACAGAGAGGATGAGTGGTTATAGGACAATTGCCCCCAAAACAACCCACTTCAGAAACAGTTTCATCCCCACTGCAATATCTTGAACTCTGTACACTGTGGAACAAGCACGTCCCTACATAAGCATGTTGTATGTTTGTCTATATATGTTATATGTTTTGGAACCTGCACCAATAAGCTGTACTGAAAGCAAATTCCACCAGCCTGGCTGTGTGGTCATTAAAAGAATCAATAAATCAATTGAAGGGATAGTTCAACATTTTGTCAAACTGGTCCATTGCCATAATTACCCCTATAGTCATAGAAGTAGGTTTGTTACCTTTAATTGTCGGTGCAAGCTATTTCTAGAACGGCAGAGCAGAGCCGTGAGCTGCTCAGAGCTACGCTACAGAGGCTCATTTCTTGGTTTTCCTCATCAAACTCATCAAATACACAATCCAACAACTCCACAACGCTCTGGTGGACGAGTTGTGACCTGCACATTCACCACTCTATGAGATAATAACACAATGTTACCAGACAGAGTTGTTTTAGAGGAAATACAGAAGACTGTTGATGAAAAACTGTCCCTGAAGGCAACGTGCATCAGCGGTTTTGCATGAATTTCCCTCTAAAACAACTCTGTCTGGTAACGTTGTGTATTTGATGAGTTTGATGAGGGAAACCATGAAATCCCATGAGCCTCCGTAGCGTAGCTCTGAGCAGCTCACGGCTCTGCTCCACCGTTCTAAAAATAGCTTACACCGACAATTAAAGGTAACAAACCTCCAGCTATGACTATAGGGGTTATGGCAATGGGCCAATCTGACAAAATGTTGAACTATCCCTTTAAACAGCTCTGTAACAACAAACAGCATTAATGTGCACAGCGTGAAGCTGCAGCAGCAGGAGGAGGTCACAGGTTCGATTCCCAGCTGGTGGGATCTGTCCTGACTGCTGCAGGCCGAGGATCTTAAACACAGCACGGTGCGTTCAGGAACCACATGCTGTAACAGCCCATAGGCTCATTGTTACAGGAGCAGAACGAAACCTCTCATTACACACACACACACAGACACACACACACACACACACACACAGTAGCTATATGTGACCTATCTAATTAGAGGCAGCATGTTAGTGAGCAGAGTAATCCTGTGCTGAGCCGCTGGTGTCACTTTCTCACTTTAGGGAGGACGAGGTGTGTGCCTGTGTGTGTGTGTGTGTGTGTGTGCGTGTGCATGTGTGTGTGTCTGGAGGTCTGGCCAACAGACACTTTCCAAAACACCACTGACTTCCAACAGTGTGAGAGCGTCTGTGCTTGGAGGTAGAATCACTCTGATGACTTCACAGCAGCAGCAGCAGCACACGGTTTTAAATTTACTGTGTGTGTGTTTGTGTGTGTGAAACCCTCTGTGAGGATTAACCATGTACACTCATGAAATTAGACATGCAGTGTAAAAAAGAAAAACAGAAAAAGCAGCATAATGTTGTTGATAGAGCTGCAGAATCAACAGCCTCTGTTTTCCGACACATGGATTTGAACATGAAAAGGTCCAAGCCTGGATTTCCTTTTATACAAATGACTAAGAGAAGGAGTTTATTTGCCTGCTGCTGCTGCTGCTGTTGCTGCTTTAATATATGCAAAGCCCTGAATAAGACGGAGATGGAGCAGGAGGCACAGAGCAGGAGTGAGGGAGGTCACCGTGGCGATGGAGGAGCAGCATACGCCACAGAGATACAACGTCATCAATGATGTCATCACACAGGAACTATAGGCCTGCGCGATATCATGAATGTCCGATGTGCGATGACGATATGACTTGTGAAAAATAATCAGATGTTCAGGGTGTTGCATATTAAAGGGATATGGCAACTTTTTTTTTTTCGTGTCTTGCCTTACTCCCGAGTGCATGACCAGCAGATAGACACCATCCTTTCAACTGTGTGTGCAGTAACAAGGGAGATACGGGAAGAGCTGGTGCACCGCTAATTAACTTAACTCAAACAATGGAAGTGTATGTGGTTTGGTAGTGGTAGCCTGCCTCCACCCAAAGTCATCAGAGAAACTCTTCAGCAACTCTAAATGGAAACCAAATGGTAACGGGACGAGATCGGTCAAAACAGACAAACAAAATTGTAAACATCTGGTATTTAGACAAATTAATGACACACTGCTGATCTAAACGGCTACTTTCTCGCTGATTTCAGCTTGGGTAGGAGGCAGGCTAACACTACTCATACACTTCCAGTGTTTGAGCTAAGCAAATTACGGGCGATACGGCTCCCACTCTGAAAAATGTGCGTAATGACGTCAGCTGTTTTGCGATCATATTGCTGTATCAACTTTTACTGTTTTACCGTGATACGACATTTTTAATTCAGTGTTGCTTCAAGGGATACTTCAACATTTCAGCAAATTGGCCAATTGCCATAATCCCTATAGTCATAGCAGTATGGTCTGTTACATTTAATTGTCGGTGCAAGCAGCAGGCGGAGCAGAGCCATGAGCTGCTCAGAGCTACGCTACGGAGGCTCATGGGATTTCTTGGTTTCCCTCATCAAACTCATCAAATACACAATCCAACAACTCCACAACGCTCTGGTGGACAAGTTGTTTCACACTATGAGATAATAACACAACGTTACCACACAGAGTTGTTTTAGAGGGAAATACAGAGACTGTTGATGAAAGCAACACGCATCAGTGGTTTTGCATGAATTTCCCTCTAAAACAACTCTGTGTGGTAACGTTGTGTTATTATCTCATAGCGTGGTGAATGTGCAGGTCACAACTTGTCCACCAGAGCGTTGTGGAGTTGTTGGATTGTGTATTTGATGAGTTTGATGAGGGAAACCAAGAAATCCCATGAGCCTCCGTAGTGTAGCTCTGAGCAGCTCACGGCTCTGCTCCGCCATTCTAAAAATAGCTTGCACCGACAATTACAGGTAATGGACCTACTGTTATGGCATGCGGTTAATGCGAATAACAACATGTGGATGGAAACATGGTTAGTGACAGACAGGAGGAGCAGGTGGGCGGAGCCAGAGGATCCAGCAGGTGAAACTGAGTCAACAGGCTTCACTGTCGTCTGATCTGACCTCTGATCTGTGTCGATATCACACTTCACTCCTTTGATATCCTCGTAATCATGATCAAAACTGTGCACGTCTCCGCCAACACACACAGACACACACACTGAACGGGGGCAGAGCACGGCTGTTTGTGCAGCACAGTAATAACAGATAAGTGGCTGCTGTGTGTCTGAGCTGTCAGCCATGGATCATCTCATTTCCTGAGCAGGTCGACCCCGGCCCCCCGTGTGTTATTACAAACAGCCCAGATCATGTGACGGAGGAGCAGGGGGGTGGGGGGATTACTGCAGGAACTAATTGAGGCTACTCTGTGGTGGAGAACAGTGGGGGGACTGTCTGACTGATACTCAACACTCGGCGTCCTGCAGCCACACAACGACCACAACGACCAGGACAGAGGAGCCAGACTCAGTCCTGATACAACAGTTTGGTTCTAAATATGTGTTGTGTTTAACAGCTCATCAAGTGGAAGATGAAATGATCTCCAAAAGACATAAAGTTAAACATGAAACTCTCTTTTTCAATATTTTCATCAATATCAGTGTATTATTGTATTATCAGTTTTCTACAGTTTCAGAGTGAAAAAGGGAAACAAAGCAGCAGCAGTAAAAGAACAGGAAACCCAGGAGACCTGAGCTCTAGGAGAACTTTGACAAAGAGATTTACTATTTACACACTGGGATAGTTTACAAAGGGGGGGCAGACTCTTGCTGAGGGACCTTTTCTGACAGTTTGAACATGGAGAAAATGGAAATAAATAAATATGGAAATAAATATATATATATACGTATATACTGTATATTTGAAAGCAGCATTGTCCGTCTTGCTCGTGAGACCACTGGTCTGGCAGATCTTGAAGTCATCTACAGGTCCAGGTTTCTGTCCCGTGCCTCAGATATCACAAATGACCCACTGATCACCCTGCCACTGCTCTTTTTGCTCCTCTCCCGTCGGGCAGACGGTATCATGCAATAAAATGCTCTTCCCGTCATGCAAACAGTTTTTTCTCTAATGCTGTGCGTAGCCTGAACAAACAAAAATTGTGCACTTAATTTTTCCCACGTTAGATTTTGCACTTTACATAGTATGCATTTTTTATATGTACTGTACTTTTTCTTGGTGACCGTCAGCCTATCCATGGGGGCAAATTGGCCCACACACCAGAAGAGCAGAAGAGAGAAGATTTAGAAAAGACTCTACAAGCTGTTCAGAGTTTTTAGTCCCAGACTAGTCTCAGACTGAATCTTATAGGGTCACTATTTACAACACTACAACTAGATTATTCGGGGGTGGGGGGTTTCCCACTGTGCAATTTTTCCCCATCATGCACAGCAGAAATTGTATTAAAAAAAACATGTTTGATATAATCGGAAGCCCGAGGCTAGAGAAAGACTAGAAAGACTAGAGATTACCATCTCCTCAGATTTACCAAAGACTGTCAGTCTTTAGTCTGAGACGGTGAAAATCATTTGGTGTTAGCCCAGCATAATTGTTCTTTTTTTTTTATCTTACTGATTCTCTTTATTGTATTTGTGTATTTGTTTTATTAACAATGTTGTCTATTAACTTCCTGTTTGAGCTCTTGTAGATCCTTTTCCAATGTCTCTTTCTGCAAGTGGCAAATGAACTGACTGTAATCTGTTTTCTATAATCTGAAACGTAAAGTGAATGTGTCATGTTTAACTTTATGTCTTTTGGATCATTTCATCTTCTACTTGATGAACGGTTCACATTAACAGGGGGGGGGGTTTGCAGGACACTGTATCTGTGGTGCAGTGGAGCTACTATATATATACTAGTATATCAGCACCTATGTGTATATATATATAGACATGTGAATATATAACTCCAGACGTCCTGTCTGAACTCACTCCGTGACCTCTGAGCCTCGGCCTTCACCAATATAAACACACACACACTCAGGCTCTAAGAGAAACACACTCCTCAGTGGAGAAGACCCAGGCCCCATAGCAGACTGTGTGTGTATGTCGGGGGGGGGGGGGATTATATTTCCACTCAGGAAACGGTCTCTGTGTTTTTATGTGTAGTCCGGCCTGGTTCCAGCCCGGTGCCAGTGCCAAGGCAACGCCGGCTGGACGGTCCAGCAGCAGGAACCTGAACCTGAAGCTGCTGATCCCAGGATCTGATGGATCAGATGATCCTCTCACCACCACAGCAGCAATAATCTGGACCGGTCCCGGGTCCAGTGGCCCTCTGGTCGGCAGTAACGCTCCAGACCGGGAGATCTGATCTGGACTCCAGGGAACCATCATGCCCGTACCTGCCCGGGTCTGGATCCATGTGAGTGGAAAGTCTGACTGAGCAGACAGGCAGACTAGTCCCTGTCTGCACTCTGCTGCGGAATTACGCACAACCATGTGGGTATTCCTCTATCAGCATGTCTTAAAGAGGGGACTCACCTGTTGAGCAATGCACATTTCCTTATATGGAAAACCTTGTCGCAATGGTGGGACATTTGCATGTCAGAATAGCAGTATGCCTAAATGGTGGGATGTCGGAATGACAGCATGTAACTCGCACTGTGGATATACAGCGGCTCTATAATGGATCTAAGTATCGTCTGAAAGCACCTGATGACACCTGCTTGAGTTTGAGTTTGGACGGGTCAGGACTGTGGACCGGTCGGCTCGGTCCAGTTGTTTCAGAATCAGTGTTGTTGACCTCTGACCTTTCTGTCTGGCATCACTTTACATTACATTGTCAGATAATATTCAGTCTCTCTCAGTCACTGATGATGATAAAAGTCACATGATCTGAGGTCATTGTGTCTGAAACATGAAGCTGAGGTCGTCATGCCAACAACCATCAGCGGAAACTCCCCTCTCCTCCTGGACTATGCACACTTCCCTTCACACACTGTCAACAACACAACACACAACAAAGCTTCTTTTTTTTTCAGAGAAGTGAAGCTCCACCTCTGGAGCAATTACCACGACATCACAGAGAAAGTAGGTCTAGAGAGCTGCTCGGCCGGTCAACCTCCGTCATCATCCCGGGGGACAAAGCAATCACTAATTAACTTACCCGCAGGTTTTTAGAGGTTTACCACCGGCTGGTTCAATTATTTTTAGGAGGTAAATGCTGGTGTCATTGATGAAATGTAACAATTGTGGCAGTCACATTAGTTTGAAGCGAAGCCTCCTGTGTGTATTGGACAGAGGAGCAGCTGCCTCGGGGCTCTGGAGCCTACGGACACAAACTACCACATTTACATCAGTAAATACATATTTTACAATTAACACATCAGACTGCATTAAATTTCATTATTATTATATTTATTATAATATGGTTACGGTACATGGCAAACATTCTTCACTACTCCGTCTTTGGTAACGGTTAGACGTCAGCATCTGACGTCGGCTACCCAAATCTCAGTTTTTTTCCTGAGTCACCAGCCTGGAATAACTTTAATAAAACCTTCTGTGGAGACATATTTCTAAACCCACGCCCCCGCGTTTGACAGTGATGAAAATAACCTGCAATTTAGTTCTTAAAGGCTTTGAGCAACTTTTTGTGCCTGGGCTGCTCTGCATTGAGGAAAGGACCTGGCAGCTCTTCTTGGTCTTTGTGCCACTTCAGATAATGTTTGTATTTGTGCCCCCGCTGCTCCACCCAGCAGTGTCTTACTACAGCGTCTCCACCCACTCCTTTACAGCTCAGTCACGCCATGTGTCTGTGAAAAACACAGTAAACTCTCCAACACACCGATAATCCCCCCCGGTGTCACGGCGCTCGCTTTGTGTCTCTCACGCATCGATGCTGAAGCTCAACACCAGAACTCACTTTAAAAATCAATCAGCTGCTCTGGACCGTTGCCGGCGTCCTGCGCGCTCACCACAACGTCGTGTGAAGGTCGGCAGATCGTCTTAATGCACTTTAATCCACCGTCCATTAGACTCTGTCTGAACTGATGTCTCAGTTACATTAATGCAGCTCAGGTTACAGGATGAAAACCACCTGGAGCAGAAACACCACTGTTTCACCGTGTTGTTGTGATTACAGCTGAAATGCCTGGGAAAAACTAAATAGTCATTTATAAATAAATACGGTCCTTTAAAGGGAACATACTGTATTATAGAAATATCAGTTTTTGAAGGTTCTTTAACACAGTGGTTCTCAACTTGGGGTGTGGGGACCCCCAGGGGTCCTTGAGAGGGTCGAAGGGGGTCCCCAACTTTTTCTTGAAATTTGGGAGTGCAGGTAGCTGTAGAGGGGGCGGGGCCTAATGAGCAGTGGCTCATTTGCATTTAAAGGGATAGACACTGAAACCAGCTGTTCTGAACAAAGAGAGCTGGGATGTTTGATTCTTGGGGGATTGGGACCGAAGCAGGTCACAGGATATTTCAACATAGTCACAATGGTCAAACACACCTGGATTGATCAGTTTGTCCAATAATCAAACAAATATAGTTTTCAGGAAATAGGTTCAGTAATAGGACACATTACCCCTATATGAGAATGTGCAAAACTGAGTGCTTGGGTCAAAATCAAGTGGAAGTGGGTAAAGTGAGAAACTTTCCACTTGAGACAGAAACTCTCATCAAAGGTTGAGAACCATCAAATAATCCATTGATTGAATCCAACAACTCCAAAACCAGGAGGGAAGTTAGCAAAACAAGAGAAGTGACCAGACTTGCAGATTCACTGAATGATGCTAATGAATCGATAAAATTATGTAATAAGTGGGATAATGAGTATAAATTAGATGTTACAAATGTTACGTGTATTTTCTGAAAGTTTGAGTTTAAAACGTTCAATTTCAATTCAGTCACAGTTTGCAGGAAGTTAAAATCACCCAGTAAATTGCCTAAGTCAGACATTTTATTGAAATGAATCAAAAAATTTTCTTAGGCTAAGTTGACATAGGTTGTTGGATTGTAAGGATTAAGATTTTTTTGAGGTGCCAGCATTTTGATTTAGGCCAAAAACTCATTTTCGTCAAAAAATGACTTAGGCCATTATTTTAATAGGGTGACGATATGCAAGCTTCTATCTCTGCTCCACCAATCTAAAAACAACATGCATCGACAATTAAAGTTAACAAACCTTTAATAAATAATAATAATAATAATAAATAATAAACCCTAAAAACTACAGGGATTATGGCAATGGACGAATTTGCCAAAATTTTGAAATATCCCTTTAAGATATGTGGGAACTGTTTTAATTTGTGGGAAAGGGGCAGAATATGTCTCCTTTAAAGGAGGCTGTTTTTCGGAAACAGGTTCCAGAGAGGGTAAATCTCTAAACGCCATTAACTCGGCATCGATCGACCCCGGTCAACATTGGATGATGTTTGGAGTTTGAATCCAGCTCTCTGTTGTCAGTGTGTGGTGGTGATTGTTCATCATCGTCCTGAGCTGCAGCAGCTTCGACGTATTAAAACCAACCTGTTCTCCGACGTGGCGACAAAGTGACAGCGGCAATTAGAGCGAATTCACAGGTAACGCCTCTGATTCATTATGGAATTATCATCGCCACTGACCGTTTAGCAGGGCCATTAAAATAATCACACCACTCCATTATGAGCCGTTGAGATGTTGTCGTGCGGCTCGTTGGTATGCGGCATCGGCGGCAGCGGTGAATCTGTTTATTTACGGCTCGCTGCCTTTTGATTACTCAACATTTGACAAGAACAAATTCTCAGTCGTGACAATTTTCTTAGGAAGCACGGAGCGTGATGAAGACAACAGGGCTCTGATGGATTCTCCCAGGGGACTGATCATGTCAGACAGATAACGCAGCTTCTTCTCAACACATCTGATTAGCTCTCTAAATTACTGCTGCTTCCTCCACCATGGTGGCTGGTGTTTCTCCTCGTATAGCTTTGACTTTCAGGAAAAACCAAGTGTCCTATAATACTGACAAATAGTTGCAGTGACGTGGAGGCACACTCTTAGAAATAAGGGTTCCAAAATTGTTCTTCTACAAGGGCTGAGGTTCTACCTGGAACCGTTTGCTTCTGAAAAACCTTTTCCTGAAGAAAGGGTTTTTCGAAGGTTCTTGGTAACACTAAGGGTTCCAGTAAGAACCATTTTTAATCCAGAGAACCCTTAAAAACCCTTTCCCCAAAGAAATGGTTTTTCAAGGGTTCTTGGTAACACTAAGGGTTCCAGTAAAAGGGTTCTTGGTGGAACTCCCTGTGTGGGTTCTAGATGAAACCGTAAGAAGTGGGATATTTTCTGGATGAAACCCCCAGTAGCCTTACTGGGGGTTCTGGGTGAAACCAATACGCCATAAAAGGGATTTTTGTAGAACCTCTCATTGGGGGTTCTAGGTGTAACCTTTCACAGATGGTTCTAGGTAGAACCCTTTATGTGTTGGGTTCTAGATATAACCCTTTATGTTGGGTTCTCGGTATAACCCTTTATGTTGGGTTCTCGGTATAACCCTTTAAGTTGGGTTCTAGGTAGAACCCTCCAAAAGGGTTCCGAGCCAAAAAGAGTTCTCCTATGAGGACAAGCCGAAGAACCTTATATGGTTCTACATAGCATATTTATTTCTAAGAGTCCAGGCCTCGCCTCGCCGTGATGGAGGAATCATGCAGCCTTGATGTATTATGAGCCAACAGCGAATGAATCAGCCGGGAACAGAGTGAATTAGCATGGGGACAGGTCTCCTCCTCCAGCCCCGCGCCTGCCTCCCATCATTCATTATGATGATCTATGGCTGCTCTTTATGCCCTGACTTGATATTTCAGACTCATGTGAGGTGTGGATCATTAGGGAAAGCTTTTACCATTAATAAGCAGACGCTGTTTACATGACTAATACTCCAAGAGGCAATGAGGTTGAAGCATTTAGAGCAGGACATTCATCTTCCCCACACCAGTAACTATCACACAGATGCTATTGATATTTACTGGACTGCAGAAAACTAATGACTGGAGAGGACGGACTTCATCATGTAAAGAGGGCTCAGAGACAGGAACGAACCAGAAACAGTCTGAGTTTGATCAAACAGAGGAGAGAGCTGGGTGTCTGGGCCGGGCCGAGTCTGGGCCGGGCCGTTTGCTCAGGGAGGAACGTCTGTTTCTGTGGTTTCTCTTATCAGACCAGTTAATGTCTGACCAGAGGTGAACCGGCCTCCGAGCCGTCAGCTGACTGATAAACCAACAATGAGTCGACTCGTGTCAACACGCAGGGTTTAATACAGACTGGAGCTCCAGTCGGAGTTGAAGGGAACAGGTGTGAAGTTGTCTTTAACCAACACACAGTTACTGACAGCCACGCCCCCTTGGAGGGAGTGCTGAATGCTGTACACTGTCCTCCAAAAACAAATAAATAAGGGACAATGAGGAGTTTGTATTTGGGTCTAAAAGAGTCTCATATTAATGTGGATGAATCTACATTACCACTTTTTAATGGATCTATTTAGATAAATATATAGTTTTGTCTTTATAGTTATTTTGATATTATTATTTAGTGGTTTACTCGCCCAGCATTTCCTAGTTTCAGTTTCCCGGATGCTGCCCAGCATGTCATGGGAATAATGCCGCTGGATCGCCCTTTATGGTCGGAACTACGACGGTATCTGATCGTCTTCCAACCTCCAACTTTCATTCTTGACCAATGAATGTTTTCACTTTTGTCCATCCTGCGCCAGTCCAAGAATGTCATGGTGCACGCCAGAGTCCTAGCCTGGTTGTCACGACATACCAATGTTGATACTCAGCATTGGGTCTGGCCAAGACATTAAAAGAATCCATTTCTCAAAGCGCATCCTTCAAACTTGGTTTACCCGCCCCCCTCAAATGCCTCAGTCTGCTACTCAAAGCCAGAATAGGCGGTGTCGAAGCTAATACTGCTGTTCTACTGCTTCACTTACTTGAACACGCCTCTACCTAGAGCCGGTGGAGATGCTCAATGTTGATTGGCTCTCGAAAAATAGGGCGGAGTTCCCGTGAATTCGGGAGACAGAATCCACTAAATAGTACGGTTGACCAGACTAGCAGTCAGCCGCGCTCGGGAGGTGTGACATCACTAGTGTGGACGTGACCAGGCTACCAGAGTCCTGCACGGGTCCAATTTTGGAAACCCGCGCCGTAGTTTTTGAAGCCCCGACATGAGAAATTGTTCTGCCGGTCAGTGACACAGGAAGAGCAGTGAACTGAGACACTGGGAGCTTCCACAACAAACAAGCTTAAAATATAGACTTTAATTTTTTTCGGAACAATTTCTCATGTCAGGGCTTCAATACAAGAGGGACATTACAGACGAGCAGTATGGAGGTATTTGGATGTTTTTTGGTGTGTCTTTTTGGACAAAGAAAGTTGGTGTCCATTGACAACCATTATATGGACAAATACTGCTGCGTGGACCCCCCCGTAACTCAGAGAAGGAACAGAGGACTCTGAAAATTCTCACAGCTCTTAGTCGACATGTAAGTGAGTAGATAATGAGTGAAATTTGAATTTTGGGTGAACAATCCCTTTAAGAGATATGTAACATCCTCAGATATCTGTCTGGCCATCCTCACAACTGCAGCGTTAGCTCACCGAGTTGTTGTTGTCGTTGCTTTCCAGCAATATTTACTATAGAGGAAAGCTTCTGTTTTTGCTGCACCTTCTGGTTGCCATACCATACAGCTATATTAAACTGTTAAATACTCTCAACAAGGCCTCTGTATGTCATTTCCAATATGTTGACTTACGTCAGTGCTGTATTGATTGAATATTGATCAAATAAAATGTCATTGATGTGGAATAATGTGTAAAATATTAGTCACCACAGCTCTGAACCTCTGTCATCAACACCGTCACCACGTGATGTGATGGGATGTCTGAGCTTCACACGTTTCCATGTTGGTTTTTCCTTTAATTTATCACCATCTGTGTATATAACAACAACAACACACACAGAGACACACTCTGAGCCATATGCTGAGTGAAGCTGGCACTAATTAAAAGCTCTTGGTGAAAGGTTAGCAGAAGCAGATGCATCACTTGACCTTTTCCAAACATCATCATCACAACACAACGACCAAAGGGCCGAGTGAGTAAACACACAGCAACATTAGCATGTCCTGATGCTAACATGAAGGAGGTGGGGCGCTGCCACTCTCACACACACACACACACACACACACACACAGTGACACACACAGTGACACACACAGGGGAGCAGGCTTATACCACACACCCACTTCCATTGTCTCTCTGTGTCTGTAACTGTGTTAAATTGCAATCATGTCCTTGTTCATGCTGTATTGGAGCAGGTCATGGGGGAGGATGGGGTGAAGTGGGGGTTAGTGGTGTAGTCTATGTGATAGTCAGGTACACTCAGTATAGCCCCTGAAGATGCATAAATATTTCAGTAGCCTAGTAAAGCAAAACTATCTAACTGTGTCTGTGTCAGTTTTTCACAAAATTTTGAAGAACGTTACTTTTTAGTCAATGTACATTCATTCTGGGACCAAGTGATAAGATCAAAAATAAATAAATAAATAAATAAAAAGTTTTAAAAAATTCTAGATAAAAATTGTAGTTTTTTAATTCTAGAAATTTGTGGTTCATTTTCTATATTTTCTCCCCTCAAAAAAAAGATTCCAGAAAAAGTTCAGGACCCCCTTGAAACCTCTCAAGGACCCCACCTTGAAAACCAAAAGCTAGACTAACTAAAAAGCAGTAGGCTATAATATAATATAATAATACCCACTGCAACTAGTAAGACTCCAACACTGTGACAAACTGATGTTTCCCAACAGAGGCCGACAGGAGACGGAGACGGAGACTCGGAGTCATTGATGACTGATGACAGCAGAGACGTGTCCTTCCACCCTATGGCTTATTGAGATTAGCTGTAGCCCCGCCCCCCCACACCTCTCCATCACCCCACCACCCCCACCCTGCCTCAGAGCCAACCAGGCACAGAGAGTGGCTTAACTTGTCATCCCTTTAGAGAACGATGTAATTAACAGGCTCTGATGAGCAGCTCAATCTCCACAGACAGAGAGGAGATTGGCCTGGTTTTTGGAGGAAGGTGTGTGTGTGTGTGTGTGTCGGGGGGGGATAGAGAAAGAGAGAAAGGAAAAGAAGGAGGGAGAGAAAAGCACCTGGAAAATTATTTGTGCAACACACTCGATCCTGAATCGTCCTTGAACGCAACCTTGTGTCTTTTTCCTCTAAGTTCTCATGTGTTTCTTATTGACCTGATATTAACATCTAATGTCCAATTGTGTAACCCTCCTGGGTCAAGGAAGCAAGGAGGAAAGGAAGGAAGGATGAAGGGAAAGAAGGAAGGAAGGAAGGAAAGGAAAGATGGCAGGAAGGACGAAAGGAAAGATGGAAGGAAGGACAAAGGGGAAGAGAGAATGAAGTCAGGAAGGATGAAAGGAAAGAAGAAAGAAAGGACGAAGGGGAAAAAGAAGGAAGGCAGGAAGGACGAAAGGAAAGAAGAAAGGAAGGAAGGACAAAGGGAACAATGCGAGGAAAGAAGGAAGGGAAAAGGGAAGGAAAGATAGATGGAGGAAGGGAACAGACCAGGCCAACTGAATCAAACGAGGAAGGAAGAAGAAGTAAGGACAAAGGGAAGGAAGGAAGGATTTTGGAAAGAAGGAAGGGGGAAAAGGAAGGAAAGAAGGAAGGATGGAGGAAGTGAACAGAAGGACAGCAGGAGGGTTAATATGAAATGAATGCAGGACAGGCCCAGACATCACTGCTGCTGGAGGAACCAGAGGACGAGCAGAGCTTCAGACTCCTGGAACCAGAGCAGCAGCAGCAGCTTCCTCCTCCTTCTCCTCCTCCTCCTTTGTCCCTAGGGAATAAATATTTGACGCAGGTTATCTGTGTTATTTCTGTCTGTAGCGCTGCATCAGAGGAAACTCTTTCACACACAGGAAGAAGCTTTCAGCCAGAATAGTAGATTTTTAAATGGCAGCAGTGATGTGGTGCTAACTCTATTTCCAATGCATGGCTACACTCTGCATGCTGCTGCAGCTCCAAACAAACCACCTCACCTCCACCACATGTGTGTGCGTGAATGTTTTTATAGGACATGACCTGAAACGTTCATTAGCTAAGTGGCCAATAAATCCTTGGTTACTGCAGCGACGTTGTTTTCCTTCATCACTCTGTTTATCACTGGTCCTCACCGGTGTCTTTCACTTCACTTCATTTGTGCAAACAGACTGGACACTCTCCACTGAGTTCACGTTTACTTCCTGGTAGGTGGACACTCTGTTTAAAACTATTGGATCTGCCTTTACCCAGTCACAAACATTTGGTGCCATAACTGGCCAGAACACAATGGAAAAACAAGGACCATCCCATCGTTGCAATGAGCAGAGTAAAGCCAGTGTGTGCAAGATGCTCAACAAATTTAAGTTGCCACAACAGAACAAACGGCTTGACAAACAGACGTCTCTATGCTGCCGTTACTGAACTACAACCTCAACGTCTTCGTTCTCAGCCACGCCCTCTGTTCCCTGATTGGCTGGAGATCCTCTGCAGGAGAAAAGAGGAGACAGCATTGGTGGATGGATGATGGATGGATGGATGGATGATGGATGTATGGACCGACAGACGGACGAATAGATGAATGGATGGAAGGTGGGATGAGTGGATGGACAGACTGACAAATAGATGGATGGACAGATGGATAGAAGGATGGATGTATGGACGGACTGATGGATGGATGGATGGATGGATGGAGGGATGAATGGATGGACAGACCAATGGATAGATGGATGGATGGTCTGACAAATAGATGGATGGATGGATGGATGCACAGACTGATGAATAGATGGATGGATGGACAGACCAATGGATGGATGGATGGACGGATTGACAAATAGATGAATGCATGGATGGATGAATGGACGACAGACCAATGGATGGATGGATGGGCGGACTGACAAATAGATGGATGGATGGATGGATGAATGGATGGACAGACCAATGGATGGATGGATGGACGGACTGACAAATCGATGGATGGATGGATGGATGGATGGATGGATGGATGGATGGATGGATGGATGGATGGACAGACCAATGGATGGATGGATGGATGAATGGATGGATGGATGGACAGACCAATGGATGGATGGATGGACGGACTGACAAATAGATGGATGGATGGATGAATGGATGGACAGACCAATGGATGGATGGATGGACGGATTGACAAATAGATGAATGCATGGATGGATGAATGGACGACAGACCAATGGATGGATGGATGGGCGGACTGACAAATAGATGGATGGATGGATGGATGGATGGATGGATGGATGGATGGATGGATGGATGGATGGATGGATGGATGGATGGATGGACAGACCAATGGATGGATGGATGGATGAATGGATGGATGGATGGACAGACCAATGGATGGATGGATGGACGGACTGACAAATCGATGGATGGATGGATGGATGGATGGATGGATGGATGGATGGATGGATGGATGGATGGATGGATGGATGGATGGATGGATGGATGGACAGACCAATGGATGGATGGATGGATGAATGGATGGATGGATGGACAGACCAATGGATGGATGGATGGACGGACTGACAAATAGATGGATGGATGGATGGATGGATGGACAGACCAATGGATGGATGGATGGATGGATGGACTGACAAATAGATGGATGGATGGATGAATGGACGACAGACCAATTGATGGATGGATGAATAGATGGACAGACCAATGGATGGATGAATGGATGGACAGACCAATGGATGGATGGATGAATGGATGGATGGATGAATGGATGGACAGACCAATGGATGGATGGATGGATGGATGGACAGACCAATGGATGGATGGATGGGCGGACTGACGAACAGATGGATGGACAGACAATTGGATGAATGATGGTGTCATCCTTGTTCTAGCAGTTCAATCAACTGAACAACATTGAGCCACTTAGCAGAAAATAAAACAACCGTTCAGATTGAATAAAGACAATCCTCCTGACATGATGTCCAGTCTTTAACATCCCTGACTCTGTTGGTCTCTGATGATCCATTAACTCATCTGAGATTCAGAGAAGATGTGAGGTCCACTCAGTCATCAGTCAATCTGGAGGCAGAGACATCACTTACAGCGAGACACAACTGGAGACACAGCTGGAGACAGGAAGCGATGGAACAGGTTCTGACCTCCAGTGTTTCTGGTCTCTGGTCACCAGGACTCAGGACTCTGTTCTTTTGTCGTTCACTTCCAGGATTTTTTGTATTGAGAGAGTGTTTGTTGTCGCTCAGGAAAACAAAAATGTGTCCAGCATCAGAATCTGAGTTCATCCAGAAAAGAGATGAGATAAACTCATCTCCGACGGCAACAAACCAAGAAGTGAATGAGAAACAGACCGGACGCTGAACTGTGATTGAAGTCGGTCTGAACTCAGTCAGCAAAGAAACTCTGAGTAAATCAACTCTACAGCTACATTTCACTGTACACTCATTAATTAAACCACCCTGAGTGAGTGGATTTTACAGTTTGAAGAGATGCGATAAATTAAAGCTACTGTGAATAAATCACACTCAGAGATTGAAGATAATTAATTAACAGATTCTGCAGATTTATAGATGTTGGTTTTCTTCTTTATTTATTGTCCATAATTATTCCTGACTTAGCGTAACGCAGGAGCATGCTGACATCATCAGTCCCAGGTCCAGATGTGTCCACGCAGCTGGAGGTTGGTTGGAACAAACTGGTTCAGACACACATGCACCTTGTAGTTTAGTTGAACTCCCTGTGAGATGTTTGTGGCTCTGTCGCCTCAGCAGCTTCTTCTTTGTTGTACATGTCAGAGTTTTTCCTGTTTCTATTTTTGTCTCCTCTGGGCTCCTGTCACCTTGAGATCTCTGAGCTCCCTCCGTGCAGCGAGCAGCTCTGCAAACACTCAAAACACAGTTTCACTGTTTTAAGGGCGTTGTCTCAGCGAGCTCAGTTCTCCGTCTTCTTGTCTTCCATCTCTGGGTTCATATGAGAAACCTCAGCTTGGAGGATGATGGTGAAACTTCCAGAAAGTGAATATTGTCTGGACTTTACTGGGAACAGTGTGATATTAAATTGTCTTAAATTGCTGTGCTGTGTCAGAGAAGCAAACTGAACCACGTCTTAATGCCACACCTCATTAACCTTCCTCCTCCTCCTCCTCCTTCTCCTCCTCCTCCTCCTCCTCCATGACGTCACCCTGTCTGGGAGTGAGGGACGTGATCGACCTTCAGATGTCTTCACACGTTACAGTTACAGCTGTAATCTCCCCTCCAACACCACCACCATCACCACCGCCACGTGAAGAACCAGAACCACACATGTCTGTACAGAACATGGAGCTCAGTCTGTCCTCATCAGATTGTTGTTTGTTATTAAAGGGACATTGTGTAACTTCTGTTATCTATTCAGGAAAATCATTTGGTTCAAAAGTCTGTTTTTCATGAATCAGTAACCCCCCTCCTCATCAACAAACTGAAGTCAGTCCCTCCAGGAATTTGCAACGTCGCGATCGCAACAATTAATGCAAATTCACCAACCCCTGCAAATTTTTTTTTTGCAACTTTCACTGTCTACTGCAATTTAATCGCAACAAAAGCGCTTAAAACATCACAACATGCACCGCAATTTTTTCAAAATCAGGCATTTTAGGCCGCAACAGTCACAAAAAAAGCTTGCGAAATCCTGGAGGGACTGTGAAGTGTTCCTTTTAGCTCTGAATGAGCCGTTCATATCATTCATATCTACATGGAGCGGGTAAGCTCGCTGCTGGCTGCCATGTCGTGTCACCATGTTTTTACCTTCAGTGGCAGCGTGACGGTAGGAAACCACGGAAACTCAGTGGAGACACCGGAGCTGTCGGCTCAGGTCCAGGCGGCTTCTGTGAAAAGTCACCACGGTAACGCAGTGAGGAGGAATGGAGCGTTACACTGATGCTGCATTCAGGTGCAGTCGGGCAGACGGCCGTCGGTAGCAAACCAGATGTCATTTAAGTCACAGAAGTCCAGAGAAAGCTGGTAAAACGTGGGTCGGGTAAACACTTGTGTAAACACTTGTTTACATAGAGGCTTGTTTATGCCGTTACCTGCAGCAGCTGTCGTCCGTCTGTCGTCTGCCCAATTTCACGTGAATGCAGCATGAAAAATATGACTGAGTTGCTGGTGATCTACAACCACAACACTAGATGGAGGAACTCCTACACAATGTTCCTGCAAGTCTTCATGGAGAACACGTTGTTATTCACCAGTCTTCCTCACGTCAACAGGATCTAAATGTCTCTGCTATTGGTGAGTAAGTAATAAACTGAATTTCACTCATACACAGTCAGACGTCAACGTTGTCGACGTCCTTCAGTCACCCTTCACTCAAATCTTACATTTCACCACCAGGCTGCCAGTCGCCGCTGTTTTTAAAGTGTTCACAACAGACACACACACACACACACACACACTGGAGTGTACTTATTAGTCATTCTGTCAAAAAGCAGTGTCAGCATGAACAATAAACATGGCTCATCCAAAACAAGGCTTTTGTCTCAGAGAAACACTGTTGGCAGGCGCTGCCTCTAACTATGAATTAACCAAATAGGCCACACACACACACACACACACTGTACTGTCTGATTGTAGTCGCTGATAAAGCAGCAGGAGATTTTCAGATCCTCCATCTGAGGCTAAAACAAATAAAGAAATGTTGGACTGAGACAGAGGGGGGAGGGGCAGGGGGAGAGACAGAGGGGCAATTAAAGACGAAGGAGGGGGTGGGGGGGGGTGATGTTGATCATGAGGGGGAAGAGGAGGAGACAGTAAAATATCAGTGTTTGCTTCCATCTCCATGGAAAGAAAGAAAGACTGAATGGATGGATGGAAGGAGGGATGAATGGATGGACGGATGGATGGAAGGACAGACAGACTGATGGATGGATGGACGGACTGACGAATAGATGGATGGATGAATGAAGGGATTGAGGAAGAATGGAGGAAGGTGAGCAGCTCTGTTCAGCCATAGAAGAAGAATCCCTGTTCTGATGTTCTGATGACAACACACAGAGACAGTTCAGTTCAACCCAACACCAGATGGTTCAAACACACACACACACACACACACACAGCCTCATGTCTAGACACTGCACACACACACACACACACACACATACAGATGCATAATTAACAGCAGCTTTGGCACCTGCCGGCCTCACAGGTCACAGTGTCCCCTCCATTAGCCGGCGCCGATCAGCCGTGGATCACCTGAGCACGTCCTTGTCCCGCAGCAGACTGCCCAGAGGACACCAGTCACATTATACTGAGACTCTCACACCGGCCTGAGGCAGCGCATAGAGGAGCACTGCTGGGGGGGGGGGGGCATATGTGTCCCAGGTGAAGCCGAGCTGCCAGATGAAGCACAAGACAAAGCCTCAAGATGAAGCCACAAAACGAAGCAATGAGACAAAGCTAAAGACAAAGCTAAAGACAAAGCTAAAGACAAAGCAAAAGACGGAGCTAAAGACGAAGCACACCCTGGAGAGGGACGTGACCTTCCCCCTGCAGCAGTGGGGCAGATCACAACACGACCAGAGCGACGGGCTCAAACTGCCTGAGCTGCTTGTCTGTGTGGGCCAATAAAAAAAAACTGGTTTTCTGTTCTGGGCTGCTTTTATTCATATGTCTCTTAAATCAGGCCCGCTGCAGTAATTCGTCTGATGGGTGCAAATGTGTTTCTTTTAAATGTCACTCCCTCTCAGGTCAGTGTAATTGTGTTTCTGAAAATGCCACAGCAGGTGTCACCAGCTTTAATTCATCTCGGACATTCTGTGGCATTTTGTCGAGACGTGTTCCCTAAGTTGTGCGCCACATCAGTTAACAATAAAAGTTTACATGAACTTTACAGCGAGCACCTGGACTGTGTGTCCCCTTTGTCACTGAAACTGTGGAAAACTAAAATAATACACTGATATTGCTTCAAATGTTTGCAAAAGAGTGTTTCATGTGTAACTTTGTGTCTTTTGGACTGAACTGTTCACATTAACAGACATTTTAAACCAGGGAGGGACAAACTTTTTCACAACGCCACTGTACTTTGGGTTTGATGGAAGTTGTACAGCTACTTGAGTCGACTCACCAAACAAACCATTTGTTCCCACTCAGATTGCTGCTTTAAATCTCTGAGCTCCCATTGACCTGGAACTGGGCCTCAGCACAAAGCTGAAAGGCTCCTTTGAGAGGCCAGAGGACAGGGAGGGGTCTGGGTCTGGGCCGGGGTCCTTAGCTCCTGTTTCCCAGCTCAGAGCGACGGGCCTCGGCCCCTCACGCTCTGTGAATTCAGCTCCAGACGGATCTCACAGAGCTGGATGTGCGAACACTGGGCCTCCTTCAGCAGCACAGAATGACTGCTTTCTGCTGCAGCAGCATTGTCCGTGTTCAGAGAGCTGCTGTTTGACTTGCACTGTGCTGCATATGAGCTGTAATCAGATTGCACTTCCTTCACACCGCGTCCTGCTCGGATCTGGAGTCCAACGAATGAAAATTAACGAATGAAGTTATCTTCTATCCACCTGAACTGCAAAAACTCAACATCTTTCCAAGAATATTTGTCTTATTTCTTGTCAAAATGTCTCATTTCTAGTCAAAACTAACCTCTTTCCACTTAAAATAAGACTCATCACCTAAAAATGAACTTGTTTTTAGATCATTTTCACTTGAAATAAGTAGAAAAATCTGCCAGTGAAAGCAGGTTTTTTGTGTTAGAAAAACTTGCTCCACTATCAGATTTTTCTACTTACCGTATTGACCCGAATATAAGACAATATTTCTCCGTCAAAAAAACGTCTTATATTCAGGGTGTAGATGGGCTAATCAGTGACACCAAACAACGTCTGCCCAGGCAAGTCAGGGCTTTCTACACACATTCAGAGAGATCAGTGGGCGCTACAATCTACCAGAACGTTATTTCACAGATACTGGAAACATGATTTTAAAAATGATTTAATTTTTCGTTGATTTTGTCTGAAAGATTTATTTTTCCAAAGACATTCAGTCTTAAATTAAATATAGCAAAAAAAGGGAGTTCCAGGCGAGAAATTGAAAAATTAAAATAAAATGGAATTCTAAAGTAAATAAACTTATTCGGTAAAAACATGTTTGAGTAGCCATCTGACTCTGTCTGTGGTAATAAAAAAATTGACTGGCAATTTGAGGAATGATAAACTTATATCTAGGTTTAAGACCGAGGGTCAGGTATAAGAACTTCAATTACCGAAAGAAGAGGGCAGGCTGTCCTTGCCTAATCTGAAACAATACTTTTACGCAGCTCAAGTAAAGTTCCTGGTTTCTACATGCTGCCCTCTATATCAGGCAAGATGGAAAGACATAGACAAGATGGAAAGTTTCCAGCTACCGCAAAACAGGAGACATTAAACTGAAAATCTTCACCTTCCTTCTTTTAGACCTAATATGATAGTAACATACCCCCAAGTTGAATTTGCCCGGAATTGTCCTTTAAAATGTCCTAATGTTCTCCAGTGGTGTTTCCACATCATCTGTGACTATATAAAACCTGTCATAAGAAATACTGAACAGGGAGAAGAGTGTTTTCTGTACAGTACACTCAGTCATAGTGTTGTACTATAAATAAACAATAATAATAATAGAGCAGTGAGAGAAGTTCAGACTCTAACTATAGGAACTCTCAGTCCTTTTGACTCCATGGTCTCTAACTACCTCTTATTTACAGCCACTTTAAACCAGTCCCAACAGGTTAATGGACCATTTTTTAACAGCGTAGCGGAGCCTGTATATGAGAACAGGAAGAAGAGAGACTGAAATTAACAGTCAATGCTAAACTCACATCTTTCCCTTCACAATAAGCCTGAAAATAAACTGAAAGACAAATAGAGAGAGGCCTGATTTAGGATGAAGTGATAAAACAGAGAAGAAATCTAATTTATGTTTGCTCACACACACACACTCAGGCCCTGCGTGGTCCTAACAGTGAGAACAAACCTTTCCACCGGCTCTAAATCTTCCTGTGACCGCCCATTGATCAGCGCCGGAGCACAGCAGGAATTAGTAAACTAATTAACAGGACAGAGCCCTGAGCAGCCACCAAATCACTGCTTTATATTCACTCAGAGCTGAAAACACACCACAGACTGAAATGGAAATCAGCTCAGGTGAAACACCAGGTAACACCAGGTTACACCAGACGACACCAGGTAACACCAGGTAACACCAGGTTACACCAGGTAACACTAGGTAACACCAGGTAACACCAGGCAACACCAGGTAACACCAGGTAACACCAGGTTACAGCAGGAAACACCAGGTTACAGCAGGAAACACCAGGTAACACCAGGTTACAGCAGGAAACACCAGGTAACACCAGGTAACACCAGGTAACACCAGGTAACACCAGGTTACAGCAGGAAACACCAGGTTACACCAGGTAACACCAGGTAACACGAGGTTACACCAGGTAACACCAGGCGACACCAGGCAACACCAGGCAACACCAGGTAACACACCAGTCAGTGGTCACATCAGTAGAGTGGAGCTCAAAACCCTGTGGCCTGTCTGGTCTCTCCTCTCCAGCCTCTCTGGACTTTCACATCCAGACTAAAAACATGGCTCGCTCATAATCACACCTGTACCCACTAAGATATTGTGCTATTTGCGTCATGATCATGCTGCCTGTTTGTGTTCTATCTGTCAACGTGATGTCTGCATGCATCCCTGTCTGTCTGCATCCCCAAATGTGTATGTAGCCTATTGTGTGTGATTACTGATATGCTGCATGTGCTGCTCTTGTATGTTTCCATGTGCTGTTTCTGCATGATTGTACTGATGCCCACCTGTTCTATTCCTACCCCTAGTGATTCTTTTAATCATTGTGTTATAATATGCTGTTGTTGTTGTTTTTTAGGGTGCCCATTGTCATCTGGCCGGGGACTACAGCAGAATACTAGCCATGCTGTTGTTTGCAGTTGATTAATTGGGACTGTCCTCGTACATTAAACCAATAAACTTAAACCTCTCCTCTCCTCTCCTCTATGGCCTCTCTGTGTTCTTTCCAGCCTCTCCTCTGTCTTCTCCTGTCCGACTTCTCCGTCCCTCCAGCCTTTCTGTCCTCTTCTCTGCAGCCTCTCTGTCTTCTCTTGTCCGACCTCTCCACCCCTCCAGTCACTCTGTCCTCTCCAGCTTCTCCATCCCACCAGTCTCTCTGTTGTCTCCAGCCTCTCTGTCCTCTCCAGCCTCTCTGTTGTCTCCAGCCTCTCTGTCGTCTCCAGCCTCTCTATCCTCTCTCTGTCCTCTCTCCAGCCTCTCTGTTGTCTCCAGTCTCTCTGTCCTCTCTCCAGCCTCTCTGTCCTCTCCAGCCTCTGTCGTCTCCAGCCTCTCTATCCTCTCTCTGTCCTCTCTCCAGCCTCTCTGTTGTCTCCAGTCTCTCTGTTGTCTCCAGTCTCTCTGTTGTCTCCAGCCTCTCTGTCCTCTCCAGCCTCTCTGTCCTCTCCAGCCTCTCCGTCCACTGTGGCCTACTTTCTCTTCTTCCCCCCAGCCCTGAGCCCACATGCTTCCAGCAGGCTCCGTCCTCCTGTCTGCCTGTCAGCTGGAGCTGTGCTGTGGAGGTTTTGTCTCTGCTCTCACAGTGTCTTTAATCCCCTCACTGGTCTGAAAGCCGTTGGCTGGTCGGTCCGGATCATGTGATGAAGGCTTGTTTTGTTCCTCTTTGAAGATATAGATGTGGATTAATGGTAAGTGCACCCTACAGAGCTGGGCCCGTTAAGATGCATGGGAAGAGACGGTTCTGACCGGTTCAGACCCGCTCTCCTGCCTCAACATAAACACTTCAATTAGCCTGAGGAAAGTCTGCTCTGAACTTCTGATGAAGATCTGAGATCACATGCAGACGCTCAGTGTGTCATCTCTGAAAGGTCATGACCTCTTAAGACGAGTGAATAAAGACCAAGTGAGGATATCTTCCCTTCTCACACACACACACCGTTCAATTAGCTGCAGTGGCTCGTACCATTAACTGTCAGTCTGTAACATGTGCAGAGGAACGATCTCCCTTCAGAAGAAAAGCCACACAAATGTTTCTGAAATGATAAAGGACAGACACACACACTGACACAAAGTGAGTTCAACAGAAACTGAAGCAGAAACCTCCTGAACCTCTGAGAGTGGAGGAAGAGTTGGAGTCTGTATATTATAGTATAAGACACTGATGTGACATTAATAGAGATGTACCCATTTCCATTTTGGCGGTTTTGCCAAATACTGAAAACCCAAAAATCCAAACTGAATAATATTCCAACTCTCATCATGGGCCCGTACAGTAAACCCATTATGCATTAAACATCACACAGTGTGTTTCCTTTTTTTTTATCCTAACTGTAAAAAAAAAACAGTGTTTTTCAACACTCTTTCATCACTGTTTTGCATTTGAAGAGAATTAATGCTCACACTCAGAGAACATCAGTGAACATTTAAGCTTCAAGTCATTCAGGATCGAGGCTTTAGTATTTTTTCTCATTCTAAACAAGAAAGAAAAGTGAAATAATTTCCACAGAGCAGAGAAAACATCTGCCTGTGAGTATTATTGTGTGTGTTTTAAATGCCATGCGTTCTGTGAATTGCTATCGAGTGGTCTTTCCTGAAGTTGCAACAACTACAGGAGGGTTAGTTTGTGTTCGGCAAATTTGATCTGTCGAGGGGGGTCTTACTCCGTGTCATGGTGTGTTAGACCATGGATTAAATTTACACCGGAATATCCCTTTAGGCCTGTTGTGCATGTTCTACTAAACTAAGCAGAACTTGTAGTTATGATGTATACTTATAAAATCACCAATAAGAAGTAAAGTCACATTATCATGTTTCATCCATCTAACTCTACAGCTGTGTCTCAATTCAGAGGCTGCATCCTTCAAAGGGTGGATTTGAAGGCCTATTACGTCAGCGCTGCGTGAATAAGGCTGTCCCAATTCGTCCAAATTCGAAGGCTCCTTCAAATGTAGCCTGCAAATGCATCCTCCTTTCCCCTGCATTCGGAGGATGCACCGCTACCATCCTTCGTGGCCTCCCATCCCAAGATGTTTTGCGCACCGTTGTTGTTATCAGCAAGCTAGCCTGCTAGCTATCGAACGTAGCAGCTCTGTGCTGTAGCCACGGTAACCCGGCTCTGCGGCCGGCTTGGAGGCACGGTCGCCCGCTGGACGTGCTTGTGAAAAGAGGGGGAAAGATGTGACAGTTGAGGTTCCTGTCACTATGCCTCCAATTGATCATGTGCCCTGGCTACTTGGCCAAGGGGATGTCCCTTTGACTGACTGGCAAGCATGCGTGACTCTACCCAGGAGGTGTGGGTTCAGTGCACCTTGCCACATTCTGGTGTTGTCGGCAGGATCCATGTAGCACTAGGGGTGGGTCCATGGATTCCTAATGTGTGGCAGCCTGCGCGGAAACACGAGGACGTGCTTGTGAAAAGAGGGGGAAAGATGTGACAGTTGAGGTTCCTGTCACTATGCCTCCAATTGATCATGCGCCCTGGTTACTTGGCCAACAGGATGTCCCTTTGGCTGACTGGCAAGCACGCATGACTCTTACCTGGGAAGCGTGGGTTCAATCCCCGCCTGGGCCTTCTTCACCTTGCCACACTTACATTATCAACACGTGTCTTTTAGTCACAGTGAGGCAAGTAAGGAAAGTGCACGCACATGCAAGAAAAAATCAACAGGTGCAGGACAAAAATGTAATGCAGAAGGATAAAAGATGTCCGCACACTGTTGTTGCTCCCAAAATGTATGGATACAACGTTTCAACGTCTATTAAATAAACAATTAAAAAACCTATATTACATTTTGGGAGCAACAACAGCAGTGTGCGGACATCTTTTCTCCTTTTGGTCACAGTGAGGCTGTTAATAGAAGTTGATGCTGTGGCTGAAATGTGTGCGGCGCTCTAATTAATCATGTGTCAGTTATAGACAGTGAGTCCTGCGGCCTCATGGGAAAACACAAGAAAAGATGAGCGCGGCTAAATAAACTGTTTATCAGCCGAGACTCGGCACAAAGTGGCACCAACGAGTTTTCACCACAACAACAACAACAACAGCAGCAGCAGAAGCAGAAGCAGCTAACAGCCTCCTCTCTGCTCTGTGACAGGACTGGAGAATTCCTCATTTACTGCTTTGTGTGCAAGTGTGCGTCTTTGTGTGTGTGTGTGTGTGTGTGTGTGTGTGTGTGTGTGTGTGTGTGTGTGTGTGTGTGTGTGTGTGTGTGTGTGTGTGCGTGTGCGTCCTTGCTGGATATATGTTGTGTCACAGGATCGCCTCCTGGGCCAGCGCCTTATTTACTGAGCGGGTTTGGTGTGTGGAGGGAACACAGCCGCCACAGATCACTACACGACCTTAATTATGTTATCAGTCAGCTCCGGGTGTAAATATCCCAGAAAACATATTGAGCCCAGTGGGAAACACACACACAACACAAACATGCACACACAACAACAACAACTCACCAACTCTGTCAAATGCATCCAGTCCTTTAGTCACCATCAATCACAATCTATTTCTGCCATCTGACTGATGTGTGTGTGTGATCAATATGTCTGAGGAGGTACAGTGAACTTATTATTTACAATCTCACCAGGTCTCAGAGAGAAGGAGAGGGGGAGGGAGGGAGGGAGGAGGACGACAGAGGAGGAGGAAGAGGAAAAGGAGTAAATCGGCCCCATCATGGATGTAGTGCACTACTACAACCACGACGCTATGAGATAATAACGGAACGATACGAAACGGAGCCGTTTTAGAGGTAAATTCATGCAAAACCGCTGATGCGCGTTGCGTTCAGGGACAGTTTTTCAGCAAGCAGTCTCCGCATTTACCCTGTATTTACCTCGAAAACGGCTCCGTTTCGTATCGTTCCGTTATTATCTCATAGCGTGGTGGTTGTGCAGCTCACAACTTGTCTACAAAAGCGCTGTGGAGTTTTGGGATTTTGTATTTGATGAGTTTAATGAGGGAAACCAAGAAATTCCCTTAGCCTCCATTGCATAGCTCTGAGCAGCCTGCAGCTGCGCTCCGCCGTACTGAAAATAGCTTACACCTACAATTAAAGGTAACGAACCTACTGCTATGACTATAGCGATTATGGCAATGGGCCAATTTGCCAAAATGTTGAACTATCCCTTTAAACACAGCAGTCCAACAGAGTAGGCTACACAAACAACCGTTAAGAATTTAGGATAATTTGTGACGTGTTACATCAAAATGAGTCACATTGACCCAAATTTCAAAGTCGAGATTTTGGTATCAATGGAAAGATTAGAAAATAAGCTTTAAAATGAAACCCTAGTCAAAGTAATACATTTTATAGTTTTCGAGATATGGCCATTTGAATTACGATCTCCTCCTCTCTTATTCTGTTCTAAAACCTGAGAAAATTCCATTCAAAGTTTTTGCCTGTGACTCTGGCGTCTGTTCCTGTACCACGTGATTACACGCACCCTATACAGTCCCTTGTTGTCATCGATGCACCATTCAATGACCCTCGGAAAGCAGAGAATCTCACAATTCAGATGCTGTTTACAGCTCGTCTCTATCATAAACGGTTCAAAAGTTGTGATGTTTTGTTGATGTTTTGTAAAATATGTGCAAGCGTTGTGTTGAAACGACGTTCGGTTTAGCATTTGCGTTCGACTTAGCACTACGTTCTGTTTAGCATCGGCGCTAGCTCTGTTAGCGTCGAAAACGGTTTAGCATAGCCGTCCCTGCTTATCATAGAGGCACCATTCAATGACCGTCGGAAAGCGGAGAATCCAGCGAATCAGATGAAGTTTACAGCTCGTCTCTACCATGAACGGTTCAGAAGATATTTCATGTTTTGCACCGATGCAACTCTCATCTTCAGAGGGTTTAAGTAGCAAGTCAACTTTAATCATCATTTACTGGCCTTTTCTCAATTACCTGGACTGTGAAACTTCGGGAGATTGTTTTTGAAGGTCATAACTTTGAAATGAGGGTTAAAAAAAAATATTGATTTTCTATGGGTTTACCACGTTATCAGCTGATTATCTAAAAATAGAACGTTGCGACATCCGACTCATTTTGATAGAGCGCGTCACATTTGCATTTACACAGAGCACCGTTTATGCAGCTTACCTTACGGTAGAGAAACAAACATTTAACCAAAATGGTGCTTGTGCGGGCGAATCCCTGCAAATACGGCGGCCTGTAAGGCCAAACGGCCATAATTGCTAAAGCACCGAGGGCCAAAAACAGCATAGTAGCGCCATCTGTGGTTGCAAAAAGGTAACTGCCCTACATTTACATGATTCTACGGCCTGGCGCATCTGCTGACGCAACCACGTTTAGAAAATGACCGTGTAGTGTCTGAATTCTCCTTCCCTACATCGTGTACATGATGTAGGGGAGAGAAATGAGTGGATGATTTCGGACACAGCAGTCAGAGGGTGAGGAAGAGGAAATCTGAAAACCAACGGTTGAATCATTGAACAAAGCTTCTCCTGCTGCTCTGGCACAGATTTATCATTTATCACACACACACAGATACATGGTGACACTACAGCAAGTCTTTTGTTTATCTGTGTGTGTGTGTGTGTTGACGTTGGTTTGTTGTGTCTCTGAGGAGCAGCTGCTGTAATCAGATCCAGAGGAACTCACTCCTCACAAAACTTTCAATATTTTCAGAATAATAATAACAACAACCCGGGAGCGATACGAGGAAGTCAAGAGTTCAGGCTTCGCTTTAATTAAACTCAGGTCATTCACTATTTATTCCTGGAGTCCAGTCCTGCAGCTCAATGATGGCATTGTGCAGCAGCAACAAACATGCTGCATGTTTTCTTTTTCTTTTTAAAGAATTAACAGATCACACATCGGGGGGCGTGCACATGACGACGTGCGCTCTCACAGAGAACAGATGTGAAGCTGTGCGCTCTCTCTTGGTCCTAATGATGCGTATATTTGTCTGGTTGATCTGTAGCCGGTGTTTTAGTGTCAGTGGCTTCTCTGCTCTGACGCTCTAATTACTGTGTGTGACCCTCCACCAGACGCTGCTGTCCCGGTAATTGTGGTTGTCACCGAGACGTCCATTTATAAATGTTGGAGCTGCTGGAAGCTGCTGCTGCTGAACACAGGCCTGATCACTACAGGAGAAGCAATGTGTTCACTCAGAGCTGCTCAGAGGGGGACGGACAGAGGATGGACAGAGGGGGGAGGATGGAAATGGAAAGACGGAGGTGGAAGGACACAGGTGGAAAAACACAGGTGGAAGGACACAGGTGGAAAGACGTATGGAAGGATGGAGGTGGAAAAATTAAAGTGGAAAGAAGGAGGTGGAAAGACGAAAGTGGAAGGAGAGGGGTGGAAAGACAGAGGTGGACAGATGGAGGTGGAAGGACGGAAGACGTAAATACCAAGACGGAGGTGGAAGGACGGAAGTACAAAGGCGGTGAAAGGACAGGGGTGGAAAGACGGAAGTCACAAGATGGAACTGGAAGGACGGAGGTAGAAGGGCGGAAGTGGAAGGACACAGGTGGAAGGACAGAAGTGGATTGACTTAAGTCGAAAGACGTAAGTGAAAGGACAGAGGTAGAAGGACAGAAGTGGAAAGACGGACGTGGAAAGATGGAAGTGAAAAGATGGCGGTGGAAGGACAGGGGTGGAAAGACGGAAGTCAAAAGATGGAAGAGGAAGGACAGAGGTATACGGAAGTGGAAAGACAGAAGTGGAATGATGGAAGTGGAAAGACAGAGGTGGAAGGACGGAGGTGGAAAGAGGGAAGTGGACAGATGCAGGTGAAGGAATGGAGGTGGAAGGACGAATTACCAACAACATGTTAAAGAAAGAAGATGATGCTTCATGAGGTCATAGAGCATGTGATTTAGTTCCAGATTCACAGTGAAGAAGAAGAAGACGGAGGAGGAGGTGCAGTGAAGGAAAACGACTTTATTCAGAGTGAGTACTGCTGAGTTCAGACTTGTTCCTCAGACCTGGGGGGTTAGGGTGCACAGCACTCAGGTGTTGATTCAAGTCTGGTTCAGTGAGTTAGCAGCTGATGTAAAACACTTCTGGTTCTTTCTTCTTCTGGTGTTTTTTGGTGGTTGTCAAACTACTTTTTGCTGCTTTAGAGTTGTGATCTCTGATTAAACAAACATGTTTGCACCACCTGACAGCTCACATTGTCTATAAATATAAATATGTATATGTGTGTGTGAAGTGCTCATCAGGACAGAGGTCCAACAGCTAACGGACCATTAAAACTTGTGATTACATAAAGAGCCTTACATAAAGGCAGTGCCAGCTAAAAATACAGAGTCCACTGGTCTGAACCCTATATATAGGTCTGCAGTGAATTATTCAATACCAGTCTGACAAAAAAAAAAAAAAATAGACAAATTTACGCAACAACTGGAGCAGCAGCAGCTGCTGAGGCTTCAGGTCTGAGTCTGGGGAACAGAAGCAGACACAGTCATGTTGTCACTGCTCTGTTTGCTGCTGCTCACTTAACCTCTGTCTGTAGACCCCCCACCCCCCAACCCTCCTACCCCCGTCTCCAAGGCCAGGTTCAGACTACAGGATGGTTTTGTCTTTCCTGATGCTCTCACCATCACAGAGTCTTGGTCTGGAGACTGGCAACACTACCCCCCCGACCAATCATCGATCACGACCCAACGTGAGGTCATAGGTCATCGTGGAGGGAGGCATCACAACAAACTGTCAATCACGGCTCCTCCTGTGTGTAATGCTAGTGGTCTTTAGCTGAGCTTAGCATCTGACCTGGTGCTGGAAATGTGTCGGTCTAAACTCTGACCAGGAAACAGCAGCTGAACCAGAGTCGTCTCTGTCTCTGTCGTCTATGGACACTGAACTGACCCTGGGTCTGTCTCAGGGGCTGTGTCCACCAGACGTGTTTTTAGCGCTGACAGCCCTCTCAGCGCTGCTTTCCCAGCGCTTAGCACTCTCTCTCTTCCTCGTCAGAATGCCGCTGTTGCTAGGTTACAAAGCGAGTCCTCCGACGTGTTCCTGCCTTGTCTAATGTAAACACTACAACGAGAGTCAGAAATACACAATAGCATTAGCGGCAGCTTTTGACCTGGCCTACCTTCAATACAGGTGACGAGGGCGGCGCTGTTCTACAAGTTGAGCAGATTTCAACTCTAAGTGCTCTGACACCGTGACAAAAAGAAACAAGTGCTGAAGGCGTTTTACCGCCAAGGGCGCTGAGCGCTGTGAGCGCCCAAACCAAATAGGGTTTGAATGGAAAGTTGACGCCCAGAGCGCTAAAAACGCATCTGGTGGACATGGCTCCTAAGTCTCTGTCCTCTGTGGACCCTGAACTGACCCTGGGTCTGTCTCGGTCTCTGTCCTCTGTGGACACTTAACTGACCCTGGGTCTGTCCTAGAGGAGCTGAAGGACGGATGAAGCTCTGGAGAACTTGGCTGGAGTTGAAAGGCTTTGAGCTCTGAGCCCAGTGGCTGTGTTGTTTACCACAGCTCAACACTGTGTCTGACTGTGTTTGGACCTACAGTACGAGTGTGTGAGTGTGTGTGTGTGTGTGTGTGTGTGTGTGTGTGTGTGTGTGTGTGTGTGTGTGTGTGTGTGTGTGTGTGCGTGCGTGCGTGCGTGCGTGCTACGATCCTGGCATAATGTTCCTTCCAAACCAAACCAAACCATAGATGGAGGACACAGCTTTGATGTTTGTGTCAGAGTCAATGAGATACAGAGCAGAGAGTCAGGTAACACACACACACACACACACACACACAGGAAACAGGCCTGTGATGTTGCTCAGTGCAGCAGAAACACACAAGTGAGTGAGTCTAAATAAAAAGTGCCGGTCGCTGCAGGAAAAGAAAAAGTCTCTGAGAGGGAGAAAAAACATTTTGGGAACATTTTAGGAGCCATGATGGTTAGAGAGTTAGAGAGCAGCAACAACCCACTGGAACTTTCCATCTGGATCTCATCACACTGGAGCAGAGAGGCTCGCTCTGCTGCGGTGACTGAACCCACCACACACACACACAGTGAGTCATCCTGGACAGGAACAGGAAGTGGTGTGTGTGTGTAGAACTGAACTGAACCTAAAATTAATTGTTGCAGTCTAAAAACACAGAGTGAAGTGAAGTTGCCCACGCGTGGACATTCCTGTGCAGGGCACGGTTCCATCACCATCTTTATCTTCATCATCATCATCATCATCATCATCGTCATCGTCAACATCACGTTTCATTCAGGTCGTCATCATCATCATCAGAAGGCTTCATTCAGGTCGTCATGACAGCGACTTGAGGGTTTCATTAGCCGTGTTTCCATGG
Source organism: Decapterus maruadsi (assembly GCA_030347415.2). Lineage (NCBI taxonomy): Eukaryota > Metazoa > Chordata > Actinopteri > Carangiformes > Carangidae > Decapterus > Decapterus maruadsi. The sequence continues at coordinate 26,440,452 of CM064900.1, read as the reverse complement.
TGTTACAAATAGTCGGAATAAAAGCCGATCTGAATAAAACTGCCTCATGTAAACACATGAGTTGACCCTTTGTTGGCCTTCTGATTGGTCTGCTCCACCAATCAGAACGCTTCTCCCGATGTCACGTGTTGCACAGCGTTCTAAGGTTGGACGACCTGGGGATGAAACCCTATGAGATAGGTGGACAGCAATTTTTTCAACGGGACACAGTCGGTGCTACGTCCATTCTTTTTACAGTGCAATAAACATAGGCTAGGTCTATTTATGTACATAACATACATATTACTTTAACCTTCAAAGCTATCTAGCAAACTTAACATTACCGTTGCTTTTTTGAGCTTTGTGAAGTTTTACGAGGAGAAATGGGAGATCGGCGGAGATTAAGCGTTAGCTTGTAGCTAACTTTAGCTAGCGTCATTAGCTACTAGCTAGTGACCAAAACAATGATTTTTCCCCACTTCTTGGAAAAGTCGGGTAGGCTAATGCCCGTTCAATTTTTCTTTAGATCTGATCACATTAACCCTTTACACGAATTTGGATCCATAAAAATCCACAGGCATTAAGATCGGGAAGACATTTCTTCCTGAATGAACCCAGTGGGACTAAAAATTTCTCAATTGACGTTTAGGTTACATGACGCAGTTTTATTCAGATTATTTGAGTAACATGTGAACATGGCTAATGAAGTTGGGATTTCCAGTCAGAATGATTAGAACCAGACTGTAGAAGAAACGCTCATGTCATGGTGGACACTGTGTGGTCGCTACTCTCACCTTCCTCGTCTGGGCTCGGCGACAGCGTTAGCTCCAGGCTAAAAGAGGAGCGCTAAAATAAGCAGCAGAGGGAGAAGTGAGACGTTCACAGTTCCCCACTCAGTCTGCTCGCCTCCGTCTTCCCTTCAGCTGCTCTTCCCTCCTTCCTTCCTTCCTTCCTTCCATCTTCTCCCACTCTCCAACAAAACTAAACCACTAGGCTACCACCTTAAATTCTCATTAAAACAAACTGTTTGGAATATTTTTCTATTATTAAGTTACACTTTAGAAACACACTGGGTTGGTCCGAGACCAGGAGAAGCAGCAGCTTTATTGACCACCTGCTCTGTTCAAGGCTCCAACAAAGCAGCAGAATAAACTTGTAGTTTTTTAATGGAAGATATTTTTATATAGAAGAAAAAAATAAAGCAAATAAAAAAATAAAAAACTGAGAGCAGCAGAGAATGTGAGAACGGCGTCCGTATAGGACCTGAACATGCACATGCATCATCCATACGGAGGGTAAATATAGCTTCCAGTGTGTGTTCCTCTTTGATCTTTAACATGTGGCCCCACCCAGAGGGGGGGGGGGGGCCTGGAGGGGGCTGGGAGGAGGAGAAGAAGAAGAAGCTCTTCTTTCAAACACTTCACTTCACTGAGCTGCTCTGGCAGAGACAGAGAGATATAGGTAGGCTATACAGTACAAATATATACTTTATAGTTGAGTTTATTTGTATATATTTGATTCTGTGAGTTGCATTTGTTTTGTTTCATTGATTCTTGATGCTTCGGCAACATAGTTCTGTAACAACATTCGTGCCAATAAAGAGAATTACAATAGAAGTGAGACAGAGAGGGAGAGGAGACATAAATATAGTCGTAGAGATGATCCACAGGTTCCTCCCTCTCTCTTCCTGTCTGCTATAATTAGACCTGCTCTCACACACTCACTCACTGGTCTGGGGTCAGTGTGAGGTCTCTCTCTCGCAGCGAGCTGAGGGAACCGACTGTGTCCAGCAGTGACGGGAAGAATAGCGTCATAAAATAACAGCGTTACTTAAATCTAAAAGTTACTGTTTCCTCTGTTATAACGCAGTTACTGTTACTGACAATAAAACACTCGGTTACTTGACTCTACAAGTCCCGTTGCAAAATAATAACACACCTGTTAAAGGGATAGTAGCATTTTTTAAAAGTGGGGTTGTATGATCTACAAATAGCCCCTAAGTATTTTAATTGCAGTAGAAGACTCTCTGCACTCCTCCCGTTAGCAACGCCAGCCCATAGCCCTGCCCAGAGATTTACAACATACATTGTTGTGAATCGACCCAAAGAAACGGCCTATTTTCACGGCCTAAAAGAGGTTTTATCTGGAAGAAAAAAATACACAATTCCATTCTTCACTATAATATCATTTTTTCCAGCCCTTCAAAGTGCAGGAAAAACACAGTTTTTATTTGGAACTAACCAACTGTTGATCGACGGGCGCTAACCCTGGGCGGAGGGATACGTGATGATACGATCCCTTGTGTGACACTATAAACACTCATTCCATCAACTGGTTTGAAAACAGCCGTTAATCAGGAACTACTCAGCTCCTCCTGCAGGCTGGGAGTTAAGGGGGTGAGTCCAAGTTATGTGACATATTTAACTAGTAACTATAACTAATTAGTTATTAGTTAAAATGTTCAGTAAAATTATTTCTCTTTTAGGTCCCTGAACAAAACAAAGCTTGTCCAGCCATCCTTTAGCACCTGGATTTAAACTGCTTCCATCCAGACACAGATTTCATGTGCTGAGATGCAGGACTAACAGATTTAAAATATCCTGGCTTCCAGTGGTCGTTGGCCATTTCTTTACAACGGATGAACTCTGTGGTCACTCTAACGCTATGTTTTTATTTATTTTTTGCACTGTGATTGATGGTTGGTAGTTGTTGTCCCATCATGTCTTTGTTGTGTTTTCCATCCTCACTCTTCTAATTATTAGTTTCATGTCAGCATTGTGTCACTGTTGTGCATTTTTGTTGTTTTTGCTTCCTAGATAGATAGATAGATAGATAGATAGATAGATAGATAGATAGATAGATAGATAGATAGATAGATAGATAGATAGATAGATAGATAGATAGATAGATAGATAGATAGATAGAGTGCAGAGGAGTGTGTTCCTGCTGAGAGGTTTACAAATATTTTAGGATTACACTATTTTGTGAATGCCCAATAGCCTGTTGTAGAATTGGGAGTTTAAAAAGGCATCAAGTTCGTCAAAAGCCCCTTTCCAGATAACGAAAATGTCACTGATGTATCTCTTAGAGAGAGCAGTTTTTGAGAAGAAGGGGTTTGAATAATTAAAAATGAATCTCTCTTCCCATAGTCCCAAACGAGCTTCCCATAGATGTACCTCGAGATTGGAGGTAGTATTTCCCAGAGTACTTGAAGAAGTTCAGACAGGATCATTTCAGATAATGTCAAAAGGGGGAAATACATCAAAATGATCACTGGAATGCTTGTCTAGGAAGTGGTCTATAGGGCTTCAATACCAACGTGATGTGGGATGCAGCTGTAAAGACTTTGAACATCAAAAGACACCAATAAATCATTATCATCAAGTTTACAGTCTTTGACAATATTAAGTATATGGGTGCTGTCTCCTAAGAAGGAGGGTAAATCCACAACAAATTTCATAACGAAAAAATCAACAATCTGCGAGAGAGGCTCTGTAATAGATAGAAAAGACAATTTCACATTTCAGGGCTCCGATACAAGACGGACATTATGAGCAGTATGGAGGTATTTGGATGTTTTTTTGCGTGTTTTTTTGTGATGAAGACCGCTGGTGTCCATTTGCAACCGTTACATGGACATGCACTGCTACGCCGAGACCCCCTGTAAATCAGAGAAGCCACGGATAACACTGAACCTGCTCCCAGCCCTTAGTCAACATGAGGGTGAGGAGATAATGACTGAAATATCATTTTGGAGTGAACTATTCTTTTCTGCAATGTTACTTTAAAATCACAAAAACCTGCTTTCACTGGCAGATTCTTCTACTGAAAATGAATTTGAAACAAGACAAATATTCTTGGAAATATTAGAGTTTTTGCAGCGCCATTAGCTGCAACTGTAAACACTCTGAGTGTGTGAGCTGCAGAACGGTGAATTCCCATGTATCTAACATGGCTCTGCATGTGTGTGTTTGTGTGTGCATTGTGTGTGTGTGTGTGTGTGTGTGTGTGTGTGTGTGTGTGTGTGTGTGTGTGTGTGTGTGTGTGTGTGTGTGTGTGTGTGTGTGTGTGTGTGTGTGTGTGTGTGTGTGAGAGAGAGTGCGGGATGGCGCTGAGGATTTTCTATAGAGCGAAAGCAAACAGTCCATAAAGAGGCCGCGCTGCCACTCTGCCATTTCAATGTAAATGAGTGTGACTCTGTCAGGGGTTAAAGAACTCTCTGGAGACGGGTCACACATACACACACACACACACACACACACACACACAGGCAGAAACACACACACAGAGGCGAGGCGAGAGGCCCAGATAGAGAGCTCAGCCTGTCAGAGTGTCAGCTCCCATTAGGCCAAAGGCTGCAGTGTGTGTGTGCAGGCAGGCGTACACACTGCTTTTTACATTTCATTCAGCACACACACACAACACACACACACATCCTCCCAGCGCCGACGACACGCTGTTTCAGACAAGACGCACAAAAGACAGCGGAACCCGCCTGAAAAGACAAACATCTCCTACATTTCCTACATCACACACAGCGGGAAAAAGAGCAGAGGAAACAAAACCAGAGAAGAAGAGAGGAGGTTCAAGGCTCTGACTCCACTGAGAAGGAGAAGGAGAAGAAGAAGAGGAGGATCCAGAGAAGAGGGAAAAGAAGAAGAAAAGAAACTCCAAAGAAGAAGAGGAAGATCCAGGGAAGAGGAGGAAGAAGAAACTCCAGAGAAGAGGGAAAAGAAGAAGAAAAGAAGCTCCAAAGAAGAAGAAGAGGAAGAAGTAGAAGAAGATGATGAAGAAGAAGAGGAAGATCCAGAGAAGAGAAAGAAGAACAAGAGGAAGAAGATCAGAGAAGAGGAAGAAGAAGAAAAAGAGGGAAAAGAAGAGGATCCAGAGATGAACAGCAACACCAAGGAGGAAGAGCACGAGGAAGTGAAGCTGCTGCTCAGGTTCAAACATCAGAGAACTGTTTAACTGTGATGTCACACATCATCATCATCATCATCATCATCATCATCATCATCATCATACAGCAGCTGAACAGAGAGAAGAGAGGGAACCACATCAAACTGGAGGAGGAGGAGGAGGAGGAAGGAGGGGGGTAGGAGGAGGAGGGGTGAGTGGGAGGAAGAAAAGAAGAGGGTGAATGGGTGAGGGGGGGGGGGTGACCTCAGTGACGTCCACTGTTGGTTCTGTGAGGAGCAGAGGGAAGAAGACCTCCTCACTGAGTCAGTGAGGAGGAGGAAGAGGAGGAGGAGGAAGAAAAAGAAAAAGAGGAGAAGGAGGAAGAGGAAGAGGATAAAAGAAAAGGAGGAGGGAGAGTATTTCCAAGCAGCAGCTGCAGTCAGATCAGTGGGAGGAGAAACGATCAAACTCCAGTAAATAAAGTGGTTGATGTGTGTGAACGAGTCCTGACTCAGGAAGGTGTGTCAGGTGTGTGCGTGTGTGTGTGTGTGTGTGTGTGTGTGTGTGTGTGTGTGTGTGTGTGTGTGTGTGTGTGTGTGTGTGTGTGTGTGTGTGTGTGTGTGTGTGTTAGAGCCTGAAGCGTTGGCAGACTCTCACACACTAATTTCACTTCTAGCTAAATAATCAAACATGTTGGAGCTGAACTGGAGTCAGTGTTGCTCTCTGCTTCTTCTCTTTCTTCTTCTTCTTTGACTTTTTCCTTATAGTCTCTTTCTTTCTCTTCTTCTCCTTTTACTTTTTCTTCTTCTCCTTCTTTTTCCTCTTCTTGTCTTTCTTCTTCTTTTACTTGCTCTTCTTCTCCTCCTCCTTGTTTCTCTTCTTCTTTTACTTTTTTGTGTATGAATGTGTGGTTTTATAAATAGAGAAGTCTGTGGTGAAATGACCAGCTGATACTGTCCTGTGATTTGTGAATGAAATGTGTTTGTAAAAATAAAATCATCTTTGACTTTTTCCTCTTCTTCTGTTTCTTCTTCTTCTCTTTCTTTCTCTTCTTCTCCTTGTCTTTCATGTGCAGCAGCAGCGTTCCCTCCTCCCTCCAGCTGCCTCTCTGTGAAAACATCCAGGGAAACTCCAGCCACCACAACACAACAGCACATTCACCCTGTGCTCACACTCAGCCACTAGTCATGCTGCTGACACACTGACACACACACACACACACACACACACTGTGCTGTCTAATCACTCCTTCTGTTCAGGAGCCCTCCCCCCCCGGGGCAGCAACAGCAGAGAGTCTTTTGCATACACACGGTGCTCACAGTGCTCATTACCAACATGTATGGAGGGATTGGCTGAGCATCAGTCACGGCCCTGCGTGTACACACAGGCCCAGACCCACTAACACACACACACTCACACACAGACAAACAGACGCACACTACCTGCTCATTACAGATTTACTGCTGACTGTACGTTGCCACACTCTCATCCAGGTGATGATGCGTTCGCTGCATCACGACCCCGCAGGTCTTTCCAGTCACAGACGACAGGTTCGGGCAGTGCACTCGTCTGCTGCACTTAATTAAATAAAAAATAAAAAAAGAAGCAGGTATTTGAAAACGATTTGGCATTTCACACGTCTGGCTCAGAGATCACAGCGAGACGGTGATGACGCCGCCAACTGCTGCCATTAAATCTACAAACACTGATTTTAACATTTACAATTAAAAGCCTGAACTCATCCACACAATCAAGACTCACCTGTAGAAACCTGAGATATCTGACCTCTTTTTAAGGTATTGATTGTTGATTAGTTTTTATCTGATTTTACCACCACCGGGGCGGGGGAAAAAGTAGCGGCTTATAGTCCAAAAGTACACGGTACTTTATGCCTTTATTACAGAGATAGAAAACCATAAAGCAGCGTGTTTTGATTGGTTAGTTTGAATCAATATAAAGACGTAACGGTTTATGCGGCGGCAACAATGTTCGACAAAGCAGCAGAAATCAACAGAGCTATACCCCTGGTTTAAAGGGATAGTTCAACATTTTGGCAGATTCTCCCATTGCCATAATGCCTATAGTCATAGCAGTAGGGTCGTTTAATTGTCGGTGCAAGCTATTTTTAGAACGGTGGAGCAGAGCCATGAGCTGCTCAGAGCTACGCTGGAGGTTCATGGGATTTCTTGGTTTCTCTCATCAAACTCATCAAATACACAATCCAACAACTCCACAACGCTCATGGCTCTGCTCAACCGTCCTAAAAAATAGCTTGCACCGACAAATAAAGGTAACGAACCTACTGCTATGACTATAGCGATTATGGCAATGGGCCAATTTGACAAAATGTTGAACTATCCCTTTAAAAGAAACAAAAAAACTCTAACATGACTAGTTATAAAAAATAATCAATGGATGAGTGGACAACCACAATAACCGTTCTCAACCCTCCCCCTCCCCCTCATCTCAGCTGTCACACAATACCTGTTGTTTGTGCCAACTGGCTGCTGCTCACACAAGGACACTATATAGCAAAACAAAGGGAAACACAGCGCTCCATTCAGCTGTGTTTGTAACAAGTGAACAAGTGCAAGGCCGGCACTATGAGAAAGCAGCAAGTCAGCAACACGAGCAGAGAGTGGGTCGGAGGCTGGGGCTCTGGCCACCGGCCCGGCAGCTCCAGCAGCTCCTGCACATGAACTATAGATAATTGTTTTGAGAGCCCCTGTTGAGAGCTGCTGTCTCATTTCCATATCTCCACAGCAGAGAGGATGTGATATAGTGGAGTGGATCCAGTCGGTTTAATAACCCTCTGACAGCTACATGCTGGTCGGCTCGGCCCGATCAGGAGACGGATGTGGGAATTAGCAGGATTTCACAGCGATAAAAGAAACGCAGAAAATACAGAACAAGAAAGAAAGAAAGAAAAAACCTGAGACAGAGAGAAGGAGTCATGTGACAGAGGCCGAGAGTTGTGATTGGATGTAGAAGCCTCATCACTGTGACTGATCGTCTGCTGTTGGTCTCCATGACTGCAGCTCTAACCTCTGGTAAATGAGTCCACTCAGTCCAGGGCTCCGAGATAACATTAACATCCCAAACCCACCGCTGCAGGAGAGTCTGCAGGGATGATATCATATTCTTACAGAGACAATATTCATCATTATTCCGTCTTTATCAGAGGAATATTCTCTCTCTCTACAAACTGAGATGATCATTTATCCAATGATCCGTTAACGACATGAGAGAAGAAGAAGAGTTGATTTAAACTGGAGAGAAGAGACGAGTCAGTTTCCAGTAACATGGAGGAGAGGAAACTGTCTCTCTGTCTCTGACCTGTCTGTCAATTCAATTCAATTCCAACAGCTTTATTGGCATGAACAGAAATGTGTTATTGCCAAAGCATTTTACTGAATATTTACATACATATTACAATATTACAATTCATATTCAGTATGGTGTAATACAATTTTATACAATTAGATATAAATCCATGCATTTTGGGATGTTACAGTGAGTCCCTCAGGCTGTGGCAGGCAGATACAGCTCTCTCTCTAACCTCTCTCTAGTTGCATTTCCATCCACCTTTTCTTATTTGCATTTTCAAAAATTGCGAATAAATACTTGGATGGAAACACCAGAAATTCAAAAAAAAGGCAGTAATTCCGACATCCCACCAGTCCAATAAAGGCCTCTAATTGTCTAAATGGCAACACTCAATTTTCTATTAAATGTCTCGTCATTCCGACAATTCTTGCCTCGTATGGTCGGAATGACGGTATTGTTTTCTTCTTTTAAACACCTTGCCTTTCCGACAATTCCTTTAAAAGCATATTTTTCCCCAATCCCCCCCCAAAAAAAGATTTTTGCACTGGTTGGGCTTAGGCAATGACAAAAATTGGTTTCAGTAAAAAGACCCCAAGTTAGTCCCCCCCTCGAGAGATGAAGTCTGCTAACCACACCATAACCATACCGCACCATAACAAACAGCGCAGTAGGCCTATTCACTGGCAACGGATCAAACAGCCACTTGTAGCAACAAATAGTGCTCACAACAGTACCAACAGGCGTGGGGAGTAATGTAACGACGTTACGTAATCAGGATACAAAAAAAAGGTAACTGTAGTCCGTTACAGTTACAGAAAAAAAACCTGTAATCAGATTACAGATACATTTGACAAAAACGGAGATTACTTATCTGATTACTTCACCTTTTTAAAATCAACCACGGGCTGTAGAGCGGCCGTAGAAGCCACTCTCCGTCTAGTTTTATTTCAGAGGTGATCACAGACGGAGCTCCTCTTCTTCTGCCCGTACGGTGTGTGTGTGGCTGAGGCTACGCACACTACACTGCCTCATGACCAGGGTTGGGAGGGTTACTTTAAAAATGTATTCCAGTACAATTACAAATTACCTGTTAAAAATGTAATCAGTAACGTATTCTAAGTACCCCAAAATTAAAGTAATGTAACTGATTACTTTTAGTTACTTTTGGATTACTTTAATACCAAACACATGCAAATGAAGTCACGCAGCCATCACGCTTCAATTCACGATGACCATAGATGTATACATCCATAGACCGTTAATATAATACATCCATGCCATAGACTAGATCACTCTGGAAACAGGAAATTAACGTTATTGTATGACCGAGCATCCGGTAATTTTCAGAAAATAAAACACAATGGATGGGAGGGTACGACAGCTTATCACTAGCCAGGCTAGCGTCTGCCCTGCTCTACCTGGTTCCGGCAAATTTTTTTAATTTGCCTCAACCATATAGTCAGTGGGAACTAGCAAGCTGTCTCGGATTTGCTAGCTTTGTCTCCAGTCCGCCAGAGCAGACGGACCAATCAGCGAACAGATGGGTAAGTGAAGGCGATGACGTTGAACTCAAGCGCTCAAGCTAACCTCCATTGCTTGAGCTTCACCGGTAACATATAGCACACGTGACTGGTTAAAAAGTGAAACACCAATGTGGACAGTTCAGTAAAACGATTAGTTGAAGCAAATGTCAAGCACAAGCTGCACTTCATTAAGACCCCGGAAGCAAACGAATCCCTATGGCTCGTGTTCAGACGCTATATGAAATGTAATGAAATAAGCGGCTGATGCATCAGGCTAGCTTATCACAGTTTATCACGCAAGAAAGTCACAACAAACAGGTTTTGCCCAATGGTTTGCACTTTGCACAGATAAGCTAAGTCTTAAAATTTGTGCAACACCTTCTCATCACAATCCACGCCATCTAGAATTTGTGCAACACCTTCTCATCACCAACACAGATCAGCTGTTATTAAAACCCAACTCATCCTGATATTAATCCACACTGAAACCGAAGCAACAATAATGTGAACTGTACTCAACAAGCTATTATTAAGAGGTTTACAACAGTGACAGACATGCTGCAGTGTATGTGTGTGCGCGCGTGCGTGTGTAAGAAAGAGAGGGGGAGACAGTGGGTAAAAGCTGCTAACTGTTAGCTGACCGTGCTACCGTGGCGCAGACGTCGGTCTCCTCAGGTAAAAGCTGCCGTTTATTCCTCAAATGAACGTTGTTCTCCGGTACAGTTATCCATCACTGCTGTTGAATTAGCCGCTAAACTGCTGGATGATTCACGAAAGCAACGTAAACGTACGTGCCGCTCACACTCAGTAGAGTTACGTCATGAGGCAGTGTAGTGTGCGTAGCCTCTGCCACACACACACCGTACGGGCAGAAGAGGAGGAGCTCCGTCTGTGATCACCTCTGAAATAAAACTAGAGTGGCTTCTACGGCCGCTCTACAGCCCGTGGTTGATTTTAAAAATGTGAAGTAATCAGATCAGTAATCTCCGTTTTTGTCAAATGTATCTGTAATCTGATTACAGGTTTTTTTTTTTCTGTAACTGTAACGGACTACAGTTACCTTTTTTTTGTATCCTGATTACGTAACGCCGTTACGTGTATTCCGTTACTCCCCAAGCCTGCTCATGACGTAACTCTACTGAGTGTGAGCGGCACGTACGTTTACGTTGCTTTCGTGAATCGTCCAGCAGTTTAGCGGCTAATTCAACAGCAGTGATGGATAACTGTACCGGAGAACAACGTTCATCTGAGGAATAAACGGCAGCTTTTACCTGAGGAGACCGACGTCTGAGCCACGGTAGCACGGTCAGCTAACAGTTAGCAGCTTTTACCTACTTTCTCTCTCCCCCTCTCTTTCTTACACACGCACGCGCGCACACACATGCACACACATACACTGCAGCATGTCTGTCACTGTTGTAAACCTCTTAATAATAGCTTGTTGAGTACAGTTCACATTACTGTTGCTTCGGTTTCAGTGTGGATTAATATCAGGATGAGTTGGGTTTTAATAACAGCTGATCTGTGTTGGCTTCTAGATGGCGTGGATTGTGATGAGAAGGTGTTGCACAAATTTTAAGACTTAGCTTATCTGTGCAAAGTGCAAACCATTGGGCAAAACCTGTTTGTTGTGACTTTCTTGCGTGATAAACTGTGATAAGCTACCCTCCCCTCCATTGTGTTTTATTTTGAAAATTACCGGATGCTCAAGATCCGCATTTTAATTAAACTCACCTTTCTTCTTTTTCATTTCCTGTTTCCAGAGTGATCTAGTCTATGGCATGGATGTATTATATTAACGGTCTATGGATATGTGGTGTTTATAATACATCTATGGTCAAAACAATTGAATTAATTCGTGATGGCTGCTGTGACCATAATTACATGTACGGTACCACGCGGCGGACTTCATTTGCATATGTTTGGTATTAAAGTAATCCAAAAGTAACTAAAAGTAATCAGTTACATTACTTTAATTTTGGGGTACTTAGAATACGTTACTGATTACATTTTTTAACAGGTAATTTGTAATTGTACTGGAATACATTTTTAAAGTAACCCTCCCAACCCTGAGTACCAAACATCATCAACAGTACAAACAGGGTCCCATCCCATAATACAAGGCATCAAACATCTGTTAGCTTAGCCTGGTTTCTATTGAAAAGAGGCAAAAACAACTCACCCACTACGCTCCAGTTCTACGCTGTTAACGCAAAAACTTAAAATCTTACCAAGAATATTTGTCTAACTGTCCGTGTCCAGCAAGAGTCCAGGTACTGACAACCCAGTCCGAGGCCGACTGGCAGCACACACATCTGGTTTCAGCGGCCACCGACAGGCACTGACCAACACACTGACCACTTGATTCCCCCAGCTCCAGCATTTAGACTCCACCGACTCTCTCCCTCCTTCACTTTTCTCCTCCATTTCCTTCAGCTTGTCTTCAGTAAACTCGGTCTCAAACTGATAGTGGCGCCCATCGAAATGAAACCAGTCATTGTTCTCAAACTCAATAAACTGCCGTCTTGTCCCTTCGGAGCATTATTTGTAGCTATCACTGTTTGTTATGGTGCGGTCATTGCTAACGTTGCTACAACTAGAGAAGCTAGCGGTTAGCAGACTTCATCTCTCGAGGGGGGGGGTTCTAACTGTCTAACTGTCACGGTGTGTTGGACCATGGGTTAACCTTATGCCGGAATATCCCTTTAAAGAAGGGAGTCACCTGTTGAGCAACGCACATTTCCTTATATTGTAAGCCTTGTTGGAACTCGCAGTGTGTCGGAATGGTGGGATGAAGGAGTGGTGGGATGTCTGAATGGTGGGATGAAGGAGTGGTGGGATGTCTGAATGGTGGGATGATGGAATGACAGCATGTAACCCAAAGTTTTTACACTTGGAGGTGGGGGTTTGACAACGTATCGATAAAAGGAAAATGTGATTTTTTGTTATGGAAACAGGTTTTTCATATAAATCATAACAAACCCGGATGCAGTCTTCCTTCCTCTCCCAATCATTGCAAAACCATAAGGAATGGAAACGGGCATGAATTTGCATTTGCTTTTTGCGCATTTTCACAAAATCTGCTCTTGTTTCGATACATTTAGATGGAAACCCAGTTACTTTCTCTCTGCCGTGCTGTCATAACAATAATTCATGTTATCACCAGATGAGTGACCCCGAAGGTCAAAGTTCAAGTCCAGCTCCGTTGTTTTGACTCTTCACTCACTCACTTCCTGTGCTGTAATCCCCACCAGCTGTGTGTGTGTGTGTGTGTGTCCTATAGGAGACACACTGCTGCAGGATGATGTGACTTTTTATTCACTGACAGAAATCTATGGAAATGTTCATTTGGTGCAACGTGAAGGAAAAATCCATCCCATAATAACAGAGCAGGGCTCCATTAAAGACACTGAGGCCTCGCTGTTCTCACCACGCTGCACTTTATAAAGTTACTGCTCTCAGTCTGACAACGGCTGTTTTTAAATGACACACGATACCTCACACACACACACACACAACAGTCTGAGTGTGTGTCACATTCCTCCTGGATGAAGACACAGTGAGTCGGTCCTCGTCCTGTCACACTGACCACCAGGGTTTACTACTCTTTACCTAAAAAGTAACTGAGTTACTCCACAAAGCCGGGTTTAGAGTTATCAAAAGTCTATGCTTCCACGTTGGGTCCGGTGTTCAACAGCCGCAGTTTGGAGCAGGTTTTCTAACTGTAGCAGCAGCAGACACAGGAGCAGCTCCTGGATGGGGAGTGTGCTACCCTAACTAACAGCAGCAGCAAAGCTAACATCAGGACGTCATCTGTTAACCCCCCCTCCCTCCTGTTGTCGGACACAACATGAAACTACTCCAGTTAGCAAATCGTGTAAAAAAATATTCGCTGAAAAAGATAGTTTTTATTTGGCCTGCTGATTGATTTATGAGTTATTAAAGAGACCGCTAACGGCAAGGCACTCTAGCCCATAGCGATAACCGATTCATGACCCTACAACCGATTCATCTAAGAATTCATGCCTAATTTGTATCGATTCAGGAGGCTGCTAACGATACAGCCTAATCTCTCAATTGTTAAACCGAATATCCGGTCGCATCGGTTTATCGTTTACAGCCCTAATTGTCACGTGTATTGTTTTGCCTCGTGCTGACGGAACACTTGTTTACATAGAGGCTTGTTTATGCCGTTACCTGCAGCGGCTGTCGTCCATCTGCCCAATTTCACATGAATGCAGCAGGAAAATTATGATTGAATTGCTTGAGATATACAACCACAACGCTAGATGGAGGAATTCCTACACAATGTCCCTTTAAAGAGCGTTTTTAAGCCCCCAAAACAGCGCCACCATCTAAATGAAAGGCACATCCCATAAAACATTTAGTCGAGCGTTGTCGTGTCAACAGGTCCTCAGTCTTGTCTGGTTCTGCATCCATTTCTACTCCATGTCATCTCCTGGTCCAGGCAGCAGAGCATTAACCCTGGGACGGAGTCTGGAGGCTGGAAGCCCCCCCCCCCACCCACCCCCTCCTGCTGCTGGGTGTTAATTAGACCGGGGTTAGTGGGGCCTGCTGCAGCTTGTCCGACGGCCGACCTGCACAGACGATGGGATTACCTCGTCCTGCTGCTGCATTAAAGGGACAGGTGACGCTCTGCAACCACACTCATCTGGAACAAGGTGTGCACTGCAAAAACTCAACATCTTACCAAGAATGTTTGTCTTCTTTCTTGTCAAAATGTCATTTCTAGTCAAAACAAATCTCATTCTACTTAAATAAGACTCACCACATAAAAGCAGCTTGTTTTTAGACACTTTTTTACTTCTAAGCAGATTTTCACTTAAAATAATCTGATAGTGGAGTGGAAGTTTTTCTGTCTTATTACAAGAACAAAAAACTTGCTCCAATGGCAGATTTTTCTACTGATTTCAAGTAAAAAACCTGTTTGAAAGTGAAAATGATCTGAAAACAAGTTAATTTTTAGGTGATGAGTCTTATTTTAAGTGGAAAGAGTTTAGTTTTGACTAGAAATGAGACATTTTGACAAGAAATAAGACAAATATTCTTTGAAAGATTTTGAGTTCTTGCAGTGTGGAACAAGGTGTGGCACCAACCGGACGTGCACACACACACACACGCAGATGACGACACAATTTACACAATATTCCTGGTAACATTAACCCCGTGTCTGTGTGTTGTCTCTACACGTTGGACCGACACAACAACAACTGGAGCAGCAGAGTCCAGAGAGCCGAGACGGACACTGTGTGGGCGTGAGCAGCTGAGAGTGTGCGTGTGTGTGTGTGCATCAACAGTTGATGTAAATGTGATAAGAGCCGACGACGCTCCAGTGAATTCCTACATACTGGTATTCCCTGTAAATCCCAGCATGTGCCATTGTCATGCAGGCGAAGCCCATCCCTGTCATTTCCTCTACACACACACACACACACCAGCTGACAGTGTGTGTGTGTGTGTGCGTGGACACCTGGTGTGGATCTGGAGGCTGAAGCATTCCTGACGCCCAAGAGCTTAATTCCTCAGATTAGCCTGTAAAACCCGCTGAAGGGTTAAATCAGCTTCACGTTCACTGCAGCGACCTGACCGAGTCAGAGAAGCAACGATCAAACATTAAACCGTTCAGGTCTAGGGCGGCAACTGACCATTATATTTATTATTGATTAATCTATCCATTATTTAAAGGGTTAATCGATTAGTTGTTTGATCAATAAAATGTTAAAATATGTTTAAAAAATCATCAACCAGTGTTTCCCAAACCACCAGACGACGTCCTCAAATGTCTTGTTTTGTCCACAAACCAAAGAGAGACTCAGTTTATCGTCATGAAGAAACAAAGAAACCAGAAATATTCACATGGAGGAAGCTGGAATCAGAGAATTTTGACTTTTTTCTTTAAAAACGACTCAAACTGAATATTAGATTATCACAATACGATTATTATTTGATTCATTGTTGCGGCTCTTCCTCTCAGGTTCCTGATCGGCGCAACTCTAGTCACAGTCACTCATAGCCGTTATTAATCAGTTAACGAGTGTCAGGTATCATCAACTCAGGCTGTATTTTCATAACATTTTAGGTCTGAAAGAAGGAATCAGAAGATTTTCAAGCCGACATATTTGTAAAATTAGATCTAATGCAAAGTATCGCGCGATGCCCAAGTCTCCGCTCGGTGTGTTCAGGTGCAGTCGGAAGCTCCCGTTTGTGTCATAAACACAGGAATATCAACTCTTGACATGCTTGAAGTAAATAAACTTCTGGTGCATGTTTGAGTCGCCATCTGACGCTGTCTGTGGCTTTGAGGGATGGAAACAGCCTTAGCAGCAGTCCTTCAATCCACTCCCATTCATTGTTCCTTCTTTTAGACCTAAATGTTAGTTGAATTTTCCCGGAATTGTCCTTTAAAACAATATTCAGATTGTGCATCACTAGTGTGAATGTTTCCTCACCAACATCAACACTGATTAAAAACCAACCGTAACAAACTGTTGTATAACAGTCCAGGCAAAATTGTAACAGAATGTTTTTCACCAACATCATCGTCCAGAACAACATACCAAAAGTTCTAAGAAATCCTAGTTGGGGAAATATGTTTAATTCTCATCGATCCAAGATTGATTTACTCCATCTATGGTGCCAATAAGGCCAGACAGCCATACACCGCAACGGGTCCATTTTTTCCTTTACTGCTATCACAATGAAACTTTACACAATGAAAGTATCTATGAAATGTAACATTTTTGATATTACAAGTTTCTTTGAAAATTAATTTGAATATGCAAATGAGCCACACACTTAACAAATATAATACAACTGGACAGGCGTTTTTTTTTTTCCTTTACTCCTACAACAATGAAACTTTACACAATGAAAGTAACATTTCTGTATTGAAAATTAATTTTAAATATGCAAATGAGCTTAACAATAATTGACTTGTGGTCAAGAAGCCATGAAGCTGAAAAACATTCTGTTACAATTAGTTCTATTTTTGGGTCCAAACTGAGCTCATCTGTCAGCTCCACCGTTAGTTTGTAATTTCACTTTTAATCCTTAAATCATGTGTCCACCGCACCCCCCTTCTGCTGACGTGAGACATTTGCTTGCCCCGGCCTGGAGAGAAAGTCCCTGCAGGATAAGGGGGCTTTTCCCTCAAATCCCTGATAGCCTCCGAGCTCCGAGGACGACTGGGGGGGGGGCTGAGGCTCCAGCTTAGGACTGATGTGTATACTTGTGTGTGTTTAGGTTGTGTGTGTGTGAGAGAGTGAAGGTAAACATTTGGGCATTTTAAGTGGAGCTGGAGCTGGAGCTGGAGCTGCGACTGCGTCTTAGCTCCAGATCACATTAGAGACGCTGACGTCTGTGTGTGTGTGTGTGTGTGTGGGTGTGTGTATGTCCCTGTGTGGGTGTGTGCAGTTGGCTTCGATGGCACTTTGCAGCTGCCCTCAGTGTGTGTGTGTGTCCGGTGGTACGGTCAGAGGAAAGACTACACTGCAAAAACTTAAAATCTTACCAAGAATATTTGTCTCATTTTTGTCAAAACAAATCTCATTCTACTTAAAATAAGACTCATCACATAAAAGCAGCTTGTTTTTAGACACTTTTTACTTCTTTCAAGCAAATTTTCACTTGAAATAATATAATAATATGTAAGTTTTTCTTTCTTATTACAAAAACGAAAAACTTGAACAGATTTGTCTACTTATTTATATTGAAAATGTGTTTGAAACAAGTGAAAATGATGTAAAAACAAGTTAATTTTTAGGTGATGAGTTTTATTTTAAGTAGAAAGAGATTAGTTTTGACTAGAAATAAGACATTTTGACAAGAAATAAGACAAATATTCTTGGAAAGATTTTGAGTTTTTACAGTGTACCTCCCACCGCGCCCATGCAGCACAAGCGCCGACACACAGCTGTTCTCCAGACAGTCGCTACCACACACACACACAGCACCTGTCTGCAAGTGTGTGTGTGCCAGGCCGATTACACACACACACACCGGAATAGATCCATAGTGAGAGCGTGTGAACGGAGCAGCGTCACCTTGGCCTCTGCTTGTTCTCAGGCTTCGTTAGCGATGATGGGTTTAACCAGGGAGGATGGAGGGAGAGCGTGTCTGTGTGTGTGTGTGTGTGTGTGTGTGTGTGTGTGTGTGTGTGTGTGTGTGTGTGTGTGTGTGTGTGTGGGAGGAAACATTAATTATTATCATTATCAGAATGAGGGTCGTCAAGGGAACCGATACGTCGGCACCAAGTCGATGCAAACACGCAAAAAATACATCGGTACCTGCTTTTTACGGTACCGTGAGAACCAGCTACACCTTTGCCCTCGGTGGCGTCGTGTCGGTTCCTGTCGGGACGGATGAGGACTACGGTCCAGCTCCGACTGCTCGGTGTAAATTCATGCAAAACCGCTGATGCACGTTGCTTTCAGGGTCAGTTTTTCATCAAGCAGTCTCTGTATTTACCTCAAAAACGGCCCCGTTTCGTAATGTTCCATTGTTATCTCATAGTGTGGTGAATGTGCAGGTCACAACTTGTCCACCAGAGCGTTGTGGAGTTGTTGGATTGGACCAAGAAATCCCATGAGCCTCCGTAGCGTAGCTCTGAGCAGCTCACGGCTCTGCTCCGCCGTTCTAAAAATAGCTTGCACCGACAATTAAAGGTAAAGAACCTACTGCTATGACTATAGGGATTATGGCAATGGGCCAATTTGCCAAAATGTTGAACTACCCCTTTAATTGTGGTGTTGAATAAGTGTCGAGAATCGTGGAAATTCCCTGGTACTGGTATCGGCGACTGAAACTCTGGTATCGTGACGAGCCCCCTGTGATAACCCCCTCCCATGGCGGCGGCAGCAGCAGCTCACTCTGCTCTCAGATTAAAACATTTAGATTGGACCTGAGACGTGATCAATAAATAATGAGTGGGAAATGTCATGTGTGTCACTCAATCATCTGCGGTTCACATTGATACGGCAGCTTATCGCAGGCCGGCAAATTACCCACAGCTCCGGCTATGAATACGATTAGCATTCTCATTTTCTCCAAGAAAATCTCTAATAAACACTATTACATTACATCTGAATTTATTCCAGACCGTCCTCTGCATTTCCTCTCCTGCAGCAGACGACGTGTCAAAGCCAACCAGATACTGTAATTTCCTTAAACTCAGAGCTGGAAACGAGTCACGACTAAACTGATTTGCTTGGCTCCTTTTACACAATCACCTCATACAACAACAGGAAGGAGGAAGGTGAAGGATGAAATGTGGGTAAAAACAGAGCACAGTCGTTTCACTGCAAATGATACAGACGTCGACGGGCGTCACCTTCCTCTGACCTCTGCTTACCAGTTTATATTTTATATAAACGCAGCTGATGATGTCGACTGGAGGAAGAATCATGAACTCTGCAATCTGAGGCTCACCTACAGTACACCTAATATACCTCCATTTAGAATATAATAATAATAATATTAATAATAGTGATAATAATAATTATAATAATAATAATATACCAAATGACTTTTACAATAATATACCTCTGTTTATGATATAATAATACCTGTATAACATAGTAATATAATATATAACTATAAAGTATATAATATAATCTTATCTATCTATCTATCTATCTATCTATCTATCTATCTATCTATCTATCTATCTATCTATCTATCTATCTATCTATCTATCTATCTATCTATCTATCTATCTATCTATCTATCTATCTATAATCAAATAATATGACCCTGTATATTGCATAATCTAATAATATACTGCTGTTTATAATCTAATATTATGACTCTGTATATAATGTAATAATATAACACTGTATAGGCCTATACTGTAATAGAATAATCTGTATAATATAGTAATATAATATAATAGTATACCTCTGTTTATGATCTAATAATATAATATAATGGAATATAATAATCTGACTATAACTGTCCTTAAAGTCACAGTGCTCACTTTTACTGTCACAATAATAATACAGATGAATGTGTGTGTTGCTGTTATTTAGAGCGAGAGCCAATCACAGTCAGCCTTAAATATTGGTAAAGTCTGTCCTCAACAAACCCACATCAGCAGCATTGATTATTGACTTTGCTCCATTAGTAATTTGGGACGTGTGTCCATTTGGGAGGACATGCTGCCCCGCCTGGCTTCCTGATAGCTCGTTGTTAGTCTGACATTATAATTATAGTGGGGGGGGGGGATTAGGGTTTCTAATTAAAACAGGAAGTAAGTGACTCCTGATTGTGGCAGGAGAGAAAAATGTGCACATTTATCATTTTCCTCCTTGATAATGAGATTGAAACCTGTGCGTCTGGCCGGGGGTTCGTGTGCAGTTTATTGTGGTGTTGTAACTCAGCATTTGTGTGAGTGTTTGTTCTGATCTAGAAACATTTGGTGTCTGTTCTGATCCAAAAGGCTGGAGAGCAGCAGAGTGAGTGGACAGGTTTCTGACCTGGGTGGCCCTGCAGGATCCAGCCGAGCGGCGGATTTAGAGCAGAAGAAGCTCTGAATGTGGAACTGGAGAGAGAGACACAAAGCTCCTGAACAGAGCTGCACAGTCAGGTGACAAATGGTGTCCAGGGTGGGGGGTCGGGGGATGGGAGGGCCGCCAACGTTACGGCCTCTTAATCAATCAGAGGGCAGGCTGCAGGAGGCTCGGCCTTGACGCCCTCTGAGCGCTGGCTGCAGCCTTTTACCCTGGTTAGCACGGCGCTGCTGCTGGACCTGGACATGCTGTTAGAATCAGACCATTCACTTCCTGGAGAAGGTGCTTGTTTTTACCATGTTCAGCCCATCTTTTAAAGCCTCAGTGTGTAACTTATTTGGCTTTTTATGATCAAAAATCAAACGTGTCTTTCATAAATCTGTATTTGACTGAAGGTGAATCCCCCCTGCAAACAAATGAAAGCTTTCTCCCACCTTAGAATGAGTTAGTCGTTACAAATACATAAGTGGGCGACGCACCGAACCGAAGCGGCCATGTTGCATCGCCATTTTTTACGTTGAGTGGCAGCGTGACCGTAGGTAACCACGGAAACTGAGCGGGGCTGTGGGCTCGCGGAGAAAGTTTTCCAGGTAGCGCCTGTTAAAACTGTCACCTGTGAGGAAGAACGGAGGCACTGATGTTGCATTCAGGTGCAGTCAGACAGACGGCCGTCGACAAACCAACCGGACGTCATTTTATTACACCAGAGAAAGACGGTAAAACAATACCACATCACCATGACAACATTTTGCCTGGTGCTGGTGGAACAGTTGTTTACATAGAGGCTTGTTTATCCTGTTACATGCAGCATCTGTTGTCTGTCTGACGTCTGCCCCGTTTCACCTGAATGCAACATCAAGAATACGTTCAGATATGCAACCGCACCACAGGAGACACATGGGCTGATTCTGATAACCACCCCCCCGTTGACACGCGGCCATCTGCAGAGGCATCTCAGCAGTAAATAAGGGAGTGTAGGGTGGGTCTGTCCCTGGTCGGGGCCGAGCCCTCACATTCTCCTCTACACCCGGGGCACTAACCCTCACACGCCCCCCAGGGTCGACCTACACACCACGGAGGGGGTGGTGGGGGGTGGGCCCGGGGGACCAGATCAGGGTGTCAGGGGCCGTCTGTGCTGTGTCCATGTGCATCAGTCTCCACCTCCATCATCCTTCTCTCCGGCTCCCTGCATCCACTCCATCTGCTCCGTCTCCGCTTTGACTTTATTATCTTTTTTATTTATCCATTTATTATTTTATTTTGTTTTTTTAAATATATGTATGTGTGTCTGTGTGTATATGCATTATGTACATATCTTGTGCTCTATGTTTCTAATATATGCATATACCTGTTATTTTCCTTCTTTTTCTCGTTAGCTCTTTAACGACTCATAGGATTTTTTTTAACTTTAATCAGAATCAGAACTGTTTTTATTGTCAATAGCAGTAAAGGTCATAGATAGATAGATAGATAGATAGATAGATAGATAGATAGATAGATAGATAGATAGATAGATAGATAGATAGATAGATAGATAGATTTAGATTTTCCTTACAGATGAAATGTTATGTATGTTTATATATTTTTAAATAAAATAAAAATGATGATCACAAAATTTTTATTATTTTAGATTACAGACAAAGATCTGATACAGTGATCTAAATTTGAATGCAGCTCTAGTCTTTAAATCTTCCTTAAATAATCAGTCAGTGATGAAATTGTATATTATGGGATGTATGAGTCATCATCAGCGTAGGAAGAATCATAAAGAGAGTTAATGATCCTTTAATCTCTCTGCTGTGGTGACAGTTCGTTTTAAATTGCAGAGGAATGTGTTGGGAGCAGATGAAGAATTGTTAAAGTCAACGTTCGTGTAACAAAAACCATTAAAATCTCGTGTGATGGTGTCACTTTGCCGTTACCCCCCCACCCACCCCCCAATGAAACCGTCATCTTGCTGGATAAAGGGCCAGCGGATCAATACCTCCACCAATCAGCCTCAGACACCCACAGATCCATACATCCATTGACCCGTCCTGACACTCAGTGGCTTCTGCGACTCTGCAAAGATCTTCGACACATTGATCCCTAAAACCCCCCCTTACCCCACGTCAACCCCCGCCCTCGCCACAATAATAGATGCTGCTGCTGATTCAGGCCCCACAGGACACAAGGCTTCACACAGTAACCTGGGACGACAGCAGGAGAAGGAAGGAAGGAAGGAAGGAAGGAAGGAAGGAAGGAAGGAAGGAGGGAAGGACGAAAGAAATTAAGGGAAGAAGGAAGGAAAAACTGAAAAATGGAAGGAAGTAAGAAATAAAGGGAAGAAGAAATGAAAAAGGAAAGATGGAAGGAAGAAAGGAAGGAATGGAGGAAGAAAGTAAGAAAATAAGGAAGAAATGAAGGGAAGAAGGAAGGAAAAATGAAAGATGGATGGAACGAAGAAAGAAAATAAGGAAGGAAAAAATTTAAGATGGAAGGAAGAAAGGAGGGAAAGAAGGAATAGAAAAAGAAAGTGAGGAAAGATGGAAGGAAGGAGTAAAGACTGAAGGGAGAAATGAAGGACAGGAATTATAGGAAGAAATGAAAGGAAGAAGGAAAGATGGAAGGAAGAAAGTAAGGCAGGAAAGGAGGACAGAAGGAACGACAGAAGAAGGAAGAAAGGAAGGAAAGAAGGAAGGAAGGACAGAAGGGAATAGGTAAGGGCAGAAGACAGGAAGGAAAGATGGAAGGAAAAAAGAAAGGAAGTAAGGAGGGATGACCAATTAATCTTATTTGCATCGTCATTGCGATATTGAACACTGTAATCGCACATTGTATTGGATAGTTTGGTATTGTGCAGGTTTAGAAGGAAGGAAGGACGAAGCAGAGATAAACTTGCAGAAGAAGAAGACAGGTGGAGCGACAGGAAGAAGAAGAAGAAGAAGAAGACGTAATGGTCCAGTGACAGAGAGGAGCAGAGAGAGCGTGAGCAGCCAGACCAGCATCAGGCAGATCAGATCAGCAGAGCTAACTGGTGTTTCCTGTGCAAGTATTGAGATGCAGATCCACTTTCACAGCTCATAATGGAGCCTGTCAGGAGTTTGTGTGTGTGTGTGAGTGTGTGTCCATGTGGAAGAGGTTCTCACACATCTGTTCCGACCTGCTCCTCTGATGGATGTGAATGAGCTTCTATTGTTGCTCTGCTACGACCCGACACGTTCAATGACGACTTCACATTCACATGCGTACGGTACGACACACAAACCCCATGAATAAACCTGTAGAGCTGACAAACAGTGGAACTCACCAACAGAGCTGTGAAAGCTGTGGTGAAATGATCTGAACAGGACCTAAGTTTAAAGGGATAGTTCACCCAAAATTCCAAATTTCACTCATTATCTCCTCACCCTCACGTCGACTAAGGGCTGTGAGAATTTTCAGAGTCCTTCGTTCCTTCTCTGAGTTACAGGGGGGTCCACGCAGCAGTATTTGTCCATATAATGGTTGTGAATGGATACCACTTTTCTTCGTCCAAAAAGACACACCAAAAAACATCCAAATACCTCCATACTGCTCATCTGTAATGTCCCTCTTGTATTGAAGCCCCGACATGAGAAATTGTTCCACTGGTCAGTGCAAATCATGCAAGATTTGCACTTTCCTTTCTTCAAACCTCTTTAGGAGTTCCAGGGGGGGTCCGGCTGGTGACGGGTTTTCATATAACGACAGCAGATAGAGTCCAAAACACACACTATTACCCCTCTTAACCTGTTTAAACCTGTAGCTCTGAGCAGCTCACGGTTCTGCTCCGCCGTTCTAAAAATAACTTGCACTTGGTTATGGTGATGGGCAGATTTGCCAAAATGTTGAACTATCCCTTTAAAAAAAACCTGTGTCGACCCACTAATTTTAGTGGGAAAGCGGCTTTATTAAACATCCAGATACCTCCATACTGCTCGTCCTACTGACCAAAGTGTCCTGAAGCTGCCACATGGACAAGTTTTTCAGAAGAAATGAATCTCTGTTTTTATAAGCTGACATGTTTGTAAAACTAGATCTAATTCAAAGTCTGGCAGGGTCCAGACCCAAGTCTCCACTCGGTGTGTTCAGGTGCAGTCGGAAGCTCCCGTTTGAGTCATACACACAGGAATATCAACTCTTGACTTGCTTGAAGTAAATAAACTTCTGGGTGCATGTTTGAGTCGCCATCTGACGCTGTCTGTGGCTTTGAGGGATGTAAACAGCCTCAGCAGCAGAACTTGCATCCGCTCCCATTCATCGCTGCCATGGCGATGCGGGGACAGACACAACTACCGCAAAACAGGAGACATTAAACTGAAAATCTTCCGATTCCTTCTTTTAGACCTAAAATGTTAGGGAAACACAGCCCCCAGTTGAATTTGCCCTGAATTGTCCTTTAAGAACCAAGAAGCGAGCCGACATGTTTGTAAAACTAGATGTAATTCAAAGTCTGGTCGGGTCGAGACCCAAGTCAAGTTCGGTGTGTTCACGTGCAGTCGGAAGCTCCCGTTTGTGTCATAAACTCTTGATCAAATCTTCAATTTGCCCGGAATTGTCCTTTAAGCAGCAGCAATAACGATGTGTGAGTCTCTCTGTGTGTTTCAGCTTCATGTTGTGTTGAACTCCCCCGTTGTCCTGAGTCAGAGCAGCACATCTGAGTTAAACCGTCTCCAGTTTCAAACCCCAACATTTTCTAAGGCAGCATTTCACTCAGCAGAGATGGTTGGAGCTGGGGGGGTGGGGGGGTTGGGGTTGGGGTTTAACAGAAGGGCAGCAACACAGGGTCACACAGGAGGAGGAGGAGGAGGAAGGCTGTAGGAGAGAAAGGGAGGAAGCCGGGGAGAGGCAGGCAGAGAGGGGGAGCTGGCCGGTGGGGGAGGGACAGCAGCCAGGCCGCCGCTGATTGGCTGCTGCTCTCCGGCTGGATGGATTGACTGAGCTCGGCTCGAGTTACACCATTTGCCGAGCATTAGTTTGTTTTTCTCCCTCAGCCAGGAGAAGTTGATTCTCCACGACGGACGGACCTTTCTATAAATACAACACACAGATTTTTTTTTCTTTTTGCAACTGTGTGTTGTTGGATTTACGGCAACGAAACGGGACCAAAACACAAAGCGATTCCGATGAGGTGAGTTTGTGCAGCAGCAGCAGCGCGTGGATCGGACTTTATTGTGCCGCAGTACGCAGCGAAAGTCCGGGGGAAACTGGACTCATTCACTGGTATTAAGGGTCCTGGTCCACAGAGCCACGGTGCAGGAGGGGGGCGGGGGGGGGGGGGACTCTGGTCCGGACCAGACCGGACCGGACTGGACCGTGGTAGGTCTTTAACCCTGGTGAGAGCGCGTTCATCCCGGCTGAGCTCCGTGCAGCTCCGCGGAGCCTCCACCGCTGTGTGTGTGTGTGTGTGTGTGTGTGTGTGCGTGCGTGTGTAGCAGAGAAGTTAACACTGATGAATCACGGTCGTGTTGTTGTGTGAACGGACTCAGCGATGAGTTCTGCGTAAAAATCTGCTCTCTTTTTATTTTGTATCATCATCTTTTGTGTGTGTGCGTGTGCGTGCATTTGTGTGAGATAGAGAGAGCTTCACGCGCTCTCCGTTAACCCGGTGTTTGCTCGGGAGGTCGCGCGCGGCGCAGCTCGGACAGCCCGTCGTTAATGTTGATGCGTTTTCCCTCTGGTTTCCAAAGTTAACAGTAGTGAAGGGGCTGGTGTGTGTGTGTGTGTGTGAGGGAGGGGGGCAGGGCGGGGGGGGGGGGGGGGGGGGTGCGGTGGGGTCGTGGCAGCAGCTTTGAAGATCAGTGATCAGAGTGTGAGGACCGAGTGACCGAGCGGAGCTGTGAGTCTGTGCGTAACTGGATCAAAGAGAGCAAATAAGTGGTTCCGGATCGGATGGACCGGGTCAGGACCAGGACCAGGACTACCTCCTCCCTCTGTGTGGATTAAACTCAGGAATATGTCATGCAGCAGCAGCCGGATCGGCCAGAGAACCAAAAGGACTGAATCCGGATCCTCCAGGTAGGTGTCCGTCCTGTCCTGTCCGGAGCGGAACGGATCCCGAGTGTTACCGAGTCCAGCCGAACGGAACCGAGCCGAGCCGAACCTAGAGCTGGTTCCGATCCACAGTGAAATGTGTTTAACATTTCAACAGAAAGTGTTCACAGTCAAATCAGAGCCACGCCATTGTCGCTCTGCTCCTCCTCCTCAAGTCTTTTCTTCTTTTTCTTCTTCTCCTCCAGTTTTTCTACATTATCAGGTTTATTCTTCAGACTCGGAGCTTCAGTTAAATGTCGCTGATTTTTCCTCTAAAATCAAGTTGCAGCTTCGTGCAGGAGCGAGAGACTGAGCGGAGACAATGAGAGCGGACACTGTTTCCTCTGGATCCACCGTGTCCTGCTGTTTCCTCCGCTCCCATCAACACTCATATAAATAATAATAATAATGATAGGCCTACTGATAATAATTAGAATGAGAATAAACTTTATTATTCAGTAATGTTGAATGATAAAGAGGAAGAAGCGCTGAGCCCAGCCCCGTCTCCGCTGCTGTGCTGTCACTCCACCGCTGTCCCCCCGCGTCTTTGTTGTCTTTTGTATCCGTGCTAACATGTGGACTAAAGGGGCCCTGAAAAGATTTAGCACGGATAAAACCTGAATGCCTTCACGGCCCAGCCCAGCACAATGCACAGGCAGCACAAACAGCTCCAACAGCCCGGAGTCCGGAGTCCGAGCTGCCGCTGCTGCCGCTGCGTGGAGCGAGTGCGCAAAGGAGGAGCGGCACGGGGGGAAAAGAAAAAAACAAGTTGACAAATGGGCAGAGAATGAAAAGAGAGAAAAGGAATAAATAGAGAAAGAAGAAGAGATAAAGAGGAGAATAATGAATAAAGAGAGAAACAGGACGCTCCATTGGTTTAATGAGGAGGAGGGTGTAGTCTCTCTTCTTCTATCAGCTTTAGGGGAATGAACCAAATGAAGAAAACGAGCAGAAACAGAACAGAAGAGGTTTGTGTTTGTTGTAAAGTTCCATCAGAACCAGGAGGTTGTGGTCAAATGGAGCAGAACTCAGTGGATTCTGCTTCTCTACGTGTCCGTGTTTTCTCATTGATGCACTCACTAGTTGTTAGTGTGTGTTTGTTTGTGAACATCTGCTCCAGATGTGGACAGAGCTGGTTCAGGTTCTGGTGGACCTGTTGTTGGTGTCAGGACAGGAGAACAGTGGATGTGGGGGTTGGAGGGTTGGGGGGGTCAGGACTCATGGACCCAGAACGACCGGCGTTAACCTGCAGCTGTGACCCGGGACCGGCGGCGTCCTTCACTCCTGAACCGCTGCAGCTGCAGCAACGGCCCTGGCTCTGTGTTCGATTCTCACTGCAAAGACTCAAATATCTTACCAAGAATATTTGTCTAGTCTCGAATTTCTAGTTAAATCTCATTCTACTTTAAATAAGACTCATCAGATAAAAAGCAGCTTGTTTTTAGACACTTTTTACTAATTTCAAGCAGATTTTCACTTGAAATAAGTAGAAAAATCTGATAGTGGAGCAAGTTGTTCTTTCTTATTACAATGACTGGCAGATTTTTCTACTTATTTCAAGTGAAAACGATCTAAAAACAAGTTAATTTCTCGGTGATGAGTCTTATTTTAAGTGGAAAGAGATTAGTATTGACTGGAAATGAGACATTTTGACAAGAAATAAGACATATATTCTTGGAGAGATTTTGAGCTTTTACAGTGTGACCCTGTGCTGGAGTCAAGTGTGTTTGTGAATGTGTGTGTGTGAGGGGGGTTGGGAAAGGGGGGGGGGGCTCGTGGGAGGGGCTCCATTGTGTTGATTTGCCCAAAGCTCCTTTTGTTTGCGGGTCACACCTGCAGCTTTGTGGGTCTTTGTGCTCCAGCGCAGCAGAACTCTCTCCTGTTTCACCGTGACGGTTTAAGGTGGCACGGGTCCCCCTCCCCCCCCCAGCCCCGAGCTCTGCAGCAACAAGTCCAACCAACGCTGATCCTGCAGGAGGGGGGTGGAGGGGGGTGAGTCAGTGTCCTGTGTGGCTGCTTCTTGATTACTCTGTCAGATCAGAGCGTGCACGCTGCAGCAGCAGCAGACTCTGGGTCCAGTGTCCAGGTTTAGGACCAGACCTGTATTTACAGTCGTGCAGCGTCTAAAAGCTGAAACTGAACTCCTGAGATCTGGTTTCTGGTTTCTGATCCGCTGCCGCCGCCGTTGTTGTTCTCTTTCTGGTTGTTGTTGTTGGGTTTGTGCAGCAGCTCGGCCTGAAGCAGCAGCAGCAGCAGCAGCTCATTGTTCTCCTGGGATTATTGTTCACCACAGCGCACGCAACGCGGCTGGTTTTATTATTCATTATTATTATTATTAGCACCAATTCCTGCAAAAACAAGAGGACAGAGACAGATGCAAAGTGTTTCAGCGGAGGTGACGGCTCTGATATGTGTGTTAATCCCAGTCCACACCAGTACAGATTCAATGAACTGGAACCAGAGCTCCAGACTAACTGTTTTGTTTTTTGTTTTTTTACTATAGGCAAAGTTAAAAGTCCAAACTTTAAAATGTAGGGTCAGAAATTGACATGCAAAGCAGATATGCACATTTCCTTTTCACTCATAAACCTCAGTCTCCCACCAGATTCTAGATTCTTTGAGTTTAAAAGACAAACAAAACTCAAATTCAATGAACTGGAACCAGACTAACTGTTTTTTTACTACAGGCAAAGTTAAAAGTCCAAACTTAAAAATATAGGGTCACAAATTGACGTGCAATGCAGATATCCACATTTCCTTTTCACCTGTTTGAGTTTAAACAGGAAATGTCCTGGTTGCACATGAACAAGTAGATGAAACATTTACTTGACTTTACGACGATTCCCAGGTCAACATTTAATCCACTTCTGATGTTTGGAGTTTGAAAAACACAGCGGGGAAGCGTTCTGTCTTCTTCTCTGCTGTTGTTGTTGCTGGTGTTGGTGTGTGGCAGCGTCACAGCGCCACACACAGGCCTGGTGGACGTACTACAGCGTTAAGAGTAAAGTGGTTTTCAGTGAATCAGAGTGGACGCAGAGATTTATAGAGGCAATGTCGTAGCCTATATACACTGCAAAAAATCAAATATCTTACCAAGTAAATTTGTCTTATTTCTAGTCAAAATAAACCTCATTCTACTAAAAGTAAGACTCATCACATAAAAAGCAGCTTGTTTTTAGACACTTTTTACTTCTTTCAAGCAGATTTTCATAAGTAGAAAAATCTGATAGTGGAGCAAGTTTTTCTTTCTTATTACAATGTCTACTTATTTTTTTGTGTGAAGCTCCGTTCTTGTCTTAAATCTTCAGCTCTTAACAACCAGGACCCTTGCACCCCCCTCTGCACCCCCACCACCAGTAGAAACAGTGCCCCCCTCCCACTCCCCCCATGTTTAACACCATGGGCCTGAGCCAACAACATCAGCAGGGAGAGAAAGACACTGAAAGCCTGTAATAACAGAGGTAGAGCGAGCAGAGGCTGAATGGCCCTGAGTTGCGTGACAAGCCCAGCGTTTCTAGGCTTGTTGAGGCCTACACACACACACACACACACACACACACACACACACACACTGGAGGGCAGGAACTGGAGAGAGCAGAGGAATAGTCAATAGAAAACACGCTGGGCTCACTGGAGATTGAGGAGTAATTTTAGATGGCTGACCTCTGGATGTCTCCTGTTTCTGTTTTACATTAAACTCAGTGAGGAGAGACTTCTCCTCCTCCACACTGAGGCCATTACCATGCAAGGAATCATGGGAGATCAGGGCTGAGCTTCTGCCTGAATTGTTTTTAGACAGAGAGCAGTGAAGGGTCTGTGAAGAAGAGTCTGGAGCTGCTTTATCCGCCCTCCACAGCTCCTTCTTCTTCTTCTTCTGCTTCCTGTCGTTGTGCCTCAGGTGTCGGTCTATTCCCGTCCTCGGCTTCTGCTTGAAAACTCTGCTGCTGCTGCAGTTTATTGCTCAGGGTTTAAACAACACGGTTTCCTGGAGGTGGTGGTGGTAAAAAAAGAAGAAGGAGCTGCGATGCTTTTAAGGAATACGTCTGTGTGTGGTAATTCAGAGTTTCCTCGTCTTCATCATCATCACTTAATCTTCTGCACTGCAAAAACTCAACCTTACCATGAATATTTGTCTTATTTCTAGTTAAAATGCAATTTCTAGTTAAAACAAATCTCATTATCCTAAAAAATAAGACTCATCGCATCAAAAGCAGCTTGTTTTTAGACCCTTTTTACTTCTTTCAAGCAGTAAATAAGTAGACAATTTTTATAGCGCAGCAAGTTTTTCTTTCTTATTACAAGCACAAAAACTGGTTTCACTGGCAGATTTTTCTACTTAGGCCTATTTCAAGTGAAAAATTTTAATAGAAAAAAGTTAATTTTTAGACAATGAGTCTTATTTTAAGTTGAAAGAGATTCATTTTGAGTAGAAATGAGATATTTTGACAAGAAATAAGACAAATATTCTTGGAAAGATTGAGTTTTTACAGTGTGACAGTTGTTTTTCACCTGTTGGAGTCCAGAGTTCCAGATTAGATTACATTAGACCTCTGGCTCTGTATCATCAATTTACAGTGAAAACATCCAACCTGTGGTTTCAGTAACACCGTGCTGTGACTCACAGTGACGGACGACCTCGTCATCCTGAGTCACGACAACCACGCTGCTCTTTTCAAAAACCTCACCAATCAGCCAACAGAATAAATAAATACTAGATTATGTTGATGACTAAACACAGCAGCACCACTCCCAGTCTGATAAAAACACTTTAATCTGCACGTCGCTGCAGAAACTCTGGGAGCAGTTCAACATGTCACAGCTACAGATTCATTTAGTGGCTCCACAGCAGGGTTATTATAGTTCACCAAAACCAAAATCTAAATGTAGCAGTGAAAAAATGATTGTCAACTTAAAAAACACAAACCAAACTGAATGTCAGATAACATCAGCTTAGTTGTAGTTTTCTTAGAGAGGCTGAAGCTGCAGGAAGAAAACGCCACAGCTCAATATAGGACGACTTGGAACAAACAATTATTTTCATTATAAATTAATCTGTTCATCCTTTAAACGATTAATCTAATAGTTGGTTTGGTCAATAAAATGTTGTAAAACATCAATCAGTGTTTTTCAAACCACAGATGCACTGTAAAAGCTCAAAATCTGTCCAAGAATATTTGTCTTATTTCTTCTCAAAATGTCTCATTTCTAGTCAAAACTAATCTCTTTCCACTTAAAATAAGACTCGTCACCTAAAAATTAACTTGTTTTTATACAGTCTTCACTTAAATGAGTAGAAAAATCTGCCAGTGAAAGCAGGTTTTTATGTGTGGAAGAAAAACTTGCTCCACTATCAGATTTTTCTACTTATTTCAAGTGAAAATCTGCTTGAAAGAGGTAAAAAAGTGTCTAAAAACAAGCTGCTTTTCATGTGATGAGTCTTATTTTTAGTAGAATGAGATTAGTTTTGACTAGAAATGAGACAAATATTCTTCATAAGATTTTGAGTTTTTGCAGTGAGATTTTAGATTATTTTGTTTGATTAATAGATTAATTGTTGCAGCTCTAATGGGATGCGCCTAAAATTTGTGGTAAAAATCCCACAAATGTGGAAGGTCATTATCAGAGGCTTTCTGTAAACCAATTCCCCTAGAATAAAAACTAAATAAAAATAGAAACTAATGAAAATGTCCAGCCTATAACAACCTTGGTCCAGATGAGGCCAGATGAGTCCAGAGGAGGCACATGGCTGGCTGCTGATCAGCTTCCTGTGTGGATCAATCACAGCTCTAATGGTTTGGCAGCCGGCGCTGGAGCAGGTGCGCTCTGGGGCTAATTGAAAAATGAGTCAATACTATGTGTTGTGTGTGTGTCCGTGTGTCCCTGTGCACACATAACACACATGACGCACACACAGATGAGTCGGTCTTTGCGTTGCAGCGTTTGAAAGAGCGATTATGTATGTGCAGCCATGTGTGTGTGTGTGTGTGTGTGTGTGTGTGTGTGTGTGTGTGTGTGTGTGTGTGTGTGTGTGTGTGTGTGTGTGTGTGTGTGTGTGTGTGTGTGTGTGTGTGTGTGTGTGTGTCCCAGTGCGCTCCCAGCTAATCCATCCCTCTGCCTGTGTGACGTCTCCCAGTAAATTGTTTATATCCGTTCGGGCTTTGCCTGCATGAATAATTTGTTTGCCTTATAAATATTTGAACGTACACCGATCATTAATATGCACAGACACAGTCTTGTCTCTGAAGCGCTCGTCCACACACACACTAACACACACACTAAACCCTGCCACTCCCACAGTAAATGATGAGCGTCGCTGCTGCTGCTGGATCAACATGTCGACAATCAGATGCTGCACAAACTATTATCCACACAAAAATTACTACTATGTCACAACAGCTGTGAGCGGCCGACCAGTGAGTCACCGCGGTAACACGGTGGCGGTGGAGCCTCAGCAGCAGCACACTGTAAAAACTCAAAGTACTACCAAGAATATTTGTCTTATTTCTTGTCAAAATGTCTCATTTCTAGTCAAAAAAACTCTTTCCACTTAAAATGAGACTCATCACCTAAAAAATCAACTTGTTTTTAGATCATTTTCACTTATTTCAAACAGGTTTTTACTTGAAATAAGTAGAAAAATCTTTTTTGTGCTTGTAATAAGGAAGAAAAACTTTTTTCTACTTATTTCAATTGAAAATCTGCTTGAAAGAAGTAAAAAGTGTCTATAAACAAGCTGCTTTTTATGCGATGAGTCTTATTTTAAGTAGAATGAGATTAGTTTTGACTAGAAATAAGACAAATATTTATTTTTCATTTTATTAATTGTATTCATATGCATAATGATAAAACAAGAATTTTATTTAATAATACAAAGACAAATAATTGTGCAGGAAAGGAAAGGGCTTATATAAAATCACTCAAACAAATCAACCAATATTCTTAGTAAGGTTCAGATTTTTTACAGTGCAGCGCTGATAGGAGTCAGCTGAGGTCAGAGCTGCTGAAGCTCAGGACAAAGATACAGGAGCACAGATGCACAGAGACAGCAGGTCGGCCACGATGCTAACAGGGAGACTTCCTCTGCTGCAGCCAACACACACACACACACAGACACACACAGAGACTCCCCACCGGTCACTTGGCTGACCTTGGCTCAGACAGCAGATGCAGCGAGAGGCCGAGCTCCTCCTGAAGCTCAGTCATCAATAAACCACACAGAGGCCGAGTGTGTGTCTCTGTGTGTGTGTCTCTGTGTGTAGAAAGGAGACACAACCAGCTCACAGCAGAAATCACACCTCTCTCATCATCGCCTCATTCACCAATATCTGCTACAGGATTTACAACCTGGAGCTCTAGTTTCCTCATGTTTTAGCTCGAGAAGAATCAATCTGAAGATTTTCTTTGCTCCTGTGATATGCAGGAGTTCCAAGTAGAGCCGCAACGATTAATCCAACAATGAATGTTAGGAAAATACAGCCCCGAGTTGAATTTGCCTGGAATTGCCCTTTAACTGTTACCCGACGCTCATTTACCGATTAATAACGTCTAACTGGATTAAAATGCTCTGAATGTCTGTGACTAGAACCTGATCCTCCATCCTGAGAGGGTGATCATACAGCTGCAACAATTAATCAATTAATCAAACAATAATTGATTATTAACAACTATTCTGATCATCTAATAATCAGAGTAGTATTTTAAAGAAAAAAGTCCAAATTCTCTGATTCCAGCTTCTTCAGTGTGAATATTTCTGGTTTCTTCATGACAATAAACTGAGTCTCTATTTGGTTTGTGGACAAAACAAGACATTTGAGGACGTCGTCTGGTAGTTTGAGAAACACTGACTGATGTTTTAAAACATTTTATTGACGAAACAACTAATCAATTAATCGTTTAAATAATCGACAGATGAATCGATAATGAAGATAATCGTTAGTTGCAGCTGTAGTTGGAGGTTTTCTTTTCTTTTTTTCAGCTTTAATCTATTTATTTATCTGTTAGAATTTACAAAATGTATGTCAAACAGTTATCTTAGTATTTATGTCAAAACTCAATGTATTTCTCTGCCTGAAATACAACAGTGATTGTGTTTTCTAAGCCTTGATCCATGTAGTTGTGGTTAATCTACTGGTTCTTGTTACTCTGTAAACTTCCTCAAGTGTCTCAATCGGCTGGACGGCATCGGTTTATCAATAAACAACATCAACGAGGCTATTATTTATTTATTTATTATTTATAGCCCATATTGAACGCCACGGGTCAGTTTCTGTTTATCATCTTGTCTCTTCAGCGCCGACTCTCTACTCGCTGCTCTGTTGACAATATTATGTGACGGACGGTGGCGACCGTTAAACTATCAGACGTTTCATTCATCGTGGTGTTTTCTTTTTCTGGTTGCTCTGGTGTGTGTGTGTGTGTGTTTACAGAGGGGGTTGTTCACTTCTAGGAAGAAACTTTCCTAAGAAAACTCAGATCAGTCACATTCTGAGGCCGGACATTATAAATATCATCATATTATATATTACTATATCATACACTGTAAAACTCACAATCTTTCCAAGAATATTTGTCTTATTTCTTATCATAATGTCTCATTTCTAGTCCAAACTCATCTCTTTCCACTTAATAAGACTCATCACCTAAAAATGAACTTGTTTTTCACTTGTTTCAAACAAGTTTTTACTTAAAAGAAGTAGAAAAATCTGATAGTGGAGTTTTTCTTCCTTATACAAGCACAAAAAACTTGCTCTCACTGGCAGATTTTTATTTCATGTGAATATGAGTTTGAAACAAGTGAAAATGATCTAAAAACAAGTTCATTTTTAGGTGATGAGTCTTATTTTAAGTAGACAGAGATTAGTTTTGACTAGAAATGATACAAATATTCTTGGAAAGACTTTGAGTTTTTACAGTGTAGAAGTTACATTTTAACTAGAAACAAGACAAATATTGTGTGTAGTGTATAAACACAAGTGAGCTGAGCAACATGAGAATAAACTGTTGTGTGTCTGTGTTGTTGTGTGTGTGCAGGTAACGACTCCAGCAGTGTGAAACAGGAAGTGTGTAGTGTGAGCAGCCATGGGCCAGAGCGCTGTGCTGCTGCTGCTGCTGCTGCTGGCCTCCGCCTCGCGCTCGCTGCTCGCCGTCAGCTTCCCTGAGGACGTCGAGCCGCTGGACGTGGTCGACGCTCACTGTGAGTAACACACACACATGGAGGGAAAGGGAGCGCACGACTACACACAACTGTTCACATGACAGTTGGGGAAAACAAAAACTGAATTCTGGCCTCAATCCGACTATAACTAAGTGAAGTTAACCCTCCTGATGTCCTTCTGTTCCCTTCCTCCATCCTTCCTTCTTTCCTTCCTTTTTTCCACAATCCTTTGTCCGTTCCCTTCGTCCTTATTTCTTCTTCCTTCCTCTTTGGATCCAATTGACCCTCCATCTGTCTTTCCTTCCTTCTTTCCACAATCCTTTTTCCCTCCTTCCCTCCCTCCCATCCTTCCTTCTTTCCTTCCTTTCCGTGTTTAGAATGAAAAGTCAAACAGCCTTGATGCTGTCAACACATCTATGTGGTACTTTTATGCATTAAAACCCTGAAAAGGGGTGAGTGTGAAGGGTTAACCCGTCTGTAACTGGACGACTGAAGTTCATGTCAACGTGTTGGTCCGACTGAACCAGGTCCGACTAAAACACCCAGACGATGAGACTGGAAAGTGGTTTTCTTCTGCAAACAGAGAGAAGCATCTTAGCTGAAGCGTCAGAGCGATTCAGAGCATTTCACACAGTTCCATTTTTTTAAAAGAAGGAGGAAACCCAGAGCCGATCCCGACCGAGTCAGTTGTGTATCTTCAGCTCTCAGTGTCGCATCCGGTCAGGAACTGTAGTTTAGAACTTTCCAGTTGTTTATTCCAGTGTTTCACTGGTCACTGGACGGGAGAGTCTGTTCAACCTGCTGAAACAACATGTATCTCCACCTGCTGTTGAACGCACACACATGGAGTAAAGACCAACACAGAACACACACAACGCTGCTCTGACTTCCTGTCCCGTCAGCAGTTCTCACACACACACACACACACACACACGCACACACACAGAGTCATAAAATCAATGCTGTGGACGGACGGTCAGCTGCTGCATTAACTGGATTTCATTTTCATCTGTGTGATGTAGAGGAGCAGAGAGATTCGCTGACGCAGGCAGACATACACACACACACACACACACACACACACACACACACACACACACACTGTTACTGCTCCTTTCTATTAAACACACACACACACACATTTATATATGTTGAGTGAATATGTGTTTTACTTGTTGTCCTCCTGGGTCAAGAAAGGAAGGAAGGAAGGACAATGGGAAAATGGAAGGAAAGAAGGAAGGGAAAAAGAAAGAAAAGACAGAAGGAGGGAGGGAACAGATTGGGTCTAAAAGGAAGGAAGGAAGGGAACAGAAGGACAACAGGAAGGTTAACAGAGTCTCTGTGTTTTTGTGTTTCCAGTTTGTCGGAGGTACCCAGTTTTCCGAGGCCGGCCCTCTGGAAACGAGTCACAGCATCGCCTCGACTTCCAGCTGATGACCAAGATCCAGGACACACTGTTCATCGCTGGCAGGTACACAACCACACACACACACACACTACACAACACTATCTCCATCTCTTTCTCTTTCACACATCCCCAACACTCAGTCAGTCGTTGGCAGGTAAACAGTGTCCGGGGGGGGAGGGGCAGGGGGGGGTTAGAAAGCTCTTAGTGTTATTGGATCTGAGGCTGCTGAACCTGTATCTGATGTATACGGCTCCGTATCGATCGCTGGGGGCCGTCTATCATCCTGATGCTCCGTCGTCATGGCCGCGCTGGATTTATGAGCGCTGAGATTAAATCTGATGTTGTAGCAGGAAAACATTTCCACACGTTAGGAATGAAAAGCTGCAGCTCTGCCACACGACACCTTCACTCACTAATGTAGACGTGACCTTCCTTCAGTTTGTCTTGGTCAGAGATACGACACGCAGCAGCTGCATTAAAGGGATAGTTCAACGACAGTTGGATCAAAAGAGGAAGGAAGATGAAGGAAGGACAAAGGGAAGAAAGGATGGAAATAAGAAAGGAAGGACAAAGGGAAAGATGGGAGGAAAGAAGGAAGGAAGGGGAAAAGGATTGTGGAAAGAAGGAAGAGATAAAGGAAAGATAGATGGAGTGAGGGAACAGATTGGGTCAATTAGATCAAAAGAGGAAGGAAGAAGAAGTAAGGATGAAGGGAACGAAGGAAAGAAAGAAGGATTGTGGAAAGAAGGCCCTTCCTTATTTCAACAATCCTCTGGTGGTAAATTCATGCAAAACCACTGATGCGTGTTGCCTTCAGGGACAGTTTTTCATCAACAGTCTCTGTATTTCCCTCTAAAACAACTCTGTGTGGTAACGTTGTGTTATTATCTCATAGCGTGGTGAATGTGCAGGTCACAATTTGTCCACCAGAGCGTTGTGGAGTTGTTGGATTGTGTATTTGATGAGTTTGATGAGGGAAACCAAGAAATCCCATGAGCCTCCGTAGCGTAGCGGCTCTGCTCCACCGTTCTATAAATAGCTTGCACTGACAATTAAAGGTAACAAACCTACTGCTATGACTATAGGGATTATGGCAATGGGCCAGTTTGACAAAATGTTGAACTGTCCCTTTAAAACAAAATAGTAAAATAAAAACGTTGTTCCTGACTGACAGAATCGACTCGTTTCAACCTGTTTCTCTAAATAAATAAAACATTGTGTTTCCTGCTCCTTCTCCTTTAATGACGGGAACAACTGGAAATATTCTCATATGGAAAATAAAAACCAAAAATAGGAAAAACAATGTAAATGAGCTGCAGGTTATTCCTCTAAGTAAGTTAGAAGAAATAAATATACAGTATATTATATCTATATATACACAGCAGTGTTGTGCAGTGCCACTGATGAGCTGTGTTGTGTTGTTGTGTTGTCGTGTGTCCACAGAGATCAAGTGTACCTGGTCAGTCTCAGAGAATCCTACAGGAACGAGATCATTCCCTACCGGGTAACTAACATCACACACACACACACACACACACACACCGACAGGCTGCTGCCAGATGACAGAGTGGAAAAGAGAGCGCTGTGTGTGTGTTGTGTAACGCTGCGTGTCGGTCCTTACAGAAGCTGACATGGCGATCGGGTCAAGACGACAGAGACATGTGTGCTGTCAAGGGGAAACACAGAGTACGTTGTTATCAGCTCTACCTTCGCTCCACGTTACACCACAGTGTGTGTGACTGTGTGTGTGTAAAGCTGCTGTCTAAACACTGTCTCATGTTGTGTGTCTGTGTGTGTGTGTTTTTCAGGACGAGTGCCACAACTTCATCAAAGTGCTGGTTCCCAGAAACGACGACCTGGTGTTCATCTGCGGCACCAACGGATTCAACCCCATGTGCAGATACTACAGGGTCAGTATCTGCTCCTGGTCCTGGTTTTCAGTTCCGGTTCTGGTTCTGGTTCTGGTTCTGGTTCTGGTTCCGGTTTGAGTTCAGGTTCTGGTTCTGGTTCTGGTTCTGGTTCTGGTTCCGGTTTGAGTTCAGGTTCTGGTTCTGGTTCTGGTTCTGGTTTTGGTTTTGGTTTTGGTTTTGGTTCTGGTTCTGGTTCCTTTAACCAGGGTCAGAGCTTCACAGTCACAGTTTATTTAAATAAAGCAGAGTTTGCATTATGGGATGTCACAGCCTTTGAATTTGACTGAATTTGTGTGATTGGTTCCTGTGTGATTCAGTGTGTCACTAAAGGACAATTCTGGTCAAATTCAACTCAGGCTGTATGTTCCTATCAATTTAGGTCTAAAAGAAGGAATCTGAAGATGTCTCCTGTTTTGCGGTAGTTGTGTCTGTCCCCGCATCGCCACGGCAACAATGAATGGGAGCGGATGCAAGTTCTGCTGCTTAGGCTGTTTACATCCCTCAAAGCCACAGACAGCGTCAGATGGAATATCAACTCTGAACTTGCTTGACGCTGGCGATGCGGGGACAGACACAACTACCGCAAAACAGGAGCAACTAAACTGAAAATCTTCAGATTCCTTCTTTTAGACCTAAAATGTTAGGGAAATGCAGCTCCGAGTTGAATTTGCCCGGAATTGCCCTTAAAAGGCCTGATGATGACAATGATGTTGATGTGTGTCCTCAGCTGGACAACCTGGAGCTGGATGGAGAGGAGATCAACGGTCTGGCTCGCTGCCCCTTCGACTCCAAACAAACCAACGTTGCCCTTTTTGCCGGTGAGGGTCAAACACACATAAACACTCAAACGCACACACTCAGACACACACACACAGACTTTAGAAGTATTAGCGTTGCGTGTGTTGGTACTTACTCTCTCATTATCACCTCGGTGTCTTCACTACAATAAGAGTTTGCCTGCAGCGATAACAACTGAGCCAATTAGAGCTGATGGTGGAACAACAGACTGAGCTGCTGCTGCATGTTGGCGCGTGTTAATGTGTGTTGCTGTGTGTGTGTTGCTGTGTGTTAATGCGTGTCGCTGTGTGTTGCTGCGTGTTTCAGAGGGGAAGCTGTACTCGGCCACCGTGGCTGACTTCCAGGCCAGCGACTCTGTCATCTACCGCAGCATGGGGGATGGATCGGCCCTGAGGACCATCAAGTATGACTCCAAGTGGCTCAAAGGTAATCCTCACTCCCAGTCCCTCCTCCTCCGTCACCGTTAGGGCTGGGAATCTTTTACTATCTCAAGATTTGATTCCATTCTGATTTTTGGGGCTACGATTCGATTCAAAATGGATTTTCGATTCAAAACTATTTGACCAGCCCGCCCTCTCTTCCCATGAACCAGTCTGCCATCCAGTCCTCCCATTAAAGGGATAGTATCATTTTTTTAAAGTGGGGTTGTATGATCTCCAAATAGCCCCTAAGTACTTTAATTGCAGTAGAAGACTCTGCACTCCTCCTGTTAGCAACGCCATCCCATAGCCCTGCCCAGAGATTTACAACATACATTGTTGTGAATGGACCCAAAGAAACGGCCTGTTTTCACGGCCTAAAAGAGGTTTTACCTGGAAAAAAAATACACAGTTCCACAATGTATGTTGTAAATCTCTGGGCAGGGCTATGGGCTGGCGTTGCTAACGGGAGGAGTGCAGAGAGTCTTCTACTGCAATTAAAGTACTTAGGGGCTATTTGTAGATCATACAACCCCACTTATAAAAAATGCTACTATCCCTTTAAGCTGGCCTGCTCTCCTGCTTTTGTTACCATACTAACTGAGTTTTTATGTCCATGTCCCCATACTACATGCACAAGTTCTTTTTTTCGATCAACCGATCCCAACGGATCAAGGATCAGCCACACACTCCTCTTCCTCTTCCTCTTCCTCTTCCTCTTCCTCTTCCTCTTCCTCTCCCACCTTGCTCAGCTCTATGGGGATCTGCCTGTTCTCTCCCAGGCACCAATCTAGGTCACATCCAGTCACATCCAGCCTTGTACAAATCCCTGAAATATTCAAGATGCACAGTGGTGACGATGCAGAAATACACTTCAGCTCTGTGTCTGTCTCCGTCTCCCTCAGAACCTCATTTCCTGCACGCAGCCGAGTACGGCAACTACGTCTACTTCTTCTACCGGGAGATCGCCGTGGAGCACAGCAACCTGGGCAAGGTAAGACACATTACGTATTCCACACGGATACAAGATGCAGGATGCCTTTCTCAAGAAACAGCCCCCCCCCCTCCTAACCGACTCCTCACCGCTCCCTTAGTGCGTTCACTTCTACCACAAATGGCCCCGGTAGTAATGTAGTAATGTAATGGGGTCCATTCAGGCGATGACAGTACATCGCATTAGAAAACAGGGAGAATGTCCACAGCGAGCGTTTGCTGGGAATGTTCTGCTAATGTAAAACCATTACACAGTCCCAGAGCCTGCACACACACACACACACACACACACACACACACACACACACACACACACACACACACACACACACACACACACACACACACACACACACACACACAATCTGACATGCTGAGGGCATTAGGATGTTGTGTGTCTGAGGCCGGCTTCAGGCGCTGTTTACACGACAACGCTTGGAGATTACAAACGGCAAAATGTTTCATGGGATGTGCCTTTAGTTTAGACGGCGACTGCGTTTTGGGGGTTTAAAACGCGTGAAAGTGAAACCACCCTCCAGAGTGGAAATCTTTAAGCCCCAGTGTGTATCTTATTTGTATTTTTATGATCAAAAATCAAATCTGTCTTTTCATAAACGTATTCCACTGAAGTGGAACCGAGCGTCTGTTGTCTGTCTGTTGTCTGTCTGACGTCTGCCCCGTTTCACCTGAATGCAACATCAACAATACGTTCAGATATCCTCCTCCTCCTCCTCTTCCTCCCCCCTTCTCCTCTTCTTCCTCCCTCCTCCTCCTCCTCCTCCTCCTCTTCCTCCTCCATCAGCCACCGGCTCATCAATATTTCAGGCCGACTAATGCCGTGGCGACACCTGCTCTCTGATGGAGCTTTGCGTTGGTTAATTATTAAAAGTGTCTCAGCCAACTGCTTCACACACACTTCATTCATTTATACGCTCAGCCTCGGTAACATGTGCAATCACAGACACACACGCCGGCGCTGCATCGGCCGAGACAAAGACAAAGACGCTGGACGTGTTGGGTTTGCTCCGGTCGCAGGAACAATCTGCACACACGGTTTCAGGAGCGAGAGTGTGTGTTTGTTAAGTCGTGTGTGCTGAGTGGCTACAGGATGGAGATGCATTATTCAGGATGTTGAAGTGTTTTAGTGACGTTGGCTCAGCTGCCTTCCTCTCTGTCCTCTCCTAAACCCTCTCCTTCCTCCTCTTCGTCCCGCTGCAGGTGGTGTATTCCCGCGTGGCCCGGATCTGTAAGAACGACGTGGGCGGGTCGCAGCGCGTTCTGGAGAAACACTGGACGTCGTTCGTGAAGGCGAGGCTGAACTGCTCGGTTCCCGGCGAGTCCTTCTTCTACTTCGACGTGCTGCAGTCCATCACCGACATCATCGACATCAACGGCGTTCCCTCGGTGGTGGGGGTGTTCACCACGCAGATGAACAGGTGAGGTTGTTTAATTCACCGATGCAGCTGCAGCAGACGGGATGAATGGGTGCTGATGTTTTATTGATGCGCCGCTCCACAGCATCCCAGGGTCGGCCGTCTGCGCCTTCTCCATGGCCGACATAGAGAAAGTCTTCTGGGGACGCTTCAAGGAGCAGAAGACTCCAGACTCGGTGTGGACTCCGTACCCTGAGGACAAGCTGCCCAAACCTCGGTGAGACGTCCACAGCACTTTTAAAGGGACATTGTGTAACTTCTCCTGTTACCTATTCACGAAAATCAATTATTTGGTTCAAAAGTCTGTTTTTCATTAATCAC
Organism: Decapterus maruadsi; assembly: GCA_030347415.2. Classification (NCBI taxonomy): domain Eukaryota; kingdom Metazoa; phylum Chordata; class Actinopteri; order Carangiformes; family Carangidae; genus Decapterus; species Decapterus maruadsi. Next base: position 26,397,729 of record CM064900.1, on the reverse strand, counting down.
TCAGTTTATATCATGACCCACATTGTATTGAAGGTAGGCCGACCTCAGGGTCCGTGTCAAAAGCTGACGCTCATGCTATTGTGTATTTCTGACTCTCAGCCCCTGAAAGTCGGAGGTTGGAAGACGATCAGATACCGTTGTAGTTCCGATAAACGGTGATCCAGCGCCATTATTCCCATGACCCCCCGGACAGCATCCAGTTCACTGTGAAGCGTTGTGTGTCAGTAATAAAGGTCGACATGTGAAACACAAGCAGAGTATTCGACGTATAATTCGAGTGAAATTTAATAAACAAAGCTTCGATTCAGGAAAAAAGCTTCTAAGAGTCCTGAAACGAAACTAAAAACTCCAAAATACGGCCACAAATTCATGATTTTTCTTTTTTTATATCTTAATTCCTTCGTTTCAAGCTCATATGCGCGATACTGTTATTACACATCCTGATAATGATCCACCATGATAATGAGATGAATTTAAACACGAACAGTTACTGCTACCGTGTAAAGGTTGAGCTGTGTACCGGTGACCGTTACATCCCCACAGCCTCCATAATAATAATAAATGTTGTAGTTTCCTCTGAGCGGAGCAGCCGGTCGCCACCTGGCTTAAACCCGGTGAAGTCAAATCTGTCTCAGCAGGTTATTATCTCTGACCCAGCACACACACACACATCCGCCATCTGCTGATGATTTAATTATTAATTTGGCATAATTAGAAGCGTTGCATATTTAACCTGTTTACAGTCGGCGTGGTATATTTGTGGCCCTGCCCTGTGTCCAAAACACAAAGTCCATGAAACACTTCATTACCCTGGTGAATCATTGATGGAGGATAACCATGCATATGTATATTTTATGTCTCCATCTCTTTGTGATCCTAATGACCACCTGCTCCCATCCCATCATGCTCTTTCCATCCGTTTCAATACTCGTCATTATGACTCTCTGGAGAGTCATCCTATAGGTTGATCTTTGATCTTTGACCTTTTCCGTCACAGACCGGGGAGCTGTGCAGGTCACGGTCCAGCTGCGTCCTTCAAGAGCTCCATCGAGTTCCCTGACGACACGCTGCAGTTCATCAAGTCCCACCCCCTCATGGACGCCGCCGTGCCGTCGGTCGGCGATGAGCCGTGGTTCACCAAGACACGAGTCAGGTAAACGAGGTGTTTTTCTGTCAGGACCAGAGCTTTTCATCTACCTGAGCTTTGGACCACATGCTTAAAGGGATATTTCAACATTCTGACAAAGTCTCCTATTGCCATGGTCCCTGTAGTCTTAGCAGTAGGTTCATTACCTTTAACTTTCAGTGCATGACGTTATAAGATCGGCGGAGCAGAGACGTGAGCTGCTCGGTATTTCCACGTTTCTCTCATCAAATTAAATACACAATCCAACAACTCCACAACGCTCTGGTGGATAAGTTGGGACCTGCACATTCTCCACGCTAAATACTCTGAACTACTTTCTCTTCTGAAATCCCTCCGCCCAGCAGTCGTGTCTGGAATGTAGTTGTTGGATTGTGTATTTGATGAGTTTGATGAGGGAAACCAAGAATTCCCATGAGCCTCCATAGCGTAGCTCTGAGCAGCTCACAGCTCTGCTCCACCGTTCTAAAAATAGCTTGCACCAACAAATAAAGTTAACAAACCCACTGCTATTACTATAGGGATTATGGCAATGGGCCAATTTGCCAAGATGTTGAAATATCCCTTTAACAGGAAGAAAAAAAAACATGATTTTATTATTGACTGACTGTCAATAATAATAAAAGACACTAAACTAAACTGAAAGTTGTTGTGTTCATAACGTTTTAAAGCCAGTTAACAGTTAACTACAGTTTATAATGATTCACTGTGTTTACCTACATACAGACAGACACTGGAGGACGAGTCCTGAATAAAACAAAGTTTGACCTTTAATGTGTGTGTATTTGTGTGTGTGTAGGTACAGGCTGACGGCTCTGGCTGTGGACAACGAAGCTGGTCCTCATAAGAACTACACGGTGGTGTTCATCGGAGCCGAGTCCGGCATCGTCCTCAAGGTTTTGGCCAAAACCACGTCGATGTCTCTGAACGACAGCGTGCTGCTGGAGGAGATCGACGTCTTCAACAGGGCCAAGTACGAGCACACAGACACACACACACACACACACACACACACTCTCAGTTCTTCTTCTGTCTTCCTGTCTGTCCTCTGGCTGCAGACTCAGCAACCCTGGAAAAAAATAAGAGACCACTTTCACAAATGTTTCTTATAAAAGCATCTCTACATGTATGACAGTCATTCTTTTATTTTCTTTTTTAAACACAAACACAACTCATTCTCCTTAATGAGACTCTGATGAGGTCATCACCTGAACCACATCTGGCTTTAGAGGAAGATTATAAAAACATTGACATTATCCCACAAAAACTGATTTATAAACTCTTCCTGAGTTCAAATATTCTTGCTGTGTTGTTTATGAATACATATGAACATTATTATTATTCAAAGTCAGAAAAGACTTGATATTTTTGTTATTTAGACAGGTTTATTTTAATTCCTACCAATTCAATGTTACGTTAGTTAAAGTATCTGAGTGTTTACCTTTGTTTTGGCGCCACATCTGCTGATATGGTTCCTACATAATCTTTTTTTGGGAAGTGACGGTATTTATGAACCTTTACGATTAATTAATTGTGGTGTTTAAAGGGATAGTTCAACATTTTGGCAAATTGGCCCATTGCCATAATCCCTATAGTCATAGCAGTATAGGTTTGTTACCTTTATATACACAACCCAACAACTCCACAACGCTCTGGTGGACAAGTTGTGACCTGCACATTCACCATGCTCTGAGATAATAACACAACGTTGTTTTAGAGGGAAATTCATGCAAAACCGCTGATGTGCGTTGCCTTCAGGGACAGTTTTTCATCAGCAGTCTCTGTATTTACCTTGAAAACGGCTCCGTTTTATGACGTTCCCTTAGTAGCTCATAGTGTGGTGAATGTGCAGGTCACAACAAAATGTTGAACTATCCCTTTAATACCAAAAGCAAGTGGTGACATCCGTACTCTCCGTAGTGTGTTTTCCTTGTTGATGTGAGAGGCGACAGAGTGTGTTGGTGTGTGATTACATCTGCAGACAGTGACACAGTGAAGTGGTTTATCTGATGGAGCTCGTGTTTCTGCTGCTGTCTCTCTCTGCAGGTGTCTGTCCAACCGTGAGGACGACAAGCGCGTCCTGTCTCTGCACGTGGACAAAGACGCCCACAGCCTGTACGTGGCCTTCTCCAGCTGCGTCATCCGCATCCCGCTGAGCCGCTGCGAGAGACACTCGTCCTGCCACAAGTGAGTGGTTGACGTGGAGACGGACCGTGGGCTCGGTTCAGACGGGCACTCGGTCGGAGTTTGTGACTTTTTTATTGCTTTGTTTTGGTGCAGATGTCATAAAGGGAGCGATAACGCTGTCACATGATGGTTAATGTTCAATCTGTCACTGATCGTTATACTGCAGCTTCCTCAATCATTAAACCGTGTGTGTGTGTGTGTGTGTCCTCAGGTCCTGTATCGCCTCCAGAGACCCGTACTGTGGCTGGAGGCCTCATGGAGCCTGTGAGAGGATCCAGTCTGGAGCTCTGTAAGTTCATCAAGTGGAAATAAAAATACCCAAATTCTCTCTCTGTTGAACAGAGTCAGAACAGAAGGAAAGAGTCGGATCCAGAGCAGCAACACTAGTTTAATCAGCTCCCATTCAACTTCTAATAAATAAATAAATGTGTAGCTCCGCCCACAGACTGTTTAGAGGCTCCGCCTCTTTCCTCGGCTCAGTCACAGTTCTCCACGGACCGAACAACGGGTTCAGGCCCAAAACATTTAATACAGCTGCTTTCCCACTAAAATGAGCGGGTCGACACGGGTTGCGTGGCCTCCGCTTCCACCACTGCGCGTCAGGTGACGTCATCATGCTGGGATCGCGTTGATGACATCATAAGTGCGACAGAATTCAGGGAAGTAAACAAGGGAGAGCAACATGGAAGCGAATCCGGCAGTGGTCGGATCATGAGAAGCTCACGGACTTCCCCGTCCTGCCAGAGCTGCGACATGTTGATCCCAGTCTGGAATGCCAGCAGAGCTTTGTTTTGTGACGCGACTGGCGCGATGACGTGACGTCACATAACGCTCAACATCATCACGTAAATTAGCGGGTTGACACGGGTCTGGCGTTCCCACTGCAAGCCGATCGGAGCCGAGCCGATTGACACGGGTTGGTGCGCCTTTCCCACCGCCACCAAAAGCCGATTGTTAGCGGGTTTAAACTGGTTTTTGCCCAGAGGGAAAGGGGGTTAACCTCAGGTCGGATCGGACCACAGGCCGAGAGTTAACCCTCATGAGTCCGGCTGCATCAGGCTGAGCTTCAACACCCGAGCGTCGGACCAGGTTTTAATGTTCAGGCCCGTTGAGAACTGTAGCAGGAACGAAGCAGCTGAGAAAGGATTCAAACAGGCGATCGTGGGCTTGGAGAAGTTTTGTACATTCACAAGAACTTGTAGAAAATAGAAACAGGCCGACTTCTAACTGAGACTTTTTATTTATTTGCTCATCAAACCTGGAGCCAGACCCAGTCCAGTCCAGGAGACCGGAGTCTGTTTGAGCCTTTGAGGCTTTTAGTTGAGATATAAACAATAATAAACAGAAGAAGAAGAAAAGATAAAGGAGCAGGTTTATATTTTCCTCCTGTCTGTGTTTGTGTGTCCAGATCTGGATATGAGCAGGATGTTGACGCGGGGAACACGGCTCACCTGGGCGACTGTCACGGTACGACCTCATCTCCATGCCATCTCTCCCCACACACACACACACACACACAGATACAAACACACACACCATGAGCCTGCACACTCACACCAGTAACTCCACTCCAGTAACTTTGCCCCTCCTCCCCCCTTTACATGAGTCGTCTCTGTGCAGTATTAACACACACATCCACATAGAGTCCATGGCCTTCCTGTAACACAACACAACATGGACATGTACGTACAACCAGGCTCATGCTCAGCTGGTCCAGATGGAGAGGTGTGAAGGTCTCAAACTGGGCCTGGACCGGTTCCTCCCCCTCCGTCTGGACCGGCTGAACATGACCCGGACTGAACCTCTCAGTATTGATCAGAACCAGAGGGCCTCCAGAGAACAGGACACTGTTAAAGCCAGTAAACTGCACTCTTTACTGTCTCTGAGGGGATTTTATTCTTATTCTTATTATTATCATCATTATAATTATTATTTCAGTTTCTACCTCTGAATTACGTTATACTGATTTCTTGTCCTTTGAATTCTTTTAGCGTTTTTGGGCACTACTTCAGCGCCAGATTACAAATCATTTGGCGACCCTACCTCTGGTTAGTTTGATCTTTTACTCAAATGGTTTCTTTCCTTGAGTTCAGCATCTCCAACCCTCTCTCTCTTCTCTTCTCTTCTCTCTCTTCACCTCCACTACCACACTCATACTTCACCTGCTACGACCACCAAACACCTCCTGAATGCTAACATCACCTGCTGCATCTTCATCCTCACAAACAGCAGCTCCTCCTCCTCCTCACAGGAGACACTGCTACTCAGTCTGAGCACAGACTCACTTCCCCCTCCTCACTCATCACTGGGGCTGTCACATCCAACTTCGCTAAACAAACAGAATATGAATTATTTTTGAAATGAGAACATTCGAAGGTGGAAACTGACGTTCCAACGCGTTCCTTCCACAACGACGCGGTGTTCTGGAAAGTTAAAGGTCCCATATTATGAAAGTTAAAGGTCCCATATTATGAAAACCAGTTTTATTCTGGTCTCTACATAAATTGAGTAAAAAGAGTAGAATATGGGATCTTTAACATGTTAATAAAACAAACTATTGTGTTGTTGTTCTTCACCTTTCCTTTCTGTTCTTCGATCAACCACTGATGTGTCAATCCGAAGGATCACGGATCAACTGTGATCCGTTGCACCACTACTTGTAATATTTTGATTTCCTTTCTTTACGTTTCATATTGAGTTGGTAAAACTTAAGTGTGTTGCAAATGTTACAAAACAAATTGGTTGGAATGCCCTTTAGTGGACGCAGGATGTAATAATAAGCTATATAGATGGATAGCCTATAATGAGCTAAAAAAAAAAAAAACACATTACAAAATTTGAATATAATTCGAATATTTAACATAAGAAGCTTTAGAAATCTAATTTGGGGGGAGATTGACAGCCCTACTCATCACTTCCTCCTCTCTGGTGCATGCTCCCCCTCCCCCACCCTCACGCCTTTAGCATCCTTAGTGTTGTGTAGCATCTCCTCTGTGACCCATAGTATCCTCTCTTTTCCCCATCCAAACTGTCTCAATGACCAAAACTAAAATGTCTTATCTCATTGGTCTGTGAATCTGTTGAAGGTGTAAAATTCTTCATCTGTTCCGACACTAACCCTTAAAAAAAAAAAAGCCGTCAAGGACGGCGGCGACGCCTACTAACAGAGTGCTTTAATACCCACGTCTGCACCGTTTGTTAACAGTTTGTTTGTCATCACAGACATGGAGTTTTCATCAGCGCCAGTCACTGTCCAGCCCAGTGGGCCCATTCACCCCCCAGTACTCATACCCACTCAGAGCCCCAGCTCTGGGCCCGGTCCAGAGCTCTACGGCTCAGGCTTTGTGCTGCAGGATGACCCAGCCACCTCCAATACTTTAGACTCTATCCCAGGGGGCAGAGAGGGTAAGGCCCACAGGGAGGAGGCCGGCTCGCTGCCAGCAGCCTGGTCCCATAGCTGCTACATCCACTATCTAGAATACATACAATGGCAGATTTAAACTTAGCTTCTTTTTATTTTTTAATACAGAAGTTATGTTGCTCTTCCTATTTTCATGTTACCTTTGATTTCTTTTCTTTGTACTTTTCTCTTTTCTTTCTTCCTCTATTTTGAATTGTTTTCTTTTTACCACTTTTCTCATGGCCCTTTTCCACTACACAATTACTCGACTGGACTCTACTCGGTTTTGCTTATTTTCCATTACAGCTGAGTTCTTTATAGTTCCTCTTCAATGTAGGCATGGCGTTGCATCACTGCTGCTACGATCGATCCAAACTCACTCGTTTGCACCTGGTTGACGGACCTTGGAGTAGTTTTCCACACAGCAGCCATTTAACTCATGTGAAAGAATAACAACGGTGGCGGTACAGATCAGTGGCGCTGCTGGCGGTGTGTTTCTTTAAAACAGCTGATTTAATTCTTGGATGGGACATTGCGTTTATGACTCTTCCAGTGACAACACTCTGTTGATGTCACATCTTACTATCAGCTTGGTTGGAACCTTGACAAGGCGAAGCAATTCTATTTGTATAGCCTGTTCTTACAAACAGTTTGTCTCAAAGGTCTTTACACAGCATCATGACAACATCCTCTGCCCTCAGACCCTCACATCCACTGAGGAAAAACTCCATAGAAAACACATAACATGGTGTGAGGTACCAGATTCTATTCGTAGTGGAAAATCAAAAAAACTGAGTGGAGAAGAGTCGAGTCGAGTGGAGTAGTGCTGAAAAGAGAAAAGAGCCACTTTCATTAGAACTCTCACTCTCACTGTTGTTTCTTTCAGTCTTTTGTTTGGCTTCGGCCTCCATCTCTGCCAGTATAGATCTGTTAACTCTAGATATAGTAACACTTTACCCTGGCTGGTAGATCATTGACTGGACCTGCTCTGCCACATCGCTACTGTGGCTGCACGCTGGATGACTAACTCTTCCAATGTCTGTGGTTACTAACAAACAGCAGCTCTCCCAACACCTGGAAGCTGCAAAAACGCGGCTTCTCTTTGCTGCAGCCAACTTCCTGCTGGTTGATGTCCTGAGAGACTGAAGAGACTGATCTGGCTCTTTGTCTCAGATAAGATTTCACTCCTCACACTCTCAAGTTAAATGCATGACAAAAAAAAAGCCTCTAGTGAACATGGACACTTTTAAGTCTTCCCTTCTCAACTAACATAGCACTGCTTCTTATAGATGGTGAAATGGATGTGGGTACCTAACAACGTTCACCATGTTTCTTCTTCATCTGGGTTTAGATCAATAGGACTGAGTCAGTGTTTGTAGCTGCCTTGTATTGGGAGTGGGGAGGGGGGGGTAAACACACAGAAACTCACGCATGGTTGTGTTCATGCACAAACATGCTCATTTCTGCTGTCCATTATGTGTGGAGGGGGTTGTTTCACGGAGCACCTGGACTCTTGTCACCAACCAATGCTTCAATGTGTCGTAGGTGTGTGGGACATCCAGGCAGGTGAGACCAACCAGATGGTCCACATGAACATCCTCATCACCTGCGTGTTCGCTGCTTTCCTCATGGGCGCCCTCCTGGCCGGGCTCATCGTCTTCTGCTACCGAGACTCCTTCCTGCGTAAACCCAGACATGTCCACAAGGACGCAGAGTCCGCACCGTCTTGCTCCGACTCCACGGGAAGCTTCGTCAAGCTTAACGGCCTCTTCGACAGCCCTGTGAAGGTAAGATACAGCCCTACAACCCCAAAAAGATCAAAGTCTGGACTAGGGATGGGCATTTTGAGTAGTTTTCCACTGCTGACACAGCGTCGTCAGACAAAATATCAGGTGGATAATAAGAGTAGAGACTGAGTTTAAGATGCACATGTGGGGCAGAAGTGACGGCACAAGGTGTGAAACTGTTGTCTGATTTTGCGCTTTTGTTTTTTTCAGGAGTTCCAAACCAACATTGACTCTCCCAAGCTGTACACCAATCTGCTGAGCAACGGCAAAGACCTGAACACACCCAATGGTGACACCAAGACCATGATCCTGCGAGAAGGCTGCCAGCCCCCCGAGCTGGCTGCCCTGCCCACGCCCGAGTCCACCCCCGTGCTCCAGCAGAAAGGCCTCCAGCCCATCAAGAACCAGTGGGAGAGGGCTCACAGCAAATCCGGCGGACCCCGAAAGGACTCCAACTCGTCGGCGACCGCCAAGAGTCCTCAGTTCCTTCCTTCGTCTCCTGCTCAGGCCAACTCCCACCACCCCCACCTCGCCCTGGGACACTCCCACATCCCCAGCGCAGTCGTCCTGCCCAACGCCACACACGACCAACCGAACCTGGACAGTGGAGACGACACACTGCCGCATTCGTCTGAGAAGAAGCAGAAGAACCCAGATTCCAGAGGGGGGAGTCGGAAAGACCAGAAGAGGTCTGTGGACGCCAGGAATACTCTAAACGACCTTTTAAAACACCTCAATGACTCTGTGGCCAACCCGAAGGCCATTCTTCCAGAGGGGTCGGGCCCCCCCCGCCCGCGGCAGCACCTCACTCTGGAGCCCATGGAGGAGCTGACTGAATGCCCTCCCCGGGTGCCCAGCCGGGAGGCCTCGCTGTACTCCCCCTCCTCCTCGCTGCCCAGGCACAGCCCCACCAAGAGGGTGGACGTGCCCATGCCCAGTACCCCCACCACGCCGACATCAAGCCTGAGCATGGGGGGCACCCTGGAGAGGCAGCGGGGGGGCTACCAGCTCCACCGGAGTGCCTCTCACAGGCAGAACTTATCCACCTCCCCCAGCGGAGTCACCATGGGGGTGTCTGTGTCTCGCCAGCACAGTATGAACAGAGGCGGCTACTTGCCCCCGACGCCCCCCTCCAGACTCGACTCCCACAGCGGAGGGATGGGGGCGGGTATGCACTCACCCCCCCACCCCCCCTCTGTGTCCCGACAGAGCAGCTACAGTGGGCACGGCTCACTCCCCCGCACAGGACTCAAACGGACCCCCTCCCTTAAACCAGACGTGCCCCCCAAGCCCAGCGGCTTCCCGCCACAGACTCCACAGATGCGAGTTGTGAATAAGTACAGTTACTAACTAACAAGAGCACGGACACTTCTCAGTGAGCTTGCTCTTGGCCTTGACTCCCGGGGGGGAGGGGGGCTCTGGACGGGCTGTGGACGGGGGGGTGGGTCGGCCCGGTGTGTGTCTGTGTATCGACTTGAGGTGTGTTACTACCTTTAACTGATATGCACATCCACCCACACTAAAAAGGGAAAAATCACACAAGTGGCCAAAGATACCCGTCGTCTCCCTCCCTCGTCACGGTAGCTCCCACAAGATATGACCAGTGGGCAGTGGTGAGCCCCCCCACCCCACGACACCCCCGTTGTACCTGGGCCTTGGGTGTCGCCCGTTCCCATTTGAGGTACGAGATTCAGGACGCCAGCAGAAGCTGCTGTGGCGTCCCTGTGCATGAGGTACCAGAGGAATACTTGAAGAATGGGTCTCAACTGTCACTGCCCTTGAGCACTGTCTTCCCACTTAATGTGAAGTGAACAGAGAGGAGAGGTCGGCCATGATGGCTTCGCCACGTCAGAGAGCTGGCCCGGGGGCAGAGGAGAGGAAAATCAATAGGCCTCATCATAGTGTGTGTGTTGGTTTGGATAAATATGACGACAAACAGCTGAATCAGGCAGCAAGAGAGGACGAATGTTTGTGTGATTGTGAAGCATGGTTTGTGTGAGTGTGAGCAACAGATACTCGGAGAGGAAGCACCTTCAGACCTGTCGACAGACCTGAGTCACTGTCCTTCATTTCAACTTTGTCATCATCATCATCATCATAATCTCTTCTTTGGTCCCATAATGAACCCACGACGTGAACGACCCCAAACCTCTGAGCCGTGTCCGGGTGACTGGCTGGTCGTACTGGGTGGAAACTGGGACAGGTACACTGTAACTCACTGGGAATATTTACTTAGTACATTTGCTGCTATAGGTTTTTAGACAGAAGTGTTTTGTTTTGTTTTTATCTGGACCTGGATAGACCCTGGTCTATGTGTGAGTGAGTGTGAGTGTGTGTGTGTGATTCTGACAGAGGCCAAGTAGTACAGTTTTCAGCAAACACGCTGCTGCTAAAACTGATACATGGGAATAATAATTTTCCTGCCCAGGACTGAACCCTCCTTTAAGCTCCACTGCCCCTTTGTGTAGGAGTTCATCTGGTGGTGGATTAAGAGACTTCTTTCTTTATGTAGCAGTGATATTAAGAAGAAAAACAACAACAAACATTACATTTCTCATCTCATCTAAATTAATTTTTGGAACAAAGTGATTTGCCTTTTTGATGTTTTACTGTTTTATTTAAAGAATCATATGAAAACTAAAAGCAACACCAATGGTTTCGCCCTCGTACATGACGTCAACATGATGTCCGGGCACTTCTGCTGTATTAAACCTGTCTCCTCTAACAGGAGAGCACTAGACTTTTTCCTCCCACATTAATCCTATTAAAAAAGGGACTTTTACACTGACTCTAGAAAACAATACATGGATGTACCATCTCTGTCATCTGTCGTGCCGTGTTCCCTGTGCAGCTTCCCTGCAGTGGCCAGTGTACAATCAACACAACATTTACCAATGTGTCCAAATGAGTCATGCTGGGAATGACCAGATCCTGTACATATATACTTAAATACTATAAATAAGCATTATAAATATTTTTAGGCAAGTGAACCTGAATCTGTGCATTGTGTGCCTTATTCACAAAATGAACGACTACAGCATATAATATTGGCAATGTCAATTGGTCCTCTCTATGTTATTGTCATATACTATTATATAAAGATTTTTTTTATATACATATATATATATATATATATAGAAAGCAATTTGAAATTGAGCAGGACGTGAGTTTGGAAATCACTACCTAGTCTAAACGGACAAATTGACAAATGGTCGGTCACATAAAAAGGGAGAGTCAACAATAAAATAAAAATCTAAAAACCTAAAGCCGGTGATGGAGCGACTGGTGTTAATCCAGCACACAGAGGTGCCATGCAGTGAATGTATTTTCTTGACAGTGGGATGTAGGGTGGTTAGACCTTGCACTGTGGAGCGAGTCCGTCAGTCGGCTCAGCTGCAGCACATCCTGCCCACAGCCAATGTATTAACACAGTGTTCACATGAAAAAAAAAAAGAAGCCGTCTGTTGGCGGCCGTCACGCAGAATAATACATCTGTAAATCCCAGAGGATTGCAGAGACAGGAGTTGTTTCTATTGGCCAGTGAGGACGGACGACTGAGGGATCCCACTCCTCTCAGCAGTGGTTGTGTACGTACGTCGTTGTTTGGGCGACATCTGCAGATCTTTACTCCAGCGTCAGTTGCCTGTTTTAGCCCAAAGCCACATTTTGTTTACAAGTGATGATTGTATGTAAAGACTTTCTGCCTGTCATCTAACCAGTGTTTGGGCTCTTTTTCTACTCCACACATGCACACTGACATCACAGACACACACACACTCACCATACACTGCTCAACTGCCTTGTACATTGCAATATGAACGGGGTCTTTCTGTTGCAATCTAAATTGAAGCCTTTATATTTCAGTCTGAGCTCGGTGTATGTGCAGATGAACCGGATTTTTTTGTCATGTACTTTTTGATTTAAATACTGTGCAACATGGTGATGCAAGGCCAGCTGTATATACGATCTCCAGAGTATTTGAGCGTGTAGATATGTTGTAAAGTTGTACTGTGAATGTGTAAATAATAATAATGATGGTCTTTGTTTCATATTTTCCGTTGATTTTTTTAACACAGCATGTATAGTTGAAATAAAACATTACTGCACAGATGCAGCTTGATCTCCAGGCTTCGTTTTTTTCCTGTTTAAAAAAAAAAAAAAAAAGCATCTCAGATGGAAGTCAAGTGCCTGCGTTACGTCATGTGTCCGTGTTCGTGCCTTGCCTTGTGAATGCCTCCTAAAAGCCCAAGTATTCAGACAGGGTGTACAATACGGCTGGGATGTTGGTAAAAGTGTATGTGGCCCGGGCGGCTGCACTCAGAGAGCCGACCATCACAGTCTGCAGGATGATTAAGAGCTTCAGACTATTTTTAGAACGGGGTTGTTTTGAAGTTTGAGGCCAGCGCTGAGTCGTCGACCGCAGCAGATAGCATGTGGGAAACTTTCCAAAGTAGTATGTTCCTGCAGACACTAAACATCTGGACTAACCGCTGCAGAGGACACAAGATCTAAGCCAGCAATGAGCTGTGGAGGAACACACACACTTGTAAACAGTTTTAGATGCATGCAGCATAAACTCCAGAGCATGATGTTATGCACAGATGAGGCTGTGATAAGATTAGCTGTCAACAACAAAGAGTAAAAAGAGCGACGGTTGCATGAAGGACAGTCGCTTGTCATGTGTTTCTGATTAGCAGAATGGAAAATAATTAAAGTGTCGGCTGAGGAATGGCCGCTCACAACGGCAGTCGTGCACAAACGCACACACAGTACAAAACTGGGATTCAGACTTAAACCTGAACTCTCCTCCTCTGTGTCTCTAAGCCTCCTCCCCTCCATGTGCATCTGTTTACAACCAAGGAGCTGGAGCTAAGGGACACATGGAGCTGAGTTAAGGTGGAAATCCTACAGAGTTAAGGTGGAAATACTAAAGAGTTGAAATACTAAAGAGTTCTCATTTAAAACACAAATGTAGATGCATCTTGTGCAGAAAGCTTGATAGGAAGTGACAGCAGAGAAACTGGTAAAAAAAACAACCCAGAAACAACATGAATATGAATGCAAACTTCCTGCAGAGGCTCAGGTCACTGACCAGGGTAACATCTAGAAAAGACAAACACACTGAGGAAACAGGAGGAACCAGGAGGTTTGCAGCTCTGAGGACGTTCAGCCTCCTCAGTCTGTGGCTCATGGCCGGCCGCCGTCACGCTGTTGACACAAGAGCTGCTTCATTTGCTTTCAACAGGACCTCCTGAAAACTCACACCTCCTAGCAACAAGGGCCACATTCTCCCCTCCGAGCGTTCCAACAGGGCTCGGGGTGTGATTTGGTTGGGAATGGGGGGAGGAGACGACAACAAAGCAGCAGCAGCACCTCTTGCTATTCTGATGAACATCCCATCCTCTCAATCTATCAGACGCTCTCTTTGAATTAGTGGAAGCAAATCAAACACAGCCAGGCAGCGACTCTGGAGCCGCTGCTTTCATTTGTCCGTCCGCCCGCCTGCCCGCCTGGCCACTTAGACTCATTACCCACAGAAAGGCATGTGCTACAGAGTTAAGGTGGAAATACTACTGAGTTACAATAAGGTACAAACACTACAGAGTTAAGGTGGAAATACTATAGAGTTAAAATGGAAATAAGGTGGGAAATAAAAAGAGTTATGGTGTGTGTGTGTGTGTGTGTGTGTGTGTGTGTGTGTGTGTGTGTGTGTGTGTGTGTGTGTGTGTGTGTGTGTGTGTGTGTGTGTGTGTGTGTGTGTGTGTGTGTGTGTGTGTGTGTGTGTGTGTGTTTATTCCACTTCTCCAGAGACAGAGGAACCAGAAGCTGCACAACACAACCCACATCCCTTAGTTAAATTTAACTAGAGCACAGCAAGGTCACTCCACGAGATGTAGGAAGATGAAAGTAAATTGCTTAAGTTGAAAGCGCAGATTAACACACAGGCTAACACAAAATACACAAAGCAATGCACACACACTAACGGAGAGAGAGAGATTTGGTCCATTTCTCTGCGTTTGAGCTTCCTCTGGAGCATCTCTTTAGAAATTTAAGGACCGTGATTAGACTGAAAATCATCCATCTCTCCTCCTTCCTGTCCTCTTTTCTTAAAAGCCCAGAGGTGAAACCAGCAATTACATTTACAAGCCTCAGTCATGGAAAGGTGCTTAGAGGGTTTCTTTGTGGGCTTTGGTGAATACATGTGCTCTCTCGCTCTCTGATGCATTAAAATCCTAAATGACAGGGAAGAAGCCGAGTTGTTGGCCCGCGAAAGAAGAAGGAGGTTTTTTTTCATGTAGAAGCTTTTTGCAATGCAGCCAACAATGTTAGGGAACAGTCATCAAAATCCATGTGCCCAACAGCCTCACATTGACAGCTGATTAATGGCACACACACACACACACACACACACACACACATGCACACACACCACACCACTTACTTTGAAAAGTAGTGCCTTAAAGAGCAGACAAGTAACAACACGGAGGAGAGAGATGGGATCGCAGTCAGGCAGGGACTCGCGTTTGTGTTCATATGTGTGCATACAGATATTTGCATGGTGGGATAAACAAAGCAGCTTAAAGGGATAGTTCAACATTTTGGCAAATTGGTCCATTGTCATAATCCCTATAGTCATAGCAGTAGGTTTGTTACCTTTAATTGTCGGTGCAAGCTATTTTTAGAATGGTGGAGCAGAGCCGTGAGCTGCTCAGAGCTACGCTACGGAGGCTCATGGGATTTCTTGGTTTCCCTCATCAAACTCATCAAATACACAATCCAACAACTCCACAACGCACTGGTGGACAAATTGGGACCTGGACATTCACCACACTATGAGATAATAACACAACGTTACCAGACAGAGTTGTTTTAGAGGGAAATTCATGCAAAATCGCTGATGCACGTTGCCTTCAGGGACAGTTTTTCATCAAGCAGTCTCTGTATATCCCTCTTTGTGTATTTGATGAGTTTGATGAGGGAAACCAAGAAATCCCATGAGCCTCCGTAGCGTAGCTCTGAGCAGCTCACGGCTCTGCTCCACCGTTCTAAAAATAGCTTGCACCAACAATTAAATTAACAAATTAATAAGCAATGGGCCAATTTGCCAAAATGTTGAACTATCCCTTTAATGAGACAGTAGACGAAGGGGACTTACTGTTCCTAGGTCTCCTTCAGGGTCCAGGCTCCATCGGCAGCTGCAGCGACACCACAGAGACAGAGGGAGACAAGTCATTTCATTTAATTCTCTGCTATATTATATATATATATTATATAACGGCTTATAAAGACTTCCCTGCAGAGAATAGCTGCTGCGCTACCAGATAACTTCTAGACAATGGCATGACAACCTCTTTTTATTGCCAACATCTGCACTGCCACCTGTGTTTTATCTGGGGGGGGGGGGGTGAGACCACTCAGGACCTGGTCCAGTTATGACTCATCAGCTTCTCATTCCTTTATGTTCCAACAAATTATGGACGACTAGAATAAATAAACAGTGACTCCCATATGTATAATGTGTATATAATGTATTCAGGCAGTTTAAACCTTAAATCACACACTGAGGTGATAGTCAAAGCAGCTGCAGTCTGCAGGTCTGCACCTGCCGACAGTATTCAACAGTATTCAAGGTTATGAGTCAGACAGTTATCAAGGATAATAATGAATTATGAGTCCATTTCATAAAGCACAGAAGTCCCCCCCCCCTCCCCCGAGTAATTATTTTCTGTTTTTCTAGGTAATATTTTTTCCTGTTTTTCAAAAAACAAATTGAAGTATGGTAATTTGTCTTCCGGACTCATTATTTTCTGAATTAACTAAATATGTTCCCACTGCCCACAACGTCAAGCTGAGCCTCCTCTTTGTCCTCGGAGCAATCTGGTAGCATTTCAGAATAAAAGCACCTGTAACCCTGTAAATATGTTTAGAAACTGTATTCCCTATATTCAAATTGATATTAAAAGAAAACTTCCTGTTATTACTGAACAGTTCACCTTCAGACTGACGGTAGTGAACATGATGGACAAGCAGGATCGTTTTGTATACAGGTATAACAGATTCCTTTTAATGTTAATCAGAATTTACATTTTATTCTGAAATGCTACATTTTGTTGCTATATGGTTCTATGCACTCCTATAACAATACAATAAAATGTATCTAATCTAATCTGATCTAATCTACATCAGACAGCTCTGATATTTTCTGAGTCACTCTCTGAGGTGTTGATCTGTAATAACAGGTCGTCTCCTTTCAACATCAATCTGAATTTACAGGTAACAGGAAAAGTTAGTGGGCTTTTCCTTTGAAAATCTACATCACCTTGCAAATTATGCAATTGAATCTGTTTTGGAAGGTCACCTTTATTTTAAGTCCCTACACGCTCTAACTGTATATACATGTAGCAGAAAACAATATAGGGAACAGCTCAGCTGTATTTTTCAAAGTGAAGGGAATTCATTAAGGATCTATAGATCTAATGAATCACTTCATCATGGATAATAGGACTAACAGAGCCATGATGAAGTGGAGGCTGTTTGACCAAAGACAGTTCAACGTTACTTAGAGGTGGGAGCTGCTCGCAGAATTTTTAAATATTGTTAAAATAAATTCAAATTCAACCTGGGGCTCTACTAATACTTCAGCTCTAACAGAATGAATTGTCAGATTTTCTTGTTACTGTCTCCTGTCCTGCAGTAGTTGTGTCTGTCCCTGCATCGCCACAGCAGCGTAGAATGGGAGCGGACAGATCTTAGGCTGTTTAGGCTCTTTACATCCCATAAAACAGACAACGTCAGATGTCTTCAAACATACACCGAGGGGTTTGCTCACTTCAAGAAAAGACAACATAGCCGCCCGGCTAACTTAACCTGCTGGCTAAATGAAAATTAGAGGTAGTGTTCCAAAAAATGTTCAATCTACTAGTAGCGTTAGCTTAACCGGCCACTAGAAAATGAGTGAAAACTCACAGAGAAGAAACTATGACATGAGGATCAAAGAGAGGCTGAAAAAACCAAAGTCCTTCTAAACTCCGTCCATAAATAAATAAACAGGCTAAACAGAGAATTTTATAAATAAATCCTGAATATTAACTACTGATATGAGGTTCCTGTAACGGTCATTAAAACGTTCACATCAACCAGAAATGATCATTTGATTACTCTCATGATGAAATCACTGGTTCCTGTGAAGGACCACCCACAGGTAGAGAATGAGAGAGCTGAGCAGTAAACCAGAGAGTAGCGTGTGAGCTGAGGCTTCAGGTCCTGACTCGTTAATAGGCCAAGTGTTGAAATCAGATTGATATGGAGGTGAGTCTGGTTATGAGTCACTGGGTTGAAGTGGAGGAGGAGGAAGGAGAGGAGGAGGAGGAGGAGGATGAAGAAGGAGAAGGAGAACAGAGACTGAAGGACCTGAACCAGTTTCATCACAGTGTGAACTGTTTCATCTAAAGGTCTTCATTTGTCCTTCTCCTCCTCCTCTCCCTCTTCTCCTCCTCCTCCTCTTCCCCTCTTCTTCTCCTCTCCCTCTTCCTCTCCTGCTCCTCTCCTCCGCTTCCTCTTCTTCTCCTCTCCTCTTCCCCTCTTGCTCCTCTCCTCCTCCTCTCCCTCTTCTGCTCTCCTCTTCTCCTCCTCCTCTCCTCCCCCTCTTCCTTTTCCTCTTCTTCTCTTCTTCTCCTCCTCCTCTCCTCCCCCTCCTCCTTTTCCTCTTCTTCTCTTCTTCTCCTCCTCCTCCTCCTCTACCCCCCCCCAATCTGACTCAGGGTTTCTTACAGTGTGGGTGTTCTCAGATCTGTGTTGGTAAACCAAAGGATTATATCTACTCTGCTATTATGAAGCTTTGTCACTGGGAAATCACATCATCCCACTCACGCAGCCCTGACACACACAACAGACACACACACAGTAGACACACACACACAGACACACACCCCTCGTCACCTGTTGAACCCTGGGAAACCACCACACACACAGACACACACAGAGCTGGATGCTGTAACGACGGTACAACCCTCGCAGCATGCAGCGATATTTCCTCATAATTAAAAAGAGCTGTTTTTGTAATTATGGTCTGATAGAAGAGATGATTCACAGATCAGAGCTCCTCACCTGCACGGAAAAGAATAAAAACCACTCACACATCACAGAGTGTGTCTTCTGGATCAGACTGTAGAAGTGCAGCTCTGCCTTCTGTTTGAACATAGCTTATATGTGACGTTGGCTAACAACATGAAGTTCTCTCCCTACTGCGTTAGGCCTACTGCCACAGCAGATTAATACTCCCTGCAGATCAATGGGCTTATAGTCTATACCCATCCACTCTGAGAGCTTTCAGGGGCAAAGCTGCTGCTTCACTCCTCCACTGACCAAGTAAGCTGGTTTATGATCGAGAACCCGTGTCGGGTAGTAGGCTAATGACAAGGCAGCTTCCTGTATGATGTCACGTGGGCTTCTGCGTATAACGTTTCTGTTACCAAACGCTCCATTCCTTTCGGTGAGGTTTTGCAACAGCACACAGTTCCCATAACATTTTAGTGATCAATAAAATTGAAAGAAAGACAAAGCACACTGTGACAGACGGACTCGAATTATGACGCCTGAAACGGATCGATCGGAAAAAAATAGGCCTAACGCTCAAGTGAATTTACTTTCCGTCATTGAAAAGAGGTTCTTGAACGTAACTCTGTCAAAGTGACGTATCCTCAAGATTTTCTTTGCAGTTCTGTTAAGTCATGCTGCTGTAGGCTACATGCTGACCAGGGGGGCAGTTGTCGGTCTGAGAAGTGAAGCTCACTTCCACGTTCAAAAAACTGCAATCCCCTGTTCTTCCTCTGGGGGCTGGTGTCAGAAAGCAACATGTCTCCATAGACACCCATGTTAAAATCGCTGACTTAACATCCTCAATAAACATGGTCAAAGCCTGGTGTCAGCACGTTTTTTGGTCTCAATCTATGTTACATCTATGTCTATATTATTAGGTTTAAAATTCTGGCCAATTAGGGCGCGGAAACGTTGAGTGACAGGTCCGGAGCAGCCCAGAGACAGGCTGCTTCCAGGCCAGTGGGCGGTTCTCGGCCGGCCAATCCAACATGGCACTGTTCAGACCGCCATACTTGAGTCACAAAAACGACTCCTCAAAACCAGTGGGTGAGGTCACGGATATATTTCCATATTTTTTACAGTCTATGATGCTGACATCATGCGGCATGATGATGATGGTAACATTTTACAGATAAAACTACGTGTTTTTTCATAAGCATCAGTACAGACCTGAAATGACGGCTAGAGGGGAATTCAATCAACCTTATTTAATGGTATAATGTGTAGGAATTCCCCCATCTAGCGGTGTGGTTGCATATCTTAACGTATTGTTAATGTTGCATACAAGTGAAATGGGGCAGACGTCAGACAGACAACAGACGCTGCATGTAACGTTTTACCGTCTTTCTCTGGTGGAGTAAAATGACATCCGGTTGGTTTGCCGACGGCCGGCTGCACCTGAATGCAACATCAGAGCCTCCGTCCTTCTTCACACTACACAGTGGCGACAGTTTTAACAGGCGCTAAACTTTCTGCCCGAGCCAACAGCTCCACTGAGTTTCCGTGGTTACCTACGGTCACGCAACGTAAAAAATGGCGATGCAACATGGCCGCCTCGGTTCGGTGCGTCGCCCACTTATGTATTTGTAACGACTTGTAACAACTCATTCTAAGGTAGGAGAAAGCTTTCATTTGTATGCAGGGGGGATCCACCTTCAGTCAAATACGGATTTATGAAAGACATGTTTGATTGTTGCTAATAAAGACGGACAAATAAGGTACATTAAGTAACTGAATTACTTTTTTATGAAGTAACTAGTAACTATAACAAGCTACTATTTTTCAGTAATTAGCACAACACTGCTGAGAACGAATCAGATCCTCCGACCAAGGCCGACTACTTTCTCCTGTTGTTTTCTTTCTTTCTGTCTTTCCTCCATAGACAGAAGCAGACCAGACCGGCGCCCTCGCTGCCCGTCACTGATCCAGATCAATACGTAATGGGAGTCTCTCTCTTCCCATCCTGATTGAACACTATCTCTTTGTGTTGTTAAGGCCCAGCTACAGTCTCACAGAGAGAGAACGGGGGATTCAAGGAGGGAGAAAGAGGAGCGAGGACAGAGAGGAGGGGGGCGGGGGAGAAGATGGCACGAAGAGGAGGAAGAGCCGAGTGCCAAGATGTTGCACAACAACCCCCCAGTCTGTCCAACGGGCAGAATTATCATTCAGGGCAAAAACACATCAACAACCATCCAATAACAGGACTCACAGGATCCAGATTAGAGACACACACACACACACACACACACACACCTACACAGTCACACACTCAGCTCTGACTACAAACAAACTGTACTTCACATCATGTACAGAAAAATATGAAGAGACCACTACAAAAGTTGTTCTGCAGAGAAACTCCCTCATTTCACCAAGATTTAGTTCTGATAGGCTAGTGCTATTCCCCTCTGAGTCCAGGTTAGCTGTTATCAACATCCGGGGTCTGTAGGTTGACCTACTGACCTTTGACCTGATGACATCATCCAGGTCAGAGGTCAGTAGGTCAACCTACAGACCCTGGATGTTGATAACAGCTAACCCCGGACTCAGAGGGGAATAGCACTAGCCTATCAGAACTAAATCTTGGTGAAATGAAGGAGTTTCTCTGCAGATAATGTGTTATTTAGAGGCTGCATTCTGCTGCCCTGTAGACTCCATTATACAGATATACGCGGCTCTCAGCTGGAGCTCATTTCATCACAACCACTTGTAATGACACCAAAGTTATCTGGGGGAGGAAATGATTGGATTTTATGATAGAAATAAGGTCCAGGTTGTAAAAAAAACTGTAATATTAAGCCTATGGTTCTGCTATAATGACCAGAACTTGCTCAGTTTTTGTCCTATTTCCAAACGGTTTGGAACATTTATGCAGTTATGATGCAGCATACTTAAAATCACAGATCATTTTAATAATTCACTTTTTTTTAAAATAAAAGTAACATTATGCAAATAGTTAAATAGCTACATACTGATTAATTTTTCACAGAGTTATGAATAGTTTTTTCAGTGCAGAACAGAATCACCCACCTGAACTAATGCAAGTGTCCGTGTGAGTTGCCCGTCCCAATATGGCCGACTGTGAGTTACGCCTGTGTTTGTCCGATCCGCCCTCTTGTGTGCAACCCAGACTTTTTTCCTTTCCTTCTTCTTCTTGATTTGCGGCAGGCTGTACGCCAGCCATCGTAATGCTGCCCTCCACAGGTTGTAGCCATCGGAGCAGACTTTTGCGTTTTCACCCTTTAAGTTTTAGATTACCGTATAAGATTATGAGAAGAAGATTTCCACTCTGGAGGGTGGTTTTGCTTCCGAAACGCCGTCGGCGTCTAAACAAAAGGCACATCCGATTGCCGTTTTCATCTGTGAGCGTTGTCATGTAAACGTCAAAGACGTCTCAGTCCATCAGAATCTGCTTCAACCAGACGAACAATGGGTGGCGCTGCCCCCCCCCCATGTCATTAAACCATCAAACAGAGGAAGAGGAGGTTGAAATCAGACGATTTCATTCAAACTGTGTCTTTTCAGTTTGTTTTCATCTCCTCAGTCAAACTCATTCATGTTTATCTTCCACTTTCTTTTCGTCCATTCATCATTTTTTTCCTCTTCAGTCGAGTGTTAAAAGCTTTTTCCTGCGACATCTCGAGACCCTTTTCTGAAAATGTGCAGAAAACAGTGTAAAGAGAAACTCACATAAGGAACAAATGTCATGACAAGTTCATCTCTGGATATAAAAGTTTAAACAGCGTCATGAATAAATAAAATTTAACTTTAACTAAAGTAGCCGGGCACTGACTGTACTTCCTCCCAGTGTTTGTTGGTGCAGAGTATTAACAGAGCTCAGAGCAGCTGCTGTGGTTGTGATGAAGGATCACGTCATTATCAGATTCATTTAACTGTTGATGCATAACGATGGAATATGAAAACAGGCTTTGACTGCAGATCAATTCATTCTTATGCTGTTTGTCAACAGTTAAAACTACACTGTAGACTGTCTGTCTGTCGCTCTGTCTATCTCTCTATCTGTCTGTGACAGTTGAGGTTCCTGTCACTATGCCTCCAATTGATCATGTGCCCAGGCTACTTGGCCAAGGGGATGTCCCTTTGGCTGACTGGTTAGCGCGCATGACTCTTACCCAGGTTCAATCCCCGCCCGGGCCCTCTTCACCTTGCCACAGATCTATCCGTCTTTCATCCATCTATCTATCTATCTATCTATCTATCTATCTATCTATCTATCTATCTATCTATCTATCTATCTATCTATCTATCTATCTATCTATCTATCTATCTATCTATCTATCTATCTATCTATCTATCTATCTATCTATCTATCCATCCATCCATCCATCCATCCATCCATCATCTGTCTGTCTGTCTGTCTGTCTGTCTGTCTACATCTATTCTGTTTCTTTATTTAGCTCCCTATAATGTATCTCTTTTGTTTTGTCCTGTAATATGTGTGTTTGTTTACTGATAAAAAAAAACCATTTTCCAGTTTTTCTCAATCCTATCCACTCTTAACATTTGCACAACATCATTTCTCAAAACAATTGTTACAAACTGCAAAACCTAGTCTGTCTTGCTCAAAATGGATTGTCCATCTGTCTGTGAAACTGTCAGTGTCGTCAAAATGAGAAGTCTTGCCATCATCTGAGCATGATAGTCAAATGGCTTTCATGTTTTCATTATGACACTTTGTTCTCGTTTTTCAATGCAAAAAGTGATGATACTACCTGAAAATGTTCAAGATAGCACTATACACTATGTACAGCCACAGTAAGGTTACACATTTGTTTTGTAATACTGTTTATTTTTACTGCATATGCTATTGCAATTCTGATTTGTTTGTTTACTACAGATAAGAAAAAAACTTTAAGTAAATCTGGTCTCTATGAATAAGTCTAAATGTACAGTAAATGTAAAAAAATGATTGTCCCACTGTATCTGACAGTAAAACCTGACACAATGAGCAGTGCAGATTGTTTAGTGCTGAATTACTGTCCAATACTATACATACCTGTTCTCCCTGAAATGTTTGAATACAGTCTTCTCCCAACATTTACAATGAGTTTGACAGATTTTGAAAACTAGTTCAACAATTTTGTATGTGATGACTCAAGCAATGAAATGAGGACTATTAGTTTTTTAGGGAAAGACTATTCAGTGTTGAAAAGTACAGTTCATTTTGACTGATATGACATAAGCAAATGATAATGTTATAAAACAGCAGAGAATTGTATGAAAGCAACTGATACATGTCCAAAAGCATTTGCAATTTGTTCAGAGGAAGGAGAAACTGCTCTGATGATGTGCACAAATGACTACATGTTGTGGAGGTTGAACTAATAGTTATGAGAACCTTCATTCTGATCTGAGAACAGCACCAAAGCGATTGAGAAAAACTGTAAGCGGAGTGAGTGTGAGCTGATGAAGGTCACAGCGAACTCCTGACTCCGACCGACGTGAAGTCCTGCTGCAGTAGATTTCACTTCTCTGTCAGGAGTCTGAGGCTGGAACCTAATTTGAGCGCAGACTGACCGGGCCCACTTAGAGCTTCCTGCTTTCACAGGACTTTTTCATGCTAAATCTTTGTGCATCAAGTGCTTTTAAAATCTACATCATGTGGGGTAAATGGCCGAGAACCCTTTAGTTCCCGACAGTCTGCTCTTAAGTGCTGCGCTCTTTACAATAGTGGCTGGTCGGAGTGGTTTAGCTTAGCTTAGCAGCACTGCTCCGAGTGCAGAGTGGAGTGGCTGTCGTCTGAACTCAGGAGCCTCAGGACACTTCAGTGTGGGTGAGGGGAGGCCTATTAAAAAGCTGCCTGAGGAGAGGCTTTCAGTGGGGGGGGGGCAGCGAGGACGGCAGGGCCATTGTGTGTCACGGCTCCGTCCTGAGAGCTGGAATTAGAGCCTTTCTCCTCTGCTCTGCTGGAAGACGCTGTACCTCCACCGACCTCGTGTTTAATTAGAGCTGCTCTGCACACAGAACAAGAAGAGAAGAAAGCGTCATCATACAACTCAAAATCTTACCAATAACATTTTTCTTATTTCTAGTTAAATGTAATTTCTAGTCAGAATAAATCTAATTCTACTAAAAATAAGACTCATAACATAAAAAGCAGCTTGTTTTCAGATTTTCTTTCTTATTACAAAAACAAAAAACAAGTTAATTTTTAGGTGACAAGTCTTATTTTAAGTGGAAAGAGATTAGTTTTGATTAAAATTGAGACATTTTGATAAGAAATAAGACACATTTTCTTGGAAAGAGTTTGGGTTTTTACAGCGTATCATAGTTGGGGAAAAGGTAAAATAACAATATCATTGTCAGTTGGACTGAAATTCTTTTTGCATCCCTGTGTTGCTCATTTAACCAAATAATGAATATAACATGTCGGACATAGCCTAATAATTATCAAAATATAACAAAGGTCACAACTTGTCCACCAGAGCGTTGTGGAGTTGTTGGATGAGTTTGATGAGGGACAGCCGATCTAAAAACAGCCTGCACCGCCAATTGAAGGATACGAACCTGCTCCTAAAACTATAGAGATCGTGGCAATGGGTGAATTTTCCAAAATGTTGAACTATCCCTTTAAAGTTATTTGGTTTGAAGGAAGGAATAACCTGAAAAAGACTGAGCCACAGGTGCTCCAATAAACTTTGAGCAGATTTAGGATTTAAGATTACTGGAGCACCTGTGGCTCAGTCTTTCCAGCAGTTTGTCTGTCAGCTGCTGCTCTGCTCTGATGGATCATGATGATGATGATGATGATGATGGAGGTGATGAAGCTCAGGTGCTGCTCAGGCCTCTGATATCCAACAACAGCAGCAGCTCATATTCCCGTCATTCAGCGGTGGCGGCTCTACAGTCGACTATCAATTCAATCAGCGTCTGGCAGCCTTTCAGGATTACTCCCATAAACAGCGAGGTGGAGCAGCCTTTGTTGTGCCTTTGTGGAGGTTACAGTCCAATCCAATTAGGTAAACAAACATTAATGGATGATAATGAATGTGAGCGTTATCTCTGAACAGAGTGGCCATTAATATTGATGATTGTTTTTATCCCGGCGACGACGACGCATTACAAGCCCGGGCTGCATTTATATTTGTCAGAGCAAATGAGTGCGAGAATGTGCATTTATCAGTGATTGGATAAGTAAGTGGATGGATGGAGGTGGGGGGGCTGCTGCTGCTACTGATCCATCCGTTCAAGCCCGTAAGGTTCAGTTATGGTAAATGGGCTGATTGTTATGGAGGTAAACAACGTGTCAGGACTAATTTTACTACAGCTCATTCTGCACAACACTTAGAGCCATTAGAGCTGAAGGAGGGGGAGGAGCTGCTGGTTTACACACAATGCTGCTGGTTGGAAGCGTGTGTGTGTGTGTGTGTGTGTGTGTGTGTGTGTGTGTGTGTGCGTGCGTGCGTGCGTGCGTGTGTGTGTGTGTGTGTGTGTGTGTGTGTGTGTGCGTGTGTGCATTTAAAGGACAATTCCGGGCAAATTCAACTGGGGGCTGTATTTTCTTAACATTTTAGGTCTAAAAGAAGGAACCTGAAGGTTTTCAGTTTAATTGGTCCTGTTTTGCGGTACACTCTTAGAAATAAGGGTTCCAAAAGTGTTCTTCAATAAGGGCTGAGGTTCTACCTGGAACCATTTGCTTCTGTAAAACCCTTTCCTGAACAAAGGGTTTTTCAAGGGTTCTTGGTAACACTAAGGGTTCCAGTAAGAACCATTTTGATCGAGAGAACCCTTAAAAACACTTTCCCCAAAGAAATGGTTTTTCAAGGGATCTTGGTAACACTAACGCCTAAACTCCACTGGATGCAGAAACAAACGGGTCTGTCGGACGGCAAAGCTCCAACTGTCAAAACACACCGGTTCCGTCCGTGATGCTGATTGTTGCGGGTCCAACGTCAGCAGGAGCACGTGATCTCGAGATATAGCAGGTTTTAATTTCCATAAAGTGAACCACAAAATCATTAAACGATGTTGAAACCTCGGGAGCTGCTGACTTCAGGCCGGTCGCTACTTGACAACGTTTTCAAGGTGTAAAGCAGGAAAAAAAAACATGGTGTATTTTATTTTGAAAATTAACCGGGTGTTTTAGTTTGTTTTGTATTTTGCCCGTCGTTTCCTGTCTTGCACAATCTGCTCTGTGAGTCTTGATGCGATGCTCCGGCGTCAAAAATAGAAGCTGTGCGTATCTTTTGTGAGGGCTGTCGGCTCCATGTCCGGACCCACAACGCAGCGGTTCCAGTAAGAACATTTTGACACAGTGAAAAATTAAAACCCTTTCCCCAAAGAAATGGTTTTTCAAGGGATCTTGGTAACACTAAGGGTTCTAGTAAAAGGGTTCTTGGTGGAACTTCCTGTGTGGGTTTTAAGATGAAACCGTAAATGTGGACCCCAAGAAGAGCAGTGTTCTAGAGCGCAGCTAATGGGGATCCTAACAAATAAAAACTAAAAACGAAACTGTAAGAAGTGGGATATTTTCTGGATGAAACCCCCAGTAAGGCTTCTGGGTGAAACCAATCCGCCTTAAAAGGGATTTTTATAGAACCTCTCATTGGGGGTTCTAGGTGTAACCTTTCACAGATGGTTCTAGGTAGAACCCTTTATGTGTTGGGTTCTAGATATAACCCTTTATGTTTGGTTCTCGGTATAACCCTTTAAGTTGGGTTCTAGGTAGAACCCTCCAAAAAGGAGCCAAAAAGGGTTCTCCTATGAGGACAAGCCAAAGAACCTTATATGGTTCTACATAGCACTTTTATTTCTGAGAGTGTAGTTGTGTCTGTCCCCGCATCGCCACGGCAGCGATGAATGGGAGTGGATGGAAGTTCTGCTGCATAGGCTGTGTGCCAAAAAATCAATTCACATAAGAATCGTAATTCTCATTTAATATTCAGAATCTATATAAAATGTCCCAGAATAGATTTTAAAAGATAAAAAAAATGGAACAAATCTGCTGCTGTCGGCCTCCATTTCCTTAGAATTTAAAAGGCAGCATGTTTCACTGCACTATTTTTTTTAATAAAGAGGCACTTTAGATTTTTTCCTTAAACAATATGTGATATTGCTTTTATGCAACAGTTTCAACAATTCCATCTAAGCATGGATACATTTTAAAACTCAATAAATGTGAAAAAGACACTTAAGTCATTCTGTCTTGTAAAGCAGACTGGAGTAGATCATGAGGATCCTTTGTACACCGAATCGTAGACCCAAAATTCAGAATCAAATTGAATCTTGAGATAGTAAAAGAGAACTTCAATCCGCTCCCATTCATTGCTGCCATGGCGATGCGGGGACAGACACAACTACTGCAAAACAGGAGACATTAAACTGAAAATCTTCAGATTCCTTCTTTTAGACCTAAAATGTTAGGAAAATACAGCCTGAGTTGAATTTGCCCGGAATTGTCCTTTAAACGCTAGACAGAACTGATAGCAATGTAAAAATGCTTCAGTGATGATGAATATTTGGAGACTTTGGTATCTGAACACTGTAAAAACACAAAATACTGAAAAAACACAGACACAGAAACACACACAAAAAATACTGGGTCTGAAGTACACACACACACACACACACACCCTGCCTATATGTGAGGTTCCGTGTGATTAGTCTGATCATTCACTTCTGACAGACCCATTTCTTTAGCATTCAGCACACACACACACACACAAACACACAAAGGAAGCCACTCATACTCATGCAAACACACATGACATGTCTCACACACACACACAGACACACACACACACACACACAGACAATCTGACAACGATCTCAAAGCGCAGCAGAATAAAAGCCTGGAGAGGACGGAGCGCTGGCCGAGTCACTCAGAAGGAAAACATCCCATCATAGCCTGCAGTTATCAGTGTCACACATCACTTCACATGGCCGCTCACTAACACTGAGCCGTTTAATGTGAGGCACACACACACACAACCACAACCACACACACAATTAAAGCCGATAAACGTATATGAATCTCCCAGGAAATAGCTTTTCCTAAAATATGCTAAATGAACCCTGTGTTTTCTCCTGGGGGGAGGGCAGCACAGAGAGCGGAGGAGGTTCGACCTCAGCAGCCGAAAGATGTACAATATGATGAAATGTGAATGTTTAGAAAAGAAAAGAGAAGCGCCGACAAAGAAGAAGGAGAAAGAAAAAAAGAAGGGAAAAAAGAAAAGATAGATCACTCTTTTTTCACTTTATCACTGTTTGAGATTTTACCAGTTTTTCCTAGAATTTTTTTGAGAAATATTACCAGTTTCTTCTAAAATTTTAAAGAAAACCCCTTTTTGTTTTGTTCGCCCCCCCAACCTTTTCCTGAGAATTTTATTACATTTTTTATAATTTTTGAAAAAATTAAAAAAAATTTCTTTGAGAAATGTTAAAATTTCTTGCCTTGTCTTGTTGAAAAACCACTTTTCCTGAGAAATATTACTTTATTATGTTATTTTTCCTTGATATAAAAAAAATTGAAAAAAAAAAAAATTTTGCCACAAACAAAAATGTTAAACTCAACAGATAAAAACTTTTTTTCCAGAAACACAATTAAAAATGAACCTAATTTAAACTTTGATTGTTTCATATTTCATGCTTGCATTTTTTGTCATAAAGGGAAACTGTCTTGTCTGTAACAACATCTATTGCATGTCTGTCCGTCCTGGGTGAGAATTCCTCCTCTGTTGCTCACCCTGAGGACTCAATTTTTCCCTTTAAAAGGGTTTTATGGAGTTTTTCCTCAGAGGTTCAGACAGAGGATGTTGTTACAATGTCATGTGAAGCCCTTTGAGACAAACTGTTTGTGAAAAACAGGCTATACAAATAAAATTGCCTTGCCTTGTCTTCAAAATGTTGTCCAATGGGGGTCCGTGGTCTAATTTGTGTTAATTGTGGGTCCTTGATATAAAAAAAATTGAGAACCAAAAAAAAACACAAACACAACTCAACAGACAGAAAATATAGACACACTTAACAATGAACCTTATTACTTTTATATGTTTCATCATCTTTCTTTTTTTTTAAATAAAGTATAATATTGGTGTTGATAGTAATCCAATGCAATTAGAACAATAGAGAGGGGCAGGTTCTTTCTTTCTTCATCCTGCTGCTTTTCATTTATGGTGACTATACATTATGTAAATATGTGCAACCGTGTGTAGTATGTAAACCATGAATGGAATAAATGAAAATGAAATGAAATGTGAATGTGAATGTGAAGGACGAGTCAAGCTGAGGCCTGTCGTCCTTCACCTGCTGAGATCTGACACAGGAACCAAGAGGCGTAGAGATCCACGAGTCCCTCAGGCTGCAGATAACAGGCTGCAGTGTGTGTGTGTGTGTGTGTGTGTGTGCAGCCAGAGGGGGAACGTCCTGCAGTTTATTCTAATTTGACTGAGGTTAGTGAGACCTGCAGGTGTTTCAGTGGCTCAGCGCTGCCTCTAGAGGCCGAAGCAGGAAGTTAACGACTCACTCAGCTGTGTGTGTGTGTGTGTGTGTGTGTGTGTGCTCAGTGAGAGCCGTTTGCAGCCGCAGGCAGCTTCACACCACAGGGAATGTTGAACTGTTTAACCACCTTCAGTAAAAACTTCAGCGGATGAACTTAGTTTAACAGAGTTTAAAGCTTCACGCTGCAGAGAAACGGAGACGTTTAAGATGTTTAAACAAAGAGAAGATGAAGATAAGAAGTCATTGCTATTCATTTATATTCATCATTTGAAACAAAGCTCACATTGTTTACATAGACAAAACCCATGTGTTGAAGAAAAGATGATTAGATGTCAAATCTAAACCATATTTAAAGTAAACTAAGTTTGGTTTAGTGCAGTTGATGCAACAACATTACATTCATGTGTAAAGCTGAGATGAGACCTGAAAGTGAAAAGCACGCACAGATACAGTTACATGTCGGCCATTGTTGTGGCAAACAGCTTGTCGCTAGGCGCTTGATGTCATCGCATCAACACATTTTATACTAACGTTCATTAATATGCACTGTCCCTATTCAAATAAATTATTATTATTATTACACCAGCTCCGTTTAACATCATTACACGGACAAAATGTTCAAGATTCCTTGACATCGATAACAAATGTATACTTTTTGTAAAATTGAACTTGAAAATGTAACCCATTTGTTTTATGGTTGTTCATATAGTATTACATTTTGGAAAGAACTTGAGAATTATATATTATGTAAAACAAAATACAAAATTAACATTGAGGGGAAGAACATTATCGCTTATTTAGATTTCAAAGAAAATAAACTAATGAACCTTTTTATTTTATTAGGAAAGTTTCATATCCATAAATGTACATTTCAAAATTCTTCACCATCATTTAAACTGTTTGTGATTGAACTTGATTATTATTTTAAGTCTCTGAATTTAATTACAAATAAGAAATGTATAAACTGAATTTTTGATTGAACTTGATTATTATTTTAATTGATTGTTTTTTATTTTAACTTCGTTGTACTGTCATAAATTGTGACCTCACTATATTGTTACTGTGAGCTGAAAGACTGAAATGTTATTGTTACAACTTTAAAGCAGATATCAGCGATCCGGTCGTTTTGGCTAATGCTGCATTCAATGCAGGCTTTTGAAACCATAAGTTCCGGCTTCAAGTCACAACTACGACTTTGTAGCGTTCCAGGTAACCAGTAACTTGTGTTTTTACCGTCCTGTTGCCTGTGAAAGTCACTATAACGGCCACTCATAACTTCCGATCCGTGAACTCGTACCAGATCGAACTGGTACGACTTCACAGGTCGGAAAAACACAAGTTACGAGTTTCCTTGAACACACCATGAGTTAGAAGCCCCTCGTCATGCATCTATTGGTCCTCGTCCCTACGTCACCACATTCACGCGCATCCCTCATTGGATAACACTTGTATCCCACAAGGAAAGGAGGAGTCAAAGCACGACATTCAAAGAAGCACAAGCCAGGCAGTAGCCTAGGTTACGTTAAGAACCTGGAGTTTTCAAACCTGGGTTTACAGCAAAGTTAAATGTGTGGACTGATGCAGACCACACACTCAATGAA
This sequence comes from Decapterus maruadsi, assembly GCA_030347415.2. Lineage (NCBI taxonomy): Eukaryota > Metazoa > Chordata > Actinopteri > Carangiformes > Carangidae > Decapterus > Decapterus maruadsi. The sequence goes on along the minus strand of CM064900.1, from coordinate 26,366,055 downwards.
GTGATGCTGAGCGGTGTATAAAAAAATCAACACATTTAGGACTTATATTAACAAAAACATTCCGCTGATATCTGCTTTAAATAAAATTGAAAAAAAAAACCCATTGTTACACGGATCCACTCAGATATTTTCCCGAGACGGGATTGAAAAAACACTCCCATGTCAGCCTCTAGTCACCACTTCCTCCCCTTCACTCTGGAACTTTCTGTCCATCATCTTCCAGTCTTCACCTCAGGAGTCAGTTGGACTTCACAGCCTCATCACAATTTAACTCACAGCCTTAAATCTTCTGAGCTCGTCCTCTAAAGCCAGCGGCTCCTCCGTCCTTATTTCCTGCAGCCTCTTAGCGCTGGAATATAAAACTCATTCCTGAACCTGAGGAGCAAATCTGAGGCCCAGAGGAGCGTGTGCATGCACGCTGCATGGTTAATTCAGACATCAGCAGTGAGTGGTGGTGTTTTTCTGTACAGTTCAGTGTCCTGGTCTGATTCCACCCTGCTGCTGCCTGAAGCCACCACACTCAGCCGTAAGAGGAGAAAAGTGAAGCAAAGAAAAGGACAAAGTGAAAAGTGTCAGTGACAAGAGCTGCAGCTCAGTTTCAGCTGTTTGTTCATTCAGTTCAGTGGATATGAAATGATTAGGTTTGCAAAAATAAAAGCCAAATCACATAAAACTATTTCCTCTAAAACTCCTGGTTAGTTTACGACATGGAGAACAAACGCTGTGATTAGTGGTTCATGACTGAAACCACAGCAGTGTTCAGTGAGAGAGCCTCTGTTCACCACCGACCACCTCACACTGGATCATCTGCTGAACTGTGGAGGACGTCTCCTTCAGTCCAGACGCCCTGAACCTGTCCTCATGATGAAGATCAGAAGTTCTTCTTCTTCCTCTAACATCTAAACCTGCCCAGTAGCTCTCTGTTCAGCTGGTTATCTGTGATTGTGCATCACTCAGGGCCTGACGGACTTTTTACTTTGGGTGCTTTCACACCTACTATGTTAGGTTGATCTAAATTTAGATGGATCTAGATTTGGTCCCGTCTGGGTCAGTGTGAAAGCACATTGCACTCTAATGCCACCAAAACTAGTGTGGGCTGAGGAGGTGGTCTCATCTCGGTTCGGCTCCAGCTGAACTCTGGTGCGCACTAGTTGATGTGTGAAAGCAACCGCACTCTGGTGCGACCCAACTGCCAGGCGAACTCAACAAGTTTGAGCTAAAAGGGCTGCCGTACTCGTTGACAATGGGTTAACGCAGCGTGGAGACGGCCCAGTGCTCCGGTCCTATGCAGCTCTGTCCTCACAAACGAAGCAGCAGCAGCGGAGCAGCCGGTCGGTGCATGTCCGCTGAGTCCGCTCAGACACCGGAAAGGCCGGCGGCTCCGTCCCTTGTGTCCGCGGAGCAGCTGACTACCGAGCAGCAGAGGTCCGCCCGTGTTTAATGTTTAACCGGGAACTAACGGGACCGAGCTGGATGAACGCAACCGGAAACCAGCCGGAAGTACCAAACTAGAGAAGTAGATCGGAACTATTGTTTGCCAAGAGTTATACAAACAATATAACAAATGAGCAGAGCTACTAACAACCAGCCCTACTTCAGTCTCCATCATGAAAGTTTTATCAATCAGCGCTTCCAGATTTCAACCAGTAGTCATGGAGACATGACACTCTCCAAGTGACAAAAACATCGGATTTGAAAAATAAACCGACCGCACATTGGGGATCTAAACAGCTACTTTCTGCCCAATTCCAATTCTATTTTTCATCCCTAGCCCTGCCCCTAGCCCTTAACCCTTTCCCTTGAAACAGAGCTACAGGGTTAGGGGTAGAAAGTCAACCCCTACGATTGGGACACCACTTCAGCGGCCATACGTCATCAGTAGTCTCTGCTGGCTTTCTTAATAAAATAAAATAGAATAAAATTTAATCAAAACTGATCGGTTCATTGTAAAACACTTATTTATAGATGTAAATGTGGTGATTTCTGTACGTGGGCTACAGAGCCGCAGGCAGCGCTGCTCATGTGTCCACACACACAAATTAATGCGACTGCCACAACTGTTACATTTCTTTATTTTAATTTATTTTATTTTTTTTAAGTATATTTTTTTGGCGTTTTATGCCTTTATTTGATAGATTAGTAGAGATAGACAGGAAAGGGGGAGGCAGAGAGAGGGGAACGACATGCAGGAAAGGTCTGCCCGATGCGGGACGCCCCCTAACCCTCGTCTGAATGAGTATTGGGACAACTCTACATTTCATCAATGAGAGCATTTATATCCAAAATGAAGGGTTAGGGAAAACCGTTAAAATCCTGCAAGTAAGGGAGCGATGGTCTTTTCACCGGGAGAGTCATAAGGCCAGACACTACAGGCTCTCCGGACTGTTTTTTCATGGACTGCTCCAAGGTGGAGGCTTTGCGGAGATTTTGAACAACATCGGATTTGGATAAACCGACCGCACATTGGGGATCTAAACAGCTACTTTCTCGCATGAAAAAATATTAAAACCTAATACAACAAATACAAATACAACAGCTGCCAGTTGCCGCAAGATGCATTCTGGGTTCTAATGCCCCGGTTCTGGAATCAGTTTTGTGTGCAGCTGAAAAATTCTTTTTAATGGTTCCTAAATGCCCGCACTAGTTTGTGTTACTCTGCCCGGCGTGCTGCTGCGCTCAGTTTATTCTCGGGGTTTGTGTTACTCCGCCTGCCGTGCTGCCGTGTCCTGCTCTTTTCCCAGGTGTGTATTAATCCACCAGGCATGCTCCGCTACTCTGATCATGGAACGCAAACGCCGCTCACAAATCTGGCTCCATTTCAAACTAAAAAAAGACGGTTTTGCACAGTGCAACAAATGTGCTAAACTTATAACCGCAAAAGGAGGATGCACCACAAATATGAGCAAACACCTTCGCCTGCTGCATGGTATAAAAATCAATGAGTGTACTGTGTTTGACGCATTGCATCGCTCTCCTGGTCCCGTCGTTTCCTCGGACATTCAACCATCAGCTGGCAACTCCTCGTTGGAAACTGAATCAGGTACATGAAAATTATGATTGTCTTGATTCTTATTCTTAACAGACCAGCTTACGTTATAGACTCCCAGTTGCTAAAACGGTGTCAAATCTGTTCATAGTTGTTGAACGCTCCGAGAGTGATGCTAATGTTAGCCAGTCTGGGCCTGCTGCTGCTGCGGTAACCGGCCAGCGACCCCCGCCATTAAAGCAACAGCAAACCCCTTTCAGCATGGCAGCATGGCAGCAAGGGGAAAGCTGTCAGCGGAGCGAATTGCTGAGTGCCACAGAAAAGTAACCCATGTGGTAAAAAGGCTGCACCCCTTCAGCGATGTCGAGTCGCCCACATTTAGGTAAATAAGAATAATGTTAAGCTAACTGGTAGCTACTTTATCTACCCTTGCAGTAACAGTTCAGGTTTAACTTTATTGACAGATTTGTTTTTGGCCCAGACTAGTGCTCATAGAATATGGACATGTGCTGAAGTGTTTGTGTGTATTTATTATACTTTGCTTTTATGCTCTGTATAAAAGTTAAATGCTTTTTTACTAAAGATATCATATGTTTGTTTTTGTGTTTGCAGGGATATGATCCATGCAATAAACCCAAAGTACACCCCACCTACAAGGGAGTGTTTGACTCATAGATTGATCCCGGCATGGTACCAGGTAGAAAAATCTAATGTGATCTCAGAGCTGAGTGAGGTCAGCTCTCACTTGTGACGGCTGGACTAGCCTAACCCAAGACCACTACCTGGCTGTCACAGTGCACTATTTACTCGTGGAAGGCAACATGAGACAGAAGGTCCTCGCAACAAAAGCTGTGTACACAGTCCAGACAGGCATTGTCGTTGCAGAGGAAATCAGCGAAGAATCAATGTCTGTGCTTAAATGGACACCACAAGGATCAAATTAAAGCAATTCCTCTCTTCGTAGTGCACTGCACACAATGTACATTCTGCTGGTATTAACAATGGTAAAACTATGCAACATTTCATAAATCTGTCTTACTTATTGCACTATATGAAAGTTGCATGTCATATTGATGTCAATTCTCTATGTATTTTCTTGTTCGTGTCAGACCTTCCTCAACATTGGATGGCATGGAAGTCTCTACCTAATGGTGGAGAGATTCCTTAACAATATCCTGCAATACAAGTAGCCAGCCTCGACCAGCGCCTGAGAAAGAATATGGAGAGGGACAGGTAGAGAAAGATCAATAGGATATAAGAATAAAATTAGATGGAGCCTAAGAACGTGCATAAGGTACTAAGAAAGAAGTTAGCACACTGGTTTGCTGTATTATGCAGTGGAATTAATTTAAACTCACTTGTCAAATAGCACTGTTTTTGTTTAAAGAGACAAAAAAAATCAATATTCTGGTGGCTAAGACAGTTCACTGCTGTCTTATGTTATTCTTATATTCTATCCATCTTGTCCCTCTCCATATGATGTTCTCCGTAGTCAGTGGCAGTCCATGACCAAGAGTTTGGTGTCATGCAGGGCGAGGGAAACCAGGAAGGTGTGGAGACTGAGAACGAGGGGGAAGAGAACAATGTAAGTACATTACTGAAATTATATTTGTTATGTTCTTCTCAGTTATGAAATCTGTTTTTAATGATTTTTTTTTTACTGATAACTGTTCTGTTCTGTGTTTGTTTTGCAGCCTCCTCCTCCTAAACAATCCAAAAAGTCTCCACTGGAGGAGCTTTTTGCTGAGGAGGATGCCATGAGGACGACCTTACAGGAGGGGTTGATGTCCATGGAAAGTTGTGCTGAAAAGGAGATCCAGGCGTACCTGGAAATGCCCCCAATCATCACAGCATCAGACCCTGCAGCCTGGTTCTGGCCCCAGAAACAAACCTATCCTTCACTGTCAGGTCTGGCCTTCTCATATTTATGTGTCCAGGCCTCCTCAACACCTAGTGAACGGGTGTTTTCAACTGCAGGAACGGTCGTGTTTACTGCCCGAAAAGGCAGACATGATAATCTTCCTGAACAAGAACTGTTTTTGATTTGTCATGACTGCGCCAGGGCTTGAGTTTGTTTTTAATTTGTTTCATATACATCCACCTGGTCTGCAGCTCTTTGCTTTTTAGACTGCTGCCAACTTGTAATGTTATTTAAGCAGTATTCACTTATCCAGTTACAGTTAGGGACCCTCCCTTAATACCCTAGTTACAGTACAGCAACCAAATTAAACTGTGTCAAGCCAATTGGCATGTGAATAAATAAAAATGGCCCGTGTAAGGCTTTTTCAAATTTAAAAAAAATTCTTGCTTTTTTTTTCTCTCCTGCACTTCAAAGAATCGGAATCGAGAATCGTTTAGAACAGGAATCGATATTGAGAATCGTAATCGTTAAAATCCAAACGATGCCCAACCCTAGTCAAGAAAAGATTTTTTTTTAGGGCTGGTGAGTATTTTCTCATTTACAGAGTGATGAGATGTGAAGAGATATCCAAAATCTCCTCTGTAAAAACTTCTGACTCTAATATGTCAACAAAATAAAACAAGAGCTTGTTCAGATTTCTGTTCTGGAAATTGTAAACTAGTAAACTATCTAAACTCATTAGATATTGCCTCATTTACATATTTAAACATAAAATTTGACAAAACTTGTTATATAAAAAATAATTGTCTTAATGTGATAGGCTACCTGTTTGTTAAAAATTTCATACATCTGGCTGGAGCTAAGGGACACTGAGTTAAGGTGGAAATCCTAAAGAGTTAAGGTGGAAATCCTGCATGGTTCCTCTTTAAGGATTTTTGTTTGTCTCCTTCAAGAGAAGCTGGGAGCAGTTTCACGTTGGAGTAACTGGACCGTTCAGATCATTATGGGTTTTTATTCTCAGGGAAGTTGTTGAACTTGGAAGTTCTGCACGCTCAGAAGTTCTCAGAGGGGTTTTAATCCCTGTGATGTGTGTTGAATGTTCATGTCCAATGGAAACAGTCACTTTTAAAGTCCAACTCCCAAAGTAAATACACCGAGGTTCTGGGAAATAAGGGGTCGGATGTCTGACGTAATACCTCCTGGTTTTAAAGGACTTGGAGGTTTGGAGCTCGTGAAACCTGGCGAAGTATAAAGTTTAAAGTCCAGAGAGTAGAAATGAGTAGAAGAAGCAGAGCTCAGGTGGTTTCTGCTCAAACAGCAGAAGGAGCTGAAGATCTGACGTGTGGAGATCCTCAGCCAAAGTCAACAACATCCACAAGGCCGGAGGAAACCAGGCCGTCTGACTAACAGCTCATGATGAAGCTCAGAGAGATCTGAGATACTGTGCGTGTGCGTGTGTGTGTGTTCATGCATGTAAGTGAAGGTGTGTCTCCTCATCGATCCTGTTCCTCCCAGGTGATTTAGTCGAAGTGGTGGTGTCTGACCCGGAGGGACTGAGCTGCTCCGTGGCTTTAAATCACAGGTATTTACAGGCTGGATCAGCAGGAGGAGGTCTTGGTCTCTAACCTGGTCCTGGATCTGTTCATGCTCAACTTACTCATGTTTTATTGATCGGTTGCACAACAGTAATGAAACTCCACCTGCACCTCAGACAGGAAGAGATCAGTGTCTGAACACAACCGTGCTGAGAGCCCGTCCACACCAACAGCTGTCGTCCTTCTGGGTCAAACTGGCCCAATCTGTTGCCTTCCTCCATCCTTCCTTCAAATTGACCTGATATGTTCCCTCCTTCCATCTTTCCTTCCTTTTTCCCCTCTTCCTTCCTTGAACGAATCTGTTCCCTCCCTCCATCTTTCTTTCCTTCTTTTTTCCCTTCCTTCTTTCAACAATCCTTTTTCCTTCCCTTCCTTCCTTCCTTCCCTTCATCCTTCCTTTTTGACCCATTTGACCCAATCTGTTCCCTCCCCCCTTCCTTTCCTTCTTTCCACAATCCCTTTTCCCTTCCTTCTTCTTCCTTCCTTGAACAAATCTGACCTGTTCCCTCCTTCCATCTTTCTTTCCTTCCTTTTCCCTTCCTCTTTCCACAAACCTTTTCCCTTAGTATTTAAATCAACTAAACTTAAAGGGATAGTTCAACATTTTGGCAAATTGGCCCATTCCCATTGACATAATCCCTATAGTATACCAGAGTGTTGTGGAGTTGTTAGATTGTGTATTTGATGAGTTTGATGAGGGAAACCAAGAAATCCCATGAGCCTCCGTAGCATAGCTATGAGCAGCTCACGGCTCTGCTCCACCGTTCTAAAAATAGCTTGCACCGACAATTAAAGGTAACCAACCTACTGCTATGACTATAGGGATTATGGCAATGGGACAATTTGAAAAAATGTTGAACTATCCCTTTAAGACATTGATCATACATGAAGCAAATCAAACCAAATATTCCTCATTAAATAATAATACCAAATACCAAAACACTGAAAACACCATAATGCATCTAAATAAGCTTGGGTTTACTCACAATGAAACAAAGTCAAACACACATGGCAAACTCTCTCTCTCTCTCACACACACACACACACACACACACACACACACACACACACACACACACACACACACACACACACACACACACACACACATACACAAAGGGAAACAGAGAAAGTCTCATCCAGACTCTGTATGTAAAGTGGGAGGTTCTGGGTTCTCTTGCAGACACGACGGCTCAGACAGACCTGCAGCTTGTAACAAACAGACCCTGTGGAGAGGAACTGGGACGAGCGTCGCCGTGGTTCCTGCTGGTAAAAACAAACGGCAGCTTGTGGACACGCTGAGTGGGGAAGCCCGGACCAGACCGGACCGGTGACAGATGGTGCTGTGTTCAAGAACACCACGTTCAACACAGTGATACAGAAAGAGACAGATAGCGGTTTCACACTGCCACGGTTCTGGTTCTGGTTCTGGTTCTTCTACTAGTTCGGTTCTGGAGTCTCAGAACCTTGGTGCTTTCTGACGAACCAGCCCGCTTTCACACCAGTTAGTGGAACCAAAGTGGGAGGACGTCATTCTGCGTCACACAGGCGGAAGTAAACGGCTTTCTGAAACAGCATATTACCGTGGGCTACTACTTTATTAGGTTTTAATATTTTTTCATGCGGGAAAGTAACTGTTTGGATCCCAAATACACGGCCAGTTTATCCAAATGACGGCTCTGCAACAACCACGACATCACAGTAGCCGGTCTGCAGAGCTGCTCGGCCGGCCAACCTCCGTCATCATCCCGGGGGACAAAGCGATTGCTAATTAACTTACCCGCAGGTTTTTAGAGGTTTACCACCGGCTGGTTCAATCATTTTTAGGAGGTAAATGTTGGTCTCATTGATGAAATCTAACAATTGTGGCAGTAGTATTAGTTTGTTTGAATGAAAAGTGAAGTTAACTGTGTGTATTGGACAGAAGAGCAGAAATCACCACATTTACAAAAATAAATACATGTTTTACAATGAACACATCAGTCTGCCTTAAGTTTTATTTTACTAAGCAACATGGTCACGGTTTCCTGCTGCTTTCCTGCTCGTCTTAAGTGACACGCCCACTGATGATGTCACGGTTTGCAAGGAAAAACCAACTATTTTTAGGCTCCGCTGCGAACCGACTTTTCAGGTTCTGAACCAATTATTCTTTCAGTCTGAATGCGCCGGCCGGTTCAAAGTTGCGTTCCGGGAACCAGAACCATGCTGGAGCCCTGCCAGTGTAACCGCTATTGTTGACACAGCAGCCCCCCCTAACCCCCCCAACCCAACCCCGTTCCCCAGGTGAGACCTCGCCTGCTTGCTCTCTGCAATTAAGCAAATGGGTCATTAATTAATTGCCACGGGCAACAGGACACAGGAGGAGGAGTTAATCAGAGAGGATGGATGGACTGCTGAGACACACAGACACACACTCACACACACTCTTTCACCAACTATTGACAGCCGTGCACCAAGAGCCTCCAGCCTGAATAAAATGAGAGAAAATGGCCGAGTGGGTGAAAAGCAGCTGCATCATTGATTTCGTTGTCAAACTGAGCTCAGAGAGGTTTTGTGTTTGTTTTTCTTCAGAGAGGAAACGTTGTTTGAAACAAGGCCTCGGGGCGTCGACGCTCTGACTGAAACCAGAGCAGCTGAAGAAAAAACACAGAGCTGGTCCTGATCAGTGATCAATGAGCTGTTAATCACACTGCAAAAACTCAAAATCTTTCCAAGAATATTTGTCTTACTTCTTGTCAAAATGTCTCATTTCTAGTCAAAACTAATCTCTTTCCACTTAAAATAAGACTCATCACCTAAAAATGAACTTGTTTTCAGATCATTTCCCCTTTTTTACTTGAAATAAGTAGAAAAATCTGCCAGTGAAAGCAGGTTTTTTTGAAATTGTAATAAGAAAGAAAACCTTGCTCCACGTAATAAGTGTCAAAAAAAACAAGCTACTTTTTATGTGATGAGTCTCATTTTAAGTAGAATGAGATTTGTTTTGACTAGAAATTAGACAAATATACTTGGTAAGATATATAACTATTGAGTTTTTGCAGTGTATGATTGAATCAAAGAGATGAGCTGATAAATAAAAGGCCTAATAATCATATTTAAGTCTATGTCTCCTAAAGCTGATTCTGAGTTTATTGATCACGTTATTAATTTATCTCCTTCATCTGCTTTCTCACTGAATCAATGAGCAGAGAGAAAAAAAACAGCAAATCAACACATTTAAAAAAGAGACCTGTATTGGAAATCAATAATCAAAGTGGTTCCTGGTCAACATTGTTTTATCAGCTAATCAGCTAATCAATAAAGCAACAGGTAGTTTCTGCTCTTTAAGCTTGGTCCTACAGCTCAGTGTTCATCAAGCTTATTCCTCCTAACAATGCTGCTACGAGTCGGCTTATTAGGAGAAAAAATTTGTGTATATTCAACTGTATTTTGACAATAATCTACAAAATAATACAAAATGGATAAAAAATACATGTTTCCTAATCTTCCCAATTCATTAATCCAGAGGTCTTCAACAGGGGGTCCTTGACCCCTAGGGGGTCCACAGAGCTACTGCAAGGGGGTCATGAACTTTTTGGTTGATTATACTATTTTGTATTTCCACAAAAATGTCAATTTAAATAGCTTGTATGCATGATTATCATGCAATTAACAGACATAGTTTATATAACAAAGTATGTTTATAAATGACTGAATGAATGGCCTTAAAATAATTTAATATGACAAATATACGAATAGGCTACACGACTATACCAGGGTTTCCCCGCTGGTCAAAATGTCCGGTGAAAATATTCCCTCCGAGTCCGATCACGATTTGAATTTTATTAAAAAACCAAACAAACAAAAAGGAAATCAGAGATTTCAGTGACATCTACCCCGAGTGGAGAGAGGCTTCTCTCTGCGTAATCCCATCAAAACAGCACAGTGAAGTCACCTGGGGGAGAGGGGGGGGGGGGGGGGTCACACGACTGATGCGCATTTCAAACTGTGCGGAGACACTGCACACATCAGCTGCTGCAGCACATTTCACACGCAAAAATCCGCAATAAGTAAAAGAAAAATTACTTTTTCAGTTTGTTTTAATTGACTTTTTATTAATGGATGCAGTAATGAAATGAGCCAGTTTATGTTTGCAGTCTGAGAATAGGCCTTCAACTTCTTCATGTTGTATGAGCGCAGGCTTGTGCAATATTTATTTTAGAATTTACGTGGTCAATTGACAGCATTAACAGTAAATTTCATCCGCGCAGTCACACAGTGTAGAGACGGGGCTTTGCACCAGCCGGTCCCTGATTGGCCAACGTGCTGTGTCAATCACAGAAATCTGAGCGGCGACGCTGATTGGCTCGGCCCTCTGAGGGTTTCAGGCCAAATGCTCACAGTGGAGATGAGGCCAGACCCCCCCTCAGGAATGACATGAATTGCATTTCTAGGAGAGGCTGGTTTACGAGGCTACTGCTTTAATCTAAGTTACATTGTTGGTGAGGTGATGTCTCTTACTTCAGCTTTTCTCAGTCGCTTTGTTGCTTTTTTCTCATAACTATTAGTTCAACCTCCACAATATTTAGTAATGTGCTCATGTTGCTTTCATACAATTCTCTGCTGTTTTATAACATTATCATCTGCTTACGTCATGTCAGTCAAAATGAACTATCCTGAATAGTCATAAAACTAATAGGCCTCATTTCATTACAAAGAAAATTGTTGAACTAGTTGTCAAAATCTGTCAAACTAATGTTAAATGTTGGGAGAAGCTCTGTCAATTAACTTATTCAAACCCTTAAGAGAGAACATTTATGTGTAGTATTGGACAGTAATTCAGCACTAAACAATCTGCACTGAACTGTTGTCACTGTGCCAGGTGTTAAGCTACAGTGGGAAAAGAACTTTTTACATTTTCTATAAGACTAAAAAAGTCTCTTAGACACTTGATAAATACGGCGCCAGTTAGACCATCAGGCTGCAGCTTCACAGTCCGTCCAGCAGGGGGCAGCTCAGACTCAACACAGTCCAACTGGTTCAAACTGGTTCTATGAGGAGGTTTAATGGTTTCATCCACCTGTTGAGGACGATACAGGACGGTGATACTGGACTCACCGTCTGCCTCCTTCTGTCTATGTATGCAACTTTATTGATTTGTTTTGTATTTTAATGTGATTGCATATTGTTTGAATGCATTATCTGGTCCTGTCTCTGTGCTGCTTCCTTTGATTCATTTTATTTTTTACGTTATTTGTGTGTTTGCATATTTGAAAGAAACTTTTCAATTGGGTTCAAATGAAACCCAGTTCCCCTGAGCGAGCGTCTCCTGCTGCTCAGTGTGATGATGTCACACCCTGGTTCCTGTTTAAAAACCACTCAGACTGATAGGATCAGTGAAACAGCAGCATGTTTTTAGATGAAACTGATTAAAGGACATAAACTCTGCAGGGAGCTGTGACGGCTGACGGCTCCCATATTTGTCCTGAGGAGGATCCTATTTATTTTATTTTTCCTGCACACCGCCACCGGAGACCTCCAGAGCTCCTGATGGGATGTCAGAGAGGAAACATCATGTTACAACAGCGACTAATGGATTCATCTGTGTCTGACTGCACTCCTCTAATCAAATCTCCCTCCTTCATTAAGATAATTACTCCAAGAGTCTGAGACCAGAGACCAAGAAGAGAAGAGAAGCCGCTGTTATCTAATTATAGGACTCTATAGGACTTTACAGTGCTGAGGCTGCATAGAGATAGATAGATAGATAGATAGATAGATAGATAGATAGATAGATAGATAGATAGATAGATAGATAGATAGATAGATAGATAGATAGATAGATAGATAGATAGATAGATAGATAGATAGATAGATAGATAGATAGATAGATGTAATGAGCAGGTTTGTCCAGCAGGTGGTGCTGCAGGTCTTTGTTCCTTCACTCTGCTGCAGCGACCGGAGGAGGAGGAGGAGGAGGAGGAGGAGGAGGAGGAAGCTACTGATACTGATAATCTCTCTCTCTGCTCCACTTCATATTTCCACTGTTTGATTTCTATCGGGATCTGAAGGTCGAGTTCACTCCGACTCTGTAAAACCTCCTCACTCCATCTTCACTGTAACAGCTGTAATAAATCAGACAGAGATAGAGAGACTCTGACCCCCTCAGTCTCGCTGGCTGTTTTCAGACAGACTGGTTCTGGTTCTGGTTCTGGTTGTGGAGTCTCAGCTCCTCAGTGCTTCCTGTTGAACCAGCAGCGTTCACACCGGTCAGAGTGGAACCACAGTGAGAGGACGTTACTCTGCATTATTCAAATTTTCTGCTTTCTCACCGTCTCAGTTCCTTCTTCAGTTTTAAAGTCTATGAATTATTTGGTCTGGTGTTGGAGTGAACTCAGCCTCAACCGTCTCTTCCACAAGCTCAAAGATCACAATTACTAAAGAAAATTCAGTATTCACTTTCATTTACAGGCTGTTAATTACGTCATATAATACAGTCAGTTTCATAGTAATGTCATGTTTTTCATAAGATTACACATGCTGTTCATGCTTTGAACTTTTGGGGAATTTGTCTCCACCAAGTCTTCTTGCAATCAAACAATATTTCTGGAACATTTCTACACAATTAACTGTTACTTTTTGCGATTTTTCTTATACATTACTATGAAATTGACTGTTATTACTTATCACTCAATGAACAGCTTGTAAATTAGAAGGTCATCGGAAATTCATACAACTTGTTCTTTCTTGTTCTCTTCTTACTGGTTTCTAGTTTTTTTTTTTCTTGAAATTCAAACATTTAGTTTCTTCATCAGAATGCAGACTATTTTCCTCCTCCTCCTCCTCCTTCCTGCTCGCCTTCACACAACTAGAATAAGACACGCCCACTGATGATGTCACAGTTCACAGGGAAGAAACGACTAGAACCGACTCTTCAGGTTCTGAACCTGTTTTGTTTTTTTTTTCCTTTTGGGATGTCAACGTGCCGACCCACCGGTTCAAAATTGGGTTTGAAATTAGAACCGTCACAGGGCGCTACAGGTGTGAAACCACCAGAACCACAACCAGGTCCAGGTCCAGGACACACACACACACACACACACTCCCTCAAGTGTTCAACGACAGCAGCTCATGATCACACACGTCTGAACTCTGACTGAGGCTGAAAACATCTCCTTCTCTCTCATTCCTGACTCCACTGTCATGTCCTGAGGGAAAGTTCATATTTCCACTCCACAGACGCATCAACTACAGCTGCAACTAAACCATTATATACATTAATATGCTGATTATTCAAATGATTAATCAATTAGTTGTATTTTTCTTTCTCCATGGATGTTTTTGTTTGTTTGTTTTTGTTGTTTTTTTCTCTCCTTTTCTCTTCAATAATTTGCTGATCAATATATGATTTATTTTATTTTTTCATGTTGTAGTCAGGGCCGTTATATAGGGGAGAAAGGTGATGATAATTCTAGGGGCCCAGCACCCAGTAGGACCCACAAAAAACCTCTGTATGACTGATTTATTTCTGCACAAGACCCTGACTAATACTCATGATGCTGCAAAATAAAAAATGATAATACATACACAGTGGAAAAGTCAGGGGGGGCAGGGGCCCACTTTAGTATTTAGAATTCCTAGCAACGGCCCTGCTTGTTCTTGTTTTCATTTAGTTATTTACTTATTTTATTTTATGTTCCATTACTCACCTGATACTTGTGTTATGTTATTATTACTGATTCGATGACTGGTAACATCATTCATTATTGTTCTAATCAGTAGCCTATATGTATGCATGAAAGGGTATGCTTGGTTTTTTTGTGTGTATTTGTACACTGTAAAAACTCTAAATCTTTCCAAGAATATTTCTTGTCGAAGTGTCTCATTTCTAGTCAAAACTAATCTCTAATCACTTAAAATAAGACTTGTCCCCTAAAAAGACTTGTCTTTAGATCATTTTCACTTGTTTCAAACTCATTTTCACTTGAAATAAGTAGAAAAATCTGCAGCAGTTTTTTTGTGATTGTAATACAGTAAGAAAGAAAAACTTGCTGATTGAAAATCTGCTTGAAAGAATTTTCTTCTTTCAAGCAGATTTGTCTAAAAACAAGCTACTTTTACTGTGACAAGTCTTATTTTAAGGAGAATGGGATTTGTTTTGAGTATGAAGACTTTTTTGTAATTCCAGCTTTTATTTCTTTTATCTCTGGTGTATGGCAGTAAAACATTTGACATTTTCAGACATCTCATGCATGTTACATGTCAGTGGCATAGCAAAACAAAAATGAAATAAGAATACCACATAAATGATGTAAATGATATAAATGAGTCTATATTGGATGGACTCAGAGAAAGGTATTCAAGCTGTAGGATCATCAGTCAGTGATGTGAGTCCCAGACTGGTGCCTTCATCTTCTTCCTGTTATTCATCTTATCGAGCAGAACTTCATATGAAGCTGTTTTAACCATAATGTTTCTCCACTCTTTTAGTTCAGGGGGTTTAGGCGTTTTCAACAGTTTAAGTTATCGCCCTGGCAGCCGTTGCAGTCCCTGCCATGATTACAGAGAACTCTCCACGTGATATAGTTTGTATTTGGCTTCTGTCTCCTAATAGACATAACCTGGGAGATAACGTTATGTCACTTCCCAGCCAGTTGCTCAAATTGTCCAGGACTGATTTCCAAATAGGCAGATTTTTCTACTTGTTGAAGTGAAAATTAGTTTGAAAGAAGTGAAAATGATCTGAAAACAAGTTGATTTTTAGGTGATGAGTCTTATTTTAAGTGGAAAGAGTTTAGTTTTGACTAGAAATGAGAACAAGAAAAAGACAAAATTCCAGAAATAAAATTCACAAATGTCTTGTTTTGTCCACAAACTAAAGAGAGACTCAGTTAATCGTCATAAAGGAACAAAGAAACCAGAAATATTCACATTGAAGAAGCTGAAATCAGAGAATTTGACTTTTTTCCCTTTAAATACTTAAACTGATTATTAGATGATCAGAATAGTTGACGGTTAATTTAATAATCGATTATCTTAGTATGAACAGCCGCCCGTGGCCCGGCCTGCTCCATCACGTCCTGCTCCAGCTGACGTGATGATTATCAGGGTGTGTTCAAGTCCCACCTGGGTGCAGGTAATTACAGCTTCACCCCTCCCTCACACACACACACACACACACACACACACACACACACACACACACACACACAGGCTGGTGCTGGTAAAGTTGGCCTCACTTTGAGGGATTTATTGCGTTTCTAACAAGCATCAATGTGATTTAATACAGAGAGTTAATCTTCATTTTTACAGAACAATTTAAGACTCTTTGAATCTGTAAAACAGTCGTGAAAATGATTGAATATAGAAAAATAAAGAAGCATGAGCTGTGTAGAGAGCGTTCATGTTTCACAGACAGAGGGTATTGATCACGATTGATGGAATGATACAAATGTTCAGAGAGGTTCAAAATAAATCGAATAAACATTAAAAAATAACAATTCAAAGGAAAAATCTGGAAGACCTGGACTATACACATGTCATGTATTTTATATATTAACTATCTATTTTGATAAGTTCGTGATTGATACATCAATCTCAATGTATATATATATACATATATATATATATAATTAGATACCAACAGGACCCATAATTCAACCAACCGACAGTCGACTCACATGTCTCACATGAGTCAGTGAACGCCTCATCAATCAATCATCACAGTAAAATGTGTGTCATGCTGCTTTTCCTGTCAGGGTGTGTTCATAACCATAACCCCCCCAAAAAAAACAACAACTAAACTAAACAGAACAAACAGAGACTGAGGAGAATCAATCACCAGAAGATCAATAATAATAATAATAGAGTTGCTTTTCATTTTGGCCTTGAACTCAAACATTCAAATTCTCTGCTTCACTTCCTCCTTCGCTCTTCATGCAAAACAGGAATGAACACACACCGACCGACCGACGGCTCCATGATCACACACTAGGGATGTCACCATTATACATTTATTTTCTTGGTGCGATTATTGTCAGAGAAATCATCACGGTGTTACGATGATCACCATTATTATGCATTAATGAATTTCACAACACTACACTGTAAAAACTCATATTTGTCATATTTGTTTCTAGTCAAAATTAATCTATTTTCACTTAAAATAATACCTAAAAATTAACTTGTTTTTAGATCATTTTCACTTGTTGTTTCACTAAATAGAACAATCTGCCAGTGAAAGCAAGTTTTTTGTGCTGTTAGAAATGAGAATAAATATTCTTGGAAACATTTTGAGTTTTTGCAGTGTATTAATGTGTAAAGTCAAATATAGTTAAAATATACATTACTAATTATAAAATATTTTAGATATCTATTAAAATATGACCAATTATTAATCCACCAGGGGAAGTGTCATCGATACCAAATGTTTAAGTTGATTTTAATCCTCTTTTTTAAATTATGACACTAACTCTAGCATTTAAATTCCTACCAACCAGTGCTACATTACAGTAGGTCAATGGACCAGTGTCTGTGTATTTACCTTTACTTCGCCCACACAGTTCTAACATAATCCTTTTGTGGAAAGTGATGGTATTAAGGAATCTTTACAATCAATTAATTGTGGCGTTTAATACCGCGATTAATTATGAAAACAAGTAATTGTGACATCCCTATCACACACTAATCACACACACACACAGACACACACAGTCCATTATCATCATCATCATTATTACTCAACATGTTTGTGGGACCAGAGTCTGATTCCCGCGGCTGCAGCAGCGTCTCTTCTGACTCGGTTGCTGTTTTGCTCCCGTTGCCGTCGCCGCCGCCGTTCATCCTCTCGTGGGCTGCGACTCGCCCTCGAAGGCCCGGTTGTCATAGAGATGCTGCTGCTGGTGTCTCTCCGGGTCGGTCAGGGGAACCTCGTACATGGCATCTCCTCCTCCTCCTTCTCCTCCTTCTCCTCCTCCTCCCGCCACGGTGATGACAGTGACATCTGGCGGCGTCTCCGAGTCCATGCCGTCCTTCGTCTCCTCCTCCACGCCGAGCGCCTTCAGGATGTCACACTTGCACATGGGGCAGGTGCGGCGCTCCAGCAGCCACGGCTCGATGCACGCCTTGTGGAAGATGTGGTCGCAGGTCAGCACCGTCACCACCTCGCCGGCCTTGTACGACTCGATGCACACGGCGCACATGTGGCAGTCGGACGCCGTCTCCTCGTCGTCCCTCTTCAGCGTGCGGACCTGCAGGCGCTTGATGGCCTTCTTGGCCTCGGTCTTCAGCCGGCGCTCCGAGCGGCGGTGGAGGCTCAGGCTGTAGAGACGGTTGGCGGAGATGAACACGAAGTAGGCGATGGAGGCCGCCGTGACAATGAAGAAGGCGATGGACAGGAAGTAGAGCCAGTACGTGTCCATCCACGGCCCGTGGGGACTTCCCGGGTCGATGAGCATCAGCACCTCCGTCCCGTTCCTCACCAGCCTCACCATGTCCATCCCCGGAGCGTTCCCGATCATGATGGCCACGATGCCGGGCGCCTCGGAGTGGGACATGTGCGTGGTGCTGTTGCCGCTGCCGTCCACGTTGTAGACGACCACGGCGGCCGCTCCCTGCCGTTTGGCGGCGTTGATCTTCTCGCTGAAGGTGCAGTTCCCTCTCTTCACCAGAGCGATCCAGGGCGGCGAGCTGGCGCTCCGGTTGTAGACGGGATCGGAGCCGCAGCCCTTGGCGTCTCCCTGGGGGAGCGTCACCAGGCCCGACGCCTTCTCCACCAGGGAGTTACGACCAAACACGCCGCACTCACAGATCTTGTCCACGGTGTCGTTGTTGTGGACGTAGCCGATCTCCACCACCGCCGTCCAGAACAGGAAGCCGTCGGAGCAGCGAGCGAGCGCCGACAGACACAGCAGCGGCAGCAGCAGTGGCCGACGGCGTTGTGGAGTCGCCTCAGCCATGGCAACGACTACAACGACTCCTCTGGAAACAACAGCAGAGCCTTCTGCTAGCGTCTCTACCTGCTGTCAAAACTAAAACTCCTCTTTCAGCGTCCAACCGTCCCAGTTCCTGGTCGAGTCTGAAGCCGCCGCGAGTCACCGGAGCCGTTGTCGACGGTAACCCGATCACAGCCCGTGGTAACACAACACCAGCTCTGCTCTGCGTCAGTCAGCCACTCACCTCCTGTTATCTCCCTGAACCTTGAACACTGAGCACTCCTTACAGAGGGCAGGGTTCTGCTGCTCAACAGGTTCAACACACACACACACACCTCTACCGCCGCTGGATCGTCAAGGAAGCAAAGTATGAGAACGCAAAAACACGATAAGCAGCAGCCGATAAGGATAATTCCAGTGACAGAGGTCAGAGACACGGAGCTGCTCATAAACACTTTAACTCTGCCTAGTGGGACGACGCAGCAGCAGCAGCAGCAGCGGCGGCTCCGCCTGCTTTTCTGGTCCGACTCGTTTCCTTCCCCTATTTCTGTGGCCAAAGGCAAACACACCAGTTCAACTGAAACACAATACACACACACAGTGTTTGCCTGCAACTCCCATTTTAACACACACACACTAGCACACGCGCGCGGGGTCTTATACTGACGGGTTGTGATATTTACTGAGCTTCAGTTCACAGCAGCAACAACATACCAGTGACAACTGAGCTGGAACAGACCTGTCCACCAGTTTCCATTGTATCTCCTTACACACAAGTGAAAGCACACACACACACACACACACACAATGTGCTATTGAATAATATATCAGAGTGGGACAAAGATGTGTAAATAAGAGGCAGCTGCTGTTTGCTCGCGATAACAGAACAAACAAAACGTCTGAAATAACTTCACAGCTCAAACATGATGAAACTTATGGGAATTAACTATTAACAAAGAAAAAACACACTTTGTTTTTCTCTCTGTGAGTCCAGCAGCGCCACCTGCTGGTCAGAGACAACACCTGAGCCACAGGTGAGTCAGCACCATCAACACCGAACGTCAGCTGATCGATCAGCTGACAGAAACCAGTGAAGGAGGAAGAGGAAACAACAGGAACAATAAAAACAGCAGAGTGAGGGAGGTGACTAATACCTGAACAACTGTGCGATCATTCAATGAATAATATTATGGGTAAAGGTTGTAAAATATCTAATGTGATTTATTAGTTCAACTCAGCTCAAACTTCACGTGAGAAGCTCAATAAAATGACCTGTAATAAACTCTATTATTGTTAATCTGAGCTTTAGTGATTATTATCAGTTTTATTTCATATGTTTCATTTACTTCTGTGAATTTATCCCATGTGATCATTTTTCCCATAAAAGCTGATTTATTTATTTATTTAAAGGGATAGTATCATTTTTTTTAGAGTGGGGTTGTATGATCTACAAATAGCCCCTAAGTACTTTAATTGCAGTAGAAGACTCTCTGCACTCCTCCCATTAGCAACGCCAGCCCATAATAGCCCTGCACAGAGATTTACAACATACACTGTTGTGAATGGACCCAAAGAAACGGCCTATTTTCACGGCCTAAAAGAAAAATACACAGTTCCATTGTTCACTATAATATAATTTTTTCCAGCCCTTCAAAGTGCAGGAAAAACATTTTTTTATTTAGAGCTAACCAACTGCTGATCGGCGGGCACTAACCCTGGGCGGAGGGATATATGACTTGGTTAGCTCCAAATAAAAACTGTGTTTTTCCTGCACTTTAAAGGGCTGGAAAAAATTATATTATCGCGAACAATGGAACTGTGTTTTTTTTTTTCAGGTAAAATCTCTTTTAGGCCATAGGCCGTTTCTTTGGGTCCATTCACAACAATGTAGGGGTTGTAAATCATCATCATCATCATCATCATCATCATCATCATCTTTATTCACATATAGATAAAACAAATCATTAAAATATTTGTAATTTCATATGTGAAATGGGACACCCTGAGAAGCTCAAGAGCTTTTAAAAAGGGGCCCAGACACAAAAAATCACAAGACATATGAAATCTCTGGGCAGGGCTATTATGGGCTGGCGTTGCTAACCGGAGGAGTGCAGAGAGTCTTCTACTGCAATTAAAGTTCTTAGGGGCTATTTGTAGATCATACAACCCCACTTTAAAAAACTGCTACTATCCCTTTAAAGTTTCTTCTCTGTTGGTTTGGCTTGTTTCTTGAAACAGAAATTAAATTCTCTAAACCACACGGACAAACCTCCAAACCTCCTGGTGACTGGTCACAACAGAATTACATTTCTCATTCATTTCATCACACTGTGTCCAGGCTGCCAGAGTTGTCTGGTCGCGGCTTCCACAGAGTCCCACAGCGTCAGAGCAAACGTCCTAACAAGCGTCATAAACAGACCACAGACTCTGGATAGCAAGGCTAATTTCTCTTAGCCTGTCTATGGTGTTTTACATGATATGTTAGCATTAAGCTAGCAGACTTGATGCTTAGTTGTGACACTACCTGTGTGTGTTATTGCTTTACCCCTCTTTTTGCTACACCAACCGTTACCATGGTTGTATGGTGGGCTACCTGCACCAGCCGTTACGACCGCAGTCGGGACGTTTTAATTTATGCAACGTAATAAGTTGTTAATTGTGTGGCGGAGTAGTGTCCGAAAGTGTTTTGTTATTTGACCAGTGAGTCCACTAGTCTACACTGAATTCACTAGGCTATAGTGAGTGGGGAGGAGGGAATGAGGGAGTGATTTCGGACACAACCATAGTCAAGAACATAAAACCATGAATACCATGTATTTATTTACAGACTGTAGGCTACTTATCATTCTCCTTGTTTTTGATTATGTGTTAAATACAGTTTATGATGCTGTTTACATTTTCTTTTTACTCTGATGACTTTTATTCACTTTACATGTGGCTACATGAGTCCAATGTGTGATGTCAAACCTTGGAGGCTTCTGTTACTGTAAAATCAATTTAACTTCCAGTTTTATAGACAGTTGTATTTTGTTATCTTCTAGACAATAAAAACCAGTCCAGGCAGCAACTATAGTGAATGATATATAATGGGATATTTCAATGCCCCTCTGCCACAGTGACTGAAAAATGAATAAAACTTGTTTTAAGACCACTTGTTTTAATTATTATAGATACATATATTTACATCATTTCAAATGACATTTGAACATTTTTTTTAGTAAGACTGAAAATGTCAAATGGAGTGACCACAAAACAGAATATTAAATATTTGTATCGACCCAAAGTGGATTTAAATGTATACTTCCTTCTGAAAACATTAAATTGATTTGACTTTAATTGGATTGTTTGCTGTAATCACAGTAATGCGTTTAAGTGACACTGGGCAGGATTTATCCTAAAAACACTGCTTTTCATTTCAATTATTTTTTAATTTTGTCAAGAAACCTACTGTTGGATAGTAAAAGTGAATTACATTTATTCCATATTTGAGTCTAAATTATTTGTCCTGTATATAATCAGCTTTTTATGAAAAAAAAATGTATTTATGTCATCGACCCCTAAACATGTTGACCTGCAGTGACACGATGCCAAAGGGACCGTGCATTTTGGGGGAAACTGACTGTTTGTATGAGAAGGAAATTTTGACACATGAGTAAAGTGTTTTGAGAGAGAGAGAGAGAGATGAGCTTTTACCAGTGATCTATGATGTGAGAATGTTTTACCAAATGATCTTAGTGTTTTGAGAATGTAATTTCTGTTTCAAGAAATGAGCCAAACCAATGGAAAGAAACAGTAAGTTTCCAGACTCTGCTGTGTAGAGACTGTAAGTCTCCACAGGGAGGCGCTGTTCACTCATTGTTCATTGTCTGGTTTCAGTGTTTTTATCCTCCTAACATCAAATCAGCTATTTATGTATAAGTTTGTGTGTGTGGTATTGTTTTAAAGCTGTTTTACAGTTTTATTTATTGTATTCAATAGCCTATGTTATTTTTTTACTTTTTACTTTGTAAAAAATATTTTATACAGAACATGAGCAGCATCAATGCAATGAATAAAAATAAGATGTGACGAAATAACTGAAACACGAATATGCATGTCCTTATTGATACTAAAGAAACAACAAAAAAAGGTTGATATGCACACACACGTATACAGCCGTACACCTGAACGTGTACATGTTCACACCCACATGTCCAAATAATCGTAATATAAACATAAATTGTGCATACGCATATGCACACATTCATAGGAACAAAACATGAGAGAATCATGTCGTTTTCAATCTGTTTTATAATTTTTAAAAGTGTCTCTGAGTGCTTACAAATAAAACATACTATTATCATTATTATTGTTAGTAGGCCTAAGTCATGTTTAGTGTTTACATCCAACTAAAGGTTAGTTCAGTGACCCAGAGAAAAGTCAAGTAAAGTTTGTGACTCACCACTTTGTCCTGCAGCAGCGTTGTCTCTGTCTCTGTGGTCAGTCTGGACTCAGGTCGCTGCAGGGAAACCTGGGACATGTCCAAACAAGTCCACCCACACAGGCTGCATGTAGCCTCTACACACACACACACACACACACACACACACACACACACACACGTACATCACACACGTACATCACACACGTACATCAAAATACAGTCAACATATCAGGACACAACATAAAAACAATAGTAAGGTGTATGGTATTTGGAGTCAGTAGGTTTGTACACAGTCACTCACAGTCACCACCACATGAGCAGAAGCCAAGAGGAAGTAAAAGGATGAAACAGGATTCTGTTGCCTCATATATTTAGTTTTTTTTTGTTTTGTTTTTTTTTTATAAAATCCTGCACATTCGATCTTTAAACGTGAAACTGCTGCTTTGACGAGTGTGAACCACAAACATGGTCCCTGCAAATTGAAAAAGTGTTAAATTCTTGGTGTCAGTGATTTTTTAAAGGAGAGTAAACTATAAGGGAGTCAAAACCCACATATTTAACTCTCTGGTGACATATAGTTAGTGCTAAAACCAAGTGTCACGACGGAGTGTTTTTAAATTGACACCGACCAGTGCTTTTTAGTCAACTGAACCTGGCTGTGACCCTGACGGTGTTGGACGGTCTCTTCACATTTACGACAGAAGACAGAGTTTCCTGCGGTTGTTCGGTAAGTACCGGTAAACAACATGTTAATAGTTTGATGTTGATATTTTACTCGTCTTTTCCCCGTTTCATGGTAAGTTAGCATACCACTACACTGTTAGCCACCTTGACACGTGCTAACTGCAGTAGCGTCATCTTCTACATAGGCTACATTTTAGTTCACTAAAACATTTACTTTGATAGCAATGAATGGCAAACTTTGCGAGAATGTGTCATTTAGCTGTGTTTGATAAGATATTGGGTAATGTTGACTTTCTGGAGGGCTTAGCTTCGGGTTAGCCAGCGTTAGCATTAATGCTAACTAACGCTAAATGCTAACCACCGCAATCTAGTTGTATGGTGAACATAAACGACAGTCGCATTCATTGGCATGTAGTGAATTGATTACAAACGATTCCGTTTTGGACTCACCAGAGGCCTGAGACCTGCACCACAAAGCAGGATCACATCACCGGCTTAGCGAGGTAACTTCATGACCTTTGACTTTCTGGTATATTATTGACAATTAGCCTACATTTACAGAAACACTTGGTGTAGTACAGTGCAAAGCTAAATAAACATAGGCTACAGACAGGCATTACCTATAGCTTCAATGGTACAAAAGAAGTTTGCTTGTAAAAAAATAAAATAAAAATAAATTAAAATTTAAAAAGAGAGAGAGAGAAAAGATAGGAGATTTTTTTTTTTTTTTTAATCATTAAGTTTCACAGCATTTTTTTTCCCCATATGAAAGCAAGGAAACGTCACTTCCGGTTAGGGCCTTGGGGGAAAACAAAGCATCATTTTAACTCAAAATCATTAAGTTTTTCACATATGCTGACATTTTTTCTGGGTCCCATATTATGAAAGACATAGATTTGGGGCCTTGTCTTCATAACTTTGTTTTTGTGTATAAAGAATTTGGCGAGGATAATTATTGTGTTGATTCCAAGGTCATTTAAAGGTTCATGTATACCATACAAAATATTCTCCTTCTTTACACCAGAGAAATTGGCAAATCTGGAGGACAACCAGTCATTCAGATCCTCCCAAAAAATATAAACATTACTACAGTCATAAAACAAGATTGCAGATTGCATCATTAAAGCGATCCGGCCGTTTCGGCTAATGCTGCGTTCAAGGCAGGCTTTTGAAACCGTAAGTTACAGCTTCAAGTCACAACTACGACTTTGTAGCGTTCCAGGCAACCCGTAACTCGTGTTTTTACCGTCCTGTTGCCTGTGAAAGTCACTATAACAGCCACTCGTAACTTCCAACCCGTGAACTCGTACCAGATCGAACTGGTATGACTTCACAGGAAGGAAAAACACAAAGTACGAGTTTCCTTGAACGCACCATGAGTTAGCAGCCCCCGCCCTCGTCAGGCATCTATTGGTCCTCGTGCTACGTCACCACATTCACGCGCACCCCTTGGCTGCACACACAGCCCTTCATGCCGTTCTCTCTCCTCATTGGATAACACTAATCCTACAAGGAAAATTTTCTCCTCGGTTTACAGCAGAGCAGAGTGACGGAGAGACCTGTGTTTCGGCTGAAACACTCCATGTAAGTGATTGCTGACGGAAAATAGGACTATTTAGGACTTATATTAACAAAAACATTCCACTGATATCTGCTTTAAGTTTGATATTAATGACAGAAAACAATACAATAATGTGGTCAAGGCAATTCCTTGAACTGCAATAGTGATGTCATACAACTTACTCCAAAGTGGTATTATCCCAAATCTCCCTTCTCTTTTGGTGAATGGTCATAATCTTTTAGGTTTAAAAAAATTACCTAACGTAGCGATCCGGCAAACCTTTATCAATGAATTATATCCATTTTCAACTACGGTAACAGAAATTCAATTCTAAACTTTTTCTCAAAGAAGGAAGCAGAGAACTTAAGGTCAAAATACATTACAAGTGTTATCCAATGAGGAGAGAGAACGGCATGAAGGGCTGTGTGTGCAGCCAAGGGGTGCGCGTGAATGTGGTGACATAGAGACGAAGACCAATAGATCCATGACGAGGGCGGCGGCTGCTAATTCATGGTGCGTTCAAGGCAACCCGTAACTTGTGTTTTTCCGACCTGTGAAGTCGTACCAGTTCAATCTGGTACGAGTTCACGGGTCGGAAGTTACGAGTGGCCATTATAGTGACTTTCACAGGCAACAGGTCGGAAAAACACGGGTTACCTGGAACGCTACAAAGTCGTAAGTCGTGACTTGAAGCCGTAATTTACGGTTTCAAAAGCCTGCCTGGAACGCAGCATTAGCCAAAACGACTGGATCGCTGACCTAGCCTATGTTTTAAGGCAAGGCAAGGCAATTTTATTTGTATAGCCCATTTTTCACAAACAGTTTGTCTCAAAGGGCTTCACATGGCATCATAACAACATCCTCTGTCCTTAGACCCTCACATCCACTGAGGAAAAACTCCATGGAAACCCAGGGAAAAATCGGAGAAAGCTCAGGGTGAGCAACAGAGGAGGATCCCTCACCCAGGACGGACAGACGGGACACAGATGTTGTTACAGACAGACAAGACAGTTTACAGTTTATGACACAGAATGTGCGAAATGTGTAAAGAGTTAATGAAGGCAGCCTCTGGTGGGGGTGGGTGTGTGTGTGTGTGGGGGGGCAGCTTAACAGTGATGTAACTCTCTCAGTAGTAC
The DNA here is from genome assembly GCA_030347415.2 of Decapterus maruadsi. NCBI lineage: Eukaryota > Metazoa > Chordata > Actinopteri > Carangiformes > Carangidae > Decapterus > Decapterus maruadsi. Next base: position 26,339,897 of record CM064900.1, on the reverse strand, counting down.
AGACATTGTGTCTCAGCTGTAGGCTGCCCCTCTGACCACATTGCGTATTACCAACCTCACTCCACCAGTGTCTGCTGCCAGCTCACACAGTTCCCTCAGTGGAACATAAACTAGGCTACATTTTATATTTAAAAACTGGTGATGACAAAATAAGAGAATTGATGTAAAACCAACAACAAAACACACTTAAAAATCTGAAGGGCTTCACAAACTTCCAAGTAGCTCTGAATCTGCATATAGCTATTGTATGTTTCCACATTAATGTTGATATATCGTTATGAACATTAATGGATCAGATATGTTAATTAATAAAATAATTCACATTTCTAACAAATACACATAGGCTACTATAACTTTTGTTTTCCATGAAAACACGAGTGATAGAAACGTGAATAGATAATCAATCTGAATCTGGAATTGACAGATCTCTTAAGTAGTTTACAGGCCACTAATTACATGATAATTACGTGATAATGTCAAGAATTAGGCCTTACCAAACTGTCAATTTCATAGTAATGCCATGTTTTTCATAAAGGCCAAAGTTTACACATGCTTTTGATTCTTTGAATTGTTCTCCAAGTCTTTGCAATCATTCGTTATTTCTTGGTTATTTTTCTCTACATTACCATAAAGTCAACTGTAATTTCTAGGCTATTTCTAGGAATTGTTAATTGTTACTTTTTTGGCTATTTATTGACATTATCACGTAATTATCAGCCTGTTACCACATTTTTAAGTCTAACTTAATAAAATATATTCTGTCCAAACAAAATCATGCTCAGGCCTAATTGAATTGAAACGAGTCTGATTGTATCATTTTTCTGTCATTGTTGTTGTCTTGTTTTTCCTCTTTTTCTCTGTTCATTGTGTGTTTTTCTTGTTTCTTGACCTTTTCTGCTCCTAACCCTCATTTTTTTGTTACAGGGGAGGATTGTATAAAAGGGCTTCTTTTCCTCTCCTGCAGTTTTTGCCTTTTCCACTATGAAATGTATGTTTGTTTTATCATTGTGCATGTGAATTAAAATCTAACAAATAAAACATTTTGTAGCCTATATGTCTTATAGCTACATACTGGCGTGATAAATATGCAGAGGCCTCACCTTATGAGCGTTTATTATCCTCGTGCTGCGTTTGGGTGATACCACAGAAGAAGTAGATGGTGTGTTCAGGGGCGGCGGGTGTTGGGCCCTAGGCTGGACTCGCACTCTGCTGGAATGACTCGCACCGCGTGACCCCCCCTCCCTCCTCCCACCACCGAGCCGAGTCTGAGTCCGGACCTTAAAGATGCTTCAGCCCGTTAATGAGCTGCCAGTGCAGCCTGAAGGTCGGAGAGGAGCCGCCGCCGCCGCTGCTGCTGCAGATCCAAGACCTGATCCAGGACCGAGTCTGTAGATTATAGTCACATAGGCCTATGAAGAACTCACCGGTTGGTCCGCTTCACTGACGCTGAGGAAGAAGAAGATGATGACGAGGATGAAGCCTGCAGCTCCGCCGAGGAAGAGGAGGAAAGACTTTATCCCCTACTTTCTGGGATTCGTCATATTTCTGTACTGCACGGTGCATTTGGTGTCGTCGGTGTCCGTGAACGCAACACAGAGGAGCCACAGAGTGCGGCGGGCTGCAGGTGAGACGTTCACGGACTCTCTGATTATGATCAATAACAACAAAGACTGTGGTTCAGCTCTGATGTCACGGCTCGTTTCACACTTAAATTCTGTTAGTTTAGGAGTTTATTTCGGACATGTTAAAAGAAATAAAACATAATGGACAGACTAAAAGACAACTCATGAACAACAATAAAATAATTGATAATAGATAGGCTAATTAGATTTTTGTTTTTTGTTTCTTCATATTCGAAAAGGAATGGGGAAAAATAAAACTTATTTACTCCCACCCCTTAAATGATCTATCAAGCTTTCTTGTCATAAATTAATTTATGAGTTTATCCAGCTGGATTTATTCCAATATATTATTACTAATCTTTATCTCTCTACATCTAAAGTGTCTGATTGGCCGCAGCCCACCGTGTAACACTGTTAACACTGCATGTGCCTGTGTGTGCGTGTCAGACAACGACACACCAGACTGTGTGTCCCCCCAGTCCTCGGAGTTCCCTGAAGGCTTCTTCACGGTGCAGGAGCGGAAGGATGGAGGTCTGGTCATCTACTTCATGATCATCTTCTACATGTTGCTGGCCGTGGCCATCGTGTGTGACGACTACTTCCTGCCGTCGCTGGAGCTCATCAGTGACCGTAGGTGACGTCACACATCTCCTCCGTGCGCGTGTCTAGGAATGATGAGGATCCATCAGGAGAAACTAAATGAGGAACAGATAGTTCAACATTTAGTCAAATTGGGCCATTTCCGTAATCCCTATAGTCATATAGCAGTAGGTTTGTTCAATTGTCGGTGCAAGCTATTTTTAGAACGGTGGGGCAGAGCTGTGAGCTGCTCAGAGCTACGCTACAGAGGCACATGGGATGTAGCCTATGGGTAAATTCGGAGACTCCTTGATGAAAAACTGTCCCTGAAGGCAATGCACATCAGTGGTTTTGCATGAATTTCCCTCTAAAACAACTCTGTGTGGTAACGTTGTGTTATTATCTCATAGTGTGGTGAATGTGCAGGTCACAACTTGTCCACCAGAGCGTTGTGGAGTTGTTGGATTGTGTATTTGATGAGTTTGATGAGGGAAACCAAGAAATCCCATGAGCCTCCAAGCGTAGCTCTGAGCAGCTCACGGCTCTGCTCCGCCGTTCTAAAAATAGCTTGCACTAACAATTAAAGGTAACGAACTTACTGCTATGACTACTATAGGGATTATGGCAATGGGCCAATTTGACAAAATTTTGAACTATCCCTTTAAATACAAATGAATGAATACATAGCTTAATATAATGTGATGAAGAAACATGATTCTTATTGTCAATAAGGATCAGTAGGTGCAGTGTGTCACATCTCTCTCTATCATCTCTCTGGTGTTTCTATTGTCTCTGTTGTCTCTCACGTCTCTACTGTCTTGCTGGTGTCTCTACTGTCCCTCAGGTCTTGGTCTGTCTCAAGACGTAGCAGGAGCCACCTTCATGGCAGCGGGGAGTTCTGCACCAGAGCTGGTCACAGCCTTCCTGGGTAAACCTCTGTCCTCCGTCTGTCCTCAGTGTCTTGTCTCTGTCCTCCATCTGGCTTCCGTCTGTCCTCAGTCTGTCCTCAGTGTCTAGTCTCTGTCCTCCGTCTGTCCTTAGTCTGTCCTCAGTGTCTCCTCCCCGTCCTCGTCCCCCCGGCTGAGTTGTCCTCTGTCTGTCCTCTCTGTCAGGTGTCTTTGTGACAAAGGGGGACATCGGGGTGAGCACCATCGTGGGCTCGGCCGTCTACAACCTGCTGGGGATCTGCGCTGCCTGTGGACTCCTGGCCTCCACGGTACGTGATGACATCATCATCCAGCGTTTCTGAGTGGACAGGAAGAGACGCTGCGTCCTAAACCGACGTAACAGTGTGTTGTTGTTGTTGTGTTGTCTCCAGGCGGGTCGTCTGAGCTGCTGGCCTCTGTTCAGGGACTGCCTGGCCTACGGCATCAGCGTGGCGGCCGTCATCGCCATCATCTCTGACAACAGAGTGTTCTGGTGAGACACGACACGACACGACACGACACGACGCAGCTGTGACTCACTCTGATGAAACACTGGAAACGTCCTGCAGTAAAACTCACATCAAACTAAAGTGGGAGAAAAACACTGACGGACAAACTGGAACCAGCTCAAACAGGTTTTCACACCAGAGTCAGTTCAAAGGAACAATAATAATCTATTATTAAATTATTCGTCAACTATTTCGATAATTTAATAATCAGTTTGAGTAGTTTCTTAAAGGGATAGTTCAACATTTTGTCAAATTGGCCTATTGCCATAATCCCTATAGTCATAGCAGTAGGTTTGTTACCTTTAATTGTCGGTGCAAGCTATTTTTAGAATGGCGGAGCAGAGCCGTGAGCTGCTCAGAGCTACACTACGGAGGCTAATGGGATTTCTTGGTTTCCCTCATCAAACTCATCAAATACACAATCAACTCCACAACACTCTGGTGGACAAGTTGTGACCTGCACATTCACCACGCTATGAGATAATAACACAACTTTACCACACAGAGTTGTTTTAGAGGGAAATTCATGCAAAACCACTGATGTGTGTTGCCTTCAGTGACAGTTTTTGGAAAAGTGTCAAGTGTAAAATAGATCGCGTGAGATTTGCACGGGCTGACCGTGTCTCCTCTTCTCGCTGCAGGTACGACGCGGCCTCCCTGCTGCTGGTCTATGTCGTCTACATCGTGGTGCTGTGCTTCGACCTGCGGATCAGTGAGTTCGTCCTGAGGAGGCTGAGCCCCTGCTGCTCCTGTCTGGGCCGTGGAGCCGAGGAGAAGACGGAGACGCGGCCTCTGATTGGATGGAGCGACGACACCAGTCTGAGGGTCCACAGTCGGTCCAGAGGAGACAGCGGCATCTTCCAGGATGATTCGGGATACTCCCACCTGTCGCTGAGCCTGCACGGCCTCAACGAGATCACCGAGGGTAAGACGGCGACCTCACTGATCCCGTGACCTCACCTGTCCGTGGTGACCTCACCTGTCCGTGGTGACCTCACCTGTCCGTGGTTGTCTCGGTGTCAGTGGTGACCTCACCTGTCCGTGGTTGTCTCGGTGTCAGTGGTGTAGTCTATGTGATACTCAGGTATACTCAGTATAGCCACTGAACCGCGGTACTACAGATGGAAATTAGCCTAGAGCTAAATCTGGTGTATTTACATTCTTAGATGTTCATTAATATGTAATAACAATAATAATAATAACAATAATAATAATAATAGAGTCCCATCACAAATGAACAAATAAATGAAATGAAAATGCATAAATACTTCAGTATACCCAGTACAACAAAACTATCTAACTAAAGTAAATGTCAATGGTTCTCAAAGTGGGGTGTTTGACAGGGTTCAAGGTGGTCCACAACTTTTTCTGGAAATTTTACCACTTTTTCCTAGAATTCTTTTGAGAAATGTTTCTTCTCAAATTTTCTGTTATACATTTTTACTATTTAAATTTTTTTTTTTAACCCCTTTTGTGTTATTGTTTATCCCCTCCCTTTTTGTTTTTTGAGAATTTTACCACATTTTTCTATAATATTTTGAAAAACTAACCCTAACTCTTGAGTAATTTTACCAGTTTCTTCTCAATTAAAAAAAACTTACTATTTACTATTTTTACTTTTATCACGTTTTTTTTTATTATTGTTTGACTTTCTTTTTTTTTTTTCAATTTTACTACTTTTTCTGAGAAACTTTTTTGTTTATTTTTTGATAATTTTTACCACTTTTGTCCAGAAATTTCTCTATCATCTTTCAAAAATGTACACCTAATTTAAACGTACATTGATTGTTTGTGTATTTCTGGTGTTTGCTTCAAAACTTTGTCCAATGGGGGTCTAATTTGGGGTAGAACCAATGGTCTATGTGATACAAGTATGAACAGTTTACCACCTAAAAAGCAGGATACCCACTACAAAACATCAGACTACATCACTGACATCTGCTCATGTCCTGACAGAGAGTAAGAGTGTGTTTTCGGTGCCGGAGAGTGACCTGAAGCGGATCCTGTGGGTTCTGTCTCTGCCCATCATCACCCTCCTCTTCCTCACCGTGCCCGACTGCAGGAGGAGGTTCTGGAGGAAGTGGTTCATGGTCACCTTCTTCATGTCGGCTGTGTGGATCTCAGGCTTCACCTACGTGTTGGTGTGGATGGTCACTGTCGTCGGTGAGTGAGACACAAAGGACAGTCCAACCTGGGATCTGGTTTCTAATATTTTAGCTCTAACTGAATGAATGGTTAGATTTTCTTCTTACTGTCTCCTGTTCTTCAGTAGTTCTGTCTGTTCCAGCGTAGAGCGGACGGATCTTAGGCTGTTTACATCCCACAAAACAGACAACGCCAGATGTCTTCAAACAGACACAGAGGGGTTTGCTCACTTCAAGAAAGACGATGTGTTGTGGAGATGCAAAGTCTCTCTCGATGTGTTTACAGGTCGCTGGATCCTGTGACTGACATCCAACATATAAAAATGTTAAAGGGATACTTCAACATTTTGGCAAATTGGCCCATTGCCATAATCCCTATAGTCATAGCAGTAGGTTCGTTACCTTTAATCACTATGAGATAATAACACAACGTTACCACACAGAGTTGTTTTAGAGGTAAATACAGAGACTGCTTGATGAAAAACTGTCCCTGAAGGCAACGTGCATCCGCGGTTTGCATGAAGTTCCCTCTAAAACAACTCTGTCTGGTCATCAGATTCGTGAATCTTTTTACAGCATATAAATCTTGTCTATGTCCTATGCTCTAGTGTGCACTGGAGGTTTTTTTTTAATTTTTGACTGATTTATTATTATTTATTATTTATTTATTTTGCACCAGCTGGCAAATAGAAGAAGCACTTACAAACTTTTTCTATGTAAAAATTTTAGTTGAGTAATTTTTTACTGAATATAACGATGCTTGGTCAAGACAATGAATTCACCAAACTTCAGGACAAGTCCTGAGAGAAGGTACCAGCTGCTAAATATGTTCATACAAGACATAGTCTAAGAGACAAATGTAAACAACAACGCAGAAAATAATTTTTTTATGAGATTATAATAACATTACAGGTCCGACTCCTTGGAACTGAATCAGGCGTTAGTTTGGTACGTTGAATGTGTGTTTCTTAGACTTCTCCTCAAAGAGTTTTCTTGGTTTTCTTGGATAGAAATCATCAGTGTTGAAGATGACACTGCAAACTTTTCACATTTTACTAACTCTGTGAAAGCTCAATGAATGAAAAATTTGTTGGGCAACCCGGCATTATGTCTGAATAAACAAGAGCCAAATTGACTTGAGCCTCTTAGTTGAACAGAAGATTCAGACGACCTGTAAATATGGTGAGCAAGACTTTGTATCTAAGCTCAGTTTACTAACATATCTTCATTGTTGAAGTGAACAAACCCCTCGGTGCATGTTGTGTGGTTTTATGGGATGTAAACAGCCTAAGATCTGTCCGCTCCCGTTAAAAAGAAAATCCTCGGATTAATTCCGTTAGACCTGAAATACTAGGAAATTACACTGCAAAAACTCAAAATCTTACCCAGAATATTTGTCTTATTTCTAGTCAAAATGTCATTTCTAGTCAAAACAAATCTCATTCTACTTAAAATAAGACTCATAAAAAGTAGCTTGTTTTTATAAACTTTTTTCTTTCTTATTACAAGGACAAAAAACCTGCTGTCACTGGCAGATTTTCCTGCCTGTTTCAAGTGAAAATAAGTTTGAAACAAGTGAAAATGATCTAAAAACAAGTAAATCTTTAGGTGATGAGTCTTATTTTGAGAAAAAATAGATTTGTTTTTTCTAGAAATGAGACATTTGGACAACAAATAAGACAAAATATTCTTGGAAAGATTTTGAGTTTTTGCAGTGTACAGCCGCAGGTTGAATTTGTCTGGAATTGTCCTTTAACTTGGTGTCGTGTGATGAGTTCAAATGCAGTCTGTACGTTTAGGTTTCGTCAGCAGCCTCCTCGTAGCTGCAGGTGGAATTCTGATCACAAGCGTCTGAAACTTGTGAGAAAAATGTTGAGATGTGATCAGAGGAGCAGGATCACATGTTGGTCTGCTGGCTAATTCCTGAGATGCCATTGTCCTGGAGAGTTTATAAGGGGGGGGGGGCAGGTTAGGGTAGTGGGGGGGTTTGGAGCTGCACTGGGCCGTGTGCTGCTCAGCCACAGCAGGATTACAGTCGGCTTCACCCTCAGGAGACACAGTCATGTGAGCGTGGGGTGAACAGGCTCCAACAACAGCTCAGACTGAAAATATTATGTGGCAAGAGAAAGTGTGTGAACCATTGGAATTTCTTAGTTTTCTGCATTAACTGGTCATTTAATGTGATCTGATCTACAAGCCAAAAGTCTAAACAAACACAATGTGCTGAACCTGGTGTACTGATCTATGGGTGAGAGCTAGCATCTAGATGACCCCCCTCAGGCCTAGACACTGGTGGTGGTAGACACTGCAAAAACTCAAAATCTTATTTCTTGTCAAAATGTCTCTTGTCTTGTCAAAAAGCAAATTTTCTCTTGAAATAACCTGAATAACCTGAACCTGAAACCTGCTTTCACTGGCAGATTTTTCTACTTATTTCAAGTGAAAATATGTTTGAAACAAGTGAAAACTCTATAAAAACAACTAGAAATGAGACATTCTTGGAGAGATGTAGAGTTTTTGCAGTGTGGAAGTCGTCAAACTGTCCAGGCCCACACTGCAAAAACTCAAAATCTTTCCAAAAATATTTGTCTTATTTCTTGTCAAAATGTCTCATTTCTGACATGTTTTCAGATCATTTTCACTTGTTTCAAACTAATTTTCACTTGAAATAAGTAGAAAAATCTGCCAGTTAAAGCAGGTTTTTTGTGCTTGTAATAAGAAAGAAAAACTTGCTCCACTGTCAGATTTTTCTACTTCAAGTGAAAATCTGCTTGAAAGAAGTTTTTTTTTTTTTTTAAGTGTCTAAAAACTAGCTGCTTTTTAAATGTGATGAGTCTTATTTTAAGTAGAATGAGATTTGTTTTGAGTAGAAATACGGCAGATATTCTATAATATTACACCAAAGCCCCAAACCATGGTGCTCCTCCACCTACTCCCCCTCTGACAGGATGTTTGATGTTAATCAGCCCACAAAACATTTGTGGAGCAGCAAACTTCAGGTCTGCAATGGAAAACAACTATTAAAGCAGAAAACTAGTAAATTCCAAAGGGTTCACATACTTTGTCTTACAACTGTAACTGACCTGGGATCAGGCGCAGAGCTCAACCTCATCATGTGACGCTGCTGCTTCTACTCAAGCATAATGAGAGTATTATCCCGTATCTTATGAGAGAGAGCCCATGAGACCCGACAGGTACAACTCACTCAGACGTACAGAGAGTACACACACACACACACACACACACACACACACACACACACACACACACACACACACACACACACTCAGATTCAGATCAATGGGTTCAGAGTTATGCTTCCAGGCGAAAGTGTGGACACACCCTCTCATTCAGTGGTCTTTCTTAAGGGGAGACACTACGGGGAGAAACCAAAGTGTCTCTGTCCTGTGAGCTAAAGCAGCTGAGACGGTTCAGGATGAGTTGGAGCAGAGTGAAGGTCAAACAGCAACAAGGTCTCAGCTCCTCTGGGAACTCTGCGACTGAACAAGCTGCTCTTCTCTGTCCTGATCTTTCCAGAGTAGTTTGTTTGTTTGTGTCTGATGTTGTGTGTTGTCCCTCTTCACACAGGTGATACTCTGGGGATCCCGGACACTGTGATGGGCCTGACGCTGCTGGCTGCCGGGACCAGCATCCCTGACACCGTGGCCAGCGTGATGGTGGCCAGAGAAGGTAAATGATCTGTGTGTGATGCTGCAGTCTGAGGCATAACAAGTACACACTATTACACTACTATAAGCATTAGTTAAGTATTAATAAATACTTAATTCTTTAATTATAACACATGAATACTCATTAGGATGTGGTTTTTAAGTAGAGTTAGTGCTTATTAATGATGAGGAAAACATTTTTAACTGTTTATAAACTACATACTAATGAGTATTCATGTGTTATAAATGAAGAATTCAGTATTCAAAGCTCTTAACTAATGCTGTGTACTTATTATAGCGTAGCTCTGAGCAGCTCACGGCTCTGCTCCACCGTTCTAAAAAATAGCTTGCACCGACAATTAAAGGTAACAAACCTGCTGCTATGACTATAGGGATTATGGCAATGGGTCAGTTTGACAAAATGTTGAACTATGCCTTTAATGATGTTCCTTTATTTGGCAAATTAATCAAATCAATTTATTTGACGAAGAAATGCAGGAAACAGAGGGTGGCAATAATGCGCCTGAAAAGCTGGTGCCACCGACAACATAACGGAAAAAGAACAGTTCACAAAGTATCAGAGCTGCAACAATTAATCGAACAATAATCGATTACTAAATTAATCTCCAACTATTTCGATAATCTAATAATTGTAGTTTTTTTTAAAGAAAAAAGTCCAAATTCTCTGATTTCAGCTTCTTCAATGTGAATATTTGTGGTTTCTTTGTTCCTTTATGACAATAAACTGAGTCTCTCTTTGGTTTGTGGACAAAACAAGACATTTGAGGACGTCATGGTGGTTTGAGAAACACTGGTTGATCTTTTTAACATTTATTGATCAAACAACTAATCGATTAATCGTTTTATATATCGATAATGAGAATAAACGTTGGTTGCAGCCCTACAAACTATCAAGAGTTTCATCTTGCAGTGTTGTGCTTTGAGTGGTCCCAGTGACTAGTGATTATAAAGTTCCTACAGTACACTGTAAAAACTCAAAATCTTTCCAAGAATATTTGTCTTATTTCTTATCAAAACTAATGTCTTTCTACTTAAAATAAGACTACAGTTACTTGTTTCAAACTAATTTTCACTTGAAATGAGTAGAAAAATCTGCCAGTGAAAGCAGGTTTTTTGTGTTTGTAATAAGAAAGAAAAACTTGCTCCACTATCAGATTTTTCTACTTATTTCAAGTGAAAATCTGCTTGAAAGAAGTAAAAAAAAAAAGTGTCTAAAAACAAGCTGCTTTTTATGCGATGAGTCTTATTTTAAGTAGAATGAGATCTGTTTTGACTAGAAATACGACAGATATTCTACAATATTACACCAGAAGTAAAAAGTGTCTAAGGCCCCGTTTTTAATTATCGGATCGGCCTCGCGTCCACACGGATACGCGGTGAAAACAGTGTTTTTTGAAAACGGGTCCCAGAGAATTTGAAAACGTCGCCCCAGCATTTTCGTTTGGACGGCCAAAACAGATTTTTTCTGAAACGATGATGTCATACCCCCCACCACTCTACCTGTAACCTGAGACACACATCACTACAGCAGCTACACAATAGACGTAACAACAACAACGGCTGATACCGTCAGGTCGCTCAGACACTGCTGAATCGTGTCCGTTTATTTTATTTATTTATTTCAAGGTTTAAGGATCAGGGACATTGCACATTAATAAAAACATTTAGACAAATGTAAACATGCCAGAATTCGCTGAAAGGCTATTTTGCATCTGTTCTCCCTGGACTGATGTTAAAAGTCACCGTAAAAAATAAACAATTTTGATTATCAACATACAAATGATACATTAATCATCACTGATCGTCATAGTTACTCTGACACAACTCCCTGTCAACATTTAATCCCATGTTTGAGTCTGAATACAGCGGGGGACTTCTTCTTCTATTGAATTACAGCGGGGACTTCCCGTCTTCTTCTCTGTCTTAAGTGTTTGTGTGTGGCAGCGCTACAGAGCCACACACGCTCCACACACGCCTGGAGTATGTACTACAGCGTTTTGGGTCGTTCTCACTGGATCCGTGTGGACGCAGATATTTCTGAAAACGATGCCATGTTTATGGAGATTTTTTTCAAAATGATAAAGAAAAAGATCAGATTCGGTGAAGCCACGTATTCATCTGGACGGGGCCTAAAAACAAGATGCTTTTTAATGTGATGAGTCTTATTTTAAGTATAGTGAGATTTATTTTGACTAGAAATGACATTTTAACTAGAAATAAGACAAATATTCTTGGTAAGATTGTGTATAAGTTGGTACGATTTGGTCTCCCATGTGACCTGTGTGGCGTTGACAGGTAAAGCCGACATGGCCATGTCCAACATCGTGGGCTCCAACGTGTTCGACATGCTGTGCCTGGGTCTGCCCTGGTTCATCCAGACGGCCTTCGTGGACACCAACAACCCGGTGGAGGTGAGCAGCACCGGCCTGGTCTTCATCGCCTCCACGCTGCTGCTCTCCATCGTCTTCCTCTTCGTCTCCGTCCACATCAACGGCTGGAAGCTGGACTGGAAGCTGGGCACCGTGTCTCTCGTCTGCTACCTGCTGTTCGCCACGCTGTCCATCCTGTACGAGCTGGGCGTCATCGGGAACAATCCCATCAGGCTTTGCGGCGACTGACACGAGACGGGTTCAGCCCCATAATAAAACGTGTACACGCTGGTTGGTTGTCGGACGCTTCACAGACGCCGTGCTGGTCACATCTGTGCAGCAGGAGGACGAGCTGTACGGCGCTACGGTTCAAAGGATCCTGTTGCTGTGTTTGATCCACAGACACAGACACACAAACCCTGACTCTGTTCTCTACAAACTGAGCTCTGATAAACACGACTCGTCCTCCGTCTCCCTGCAGCTCCAGAACCGGAGACGAGCTGCGATCGAGGCGAGAGACGAGTTCAAACACATTCACAACTGTCAACAAATAAAACAAAGGTGTCACCTCGTCAGTGGTGTAGTCTAATGTTTTGTAATGGGTAAACTGCTTTTTAGGTGGTTAACTGTCATACTTGTATCACATAGACCGTTGGTTCTAGAACTGGGACCCAAAATTGACACAAATTAGACCACGGACCCCCATTGGACAAAACTTTCTTTTCTAGAAATTTCTGGGGGAAAAAAAGAGTTAAAAATTCTCACAAAAAATAAACAAAAAAGTGGTAACATTTTGCAATTTCTTTTTTTTAGAAAAGTCTGGTAAAATTTCTCGGAAAAAGTGGTAACTGGTAAAAAATGTATCGAAGAAATTGTATGAAAAGTGGTGAAATTGAAAAAAAAAAAGTCAAACAAAAGTGGTAAAAGTTACAATAATATATAGTAAATTGTAAAAAGTTTCAATAATTCTAGAAAAAGTGGTAACATTTTTCAAAAAAAAAAAGGGGGGGGGGGGGGGGGCAAAAAGAAAAAAGGGGTAAAAATTTCTTTAAAAAATAGTAAAAAGTAGAACAGAAAAATTGAAAAGAAACTGGTAAAATTTCTCAAAAAGATTCTAGGAAAAGTGGTAACATTTCAAGAAAAAGTTGGGGACCCCTAGCCTAGAAATATAGATTTTAGACGCACCCTAGCGGCAGCAAATATATTTCCTCTGCAGGTCGGTCTAGAAACGAGTCATAGGAACTTTTTGAGTATCGAACACCGTCTGTGTTCACCAATCACAGTGCTCTATCCGTTTAGAGAGTCGTTGGGCGGGCTTAACGCCATGACGACATACATTTTAATTGGCTTGTCAGGCTAACGTCATCCTGCTCCTTGCTCTGATTGGTCGTAGCGCTACCCTATTGCGTGCAGAGGCAGTTTGAAAGACAGCCTTCATCCTGCCCCCTGGATTGAGCCGAGGTCTACCGCTCGTTGCCAGACTAGACATTTTAATGATATAGTCTGGCTTGTCAGGCTAGAAAAATGTGGTAACATTTCTCCCCCCAAAAAAGTGTGTGGGGGGGGCAAACAATAAGACAAAAGGGGTAAAATGGTTTGGGGGTTTTTTATGTAAAAAGTAGAACAGAAAAATTGAAAAGAAACTGGTAAAATTTCTAAAAAAATAAATAAAGGAAAAAGTGGTAAAATGTCAATAAAAAGTTGTGGAGCCCTGTCAACCCTCCCACTTTGAGAACCATTGACATTTACTTTAGTTAGATAGTTTTGTTGTACTGGGTATACTGAAGTACTTATGCATTTTCAGTGGCTATACTGAGTAGACCTGAGTATCACATAGACTACAACACTGCACCTCGTCCTGTCTGTCTGTGTTGTGTGTGTGTGTGTGTGTGTGTGTGTGTGTGTGTGTGTGTGTGTGTGTGTGTGTGTGTGTGTGTGTGTGTGTGTGTGTGTGAGGAGGAGGAGGAAGAGTCATCATCATGATCATCATCGTCTACAACCCAGATAACAACTTTATGACAAACGTCTTACGACCTACGAGAAGGAGGTGGAATGCAAACAAAAAAACTTTCCACTCATCCTGCGTCGCCTGAAACAGACCTGACGACACTTATCAGTCGTTCATAATTAACCCTGTAAACTTCCGACTCTTTGATTTTACACACAGACCGGACACATGCACAAGGTTTTTATCTAAGTGGAACTTTTCCACATTTTGTCACTTTACAACCACAAACATAAATGTGTTTTAAAGGGATAGTTCACCCAAAATTCAAATTTCAGTCATTATCTACTCACCCTCATGTTGACTAAGAGCTGTGAGAATTTTCAGAGTTCTCCGTTCCTTCTCTGAGTTACGGGGGGGTCCACGCAGCAGTATTTGTCCATATAATGGTTGTCAATGGACACCACTTTTCTTCGTCCATAAAGACACACCATAAAACATCCAAATACCTCCATACTGCTCGTCTGTAATGTCCCTCTTATATTGAAGCCCCAACATGAGAAATTGTTCTGAAAAAAATAAAATAAGTCCATATTTTTAATAAGTATATTTCAAGCTTGTTTGTAGCGGAAGCTCCCAGTGTCTCAGTTCACTGCTCTTCCTGTGTCAGTGTAAATCACGCACCAGCGGAACAATTTCTCATGTCAGGGCTTCAATACAAGAGGGTCATTACAGACAAGCAGTATGGAGGTATTTGGATGTTATTTGGTGTGTCTTTTTGGACGAAGAAAAGTGGTGTCCATTGACAACCATTATATATTATACACACATAGATCTGCTCTGATGTAAACCGTCCCAGTCTCAGGTCTTTTTCTGCCTCAGACAGCTCGGCTCTGAGCAGCTTCCCTGTCCCTGTGCATTCAGGTTCATGTGCACCAAAAAGTTCAATATTTGGTCTTTGATCTATAAAAATTCTTGAACACCACTTTTTTTCCTTCCACTTCTATGATGCTCTACTTTGTGTTGGTCTGTCACATAAAATCCTATTAAACACATTGAAGTTTGTGGTTGTACACTGCAATAACTCAAAATCATTCCAAGAATATTTGTCTTATTTCTAGTCAAAACTAAACTCTTGTTGCTTAAAATAAGACTCATCACTTAAAAATGAAGGTGTTTTTAGATCATTTTCACTTGTTTCAAACTAATTTTCACTTGAAATAAGTAGAAAAATCTGTCAGTGAAAGCAAGTTTGTTGTGTAATAAAGAAAAATTTGCTTTGTGTCTAAAAACAAGCTGCTTTTTATGTGATGAGTCTTATTTTAAGCAGAATGAGGTTTGTTTTGACAAGAAATTACATTTTTGACTGGAAATGAGACAAATATTCTTGGTAAGATTTTGAGTTTTTACAGTGTAATGTTACAAAATGTGGAAAAGTTCAAGACTTTTTTGTGCAAGGTGCTGTATAATGAATAAAAACAGCAGAAACCAAAGCTGGATCAGTCTCTGGACTCTGATTAGTGATGAAATGTACAGTAGCTACACCCTCTGCCTCTGAGATTAAACTGCGATGAAGGAGCGTCGCCACTGGGCGGCAGCACTGAGCAAAGCTTCACACTTCACAACAACAAGAACTGTCACTTTGTTCTGAGGACAGATTTACAAGCAGGCGGGTTAAAAATTAAAAAGTTTATTTGTTCAAATAAACTGCCTGACAAATTAAAAAGGGTTTACAAAACAAAGATAAAAGAGCTATGAAGTATTTATAAACAAAAACATCTGGAACGGTGGACACATGAGAAGAGATATGAAGTCATTGTGTTTTTAAAACAAAACAAAACATCATTGGCTGAATGTGAAGAGTGTTAGCATGATTCCTAGAAAAGCTGCTTCAGGCGTTTCGGTCGATGCGGACGTCCACCTCGCGCCCGTTGATCTTGGTGCCGTTCATCATCCTGCAGGCTTTCTCTGCGCTCTCGGCCGAGTCGAACCGCACCGTCCCACAGCCCTTCGACTTCCCGTTCTCCATCTTGATCTCTGCAAACATCACCTGGCCTGCAGGAGGAGGAGGAGGAGGAAGAAGAAGAAAAAGAAGAAGAAGAAGAGAATTCACATGAGACCAGGTCCAAGTCCATCACTGTCTCCAGTCCCAGTCCTCATAATCACCACGTGTCTTGATATTTACATTATTCCTCCTCAGCTACAAAGAAAAGATGATTTGATCTCAAATCTAAACCATATTTAACTCTCCTGTTGTCCTCCTGGGTCAAAGAAGGAAGGACGAAAGGAAAGAAGGAAGGAAGGACCCAGGGAAAAAAAGGAAGGAAGGACCGAGGGAGGGAGGGAAGGAAGGAAGGAAGGAAGGAAGGAAGGAAGGAAGGAAGGAAGGAAGGAAGGAAGGAAGGAAGGAAGGAAGGAAGGAAGGAAGGAAGGAAGGAAGGAAGGAAGGAAGGAAGGAAGGAAGGAAGGAAGGAAGGAAGGAAGGAAGGAAGGAAAAAAGTATTTTGGAAAGAAGGAAGGGAAAAGGAAAGAAATATGGAGGGAGGGAACAGACTGGGCTAATTAGATCAAAAGAGGAAGAAAGAAGTAAGGACGAGGGGAACTAAGGAAGGAGGGAAAGAATAATGGAGGGAAGGAACAGATTCGGTCAAGGAAGGAAGCAGAAGGATGGGCGAAGGGAAGGAAGGAATTTGTAATGGAAAAATAATGCAAAAATTAAACAACTGTCATCAAATTCTTTCTTTTTATATTTACAATTACATTCTGCCTTCCTTCCTTTCTTCCCCTTTGTCCTTCCTGCCTTCCTTCCTTTCTTCCCTCATTCCTTCTTTCCCTTTGTCCTTCCTGCCTTCTTTCCTTCCTTCTTTCCCTTCCTCCTTCCTTCTTTGACCCAGGTGGACAACAGGAGGGTTAAACGATTTTGGGCAAAACCTTCACCATAATATGCAAAAAAAAATAAAGAGATGTGAGTGCAGCTGTGATCTATCCTGGTCTGGAGGAAACTTCCACAGTCCAGCTGGACCGAGACCTTGAGGATGTGGACTGAGGACTGAGGACCGGTCTGAAGACTACTGCTACTACAACAACAACCACAACAACAACAACAACACTACTCAGCAGTAAAAACATGAAGAGGAGGAGGAGACGTGATGAAGAGGAGACGTACCACAGTGGCTGAACTTCTCCTTCAGCTTCTGCCAGGTCAGATCGTAGGAGAGCTGCAACACACATTCATATCTTACTGCATCAACCCTCACGGTTTACACTGTTTACATTGTTTACACAAGGAAAGAATCAACAACACTCACATTCCTGACAAAGATCTGGCATCCTGCTTTGGAGCCGGAGCCGGAGCCTCGGTCTCCTCCTCCTCCTCCTCCGTAGCCTCCGAAGCCTCGGCTCATGTCCATCCCTGACATCCCCATGCGGTCGAAGCCGGAGCCATGGATACGCTCCATGGACATGTTGCCCATCCCCCCTCCACCTGCAACACACACACACACAGTGAGGGACGCCTATAATATATATATAGATAGATAAAAGTGATGTAAAGCAGGTCTGGTACCTAGTCCACTCCCCATGTGGCCCATTCCTCCTCCGTAACCTCCACCTGCAGGACAGAGGAGCAGACCTGAGATCAGAGAGTAGCTCAACCACAGCACCAATCAGCTGATCGATCAGAGCTCCGCCCCCCGTCACTCACCCATTCCTCCGAATGAGTCTCCGAACCCTCGGCTCATGTCACTGTGGCCGAAGTCCCGATCCATTCCCCCCATTCCGGACCGGTACATGTCTCCACCCAGAGAGACGACAAGGACACGTCACACAGGACCAAGTCACAGGATCAACACAGAGGGGACAGTTCGGTCCAGTCCAGTCTAGTTTGGTCCAGTCAGTTTAGTCCGGTCCGGTCTAATCAGTCTAGTCCAGTCCAGTCCTGTCGGTCTGGTGTAGTCCAGTCCGGTCAAGTCCGGTCCAGTCCACTCACCTCCCATCCTGCCGACAGGAGCCATGTCTCTTCCTCCAAATCCTCCCATGTTTCCCATATTGTCCATGAAACCTCCTCCTCCTCCACTCATCCCTAGAACCAGCAGCACACAGGGTCAGAACCAGAACCAGAACCAGGGGTCAGAACCCCCCCCCTACAGTGAAGCCTTACCTCCTCCCAGTCTGTTCATGCCTCCGTACCCGGCCACCTCCATCCCTGTGGAGCAGAGTCAGCATTACGTGTGAACAAAGTTGCTCGTATCTCTGACCCACTTCCACCCACCAGCCTGAGACTGGAGCTCAGTCTCTTCTGACCCACAAACACTCAGGCTCATTCACAGTTACTGTAAAACTAAAAGTCTCAGACGGACTGTTCTGGACCGGGTCTGGCTCCAGGTTTGATCAGTAAATCAATACATTTTAAACTTTGAAAGCTTTAAATTAAATTATTTAAGTCTCAATTAGAAGTTGTCTGTTTTTATTTTCTGTTCAAGTTCTGCACCTGAATGCAACATCAGTGCCTCCGTCCTTCCTCACACTACACAGTGGTGACAGTTTTAACAGACGCTACCTGGAAAAACTTTCTCCCCGAGCCCACAGCTCCGCTCAGTTTCCGTGGTTACCTACGGTCACGCTGTCATTCTACTTAAAAAATGGCGATGGTTTGGTGCGTCACCCACTTATGTATTTTTAACGACTTGTAACAACTCATTCTAAGGTAGGAGAAAGCTTTCATTTGTATGCAGGGGGGATTCACCTTCAGTCAAATACGGATTTATGAAAGACATGTTTGATTTTTGATCATAAAAAGACAAATAAGGGCTTTATATAAAAGCCTTTCCCATGTAGACGCCTGTCTGTGATAGAAGACAGGTCAGCTCTGCAGCTGAACTAAGTAAATAAGGATTTACAGTAGTTAACATCCTGCAGGTGCTGACTCACCTCCAGGTCCCATGGAGCCCATCCCTCCTCCTCCTCCTCCTCCACCTCCTCCTCCTCCTCCACTCAGCCGGTTGGCGTTGATGGGCTGTCCACCCGGACCAAGGCCCATCCCGATACCACCCAGTCCTCCTGCACACACACGCACACACACACACAGGGTCATTGACATGCACCACATTCATATATACACACAGTATATATGTATATATTCAGCAGATTTAACGTGTTAATGATCAGTCATCAGAGTTTTTATCTCGCCCAGTTTATGAGCACTGTAGCACTTTATTACACTGTATTATATTTGGTTTCGTTGTTTGGTTTCGTTCCAGTTTGTATGCTGATTTTTGTGTTTCTTGTGTTTTCCTGCTTTTATGAATTATGTTCCTTATGTCCTTGTTGTTCATCGGAGTATTTACTATGATAATAATAATGATAATGATAATAATAATAATAATAATAATAATAATAATAATAATAATAATAATAACAATAATAACAACAACAACAACAACAACACTCACTTGGTAACTGAGGTGTTTTCTCCACCTGACGGAAATCATCCAGGGGGAGAGATTTCTCATCCTGTAAAAACACAGAAACACAAATAAACATTCATCTTCACCAAAAAGAGTGCGAGTGTGTGTGTGTGTGTGTGTTGAGCATTAACTCACCATTTTAACGTGCATCTGTCTGTCAAAAAGCATCTGTCCATTGAACATGGCTGAGTCCAGAGTCAAGGAGAAGATGACAAACAGCCCTGTGTGCGTTAAATATTATATTATATAAATTTAAAAAATAAATTGTTCGAAAGCTGAAGGAAGCCCGTATGTGGAAAGACGTCGCCTCCGAGATGTAGAATGTGTATATTTAGAAGAGAAACTCACATTTCATGTCCTGTGATTTCCAGCCTCTTTTTCTATGTAACAGAGGAGGGACAAAACCTGACATTCACCATGCTATGAGATAATAACACAACGTTACCACACAGAGTTGTTTTAGAGGGAAATTCATGCAAAACCGCTGATGCGTGTTGCCTTCAGGGACAGTTTTTCATCAACAGTCTCTGTATTTACCTCTGAAGCAACTCTGTCTATATAGAGTCTATGAGGTGTTAGATCCTGAAGGATACAGATGGCCTGAACGGCCTCCAGCGACTGCTCAAACGTCACCGTTCCCATCCCACGACTCTTCCCGTCCTTGTCCTCCTTCACGTCGGCTCGTTTCACCACGCCGGCCATGCTGAACACCTCCTTCAGCTTCTTCCAGCCCACCTTGAAGTCCAGCTGGAGACGACACAGACACACGTAATCAACCTTTAATCAACCTGAATCATCTTGTATATATATTTGTATAGGTTGTCCACTCCAGCGTCCTCACGTTGGCCACGAACACGGTGTTGCCCAGGCGACCGGCCTGCAGGGCGTGGATGACGTCCGGTGGGATGTTGGGGTTGTTGGCGATGGAAGGGGGGATGTTCATCCCTCCAGGCCCCATGTCCTGCCCCCCCCGCCCCCCTTGCTGACCCCCGCCCATACGCTGCAGGACACGGCGAGCGTGTTCCCCATCCGGATCCTGAGGAGAGAAAGTACACATGGTGAGGAGCGTTTCCACGGCAGCAACATGAAGAACCGTCTCCAGGAACTTTAACAGCGGCCAGAGGAGTTCCTGTGTCGAGGTAGAGACTCAGATCTGGCTTGAGGTTTACTCTGTGCTGATTGGACATAGTCAAAAAAAACAACAACAACAAAAAAAAAGACGTGGAATAGCTCGACAGAGGATCTCAAACAGTTTAAAACATCGTATGACAGAAAGTTATAAACAGGATTGATTAATTGGGGGTTGATTGCAACTGTAATACTGTTTTGTTTTTTTTTGGCTACACATCTTCTATGATTGCAACTGTAATACTGTTTATTTATAAAAAAAATTGGCTTCATTTGTTAATTATTGGACATTTATTTCCTTCTATGACTCTGAAACCATGAAGAGCTCAGCCATGAAGGGGTGTAACGTGGCTGAAATGATTCATCGAGTTACTCGATTACAAAAAAATAGCTCAAGGCAAAAACTCTGCCTTGAAGCCTCGTTATATTCCTATGACGCGCAGGGATATTGTTGTCACACCACTCGGCGCAATGGCGGAGAGTCAGATAATGGCCGATTCCCTCTCGCCCTCCTGTCCTGAGGAGTCTCCTGGACAGATCCTGTATTCTATGATTCTCCTCTTTTCATTTCTAACTGGCCCGTTTCAGTTTTGCTGGTGCACGCCCGGTGTCTCCCCACTTTCTCTCGCATGCGCACGCTCGCACCTGATTCACATATCTACCGGTAAAAGTAAATGTGATAGTAGGAAAACATAGCCTAGTGAGAAAAAAATAGCCTAGATGAGCAAGAAATTTAAATTTTGTGATCACAGCTGGCCACATTGTCTATAACTGCTGTTTATACGCAGCGGTCTGTAGGACCATTATTGGCCGAATTAAATGCTCAGAAATCAAGTTTGTTTCATTTTAATAAGTTGTAAGCTTCAGAAACCGGACTGGGAGACCTCGGGTCCGTTTCAGAAAGCGAGATTAGTGGAAACTCTGAGCCTGAGATGAGGGAAACGTTTTACGTGTAAATAAAGTACACAGTTCCATTGTTTGCTATAATATAATTTTTTCCAGTTCTTCAAAGTGCAGGAAAAACACAGTTTTTATTTGGACCTAACCAACTCACGTATCCCTCCTCCCAGGGTTAGCGCCCACCGATCAGCAGTTGGTTAGCTCCAAATAAAAACTGTGTTTTTCCTGCACTTTGAAGGGCTGGAAAAAATGATATTACAATGGAACAATGGAACTGTGTTTTTTTTTTTTCAGGTAAAACCTCTTTTAGGCCACACAAATAGGCTGTTTCTTTGGGTCCATTCACAACAATGTATGTTGTAAATCTCTGGGCAGGGCTATGGGATGGCGTTGCTAACAGGAGGAGTGCAGAGAGTCTTCTACTGCAATTAAAGTACTTTGGGGCTATTTGTAGATCATACAACCTCACTTAAAAAAATGCTACTATCCCTTTAAGGCATTTATAAGCTAGATAGATTCATTCAGCCCGCACCTTTTCTATCTATTTATGAACTAGTTGAACTAATGATGGGATTATCGAAGGTTGACTGATTGTGACTGATGCTAAACTGTTAACAATTTGTGTAAAAGATCAAATAAACTACTACTCCTATTACTACTACTAAACTGCATGTGTTATGAAGATAAATGACAGCAGTTCCTGTGGCGTTACGGAGATCTGCTCCCACCTCCTTGATGTTGAGTGGTCGTCCAATCAGGTCGTGTTTATTCATAGTCAGTATGGCCTTCTTCACAAACTCCTCATCTTTGAACTCCACCACACTGTGAAACCAGAGGAGTCAGAGTCAGTAGCTGCGTTTACAACCAGATTAATGGGTTAGTCCGCTTCAAAATGTCTCATGTAAAACACCTTAACGGATCCGATTCACCCAGATCTGATTACATTTCCGATGGGATTGAAAGAGGTCGTCTACTCCGATTGATAATCAGCTTGATGCTGCATATAAGCGGCTGAATTAGGGATGCACATTTTGAAGTTTGTTTTTTTTGCCGTTAAATGCACACGTGCGCTGCACCGGCTGATCAGCGCCACATGTCACATCCACTGTGCTTTGTCTGAGCTGATCGTGATCAGATCGTCCAATACAGCACATCTATGTCTGTGTAGCTACATTTATTGTCTGACCTTCCTTCACGGGGGCTGCTGCACATACTGTCAGTCCTCCTGTGTAACTTTTTGCTGCGAAATATGACTGACGGCAGGTAGAAGTCGGCACGTGTCGACACGCCTCCATGAGTTGACACAAAAGTAGCTAATAATAATTTAAAAAATAACCGATAGTATTAATCGGTCAAAGTTCTTGTTATCAGTTAAACGGTTAAACATGTGCATCCCTAGGCTGAGCATCCACGCTCTAGTACGTAGGAGACATTTGTGGGGAATAGGAAATACGAAAGTCAAAGCAGTGTTGCCGACTTTCTTGCTAATCTGGCCACTTTTTTTTGTCAAAAGCAACTAGTGACAAATCTAAAGACCCAGTGTTGTTAAAGACGTTTCTGGTTTGTAGAATCCGACATGAAAGCACGCATCACAACAGCTGCTGCTGTAAGCCCTGCCCCGTCCCACAGCAGTATCCTATATAACCGGCTTCAGCCGGTCCATGTACACGGACTGAATGTGGATCACTTTATTTAGCGTTTTATTTAGCCTCCATGAAGATTTAAAGGGATACGCCTACATTTTTTTTTCTTGTCTTGCCTCACTCTCGAGTCCATGACCAGCAGATAGACACCATCCTTTTGACTGTGCGTGCAGTAACAAGGGAGATACGGGCAGAGCTGGTGCACCGCTAATTAGCTTAGCTCAAACACTGGAAGTGTATAGGTAGTGTTAGCCTGCCTCCACCTAAAGTCACCAGAGAAACTCTTCAGCAACTCTAAATGGAAACCGGTGGGCCGATCTTCGTCTCAGAGCTGACTTAACTCTCCGGTAAGACATCTTCAGTGGTCAAATGCTGGTAACACTTCCAGTGTTTGAGCTAAGCTAATTAGTGGTGCGCCAGCTCTGCCCGTATCTCCCTTGTTACTGCACACACAGTGGAAAGGATGGTGTCTATCTGCTGGTCATGGACTCGGGAGTGAGGCAAGGCATGAAAAAAAAAAAGTTGGCGTATCCCTTTAAAGATGATTGAACAACAGGCAGCAGAAGGAGTGAAGGAGCGTCTCACCCACAGCCCTGAGTGGAGACGTCACAGGAGCCCAGGAGGGACACGTCCAGAGTGGAGGGAGGGAACAAAACACTGTTAAAACCAGGACAGAGCTCTGCAACACTGTAAAACAAACACATGCGTCTAACGAGTTCAACGGTGCGTGTTGGCTTCACTGACCTGAGTCAGTGTGTTTAAGTCTGGACTGCACACCATCACCATGTTACACCATCACAATGTATCATTAAAAATGACAATCTATGTTTTCTATAAAGATTTTGAACTGGACATGGATACAAGAGGGAATAAAACATTAAATATTTCTTTAGCACATTGTTCAAAGGGCTAGTTCAACATTTTGTCAAATTCGTTACCTTTAATTGTCGGTGCAAGCTATTTTTAGAACGGCGGAACAGAGCCGTGAGCTGCTCAGAGCTACGCTACGGAGGCTCATGGGATTTCTTGGTTTCCCTCATCAAACTCATCAAATACACAATCCAACAACTCCACAACGCTCTGGTGGACAAGTTATGACCTGCACATTCACCACACTATGAGATAATAACACAACGTTACCACACAGAGTTGTTTTAGAGGGAAATTCAAGCAAAACCACTGATGCACTTTGCCTTCAGGGACAGTTTTTCATCAACAGTCTCTGTATTTCCCTCTAAAACAACTCTGTCTGGTAACGTTGTGTTATTATCTCATAGCGTGGTGAATGTGCAGGTCACAACTTGTCCACCAGAGCGTTGTGGAGTTGTTGGATTGTGTATTTGATGAGGGAAACCAAGAAATCCCATGAGCCTCCGTAGCGAAGCTCTGAGCAGCTCACGGCTCTGCTCCGCCGTTCTAAAAATAGCTTGCACCATAATCCACCTGCTATAGGGATTATGGCAATGGGCCAATTTGATAAAATGTTGAACTATCTCTTGAAGATTAAATAAATTAAAAAATAGTGGTTCAACTTTACATTAATAATATGCATTAATAAAAAAAAAAAACAATACAAACAAAAAACCCTAGAGGATGTTTGAAGCCTGAGCCTGTTTAGATCCTTTGAGGAGAGAGATTTGGAGACATGAGGGTCAATCAATGAGACAAATAAATCACACAACCCACATTTCCCTTTGGAAAATGGCCAAACAGACAAAACTTTTAAACCAATTGAAATGACAACAACAAAAGCAAAAAGGTGTACTCTTAATGAGCTCATTAGGCTACTAGTCAACAGGACATCTCCCTTTCAAATGAGTATCAATCATTAGCCGTCTATCAGGCTCTAAACACCACCTACAGTAACTCCAGTTCAGTGACATAATAAGACCCTAAAAGAGCACTTGGTTAATGAGAAGCCTGCTGAGGGCATTTAAAACCTCGTGCAGCAAGTTGGCCACATCACTTACCCTTGACTTTCCTTCTGCATCCTTAAAGAGCTCCACGTATGTAACCTCACCAACTACATGAGACATACAAAAGGAAAAAATACCAAAAGAACAAAAGGGATTTAAGTCACCAAGTCTTCAAAGTCGCCGCCGCCGCCGCCGCCATCGGCCTTGGCAATGCCGCTACAGATGGAGATGTCCCATTAATGATCAACAGTCAGCCCAGACCCAACATCCACCAGACAACACCAGCCTCTCTGGGCAGTGACTGAGACCAGAAACACAGCAGCTACTTTACAACCTGGGAAATTCAAAAGACTTCAACATGATCAGTGTGTCAACAACAGATTCCATTCATCATGGCAACAGTAGAGAAGAGAAGAGTGTAAAGTCCTGAAGACCTGCTGTGACCTTTTCTTTTCTAACACCCCCAATAATTCATAAAGTAAAGTAGAAAAAAACATTACAGTGTTTTCATTGAGATTCTCCTCATTCAACAATCAGTTCTACTACGGCTGGTTACATGGAGTTACAGTTAGGAGCTGACCACAATGTGACTACTTCCTTTTCTCACAGACATACCAGCCCAAACTAAATTAGTGTCCATCCAAAAGAATGTATTAAATAAAAACTCCAATAACCTACTGTCTGTCGTCACCCAGAGAAAAAACTAGAGTGTTAATAAGAACTACAGCTGGAGGCAAGACGCTGCATCTGCTGCTAACAGACCAAACACAGGGTCTGGACAGAGACACATCCCATCCCTGAGTGGAAACATTACCTTTCTCACGCATTAGGTCTTTAATCGCCTGCCACTTCATGTCGTAGGGGATGTTGCTGATGAACACCCGGTTCCTGTGAGCACCCTTCTTCTCTCCACCATGTTTGTCTTTGTAGGGATGGTAGCGGTTTCCCCTCCGGCTCGACGACGACGACGACGACTTCTCTTTGCCATCCTGCTTCTCTTTGGGCGGCTTCGTCTCTTCAGCGTCTCTGGAAAGAGAGAAGAAAGCTGCAAGTCAGAGAGCGTCAGGCTGCCTCTGGACGGACAAAATGAAAGCAAGAGCTCGAGGTCAGAACAGCAGCTGAGTTTTTTCGTCTTTTTCTTCCAAGTTTAGTTTGGTGAGTTGTTTGTTGTTGTTGTTGCTTAATTAATGCATGCTCCATGCAGCTTGGTTCAGGATGAATGTCTTTGTTAAATATTTGAGCATGTATGCCAGTATGTGTAAATGTGTATTTTCAGATTAAGTATAATTTTTTTAATAATCTAATTGTGGACCCCAGGAAGAATAGTCGCTGCTAATGCAGTGACTACTGGGGATCTATAATAAAATAATAAATTAAAGCAGAAGTAAGCGATCCGGTCGTTTTCGCTAATGCTGCGTTCCAGGCAGGCTTTTGAAATCGTAAATTACAGCTTCAAGTCACAACTTACGACTTTGTAGCGTTCCAGGCAACCCACTCGTGTTTCTCCGACCTGTTTTACCGGTGAAAGTCACTATAACAGCCACTCGTAACTTCCGACCGGTGAACTCGTACCAGATCGAACTGGTACCACTTCACGGTCGGAAAAATACGAGTTTCCTTGAACGCACCATAACAGTCCTCGTCCCTACGTCGCCACATTCACGGCGTTCCTTGGCTGCACACACAGCCCTGCATGCCGTTCTCTCTCCTCATTGGATAAAAACTGTAGGATACGATAAATGTTTTCTCCTCGGCTCAGAGCAGAGCAGAGTGACTGACAGACCCGTGTTTTGGTCCAAACACTCTATGTAAGTGATTGCTGTCGGAAGATATAACTATTTAAGACTTATATTAACACAAATATATCACTTACTTCTGCTTTAATAAAGCTCCGTGTAGAAGCTGAAATATATTTCCTGCCATTTTGTGTTAGTTTGACGTCATTGCGACCTCCTCCTTGTTCCTGTGTAGCAGGTTTCAATAGTATTTATTATAGTTTTTTTTCTCTGTATAATCTACAGCTTCACTACAGAACATGATTCAGTCTAATTTGTCTGTACTTTCATGTTTACATTCATCTATCGGTTCTAACTGTTATTGTTACATGAATTATTATATCTGTATTGTTTAACATGTATTTCTGTTGTGAATCACACTGTGTGGTTTTCTGAATGACATGTTCCTTCTATATAAATAGCTAATGTGGCAAGGTGAAGAGGGACCCAGGCGGGCTTCGAACCCCAGACTCCCGGGTCGGAGTCATGCGCGCTAACCGTAGCCAGGGCACATGATCAACTGGAGGCATAGTGACAGGAACCTCAACTGTCACATCAATAATCATCATCATCATCATCTACTAAGAGAAACTAAACATATGTTGCGTCAGTGACCAAAACACATCTGTGATTAAATGTCTGTCATCATCAAATATTATAATGTCACGTGCGGTCAGAGTAATATATATTAAATAATCATAATTACTATTACAAACAAACAAACTGAAAACCACAGGTAGAGATAACAGCCGTTAACTGAGCTGCTAGCTGACTTAGCATGGTGGATCAGCAGTCGCAGTGAACGGACGGAGAGGAGGATTAGCAGGGATGCTAACGGTAGCTTAGCTTGCGTCTGGAACAGCCACACGTCATTAAATCTGCAGGTGAGTCGCCTGGTCCCAGGTGAGTGGTTCGGTTCTGGTTCTGGATGTCTGAGATAGTCTGTTAGCATTTGCATTAACGTTAGCTCTCACACAAACAAACAAACGACAGATTAAGTTAGCGTTAGCTCTGGGTCAGGTTAACCCACTGGTCCGTGTTGATGAGGACACACAGGACCAGGACCAGAACCAGGAGAAGGACCAGTTTACAGGTGTGTTTTATAACGGTTCAGGCCCCTCACCTGCTCACAGGTGCTAGCTACACAGCTAACAATGCTAACAATAGCATCCCAGGACTCCATCTTAGCTAACGTAAAGGAGCTAACACACATACACACACACTCACGTTTTCACCCCGTTCGGTGTTTCCTCCGGGGCCTCGTTCGGTTCCGACTTGACGGACGCGGAGGTTTCGTCCTGTTTGGGCTCCTGGTCCTGCTCCTGGTCCTGGTCCTGTTCGGGGTCCGGGTCCTGGTCCAGAGCGGAGACATCTGCCATGTCGAGCTGCTCAGTCACACACACATACACCGAGAAACACACAGAAGCACTGAGTGATGCTGCTGACGGTACCAGAGGCTCTGACGGTGCGCAGTTTAAAATGTGCACGAGAGATCTGAGGCTGCACCGCGAGACTTACAGAGACTTCAGGGCTGTTGCCAAGCAGCCAGAATAGAATAGAATTGAATAGAATGGAATGGGACAAGATAATAGAACAGGATAGAACAGAACGGATGGAATAGAACAGGATAAAATAGAAAAGAAAAATAGAATACAATAGAATATAAAGGAATAGAAAATTAAGCGGCATCTCTATGCAAATGAAAATGACTGAGGCATCCTGGGTAATTTAGGGGCAGCGCTATGTCTCATAATTATTTTTGACACCCTCCTTGAAACCGACCGTTCACAATATCTTGAAAAATGAATCTACTGCCCATTCAGCCTCCAATGAAACTGATCCAATGACCCCACACAGTGGCCAGAAATGTCTTACCTGGACATCTCGAATCATGAGGTAGGTTTTGGCTAAAGTCTCAAGGTTTGAGTACAACCACAGTCTTCAATTATTTTGGAGAGACGGCCTCTTGATTGGTCCTGGTCCCAATTGTTGCAGACAACAGTTAGATGGTAAGAAACACGTTTGGCTGATCCACCAAGTCCAGAACCAGGACCAGGACCTTTACCAGTCTTAGCTGCACTAGTGCCAGAACCAGTCCCTTCTGCAGTGGAAACTCCACCAGCATTCAGCAACAGGACCAGTTGTAGCAGAACCAGAACCCTGCAGCAGAACCAGCACTAGTACCAGTACCATACTAGCACCAGAACCGGTTCTGGTACGGATTCTGGTTCTGGTGTTGGTTTGAGCTCTGGTACCGGTTCTGGTAGCTACTGAACAAGAACAAGTACCTGTACCGGAATCGGTACCAGAACCAGAACTGGTACCAGAAGCAGTACCAGAATCAGTAGGCCTACCAGGACCTGTATCAGATTCAATCGCCGACCAGAAGTAACATCAGAACTGGTACCTAAACCAGGCCAAAGTGGGTACCAGAATCAGTACCAGAACCAGCACTAGCAG
This sequence comes from Decapterus maruadsi, assembly GCA_030347415.2. NCBI lineage: Eukaryota > Metazoa > Chordata > Actinopteri > Carangiformes > Carangidae > Decapterus > Decapterus maruadsi. Next base: position 26,310,827 of record CM064900.1, on the reverse strand, counting down.
CAGAACCAGCAGAAGTACCAGCACAGGAACCAACACCAGTACCAATTTCAGTCCCTCGACCAGGATCAGTACAACAAGTCAAAGCTTCTGGTGGATCTAGTATAGTCAGAAATTCACCAGGACCAGGACCAGCCTCTGTTTCACCACCAGCAGCACCAGGTCTGGCACCAGTACCAGTCAAAGCTCAGTCAAAAACTCTTTTCCAGCAAAAAGAAGCTGGTGGTACCAGTTCTCAACTGGTCCAACTCTGTTGCCTCCAAAGAACCAGTTTTCTTTCCCACTGGTAACGAGCCAAGTCAGAGCTCCGCCTCCAGGCAGGAGCTGCTCCTGTGTGTGGAGCCTACTATAGAGTTCTCAACCCGGTCCGACCCAACATGGTCCTTCTAAAGGTGCCTTCACACTGGACCTTTTATTTTAAAATTGAAAAATCGCTGGGGCTCCAAGTGACAGCAACCGAGCGACGGAGCAATTTTTCTCCTTGGTCTACTGGTCTTGGTCTTGGTGTACTCTGGTCCTGGTCTTGGTACAGTATACCCTGATTTTGGTCTTACTCTGGTAAGACTTTACTCTTGGTCTGGTCTTGGTTTTGGTCTTTGCCTTGGTCTGGTCTTGGTTTTGGTCTTTGCCTTGGTCTGGTCTTGGTATACACTGGTCCCTGGTCTTGGTGTACTTTGGTCTTGATCATGTCTTGGTCTTGGTGTACTCTGGTCTTGGTCTTGGTATACTCTAGTCTTGGTCTTGGTCTTGGTCTTTGTATAATCTGGTCTTGGTCTTGGTATACACTGGTCTTGGTATCTTGGTCTTGGTGTACTCTGGTCCTGGCCTGGGTATACCCTGATTTTGGTCTTACTCTGGTCTTGGTCTTGACTCAGTCTTGGTGTCTTGGTCTTACACTGGTCTTGTTCTTGGTGTACTTTGGTCTTGATAATTTCTTGGTCTTGGTCTTGGTCTTGGTCTTGGTCTTGATCATGTCTTGGTCTTATACTGGTCTTGGTCTTGGTCTTATACTGGTCTTGGTCTTGGTCTTATACTGGCCTTGGTCTTGGTCTTATACTGGCCTTGGTCTTGATCATGTCTTGGTCCTATACTGGTCTTGCTCTTGATCATGTCTTGGTCTTGATCATGTCTTGGTCTTATACTGGTCTTGCTCTTGGTGTACTTTGGTCTTGATCATATCTTGGTCTTGGTATACTCATGGTCTTCGTATACTCTAGTCTTGGTCTTGATCATGTCTTGGTCTTAGTCTCGGTCTTGGTTTTGGTCTTGGTCTTGGTATCCTCTGGTCTTGGTCTTGTCTTGGTCTTGATCATGTCTTGGTCTTGGTCTTGTCATCCTCTGGTCTTAGTCTTGGTATACCGTACACTAGTCTTGGTCTTGGTCTTGGTATCCTCTGGTCTTGGTCTTGACTCGGTCTCGGGTTAGGTGGTCTTGACTACAACACCATATCCAGGTCCAGCTCATTAAAGCAGGATGATCCAACTCAGGATAAACATTTCTCCTCAGTCCTCGTTGTCATTCTAATGATTTACTGCTAAAGTTGTCTTGTGCTGTACATTATTATTATTTATTATTATTATTATTATTATTATTATTATTATTATTATTATTATTATTATTATTATTATTATTATTATTATTGTTGTTGTTGTTGTTGTTGTTATTATTATTATGTCTGTCGCCTATATTATTATTATGATGTGTAATTCATACACAAACACCACTGACACACACACACACACACAAGCTCCAGGCAGTATTTTCCAGGCAGCACAGTCACAGTGTCGGGCTGTAAGTCTGTCTCACATATTGATTATAATCCAGAGCCAAGTTCATTCATCATTCCTGAAACTATTGATTGATGCTCTTCTACTTTACTGGAGGAATAATTTCATTTTCTTTAACACAATAAACTTTGTAAACATTTATATGGAGAACCTGCTCAGTGAGTCGGTGCAGACTGAAAAAACAACTCATCAAAAGCTGATTATAGAATCTAGTCGTTAGGCTATATGTCTTTAAAGGGACATTTTCTTTTTGTGTGATGCCTCACTCCGGAGTGCATAACCAGCAGATAGACACCATCCTTTCGACTGTGTGTGCAGTAACAAGGGAGATAGAGCCGTATCGCCCATAATTAGCTTAGCTCAAACACTGGAAGTGTATGGGTAGTGTTAGCCTGCCTCCTACCAGAGCCGAAATCAGCAATTTGTTCGGACGAATTTGGCGCTACTCAAGCTAGCCGTTATGACCAACGCACTTCCGGTTACTTTCACAAAGTAAAACATCCGTTGCCCTTTACATACAGAAAACCATGACGATAGAATTTGTGCTTTTACTTTGAAATAGGAAGCTAACCTACCCTCGGTGTAACTAGCTTGAACCAAAATAGACCGTCTTTGAACCCTCCATTTTGACCGATCTCGTCCCGTTACCGGCATTTGACCGCTCAAGACGCCTTACCGGAGAGTTTTGTCAGCTTTGAGACGAAGATCGGCCCGTCAGTTTCCATTTAGAGTTGCTGAAGAGTTTCTCTGATGACTTTAGGTGGAGGCAGGCAGGCAGGCTAACACTACCTATACACTTCCAGTGTTTGAGCTAAGCTAATTACAGCGATACGGCTCTATCTCCCTTGTTACTGCACGCATGGTCAAAAGGATGGTGTCTATCTGCTGGTCATGGACTCGGGGGTGAGGCAAAGACACGTAAAAAAAAATGTTGGCGTATCCCTTTAAAGACACGAGGACAGGAACTGTTTTTATGAAGTGCATGTTTCATTTAGACACATTTCTGAACCAATACATAATCTTCTCATGTATTCTGGTGAAAATGAACAGCTGAGTGACTGTCGACATCGAGCAGATCCAGTGTGAGTGAGGCTCTAGTTTCTGATCCAGCTGCACTGGTTTCAGTTCAGACGCTGCAGCGGCTCCATCAGAAGGAGAGATTGCAACAACTTTCAATTACGAGTAGCTGTCAGGTTGACCTGTAACATAGCAGGGAAGTTAACCTTTAACATGTACACGTATTCCTCTGTCAATGAAAAAGCAGGTCAATAAACTGATAGTACATTTCCTTCATGGCCACTTGTTTTCCTGGAGTTACACCCCACAGATAAATGCTGCAGGTGCACAGAGACACATGAAATAGCTTTAAACTTTGTAAACTTAAAATGACCTTATAAAGTATAACATTTTTTATTTGAGTAGGGACAGTGCATATTAATTAACATTGGTATAATTAAAAAGAAATACTGCAGTAAATATGCCGGATTATAGCCAGGCGGCTAATTTACATTCGTCGTCCCTAATAAATACAGTACATACTACATAGTAGTATATGAGTGTACTTGTTGAACTTAAAATTACCTATAAAGTATACTTTTATAAACTTGGAATGCTCCAATTTAGTCTGAAGAAGTAAATTAGTATGCTTTCAAGTATGCTACAAGTACATGGTCCATAGTATTCTTTCTATACCTATACTCAAGCATACTTAATAAAATGAACTTCAAGTACTACTTTTTGCTGAGGGAAGTCAGTACAGATGCATCCCGTAATACTACAACACAAACACTTATGTAGTCATGTGTGCAGCTGCTCCAATGGATCAAAACCGTCAGTAAAAATGTGAAGTTTCTACATTAGATTCAGATTTATCAGATAGATCTGATTTCAATATTTTATTGTCGCTTTAACACGTCGTCTTTTCAACAAACCCACAGTCAGAAGCATGACCTCGGTCAGACTGACAGGCCGCGCCTCATGACATTGTTAAAGGCATTGTACTGTACACTGTAAAAAAAACAAAAAACAACAACTTGGCCCTGAATCTGATATCTTTATCTTTTATTCATCTGCAACCACAGCTTTATTTATTTTATTGCCACCTTGGCATTAAGTCTTGATAACATAACAATCATCATATCCTTGATAACAACAGCATAGATTGGTATTATTCTCTTTAGAGGAAAACTGAAGGGAGCCTGTGCATTTAATTAAGCCGTTGGCCCCAGAGAGTCAGTAATTGCTGCACTTAAGCTAATGGAGCTCTAATAAAGTATTTAAAATCCTGGTGATATCACTGCATCTGTCTTTGTCTCTCCGTGCTCTTGTCCAGATTGTATTATCAGAGTAGGGTGCGGTGCAGAGTTCATTAACATTAAAGGGGATACCGTAGTACCATAGTTGATGCACTCTAAGAAATAAAAGTTCTAAGTAGAACTGTAAGGTTCTTCTGCTTGTTCTCATAGGGGAACCCTTTTTTGCTCCAGGTAGAACCTTTTATAAAAGTTTCACCCAGAACCCTTTTGAAGGGTTACACCTAGAACCTTACTTAAAGGGTTATACCAAGAACCCAACATAAAGGGTTATTTTAAGTTATTTTAAAGGGTTCTCTGAATCAGAATGGTTCTTACTGGAACGCTTAGTGTTACCAAGAAACCTTGAAAAACCCTTTCTTCAGGAAAGGGTTTTTCAGAAGCAAATGGTTCCAGGTAGAACCTCAGCCACTGTAGAAGAACCCTTTTGGGACCCTTATTTCTAAGAGTGTAGAACCACAGGTTTACTGTTCTGTACTGTTCTGTTCTGTTCCTGTTGCCTGGCTCTGATAAAACTCATGTCCCTTGGACACTGTATCATATTCTAATGTGCTTTATGCAACAGGTTCAGACTGTCTCAGCAGTTAACCAACCCGTCTAAACCAGACAAGTCCACACACAGCAGCAGCCAGGTAACACCTCACTGGATCATGATGGGATAGTTTCCGTTTCTGACAGGCAGGACTGGTGATGATGTATACGATCCTCACTTGAGATCTGACCCGACTCTCCTTCTTGACTCGTGTTATTGTAAATATAAGTGGACACTTTCCCTCACTCCCAAGCCGAACCACAGGACACGGGTTTGAACCACAATTAAGGGGTTTATTTACAAAAGAATGTGGAGGAATAATGTGCAGAAATCAGGCGTAACTCAGCATGGACGTCAGGCCAAACAAGTCAGGAACGGAGGTAACCTGCAAAAGAAAAGGAAACCAAAATACAGCAGGGAGTGGAGGAGGACTGGTCCAATCCACGGCCAGGTTCAGACAGCTCACCTGCAAAACAACGGGTCTGAACCAGTGTTGTAGTCTATGTGATACTCAGGTCTACTCAGTATAGCCACTGAAAATACATAAATACTTCAGTATACCCAGTACAACAAAACTATCTAAATGTAAATGTCAATGGTTCTCAAAGTGGGAGGGTTGACCTGGTTCAAGGGGCTCCTCTTTTTCTGGAAATGCTACAAGTTTTTCCTAGAATTATTTTGAGAAATTTTTCTAGTTTCTTTTCAATTTTTATGTTCCACTTTCTTTTTTCTTTCTTTTTTTTTTTACTATTTTTTAAAAGAAATTTTTACCCCTTTTTGTGTTATTGTTTGCCCTTCCATGTATTTGAGAAACTTTACCACATTTTGTAGAATTCTTGAGTAATTTTACCAGTTTCTTCTCAATTTTTTTTTACTATTTACTATATGCTGTTTTTTCTTCTACCCCCCCCCCCCCCTTTTTTTTCTTTTTTTTTTATTATTGTTTGACTTTTTTTGTTCTTGAAATGTTACCATTGTTCCTTTCTTCCTTTGAGAAATTTTACCAGTTTTACCAATTTCTTTTTTTTTCTTTAATTTTAGAAATTTGACCCCTCTTTTCTAGAAATGGTTTTGGAGAAATTGTACCACCTTTTTCCAGACATTTCTCTATAATCTTTCAAAAATGTATGCGTAATTTAAACGTACATTGATTGTTTGTGTATTTCTGGTGTTTGCTTCAAAATTTTGTCCAATGGGGGTCCGTGGACTAATTTATGTAAATTTTGGATCCTTTATATAAAAAAGTTGAGAACCACAAAAATTAGACTACACCACTGGTCTGACCTGCCTACTTACTACAGAGAGGACAGATAGAAGGGCAAGAAACTAACAGCATTGGGAGTGGAGGAGGGCTGGTCCAATCCACAGTTCAGACAGCTCACCTGCAAAACAACGGGTCTGAACAGTTCAACATCTCCTCTTCTGACTGACTGTGGAATAAAACTGTATTTATGAGGAAAGTGAATGTTTCAGCTGTTTGCAGCAGAAACAGGAAACGTGAGCGCTCCCTCCCACTCCCACCTCCACCTCCAAGTCCTGAACTGTTGCACATCTCACACCGGTGATGATGATGATGATGATGATGATGATGATGATGATGATGATGATGATGATGATGATGATGATGATGATGATGATGAAGATGAAGATGATGAGAGCCAGTCATTGCAGCACTCTGACTACAACTGCACAACACAACAGGCGGCTGGTTTCATTCACTCAGGTAAAAAAAAAAAAAAAATCCTCTGTGGATTCCAGCGTCTCCCTCGCTCCACATGTTCACCAGCTGTCAGTCAGGAGCAGGGGGAGGAGGAGGAGAAGTGAGTGTGTGTGTGTGTGGGGGGGGGGATTCAATTTGACCACAGCAAGTGCAGCATAAACAGAAACACCTTTGCAGCAGCAGCAGTGTGTCTCTCCTCTGGTATTCCTGTCACACTCTGCTGGAGTCATTGAGAAGAGATAATCTGAGGAGGAAGAGGAGGGGGACGAAGATGGAGAGAGAGGAGGAGGAGGATGGAGAGACGAGGATGGAGAGAGGAAGAGGTGTGCTGTTTGTTTATGCATCTGCTGCTGCATCTATCTGTTGCTGGGTTGTTGTGAATGAGTGAGGCAGCTGAGTGAGACTAACAAGTGGTTGCCATGGAGCAGGAGGAGGAGGAGGAGGAAGAGGATGGAGGCGGAGGAGCAGCGATCAGAGCTGGATCCTCTCTGTCTCTGTGTTGTAGAGCTGCAGCGTTTGGCTTTAGCTTAGCATCGACTCAGTGAATGAATGGACAGACTGAAGGACTGACTCTGTCTCTGCCTGTGTGTGGAGGCTGCAGGAGCTGCGGGGAGGAGACGGAGGCAGCAACAGGTCTGTGAGGAGGAGGGGGAGGAGGAGGAGACGGCTGCATCAGTCTGTTCTCTCCCTCCTTCCCTCTCTCCATCCATACTTGTGCAGTGTCCTCATCATCCTCCTCTCTTCTCCTCTTCTTCCTCCTCGTCTGTTTCTGTTCATTCCTTCGTCCCTGTCTGTCTGTCTGTCTCCTCCCTCCCCCCCCCCCTCCTGCAGCCACCTGCTGCTTGTGTTTCATATGAACAGTTTCTGGAGGAGAGAGGAGGAAGGATGACGGGAGCTGCTGGTCGGCTCTGTGTCGGTGTGTTGGGATCAGGATCAGGATCATGTGCTGACACGCAACAGGTAGATCCCTCTCTCTTCTTCTTCTTCTTCACATGTGTTAACATCTCATCTTCATCAGCTGAGCTGAGCTGAGTGTGACAGCGTCTCTGTCTCCGTCTCCGTCCTCTCAGCTCTGCCCGTGTTGAACCGCTGGCTTTGCTTTGCTTTGCACTGCGACACGACGAGCGACTGTGGTGGCTTTGGTTTTTATTCTTCCTCCTGCAGCCTCACCTCCCTCACTCCTCCTCTCTTCTCTTCTCTTCATGTTTGCCTTTTGTCATTTTGTGCTGTATGTTCCCAGAGGGAGGGGGGCGATGAAAGTGTCCGGACATCTGTTTGATTCCACGGCTCTATTTATAGATGAACCTTAACATTTAGAAGTGAGGAGTTTGTGCTTCGGCTGCAGCAGCGTTGAAGCCGTCATGTGATCTGTGTCCAGGTGACATGACCCCGTCGTCTGAGGAGGAGGAGGAGGAGAGATGATGAAGAGGAGGTTCAACCATGTTTAGCGTCCACTACTACAACAACCACTCCCTTGCTGCTGCCATGAGCGGATCCGACGTGATGGCGGCGAACTCTCTGACTCTGGAGCAGAAGACGGTGTTCGGCTTCGTGGGGATGCTGCTGGTCTTCCTGGCACTGCTCATCGTGCGCTGCTTCAGGATCCTGCTGGACCCGTACAGCAGCATGCCGTCCTCCAACTGGGCCGACGGCATCGAGGGGCTGGAGAAAGGGACGTTCGAGTACGCACTCACTTAACACACACACACACATGCACACACATGCACATGCAAAGAAATGCCAAACACAGATACAGATAAAACACATGCAAAACACAGGTGACACTCGGTCCTGCTGCACAACCACTGACAGGACAGAGACTGCAGCCGTGGATGTTGTTCAATGTGCGTGCACTGTTAGTTCATGTGACCACATGTGTGTTGTGTGTTGTGTGTGTGTCTGAACCGTGCGTGTGTGCGTGTGCACCTCTCCCCAGAACAGAGTAGAGCAGAGCAGGCAGGTGAGCTACCATTGTGTGTGTTATTCAGATCCAGTTTGAAGACTCAGGGACTAGATTGTGGCTGGTTTCCAAACCGCATACTACTGTACTGCCTACTACATACTGCCTTAGTATCTACTGTATACTGTATACTGCATACTGCGTTAGTATGTACTGTATACTGCATAATGTATGTGGGATTCAATCTGCTACAGTACTTCAGCAGACCGACACCGTTCACACCGCAGTATGCAGTATACGAGTTTTCCAGAATGCATTTTGCAGCAACCAGCAGTGGTAGCTGTAAAACAGGCGAAAAGCTGTTTTATTTCCCGCTCTAGTGCTGTTATTATGTAACTTTATTAAGTTTTAATATCTTTCCATGAGAGAAAGTAACTATTAAGATCCCAAATATACGGCCAGTTTATCCAAACAATGGCTGTTTAAAAGTCTGCTCCACCTGTGGAACAACAACCGGTCTGGAGAGCTGCTCGGCCGGCCAACCTCCGTCATCATCCCGGGGGAGAAAATGATCGCTAATTAACTTACCCGCAGGTTTTTAGAGGTTTACCACCGGCTGGTTCAATCATTTTTAGGAGATAAATGTGGGTCTCATTGATGAAATCTAACACCTGTATCTGTTCCATTCATTTGTTTGAATGAAAAGTGAAGCTTCCTGTGTGTATTGGACAGAGGAGCAGCTGCCTCGGGGCTCTGGAGCCTACGGACAGAAATCATGACCTTTACATCAATTAATACATGTTTTACAATGAACACATCAGTCTGCATTAAGTTTTATTGTATTAAGCTATATAACATAGTTACAGTACACGGCAAAGATAGTTAACCACTCTAAACCGTCTTTGGTTACAGTTAGACGTCAGGGGAGCATTGCACTGTGGGATACAGTATGCAACGTAGACTGGTCAGATACTGGAGATATTTTCTGAATCAGTACGACATCCAGGAATTTTTCGCATACTGCAGACTTTGCTTTTGTTTACATACTGCGTTTTGGCCAAATCAGTTCGTACTAGCAGTATAGTATGCGGTTTAGAATACAGCCTATGAATTCAGAGCAGCTCTGCACCCATTGGCCTGAATACAGGGTGTCATCATGTCCAACCAGTAGTGGGATAGACAGAGCATGCACGTCCAAAAGTGTTGCAGGTGCAACAAACAACTAAACTTAGAAGAATAAAGGGTTAAGTCTGCACACTGTTACACAAAGCTCCTCTAGTGTTTATTGTAGGCTGGGGATCAACGTTTCCATCGCATAGATCTTCGTGTTGTCGTCATGTCCAACTAGAGCTTTGTGGACTCGTCAAACCCAAAAGGACGGAGACTCAAAGGGACGAAGCTGCTGCTGCTGCTGCTGCTGCTGCTGCTGCTGCTGCTGCTGCTGCTGTGGACAGACAGACAGACACATCGCTGCTTCTCTCCGTGGTGTCTTGTTTTTTTGTTTTGCAGCGACAGACACCTGAACAAACAAACTGTGATTTACTTCCTCCTGTTTCTACTGCAGCTCCAATAGTGTCATCATGAGAAAGTTTGCCCCCCCCCACCCCTCCCGGTTTAAAATGTCTGTTAATGAACAGTTCATCAAGTGGAAGATGAAATGAGCTCCAAAAGACATAAAGTTAAACATGACAACACATTCACTTTACATTTTAAAGGGACAACAAGGAGTTTTGAAAAGTAAAATGTTTTCACATTTGACATTTACATTTCCCATGAGCCTCAGCGTGCACAGTGCAATTCTTGGACCGGACGAAGGAGAAGACATTCACCAAGAATGTTTCCACTGATCAAGAATGAAGGCTCGAAGATGACCAGGAAACCCAAACTAGGAAATAGTGGGCGAGTCGACCACTAAATAATAATATCAAAATAACTATAAAGACAAAACGATATATTTATCTAATTGAACCCTTTAATGAGTGATAACATAGATTCATCCACATTAATATGAGACTCTGTTATAATAAAATACAAACTCCTTGGGGGCTCTTTAAACAATATATATATAAATACTTTAATGATATGATATTGATATTGATTCATTTAAATACTTTTCATTTTGAATACCAATTTACTTGGTTATGAAAGAAATTTTTGCACATTGTCCAAAGATGGAAATATCTAACCTAAAAACTAAATATATAATATTAAATTGACTGAAAAGCATTTACATTAATGCACATTTATTTAACATGACCCACTCCAGAAGTAAACAGTGCAACAGTGGGATGGAGATTTTATGAATCAATATCGGATCTTTCAAAGAAGATCAATATGAATCGGAAATAGTAAATCTCTTGTCTGATTCCTTGGTCAAAGTTCTCTGAGAGCTCAGATCTCCTGGGTTTCCTGTTCTTTTGCTGCTGCTTTGTTTCCAAGAGGTTTTACCTGTAAAAAAATAAATACACAGTTCCATTGTTGGCTATAATATAATTTTTTCCAGCCCTTCAAAGTGCAGGAAAAACACAGTTTTCATTTGGAGCTAACCAACTGCTGATCGGCGGGCACTAACCCTATAATTATATTATAGCCAACAATGGAGCTGTTTTTGTTTTTTTTTTTCAGGTAAAACCTCTTTTAGGCCTTGAAAATAGGCCGTTTCTTTGGGTCCATTCACAACAATGTATGTTGTAAATCTCTGGGCAGGGCTATGGGAGGAGTGCAGAGAGTCTTCTACTGCAATTAAAGTACTGAGGGGCTATTTGGAGATCATACAACCCCACTTTAAAAAAATGCTACTATCCCTTTAACACACGTTTTAAACCAGACGGGGGACAAACTCTTGCATGATGCTGCTGTATAAGAGACTTTGTGCTGCTGTGACTGTTTCCTGGAGTCTGGAGGTCAACGACGCGTTTCAGTGCTGCTGGTTTTTTCTAATGACTTGGAGAGACTCGGACTTCCTGTCTGCAAAGGAAACGCTCACATGGACAGACAGACAGACAGGCAGCGTCTCGTCCTCACCCGTCCTCGGGGACTGAGCAGAGACTCGGTGTTCCTCTGCTGCTCTCTCCGGTTTCTCCTTAGTGCTGTGAATCTGCCTTACTGTGACCTTCAATGGGTTGATGTGCCTTCATCTAGAAACATTAGAGCACCTGTGTGTGCGTGTGAATGTGTGCGTGTGGCATCCCATGATGAGCGATGACGTCGTCTCCTGACCTGTTGCTTGCTCAGCTGCTGGTTACTAGGAATCTCTCATTGATTTAGATTTGACTCAATGATGTGAAATAAATAATTAAATAAATAGAATTTCTTCACACGTCAGCGGTTGGATGTTGTTTTGTTGTTTTTACTTATTTTAAAACTGGAAATAGATAAATAATCGAATCTGAGAGCAGGTTTATGAATGAGACGACAGTGGTCGAAGCCACAACACTTCATTAGCCTATTGTCCAATCTGTTCCCTTCTTCCATCCTTCCTTTCTCCCTTTCGTCTTTCCAAAATCCCTTTTCTCTTCCTTCCTTCCTTCTTTCCCTTCGCTCATCCTTCTGCTTCCTTCCTTGACCCCATCTGTTGCTTCCCTCCATTTTCCCTTCCCTTTTCTCTGTTGCTCACCCTGAGGTTTCTCAAATGTGAGGGTCTAAGGACAGAGGATGTTGTAACGTCATGTGAAGCCCTTTGAGACAAACTGTTTGTGAAAACGGGCTACAAATAAAATTGCCTTGCCTTGCCTTCTCTTCCTCTCTTCCTCCTTTCCTTCCTTTCTTCCTTCCTTTGTCTGTCCTTCTGCTTCCTTCCTTGACCTAATCTGTTCCTTCCCTCCATTTTTTCTTTCCTCCCTTGTTCCCTTCCTTCCTTCCCTTCACCCTTACTTCTTCCTTCCTTTTTGACCCAGTTGACCCAATCTGTTCATCTATCTTACCTTCCCTTTTCCCTTCCTTCTTTCGTCCCATTGTTCCCTTCCTTCACTTCTTTCTTACTTCTTCCTTCCTCTTTTGATCCTATTGACCCAATCTGTTCCCTTCCTCCATCCTTCCTTCTTTCCTTCGTCTGTCCTGCTTCCGTCCCTCCATTTTTTCTTTCCTCCCCTTTTCCCTTCCTTCCTTCCTTCCTTCATTCCTTCATTCATTCCCTTCGTCCTTACTTCCTCTTCCGTTCTCGTTTGATCTATTGACCCAATCTGTTCCCTCCCTCTGTATTTCTTCCTTCCTTCTTTCCACAAAGCTTTTTCCCTTCCTTCCTTCCTTCCTTCCTTCCTTCCTTCCTTCCTTCCTTCCTTCCTTCCTTCCTTCCTTCCTTCCTTCCTTCCTTCCTTCCTTCCTTCCTTCCTTCCTTCCTTCCTTCCTTCCCTTCATCCTTACTTCTTCCTTCCTTTTTGACCCAAATGACCCAATCTGTTCACCTTCCTTTTTCGCTCCCTTCTTTCCTCCCATTGCTCCCTTTATCCTTCATTCCTTCCTTCCTTCTTTCCTTCACTTCGTCCTTACTTCTTCCTTCCTCTTTTGATCCAATTGACCCAATCTGTTCCCTTCCTCCATCCTTCCTTCTTTCCTTCCTTTCTCCCTTTTGTCTTTCCACAATCATTCCTTCCTTCTTTCTTTCCTTCCTTCATCTGCCCTGCTTCCTTCCCTGACCTAATCTGTTCCTTCCCTCCTTTGCACTTCCTTCCTTCCTTCCTTCCTTCCATTCATCCCTCCTTCCTTGACCCAGGAGGACAACGGGAGGGTTAAAGCTGCGACACACATCATCAGGGTTTGTAGTAGTGAAAGAGACACACTCAGGTTTTTACTGACAGTCGGTGGAGATAAAGAAGATCCTGGTCTTCAAAGCCGACGGCCACCGCACACACACACACACACACACACACACACACACACACACACACACACACACACACACACACACACACACACACACACACACACACCTCAACGCATCATTGGTCAGGAATGCAGATCATTATGGCTCCATTATCTCCGTCACCTGTGTGACTTCCTTATCTCACATCTATTTTTTCCTCTTCGGCCTCAAATCCCACTGACCTCAGATCAGACACTCACACAGGCTCATCATCCTTTTACATAACATATACACACACACACACACACACAGGGAGCAGGTGTGTGTGTGGTCTTCATAATGAGGAATACTGAATGAATAATGAGCTCCTCCAGCTCTGACTTCATTCTAACGACGTTCTGCTTGTCAACAATAATAATAATGATAATAATGGAAGAATAATTAAAATGATAAGCAGTATAAATCACTGTCGGTAAGGTAATGAAGACTGGA